>JAZHEH010000479.1:3497500-4697500 GCA_036589455.1 Ateles fusciceps | reverse complement strand
GCTCTATGACTCAGTGTTGTGTTAGTGTGTCTCCTTTCCCTACTGGACACTCCATACATTTGTCCTCAGTCCAGGACTACTCTAGCAGCTCTCTGGTTGTGTGTGTGTATGTGTGTGGCCGTGAGACTGTGTGAGATATCATCCTCCCTCTCATCCTGCTCTCTCCTTCCATAAGTTCCTGTGTCAGGGCTAGAAACATATACTGCTCTTATAATGAATGCACTGAGCTTTGTACATATGATGTAGTGCCTAATTTTACATTAAACGGTCTAAAATATTATCAGACTATTCCATCCCAAGTAATCCAATCTTGCAAAAAGTCTTATTTTTGGAACTAAAGACAAGCTGCCTTCCTTAAGATTTGCATTTCAGAAGTCTCAAAATTTTGCTTTGGGAGGATAATTTCCTGGTAGGTTTCTAGACCCTCTGTGCTGATTTTACATCCATTAGGGGTTTCCTTGTTTGGATTACTGTTGCTGACATTCCTACTTCAAAAGGGGCATTGACCCACTTTGACACCCCTTGTCAGATGTGGACAGAGATCTTTCTGAAAATAGCTTTACAATGGCTGAGTTGAATGTCCACACTCAATGTATTAAATTATTTGTGGTGACAAAGGGAAATAATGAGTTTAAAATATCATCGTTAGTGGCATCTTCACAAAATATTGCTTTACTATTTTTGTCAAGGTAGTCTGCAGAATGGGTCTTCAGGTGACTTATAACCATGAAAATGGGTTCTCTGACTGAGAATCTAGGTTCTGCAACTCTGATGTATAATGTGAGTGTTCTGTGCTCTCTTTTCATAGGCTTCTTTTTCTTCCTTATCCTAGGTCATGTTTTAGTGACAGGAAGAAGATTTTAAATGTTTCAGGAGATTTCAGCTCAGAGATGGAGCTGAAAATCAAATCTTCCTTGCTTTGAGGATGTGGAAGTCATAGTGGAAGCAATGCCACTACATTCTGCCATACTTCTTTAGATCAGAGTTTCTATTTAAACACTTCGTACCCAGTATTGTGAGAACTACCCTTTCATAACTATGTTTTCCTAGGAAAGTTTGTACCTCTAGTGTACATATCTTATCCTTTCATAGAACTTTTGATCTCTTTAAACACTTTTCCAAAAGTTTGCTCTGTTCCTGTTGAAAAATCCCAGTCTCCCTTGCTTTGTTGGGCCAACAGGAAAAGAAATTTTTCTACTCATGTCACCCAGTCAGTTCTATATCCCATATTCTAAGAAATTCTTGGGGGAATCCCTTAAAAACTATTTTACTCATTGTTAGAAAAATTATTTTTTTCTATTTTCCCTCTACCTCCATACCCTTATTGTCCCATTCCTTTTGTGGATAGGAGTTGGGATCATAATCTGTATGCTTTGGATGCTATCTGTATTTTAAATATAATAGTATCTTTGGAATAAAAAATCAAAAACTGTAGGGCTCTTTTGGACAAAGGGTTATTTACTTGTCAATTTTCACCATGCTGAAAAATATAATGCAGCTAATTTAAGAACTCCTATGTAGATGGGCTTACACTCCTCCTTTTGGAGGTAAATAAGGCACAAGACCTGTCCAAGTGCACCCAAGCTTGAGGCTCACCTTGATTAATGCTGGCTGTACCCCTGTGAACCTAGACACCATGTCAGAATGCGTAAAGTCCCCAGCAACAAGCTCACCTGTGCACTGTACCAGCCAGCCCACCCAGAATTTTTGGATGATGTGACTGGTAAAAGGCTTTCCCTGCTTAACCTAGCCTGTAATGATTAAACAAGGTATCTGTTTCTTCATATGCACAGACACCAACACAAGGTCACAAGGATTATGAATCATCAGGGAAACATGTCACCACCAAGGGAAAAAAATGAAGTTCAATAACCAACCCTAAGAAATGGAGATCTATGAACTACTTAACAAAGAATTTAAAATGATCATTTTAAAGAAGCTCAGTGAGCTACCACAGAATACAGATAGATGATTAAATGGAATCAGGAAAACAGTATATGAACCTCAACCAAGAGAAACTGTAAAAAGAACTAAACAGAAATTCTGGAACTGAAAAACAGAATGGCTGATTAGAAAAAATTCCATAGAGAACTTCAGTAGCAGACCTGATTAAGCAAAAGAAATAATTAGTGAGCTGGAGGACAGTCATTTGAAATTACCCAGTCAGAGGAACAAAAGGATGACTAAGAGTGAAGAAAGTCTGTAGGATCTATGGGCTATATCAAGGAAGCCAATATATGCATTATGGAAATTTTAGAAGAAGCAGAGAAAGGAGGTTGGGGACAGAAAGATTATACACAGAAATAATAAAAGAAAACTTCCAAAATTTGGATAGGGAAATGAAGCACATTATAATCAAATTCTCAGTGGTCAAAGATAAAGAATTTCAGAAACAGCAAGACAGAAGTGACTCACCAGATACAAGTGAACCATTATGAAACTAACAGTAAATTCCTCAGTAGAAATCTTGCAAGCTTGGAGAGAGTGGCATGACATATTCAAAATTCTGAAGAAAAAATTTCTGCCAACCAAGAATACCAGATGTAGCAAAGCTACCCTTCAGAAGTAAAGGAGACATGAGGACTTCACCAGACAAAAGCTGAGGGAGTTCATCACCACTAGACCTTTCTTACAAGAAATTCTAAAGGTAGTTCTTCAAGTTGAAACAAAAGAACACTAACAGCATGAAAATGTATGAAAGTATAAATGTCACTGTAAAGGTGAGAATATTATCAAATACAGAATAATACTGTAATGGCAATATAAAAGTTAAAGATCAAAAGTATTAAAAATAACACAATAGCTATAATAATTTGTTAATGGATTGACAATATCAAAATATATAAATTATGACATCAATAACATAAAATGCAGGAAAAAGTTATAGTGTTTTTTCATGAGTTAAGTTCTTACTAGCTTAATATAGGTGATTATAAGATGTTTTGTGTTTTCTCATGGTAAAGAGAAAAATGTAGTAGATTTACAAAAGATGAAGTGAAAGAGAAAGGAATCAATATATACCACTATATAAAGCTAATGAATCACAATGGAAGGCAGCAAGAGGAAGAAAGGAATCTTTTCAAGCACACACAGAATATTCTTCAGGATAGACCATGTGTTAAGCCATGAGAAAAGTCTTAACAAATTTAAAAAGACTGAAATTATATCAAGTATCTTTGGTGACCACAATAGTATGAAGCTAGAAATCAAAACTAGGCAAACACTGGCAAATTAACAAATATGTGGAAACTAAAAAACACAATGCTGAATAACCAATGGGTGAAAGAAAAAATTTTTTTAAAATAAAATCTCTTGGCATGTGATGGTTAATTTATGTGTCAACTTCACTGGGTTAAGGAATACTTAGATAGGTGCTGAGATGTTATTTAAGTGTGAGTATAATTCTGGAAGAAATTAGCATTTGAATCCACAGACTGAATAAAGAAAATCTGCCCTTACAAATGTGGGCCATCACTATACAATCCACTGAAGGACCACCTGAATAGAACAACAAATCACCTGAGTAGAACAACAAAATGGAGGAAGGGAAACTTTGCTCTCTCTTCTTGAGCTGGAACACATTCTTTGCCCTCAGGCATTGGAACTGTGGGTTCTTAGACCTTCTGACTGTGGGCTTGAATCAGTGCTCTCCTCACTGCATTTTCTAGACTTTGAATTTGGGCTGAATTTCACCACCAGCCTTCCTTTGTCTCTAGCTTCCAGAGAGCATATTGTGGGACTTCCTGACCTCCATAATAACATGAGTCAATTACCATAACATCTCCTATATCTCTCTATATATCTTATTAGTTCCTTTCTCCTGAAAATCCCTAATTAATACATGAGACCCAAAATATAAAAGCAACATACTAAAATTTATGGAATGTTCAAAAGTAGTTCTAAGACATTTTATACCATTAAACACTTAAGTGAATAAAAAATGAAAGCTCTTAAATAAAGAGCCTAATTTTACGTCTCAAGGAACTAGAAAAGGAAGCCCCAAATTAGTAGAAGAAAGGATATAATACATATAATAAAGATCAATACAGAGATAAATGAAATAGAGACTAAAAGAGCCATAGTAAAAGAAAAAACTAATAGTTGTTTTTTTTTAAAGAGAAAATCAACAAACCTTTATATATATTAACTAAAAAGAAGAAAGAAAAATAAAATCAGAAGTGAAAGAGGAGATGTTACATTGATACCAAGATTCTGGTGAGGATTTCCTGGGCATTTTTTTGCTAAAGCTTTGGCTAACTTTCTCAGAATACCCTTGTAATAAGCATATATTATCATTCTTTGGCCTTCTAGAAAATCAACAAGAAAAATGCTCTGAGAAACAAACAAAAAAAACTCTTGCCATGAGATTTGCTCTCGACTTGTGTGCTTTTGCTTTGACTGAACCATTTCCATTTCTTGGTAACCATTGCTTTGATGTGCTTTGTCTTCAGGATCATACTGGTAAAGCCATGTTTCCTATCATGTTGCAATTCTTTGGAAGAACTGCTGCAGGATCTTGATCCCAGCTGTTTAAAATTTCCATTGAAATTTTATCGGCTCTTATCTGCAGCTAATCTGGGTGCAGTGGTTTTGGCACCTATCAAGTGGAAAGTTTCCTCAACTTTAATTTTTTAGTCAGAATTGTGTAAGATGAACTAATTAAGATGATTATGGTGTTGGCTGTTGTTTCTGCTGTTAATTATTCGTCCTCTTCAATTGGGGAATGAACAAGATTAATTTTTTCCTTGCAAATTAATGTGGATGATCTGCAAATGAGTTATTCATTTGTAGACGGTCAATTTCTCTGGGATATTATCCCCATAAATGTTTTATAAAGCTTAAATGATTTCAGTATTTTTCCATCCAAGCTTCACCATAAATTTGATGTTTTTTCTTCCTTCAGCTTTAGCAAAATTCGTATCCTTTGATAGGGGCTCTTTCAAACAGATATCTTATCCTTTTTAATGTTTCAAACTAGAACTTGTTTAGACATGTTGTAACAAGTTAGTGTAAAATTATTTTGGCACATGAGATTTTGAAATCCATGCATAATTTTTCCCTAAGATGAAAGTTGCACATTTTTTTCAAAGACCTCTTGTAGATAAGAAACTCATACCACTCAATAACAAGAAAACAAATAACCAGTTTTTTTTTTTTTAAATAGGCACAAGACCTGAATAGACATTTCTGTAAAGAGGAGATACAAATGCCCAACATATATATGGAGAGGTGCTTAACATTGTTAATCATTAAGGAAATGCAAATCAAAACCGCCGTGAAATATCACCTCCTACTTTTTACAATGGCTACTATCAAAAAGACAAAAGACAGCAAATATTGATGAGGATGTTGAACCTTTGTACACTAGTAGTGAGAATGGTAAATTGGAATAGCTATTATAGAAAACAGTATGGAGTTCCCTAAAAAAAAATAAAAAATAAAGTTACTATATGACTCAGCAATCCCACCTCTAGGTACATATCCAAAGGAAATGAAATCACTGTCTTGAAGGGAGACCTTAATTTTCATGTTCATTGAAGCATTATTCACAATATCCAAGATATGGTATCAATTTAAGTGACCATCAATAGATGAATGGGTACAGAAAATATGGTATATAGTACACTATCCTGAAAACTTTTGAAATATTCTCTAAATTCTCTGAGCCTGTCCTACTGTGACTCTGAGGTCTAGTAAGTGTTACGTCTGACCCCTAATCCATTAGTTTAGACAGAGCTTCAGCAGGTAGGATAAATTAACCCCATTAGGTTTTTGCCCTCTCTGCTTGTTGATGTGCTATATATATATCTCTTCTTTTTTGACAGAGTCTTGCTCTGTCACCCAGGGTGGAATGTAGTGGCATGATCTCGTCTCACTACAACCTCTGCCTCCTGGGTTGAAGCCATCCTCCTATATCAGCCTCTTGAGTAGCTGGGACTACAGGCGCCTGCCACCACACCTGGCTAACTTTTGGATTTTTATCGTAGAGGGCTTCCCCATGTTGGCCAGGCTGGTCTCCAACTCCTGGCCTCAAGTGATCTGCCTGCCTTGGCCTCCCAGAGTGCTGGGATTACGAGTGTGAGCCACCACGCCAGGCCTGTGTTTCATATTGTTAGTCCTGGCTCTGACATCTGAATTCAGATTTGCAGTTTTTTCTATTCCAATGGGCCTATTAGAAATTCAAGATTAGTTACGTGGGTGACCAATTAATCCAGTTGTGGAGCTCCAAGCTGCTTAGGCCATTTCCATGCAGTTGCATCTGAAGTGAAGTAGCTTTGAGCTTCTTCTAGCTACCTAGATACAGACGTGGGGAAGTCAAGCTTTGGTAAAAATGATGGTAGGAAATTATGTATATTTGCCATGATGCAGGGAAGAATACAGTCTTTGGGTATAATCAATCATAATTACAAGGGTGCATGTAGAGTGATTTTCACTGAGACATTATTTTTAATAGTCAAAGCTTAAAAATAACTCTCCAATGAGAGAAGATTGGCTCAATAAATTATGGTAGTAGTCACACCACAGTCATGACTATAAGTAAAAAACATTAAAAATGAGGAAGCAGACATGTTTATGTATATATTCATCAATATAAAATATATAATCAGGATCATTTATTATTAACTGATAGTTAATAAGTTACGTACAGTGCAATTTCATATTTATAAAAATAATTGAGTTTATTATTTGTGTATTTTTAGAGATTAGAGGTGAGAATTGGGTATTGCTGTAATGGTATTATGGTTAGGGATGCAGTGCTGTGAAGACTCTGTCACGCTGATCATGTGTCTTTCTCAGGGTGTTGCCAACCAAGCTAGTGATACTCAAGAAATGATAAGAGATGCTATTGTTTATTAGTAACTGGATAAACACCTAGTTCACCCTGTGAGCTTGCTGTTAAAAGATGGATAGGAGAACATGGTTGTATCCAGAGATCTTTACTTTAAGTGAAGCCTCCTGCGGCTAGGTTGGCTGAGTAAATAGAGTCTGCCTCTGCCTATTTAATTATAGTTACAGAGTAGATGGGACACACACACGCACGCACCTGAACAACACTCTTTCTATTCCGTGGTTTTCTTATCACCGAGTCATAGAAAGAAGTGAGCCAAAGGAGGACTTGGGGTCTTTAAGGAATAATAACTTGGTCCACTGGTTAAATATGGCTGAGTGACCATTCTGAACTCTGGCCAATCAAATGACAAATGATCTCTTCCTAAGAGATGTTCAAGTTGGGGTATGTGTGGAGTTAGGAGAGAAGGAGAAGGGCACACGCATTTTTCTCAGAGTATGCATGC
Source organism: Ateles fusciceps (assembly GCA_036589455.1). Lineage (NCBI taxonomy): Eukaryota > Metazoa > Chordata > Mammalia > Primates > Atelidae > Ateles > Ateles fusciceps. The sequence goes on along the minus strand of JAZHEH010000479.1, from coordinate 4,690,205 downwards.
ATAGAAGAAAGACTGGAAACATTTACATCAAAATGTCATAGTACTTTTTTTAATGGGTAGTGGGATTACAGGTGATTATAATTTGTATAAATTATTGATTATCTATATTTTCTAAGTTTCTTCAGTGAACATAGAATTCTTGTATAATAAAAAGCCATTTATAAAAATTCAACTTTAGTGTCATTTTAAGCAAACACTCCCACCTTCCAGAACGAAACTCTGATGTTTGCATCAGCATGACAGTTTGCCTCTAATCATCTAGGGGCACTCTGAAGAGGTAAGCTCCTTCTCTTTTCAACAGGAAACGTTCCTCTAGCCCATTATTCAGTTAAGGCTTAACACATCTTATGAGCTCTGATTGGAACCTTCACTGAATGGCCATAATACTGCTGCCCCTGATGGGCCTGAGATGTGAGCACATACAAGGAAGATTATAACTTGATTGGAAACTTCAGGGAAGGCTGCTGGGGGAAAGCAGCAAACCAATAATAATGATTATAAAAGTTCATGCTGAGCTAGGGCTTGCTGTGTAGCAGGGACTGGTAAAATCTTTACTTAACCCATTTAGTCCCCGCAACTCCATTAATTAGAAACTATTATCCTCATTTTGCAGAAAAAGTTCCAAGGGGTTAAATGATTTGTTAAAGGTCATTAAGCTCAGAATTGGCCGAGGGGGAATCCAGACCCAAGCATCTGTTGCCAGTGTCCAGGCATCAACTACTCAGCAGTACAAGGCTGGCTGCAGGTGGGACTCCTCATTCCATAGCTAACTCCTACTTGCTTTTCAGGTTAACCATAACCCCATCAGTTCATCCAGGGGATCCCCCAAATTTTATTCCATAGTATCCACGGCACTTGTCATACTGAGTTGTGATTGTTTAAAAACATATTCCCTCTGTTACACTGTGAGATCTTCGAAGATAGAAGTGGTGACTTGGGATTGTCTCCCAGGCAATTACCACATTGGCTGACTCCTAGAATGTGCTCAATTAATACTGGGTGAATATTTAATCAGCTGGGCGTGGTGGACACATCAATTTCACAAACTGCAAAATTCCACTGAATGAAAAGTAGGAATTGAAAATATGCCTAAGGGGTTATCTAGATAATGTCCTATCAGGATAGAATGTGGCTCATTGAGTTGCCCATATACATGGTCTTGGGCTTGGTTATAGGCAGTATTAACTAGGTGTAATCTCTACTCTTTAAGAATTTACAGTCTAAGGAAGTAGATATGAAGTTACCATTATACCTATTAAGACAACAGTGTTTTTGCTCTGGGTTGAATATCACACTTTGTACTTTGTGGAATAGAGAAAAAAAGAACACAGCCACAATGTTAAAAAAAAAAAGTTTATAATTATTGAGACAAAAACTATACTTGTTGCTTTGCTTTTTTCTTTATAATTCTCTATAGTATACACAAATAAATTTGTGGTTCTGTGCCTTGAGTTAGCATTTCTCATCAGTAATTTTGATAGTGTTATTTTTATTTAAATGCATTACTTGTCTTAGTCTTCACAGCAGCACTCTGAGGAAGACACTTTTATTATCCCTCTTTTATAGAGGTGATTCCAGAGTTTGAGGAACAAAGAACACAATTCAATTTTAATGATTTTAATTATTTTATCTGAAAACGTAATAAAATATATTCTAGAATTTTATTTTTAAAAAAACAAGATAAAATGTCTAATTACATTCCAAATCCAATATAGCAACATACTATTAACAAGTACTTCACTCAGTTTTGCTTTTTCAAGTTAAACTGTCTGCCTTGTTGCTAAGCACAGGAAAGAAGAATCAGAAGGGAAGTATTTCTTGGAGGAGATGGCTTGAAGTTGGTCTTTGCAAGATTAAAAAAAAAGTTTAATGTTTCTTAAAAGAGATTTTATTTTCAAGTTAAAAAATGTCTACAATTGTTCATTTTTTTGTTCTTTGTTGCTGACTAGTCTGCAGATGAGCAGAGGATTCTGTGCACATGGACTGTTTGCACATAGATTGCAATGTTTATTATTTTCAGAGGTTTATGCTCCATCACTGAGAATTAGGATGTTAATTTGATAAGTAAGGGACTCTCTCAATAATCTTCTATTTACTCCTAATAGCTGGTATTGGATTTCTAAACTTAAAGGCAAGACAGGAGGGGAAATTATATTTAGTCACTGTCAGTTGGAGGAAGTAAAAAAATGGAAACACATACAAAGTCTATTACAAGAGATCATTGAAAATTCTGAGGCAATGTAGTGGCATGCTGTCTTCTCCAGATTTTTCTTTAAAAAAAAAATCCTTGAAGATACAGAAAATTTTCAAAAGCACTGGGAATGAATAAGAGTGCAGTATAAATTAACATTTGAGAGGAGTTCTCAGGAATTGAAAAGCTGACTGGATTAGACTGAGAAACACTTGCCTAGGCTGTGCATGCTGACTCCATTGCAAGAGAAGGGTTTGATTAATCTACCTAATAGTAGCCCAGGAACCAAAAGACTGTACTTGTCAAGCAAGTCACCCCTATATTGCACAGGAAATATTTTCTGAAGTAGAAAATGTCTTACATCAGTGTCCCAGTGTTTCACCTCCTGCTCTAACCCAGGAAAACAAATCATCTCTTCTGACACTGATTTTATACTGCAGCTTTTAGTACACAAAAACAGGGAAAAAGAGGACATGTATTAATTTATTCCATCCCAGGATATGCATTTTATTATCTAACATGGACTATTCAACAGCAAAGAAGAATATTTTAACATATTTCAGCAGAGCCACAAGGTATATAAATGCTTGCTACACACCATAAATTGGATTAAGGATATACTCATTACTATGTTTCTAAGTTTAGATTTGAGATAAGCCATCCTTGCCCCAAATGCCTAATAAAGAGATGCTTAAGGACAAACAATTTACCATGTCTGTTGTCAATGCTAGACCTAAAGAAATCTCAACTCAGGCATAAATATAAACAATTAAGCAAAGAAAAGCAAAATTTAGTCTATAAAATATTCTATAGCACCAAAAGTTATGTTAACCTGAAGGCTCAAAGGAAAAATATGCCTCTAAAAATTATTTGTGACAAGAAATAGCAGAATATCTAGATAATATCTGATAAAACATATAAAAAGCATAATTACAGAAGTAAGCAATATTATAATATGAATCCGGATTTTGAACAATTGATTACAGGCACTTTTGGTTCCAGTCACAATAGAGTAGCTAATATTGGATTTAACTTTCTATAGTAAACAACTATAAACTAGAAGATATACAAGAAACAGGACTTTCAGGCATTGTACATTGGATAGCATGGAGTTGCAATCTTGGAGTGAAGCATACAAGGTAAGATCTTCGTTCACTCAGGTTTCTGTTAGGGAGCATTTCCTGGAGTTTAACAGTAACATACTACTCAGGCAGAGAATCTTAGCCTTTCTGGGCAGAGGAATCAGAGATTGGAGTTTGCGGTTGCTTAAATAGCAGCTGAATTGAAAGGGCAGAGTACCAGAGAGAAAGAGCTGGAAAGAAGATTCGGAAATTTGTGTAGGTGTTTCTCTTAGGTTCTTGACCAAATCCTAACCAAATTGTGTATAGGTAGGATAAGACGGCTGAACAAGGCCTATAGGGCTAGCAGAGAATTGCTGTTGGGGTAGAAGAGAGATTGCATAATGCTAAAGAGGTATTGGAGCCAGAGTAGAGAGATCTTAGTGCACATGCTGATCAAATTCAAGACCTCAGGGAAATAGTTTTCAGAGTAGGTGCCACATTCTAGGGATAATGGCTGTTAACAGACATGGATGTCCTTAGGTATTTAGGACTAACTTCAAAATTAAACAAATCCTTGAAAAACCTAAAATCAAATACCTACAGGATCAAAGTGGTTCACCAGTAATTTATTGTCTATTAGACAAAATATAGCCCTTATTGAAGGAAGATGAAATAATCCAGAATCTACATAGTATTCTGTCTACAATGTTCATGATACAATAAGAAAATTACTAGATATATAAAGAAGAAGGAGACTGTGGCACATAGCCAAGCCAAAAATCAGTCAATAGAAGAAGGCCCAGAGATGCTGTAAGTGTAGAAATTTGTAAAGACTTTAAATTACCATTATAAAAATATTATTTATATAAAATAATTTGGAGAAAAAAATATGTGCAAACAGATGTGACATTTTAGCAGAGAAACAAAGTATTTAAAAAAAGTTAAATGGACATTTTCAAACTAAAAATTGTATCTAGAGTAAAAAGTTAATTGGATGGACTTATAGGCTTATTGAATAGTACACAGAAAGAAGTAGCAATCTTAAAGAAAGGGAAACAAATTATTCAAACTGAAGTAAATAGAGAAAAGACAGTATAAAAATTAAAACAAACAAACATAAAAAACCCCAACATCTGTCACAACATTAAGTGGTTTAATGTATGTTTATTTGGAACCCCATGAAGAGAGAAGAGATACAATATGGTAGAAGAAATGGATACAAATTTTCTAAAATTGATGAAAGATGTCAAATTCAAAATGTATTCCCCTTTTGCTTAGCAAAAAGAACAAAGCAGGAGGTATCATGCTACCCAACTTCAAATTGTACTACAGGGCTATAGTAACTGAAACAACATGATACTAGCACAAACCAGCACGTAGACCAATGGAACAGAATAAAGAATCCAGGAATAAGGCCCATACCTACAACCATCTGATCTTTGACAAAGCTGACAACAAGTGATGGGAAAAAACTTCCTCTTTAATAAATGGTGCTGGGAGAACTGGCTAGCAATATGCAGAAGATTAAAACTGGAGTTCTTCATTACACCATACTAAAAAATCAACTCAAGATAGATTAAGGACTTAAATGTAAAACCCCAAACCATAAAAACCCTGGAAGACCACCTAGGCAATACCATCTAGTCGTAAGAACTGGCAAAGATTTTGTGATGAAGGTGCCAAAAACAATTGCAACAAAAGCAAAAACTGACAAATGGGATCTAACTAAGCTAAAGAGCTTCTGCAAAGCAAAAGAAATTATCAACAGAGTGAACAAACATCCTACAGAATGGGAGAAAATATTTGCAAACTATGCATCTGACAAAGGTCTAATATCCAGTCTCTATAAGCGACCTAAACTAGTTTACAAGAAAAAACCAAGCCCCTTTAAAAAGTGGGCTAAGGACATGAGCAGACAATTTTCAAAAGAAGACATACATGTGACCAACAGCATGTGAAAAAAAGTTCAGCATCACTAATCATTAGACAAATGCAAATCAAAACTACAGTGAGATAGTGTCTAACACCAGTCAGAATAACTAGTATTAAAAAGTAAAAAAATAACATGCTGGAGAGGTTGTGGAGAAAAGGGAATACTTATACATTGTTGGTGGGATTGTAAATTAGTTAAACCATTATGAAAGACAGTGTGGTGATTCCTCAAAAAGCTAAAAACAAAACTATCATTTGACCCAGCAATCCCATTACTGGGTATGTACCCAGAGGAATATAAATTGTTTTGTCATAAAGACTCACATGTGCATATGTTCATTGCAGCTGTTCACAATAGCAAGAACATGGAATCAACCTAAATGTCCATCAGTGGACATATACACCATAGTCTGCTATGCAGCCATAAAATGGATATCGTAAACTTTTAGGAACATGGATAGAGCTGGAGGCCATTATCTTTCAAAAACAACACAGGAACAGAAAACCAAACACTGCATGTTCTTACCTATAAGTGGGAGCTAAATGATGAGAACACATGGACACATCGAGGGACCAACAGACACTGGAGCCCCCCCCAGAGGGAGGAGGGTGGGAGAAGGAAGAGGAACAGAAAAAAATAACTATTGTTACTAGGCTTTGTACCTGGGTGATAAAATAATCTGTACATCAAATACCCATGACCCGAATTTACCTACGTAACAAACCTGCATGTGCACCCTTGAACCTGAACTAAAAGTTTAAAACAATCTCAGCTGGGCACAGTGGCTCATGCCTGTAATCCTTGCACTTTGGGAGGCTGAGGCTGGGCAGATCACTTGAGCTTAGAAGTTCAAGACAAGCCTGGGCAACATTGTGAGACTCCAGCTCTAGAAAAAAAAAAAAAATAGCCAGGTGAGATTGTGCATGCCTGTAGTCACAGCTACCTAGGAGGCTGAGGTGGGAGGATCACTTGAGCCTGGGAGATTGAGGCTGCAGTAAGTCATGATCATGCTACTGCACTCCAGCCTGGGTGATGGAGTGAGATCCTGTCTCAAAAAGAAACAAAAAAACAAAAAAATCATTAAAAAAGCATTCTTTAAGCAGGATAAATACAAAGACTACACCCATTACTTCATACGTTAGCTGCTGAAAAATAAAAATATAAAAAATTATAATACCAACCAGAGAAAGAGTACAAAATTTTTAAACAAGAAAGTGACTTCTTGTTGAAAATAAAAAGAAGCTAGAATAATAGAATGTGATCTTTAAAATCTTGAGGGAAAAAAGCTGTCACTGGAAATTCTACATCCAGGAAAAATGTTCCTTAAAAATGAAGATGAAATAAAAAAATTTTAAGATGAAGAAAAACCAGGACAATCTGTTGCTATTAGAAACATACTACAAGAAATAGTAGTAGGAACTTCTTCAGGCTGAAGACAATAATACAAGATGAAAGCATAGCTCTTCAGAAAGGAAAGCAGAGTACTCGTAAATATGTGCATTAAAAAGTTCATTAAAATATCCTTAAATTGTTCTAAGTAGAAATAATGAAAAATGTGTGATAAGATTTGTATAGATTTTAGAGATATATGACAAAAGTGACACAAAGGGCAAAGAAAGGTAAAAGGAATTTACTGATATAGGTTCTTACATTTTATGCTATGTCAAATAACAGTAATTAAATGAACCTATGATTGCAAAAGATTACTAATTCATATTATGATCTCTAGAACAACCATGAAAGACAATACAAAAAAATATAGCTAAAAGACCAATAAAAAAGTGAAAACAGAAAACCAAAAGAAGTCAATTTACCTATTCACAGCAGTAACTACATTAAAGGTAGATGGACTAACTTTCTAGTTATAAGGCGGATATTGACAGATTGTCTAGTTAAAAGGCCCAACTATATGTTGTTTACAAGAGATAGCACCTTAAATAAAAGAACAGCATTGAAATAAACATGAAGAAATAGAAAAATGTTTATCATACAAATGCTACCTTTAAGGAAAATAATGAAGCTACATTAATGTCAGACAAAAAGATTTTGAGACAAAAAATATTACCAGATATAAGAAAAATTCTCACTTTGAAGGGAAACTGATAATAATCTAGCAGCATTATATGTGAATTTACCTTTGACCCAGCAATTCTGCTTTAATATTATATTTCAAGGGTCACTGGTAAAAGTACCTAAAGGTATATAAATGAGTTGTTCATTATAAACATTATTTGTTATAGCTAAAGTGGAAAGATAGTAAATGTTTATCAAAAGGTTGTAGTAAACATGAAACATTCATACAATGGATTACTATGGAGCTAAAAAAGGAAAAGAGGAATTTATTTATTATGATGAAATGATCTTTAGGATTACTTAAATGACAAAAACAAAGTTGAAAAGCTGTGTGGTACCTGTCCTAAGAAAGATGGCAGGTAGACACACATTTGCTTAAGGTAAAAATGGAAAGATAAACTATAAAATTTTAATGAAAGGCTATAAATGGGAGAAAGTAAGTGTTGGGGGGATGAAAGCTAGATTTCCTTTATGAGAACTTTTTTTAGAACCGTATTTGAAATCATGTAAATATTTTTCCAGTTATCAAGGTTAAATTTAAAAAGCAATTTTTAATAATTGAAAACAAAATGAAATAAGTGAACTTTATTTTATATCGAGTTGGCATAACCAAACAGAAATACAATTTTAAGTTTTTTTAGAATCCAGTAAGTTGTACAATCTTAGTGAAGTTATATTGGCATTGCGGAAAGCCAAGCTATTTGGCACTCTTGAAAGGATATGAAGAGGTAATGCTGAGAAGGGTAAGTAAAAATCTGATTCTGTAGTGAATTTGAATTGGAAGTGTCAACTTTATATTGATTTATTTTGTCTTAAACGTGCGTTCTTTCTAGGTCTGTCCAGTAGCAACAAGCATATCCACACCTGGATTGTGTTCTCTAAATGCCATTTCCCCTGGCAAAACTGAAAAAACTGGGTTTCTTGGAAAAATTGCTAATTACAAAGTTTAGGGAACAAAACATGTAAGATGAATCTGTCATATCAAAAAGCAAGGAAGTTATTAAAGACTAGCATGGTGTAGGAAAGGACTTGGAGTTCAACCTAAATAGGTTCTTACTGGTTAAAGATGGTATAGTTTTGAGCAACAATAAGAATAATAACTGCAATAGATTGAAACACATCAAATATGTTTAAGTACAGAATTTGTACTGATACTAAAATTTAAAAAACACAAAATGTATTGAGATTTTAGAAAATGCTAAGAAATCAACTCTTTGTTTTGAAAACTGATAAATGAAGGGAAAGATAAGACATGGCTTTCTTGTATACACTGTACTGTAGGTTAACCAAGGGTTGACATAAGAAAGGTATTCTAACTAAGTAAAAAATGATGATAGAATGAGAATATTACCATCTTATAAACCCTCTGTGTCCTGATGTTTCTCTTGATACTCAGGGGAAAATTTCCTGCTCTCAAGTTACCTAATCCTCCTCTTCTCCCAGGGGTCTGATCTCTTCTAATTGTGGGAGTCAAGGTGAGTTGGTGAACATGTGAGCCACTTTACATCACAGAGGCTGCTCCCATGGCCCAAACATTGGCAGCAGGAGTCATATGTCCAGATACTCCAAGACACTGTTGTTTAGAATAAGGTAGATCAAACATCTGATCCAAGGTGGTACAATAATATTCTTTTTGCTGGGGATTAGGACACAGATTTTCTGGTTAGTGTCCAATGAATACTTGAACGGGGAGATCAAGTGATGCCCATTAAGACTAATGTAAACACCAGAAGGTTGGTGTATATATTTTTAAATAGATTTTATTTTTCAAATCATGAACATATGTCATTCCACTTAAGTGTTTAGTTTCTAACTTATTAAAATTTTAATTGGCAAATCAAAATTACATACATTTATGGGGTACAAATTATGGGATAGGTGATGTTTTGATATATGTAAACAATGCGGAATGATTAAATCTAGCTAATTAACATATCTATAATCTCACTAACTTACTTTTATGGCAATATATTTGAAATTTATCCTCTGTTATTTAAAATATGCAGTACTATTGACAGTTGTCACCCTGCTGTTCAACAGATCTCAAAAAGTATTCCTTCTATTTGAAACTTAGTATCCTTTGACCATTACCCTTACCCCCCACTGCCAGCATTTCCTAACCATAATTCTACTGTCTAGTTCTGTGAATTCAGCTTTTTTAGATTCCACATGTAAGTGAGATTAAGCAATATGTCTTTCTTGCCTGGCTCATTTCACTTAGCATAGCATCCTTCACATTCTTCCATGTTTTCACAAACGACAGAATTTCTTTGTTTTTTAGGGTGAATAGTGTTCCATTGTGTATATATCCCACATTTTCTTCATCCATTCATCTGTTGATGGATACAGGTTGATTTCATGTCTTGGCTGTTTTGAATAATGCTACATTAAACAGAGGAGTACAGGTATCTCTTGATGTGTTGATTTCAGTTCTTTTGGGTATATATTCGAGTAGTGGGATTGCTGGATCATATGCTAGTTCTACTTTTAGTTTTTTGAGGAACCTTCATGCCATTTTCCATAATGAATGTACTAATTTTCATTTCTACCAGCAATGTTCACGTTATTTTTTCTCCACACCCTTGTGTGCATATATGATCTTTTGACTTTTTGATAAAAGCTATTTTAATAACTGGAAGGTGACATCTCATTGTGATTTTAATTTACATTTCACTAATTTCTCAAAAGAAATTTACATTAGTGATGCTGGGCATTTCTTCATGTACCTGTTGTTCATTTGTATGCCTTTTGAGAAATGTCTATTCAGGTTGTTTACTTATTTTTAAATTTGGTTATTTGTTCTCTTGCTATTGAGTTGTTTATGTTCCTCATGTATTTTGAATATTAACCTCTTATCAGATGTATGGTTTGCAAACATTTTCTGCCATTCTGTACATTGTCTTTTCACTCTGTTGATAGTGTCTTTGTTATGCAAAAACTTTATAGTTTGGTGCAATACGATTTGTTTATTTTTGGTTTTGTTGTCTATCTTTTCTGGGTTGTGTCTGAAAAATCACTGTCCAAACAAATGTTGTGAAGATTTTCCACCATGTTTTCTTCTGGTAGTTTTACCACTTCAGGTCTTGATTTAAGTCTAACCTATTTTGAGTAAATTTTTGTACACGGTGTAAGATAGGGATCAAATTTTATTCTTCTGCATGTGGATAATCAGTTTTTCCAATCTCATTTATTAAACACTGTTGTCCTGTTATGTGCTTTTGGTATCTTTGTCAAAAATCAATTGACCATAAATGCGTGGATTTATTTCTGGTCTTTCTATCCTTTCAATTGATAAAGGTGTGTGTTTTTATGTCAGTATTGTGCTATTTTGATTACAACCATATTAGCATATATTTTGAAATCATGCAGTATAATGCCTTCAGCGTTGTTCTTTTCTGCTCAAGACTGTATTGAGTATGCATCCTCTTTGCCATTTTATACCAATTTAAGAACTGTTTTTTCCCTATTTCTGTAAAAAATGACATTGTAAGTTTGATATGAACCGCACAAAATCTGTAGATTGCTTTGGGTAGTATGGACATGTTAACAATATTAATTCTTTCAGTCTGTGGACATAGGATATCTTTCCATTTATTTGTATGTTTTTTTTTCTGTTTCATTAGTATTTTATAGTTTTCACTATATAGTTCTTTCCATTCCTTTGTTAAATTTACACCTAAATATTTTTGTTGTTTTTGATGCTATTGTAAATTGGATTGTTTTTGTAATTTCCTTTTTTGATAGTTTGCTATTAGTATATAGAAACTAGACTTTTATTTATTTATTTCCTGCTTAATTGCTGTGGCTAGCTTTTACATTACTATATTGAAAAGAAGTGGTGACAGTGAGTATCCTTATTTTGCTCCTTATCAAAACAGGAACAAAATGGAAGTAAACATCCATTCAATCTAGCCAGTTTCCAAAGGCAAGTGTATAACTTCACCTTTTCAGGCATCTGGCATAATTGAGTTAGTAGACAATGTTATCTCGCTCTGAGTCTCTTTCAAAGTGTGAATGTAATATTGAATTTCCTTTCATTCGTAACCCAGTTATTCATTTCTTTATCCTTAGCTACTATTCCTCCTTTTCTTCATTAATACCATTTTTTTTTCTAACCTTTTTAAAAATTATTATACTTTAAGTTCCTGGGTACATGTGCAGAATGTTCAGGTTTATTACATAGGTATATACACGTGCCATGATGATTTGCTGCATTCATCACCCCATTACCTACATTAGGTATTTCTCCTAATATATCCCTCTTCTATCCCCCAACTCCCTGCTATCTCTCACCTAGCCCCTCACCAAACTTTTGAAGAGGTATTAGTATAGGCCATTACGCTTGTCTACATTGTGGGCAGCAATACCAGTCTAGTAAGTATCTCTCTCTCAGTCCACTCCCATTTAGATAGAGTGAGGTTATGAGGTGCAGAACTAGTGAGTTATTTTTTACATCCAGCCAATATAGCTGCATTCACTGTTAACCCCAGTTTTCCCAAATGTGCTAAGGGCACAACTCACCCTCATCAGGCCCTTAGGAATTCTGACATAAGGACCCAGCAATCCCGTTACTGGGTACATATCCAAAGGATTATAAATCACTCTATTATAAAGACACATGCACACATATGTTCATTGTGGCACTGTTTACAATAGCAAAGACTTGGAACCAACCCAAATGCCCATCAATGATAGACTGAACAAGGAAAATGTGGCACATATACATCATGGAATACTATGCAGCCATAAAAAATGATGAGTTCGTGTCCTTTGTAGGGAAATGGATGAATGTGGAAACCATCATTCTCAGCAAACTGACACAAGAACAGAAAGTCAAACACCACATGTTCTCACTTATAGATGGGTGTTGGACAATGAGAACACATGGACACAGGGAGGGGAGTATCACACACCTGGATCTGTTTAGGGGGCTAGGGGAGGGACAGCAGGGGGTGGGGAGGTTGGGGAAGGATAATTTGGGGAGAAATGCCAGATATAGGTGATGGGGGGATGGAGACAGAGAACCACCTTGCCATGTATGTACCTGTGCAACAATCCTGTATGATCTGCACATGTACCCCAGAACCTAAAGTAAAAAAAAAAAGCAGTCCTACTTCTCCACATCCTCTCCAGCAAAAAAAAAAAAAAAAAAGAAGAAGAAAAAACAAAAAAGAAAACAACAACAACAAAAAGAACAGTTACAGTTTTTTGCTTAGGAATCATCACAGCTTCTAGCACTTCTAGTTGCAGCCCTGGTCCTAGGACCTCTGCATTAGGTAGGGGAGAAAAACCAAGTTGAGACAATGTGGGGAAGAAAGAAAAAAATTATAATAATTACAACAGCATATTCCTCCATTGGCAACAATTGCATAGTCATACCAGCATCCTTCCCCACCCCTTTTCCTAGATTCACCAGAAAAAACAAAGGAAAATATAATGGGAACATTTTTAGCTCGATTCATGTTGAATGTGAGCACACACTTGTGAAGGTGTGCAAGCCAACCATTCATGCTTTTATCTTCCCCCTGATTTAGTCAATTAATGTTTTAATTGCAGATTCTATGTCTCTATCAAACCATTACTCTGAGGAGGTTACCTCTATGACTAATGTTGAACATTATGGGATATAGTATCTTCCTTGGTCTAAGGCAATAGTGGTTGGCCATCCAGATCCATGCAATATCTTCTGTTCTTGTTCGTTTGTTTAAATAGCACTCTGAGCATTTTTACCTTCCACTGGTAAGCAAAATCTAGCCTGGAATCAGTGTCTATTCCTGTCAAGACTTATATTTGTATTTCCTCAGGGTTACCAGCATCAGTCTCACTTGCTAGCTATGTTTGAGCCTTCCCCCTATGGAATCTGCCCCATAGTCTTTGGCAATCTCCGTCTCTTTTGCTGGCAGATTGAACAGTTTTTATTAGCATTGTGCGCCTGAGAGGGTGCAAAGGGAACATGTTTAGACTTAACCCATCTCTGTACTGCTGCAATAGACTCAGGACCTTCTCTCTTGGACCCCAGGTGGCCACCTCAAATGAACACACAGGAATATCTGCTTGTCACTTCAAATCACCTCCTGAACCTGGTCAATGCTACGCATTGAAATTTAATGCAACTTTCAAATTTCCCCAAGACTGTGGCCCATATGAGCATTCCTTTAATGGCCAGGTTTCCATTTCCACTGCCTTTCTGACTGACCATTTTTCCAGACCATTGGCCACTGACCACGGGTTAGTAAAAACTCAAGCACAGGGGCTTTTAGCACTGTTCAGTTCTTCAATTGCTGCTGGAAAAACAGCATGTAACTCAGCCCACCAAGCTGATTTGTTTTTACCTTCCCCAGATTAGCAGCCCTAAACAGCATGTTGTCCATTCACCTGAGAATTGCCATCTGCAAACCCAGCAGCTCTTGAATAGTCAGTTTAGACTGTTTATGGGACACTATGGAATCCAGCAGCTCCTCACACATTTACAGAGTCAGTCCTAGGGGAAAAGAGGCTCTCTGCTTGTATTTCCTCATTGCATTTCTCAGATAGCATGATCTTGTATAAGCCATTTCCATTTTATTATGGAACTCCTCTGGGCACTAGCATCCCCATTTAGAGTGTTTCTGTGACATTATTTAAGACATCATGGGTATTTCAGGTTTCAAGATCATTTAATGTCCTTCAGTCATAAGGCTAGCTTCAATTAATGTCCCATAGCAAGGTAATGCTATGAAGTGGAAATTCTCTAGTTCAGATTCCCAGTAGTAATCGCTGGGAGGCGTTCACAGTCTTTTGCCATAAGCCATAGCCTAGGCTTTACATAGGGCTATCACACACAGAATTTGTTCCTACCATTACTTGAGCTTCTATTCTACACTGTGTTGACTCAGGGACTCTTCCTGGTTCCCTTTAGCATATCCAATTAATATTGTTTGAAGGGCAGATTTATATGCCTTTTGTTTTACAATACTAGGTGGAGGAAGTATTCCCCAGCCAGATATAATATCCATTCCCATAGAGCATTTAGGTAAAGGAGACACAACTTCTTAAAACAAATGTTTAAATATTCCAACTTTCATAATCCTTTTAACCTTTACATTTTTATGTTCTCTCGATCTATTTGTCGTCCTAACCACTGCTTCACCAATGATTCTTGGAACCATGGTGCATGGGGCTCCCATATCAAGGATTCCCAGGTATTTTTCTTCACCACTTCCTGACCATTTTATTCACTTGTGTACATAAGGCTTTGGATCTCCAGAAGGGGGATTGGGCAAAGAGACCCTTGCCTTTCTCAATCTTTGTTTTGACTGATCTGCCTGTTTATTGCCCCAGGCAATTACAGATTTCTGTTTGTAATCTTTGCCTTCTGATTTTTAAAATTTCCCCCAAACTGGGGTAAATACAGCGTCAGCTTAGATAGCAAACAGAGAGAGAAGGTATCTTAAAGAAAATAATATTTACTTGGGAATAAGGGCATTGCAATGAAAATACATAAGCCATAGTAAGCTATGTGCATATTCAGGGAGGTAAAGGAAAATAAGACTGTTAAAAAAATGAGGAGGATTACATAATTGTTTTGAGATCATTACTCTTGGCTACGAGGATCAATAATAAATGTGACAATAGTCCAAGGTCGAACAGGCAGTTGCTGGGCGGATGACCTTTCAGAAGTATTTTTGTGCAAGGTTGCAGTTTTTGCCTAGCCTTTTGTGATAGTTTTTGTTATCAGACATTTATTCATGAGGATCCTTCTCTTCATGGCCTTCCCTGGTTCTATTTGTCAGGTTTAGCTGTTTGTTGTTGTATTGTTTTTAACACAAGTGACTCCATTTCCATTCTGACAACTTTCACATTTCTCTATTTTAATCAAGATCTTTCTCTGAAACCATCACTAATTAATCACCCCCTGGTTAGGTTTTGATTGTCCCTCAGTTCCAAGATGTCCCTATCTCAGTTTGTTTGGTCTCATGTTGGAGAAAGTGAATGGTGACTAGGAGTCAGTGTGAACAAAGCTTTTAGATACATTTCAGTAAGAAGAGGGTTTAACTGGAATGGCTCTCAGACTAAGTCTCCTGGTTTTCAATTTTGTCTGTCCTGTAGTTTTTTTACTGTCATCTCAAAATGTTGGGCCAACATTATTCTGTTAGGAGTTTTACTTCTAAAAACATTTAACAAGTAATAAATAAAAGTTTATAAAGGAAAAATACAAAGTAAAATTTATAACAATATGTAATACAAGTTTGCATAGTAGTTTTGAGCTATGAACCTAGAATTAAAACCAACCACTTGAATAAGTCAAATGACCATTATCCTGGCAATTGGAAAAGATAGGCATTAAGAAAAGTAAGAGTCTTATTACAGTATGAAGTGTTATTCTGATATCTTGGGAAAAGCTGTCTATAGCATGAAAACATCAACTTCTTATCCTGGTTTATAGCTAGAAGGTCGCAGATTATGGCATCAGGCAGTTTGGTAAACTTTTCGTGTGGTCCATACATTAGGCATGAGACTTGTTCCTTAAAATTCATCTAGTTTTAGCTTACAGGGCCTTAGAAACAGAACATTTTTCATTTTTCATAATTCTATGGAAGAAATTTGGATTAGAGAAATCTGCAAGAACTCAATATATAGTCTAGCCTAAAGGTAGATAACTAGATCCACTATAATATTTAAATTATTAAAAAATTAATTAATTATAGTCGTTTTTTGTGATTTTTTTTGTTTTGGGGTCAACTCACTTTGTTGCTCAGGCTGTAGTGATGTGGCATAATCACAGCTCACTGTAGCCTCAGCCTCCTAGGCTCAAGCAGTCCTCCTGCCTCAGCCTCTCAGGTAGCTGGCTAATTTTTTTACTTTTTGTAGAGACAGGGTTTTGCCATGTTGCCCAGGTTTTGAACTCATAGGCTCAAGCAGTCCACTCACCTCGGCCTTCCAAAGTGCTGGGGTTATGCCACGAGCAGGAGCCACCATGCCTGGCTTAACTTTAATTATTTAATCTCATTAATTTTGTTCTGCTTGGTCTTGATTAATAGTTTTATAACCCTATCAGTTTCTTCATTCAAGTTTTGAAAAAATTTTATGTAATCCATTAATCTTAAAGTTAATAGAAACCTGTATTTAAGATTGCTAGTTAGAGTTCTCCACAAATCTGAGTACAAATGCTTTTAGAAAACAATTTTTAAAATAACTGTGGATAATAACTATTTAGAATAGTCAAAATTAAAATACAATGAAAGTTTATTATAATCATTAGTTAACAAGGAGATCTAGTTATTTTTATGACATGTAACATAATACATAGAATCATGACTGATATTAAATTTCTAAGAATTTTATACAATATTGGTACATTTATATCAATAACATACTGCATAAATGTAACTGAAAGATCTGGCATTACTTATTGTTTGTCAATGTTTCCTATACAATTTACCAAATAAGCCTTATCATTTAATATCTCTATAAGATGAGAGGCATATTCTTTTGGGCTTTCCAGGGACTTCACTGGAAAATACCAAAGTTATTTCTAGGTCAAAAATACTTAATTTAGAATTTTGATCCTGGAGAAACCTGCCAAAGATGTCAAAAAGTTCAAAATACTTGATCAAACTAGGATCACAGGTCACTGTGAAATAATTGTCATTCATTCAACCAGTGTGATAATCAGAAGTCTTTAAAAGCAGTGCAGAAGTTATAGGGATTAACAACAACAACACACAAACCCTTAACCTTTTCAAACCCTAGCTTTCCTAAGTAATAATAAATCTAGTAAAGGTAACATCAGAAATTATTTTGATAAAGTGTAATTTTTTTTTTAGGCCAGTGATATGGTTAGGCTCTGTGTCCTCACCCAAATCTCTTTTTAAATTGTAAACCCCATTATCCCCATGTGTTGAGGGCAGGACCTGGTGGGAGGTGATTAGATCATGGGGGCAGTTTCCCCCATGCTGTTCTCATGATAGTGAGTGAGTTCTCATGACATGGTTTTATAAGTGTTTGACAATTCCTCATGCAGGTGCACTTTCTCTCTCACCTGTCCCCGTGTAAGACATGCCTCTTCCCCTTCCACCATGATTATAAATTTCCTGAAGCCTTCCCAGCCGTGCAGAACTGTGAGTGAATTAAGCCTTTTTCTTTTGTAAATTACCTAGTCTCAGGTATTTCCTTACAACCGTGTGAGAAGGGACTAATATAGCCAGTTACCAAAAAGGTTAAACAAAAAACAACAACCAAAAAAACGCCTCCTGCAATTTGATTGCTTCTTCTTAATGAAAAGTCCATTTAGATAACCTGGAAGTTGAACCTAATGAAAGTGTTCTTGAATTTAATCAGACATAGGAAGAATGTGTGTCCAATTACAAGGAATAATTTGGACATATCAGGAAACACCAAGAGTGCAGAATCAAGTTATGCTGGAGGAAAAAATTGCTTTTAAAAAAATGCCTTTAAGAAAAACGTTTCAGCATTAGGTCATAACAGTAGAGTTACGGGAGCTTTCAAAAAAGTTGAAGAAGAGACTTATCACAGGTCATCTCAAGAAGATAAAGAACTGAAGACAATGATACATGAATTACAAATTATGTGCTGCAGGATACAGCAAGAGTTGAACTTCTGAGATATTAATCTGACTAATTTGAATATTGCCCCAGGCAATTTCAGATTTCTCTTTGAAATCTTTGTCTTCTGATTTTTAAATTTCCCCAAAAATCTTGAAGAGAAAAAACTATACCTTAAGAAATGAAATTATCATTCTAAATGAACAAGACAGCATTTCTGACCTGAAACTAGGGGAATTAAGTGGATCTAAGGAAGAAATGTGACAGAAAGAGACACTACCTGCAGTTTAAAAGATGGCTTTTAAAGAATTGGATTTTAGAATTAAAAATCAAAACCTTTTGGAATTTTTACTACTAATAGATCAATGCTTGAAAAAGTTTCTAGCATAGGAACCAAATAGGGTTCTACCATAGGGGACCAAATTTTTAGTTTTGTATTAGTGTATTTTTAAAATCAAAGTTTGTTGTTTAGAAAGACTTATCAATAATTCTCTTCTAATTATAGCAACTTGATCACATAAAAATTCCTCTCATAAGTTCATCCTTCATGCACCTTTCCATGGCTTACTCAGACCTTTGGTGACATAATTAAACTTTCTGCTTTGTCCTAGACTTCCTTTTTCTTAAATAAGCAGTCATTATACTTTAGGAAAAAAATTATCACACAAGATGTTTTCTCATACAAAATTACTCTTTTTTTTCTTTGTGACCTTCCATACAGTAAATATATCTCATGCCTGTAGCTTTCTTCACATGTCCCTCTCTCTCTTACTTACTGGTTCCTTTTTATCTTGTTTCTATTTCCTTCCCATTTTTTTCTCAATAAAAACACATTTTATGTCTTTCTGGTAATTTTTTTCATTAAAAAACACATCTTTCCTGGCACACTTTATATGCAGAACTATGTATTTTAATTAGAATTTTAACTCTTAGTAACCTTAATTTATAGAAAGTAATTTTGAATTATATGTCACATTAGTATTTTATAGAAAAGAATCATTTTGTAATTTTTAGAAACATTTTTCCATAACATAATCTTCACATGTATATTGAGACCAAAATATATTTAATCGTCCTATAAAATGTAAGAAGCCAAGAAAAAACATATTTATGTTCATCAATTTGTTTCCATATTTAAAAATGACATAGAACTTTAATGATTATCTATTATGTAATTTAACATAATTTTAAGATTTTAAATTACATAGAAAACTCATTTATAAATGTTTATTTCATTTAAGTTTACCTAATTTATTTATTTTGAACAATTTACCTAGATTATTTATGAAAACTGAGATATTAGATGAAGTCAGTCATCATTTCAAGTTATTTTCCTATTAACCATATTTATAGTCTGTGGGTATCAGGTGTTTACCTAAATAAGAAACTTAATGCTACATAAGTGGATATTTTGCTGATAACTCAAACCATATAGCTGTTTTAATTAAACCAACAATATTACATTAGTTGTACTTATTAAAGTATTATACAAACAAAGATCATTCTGTTTCAGGCTGGGTTTATAGTTTATAACCTTTGTGTCAAACCCGAATACATTAAAACGTTTATTAGAAACATGTATAAAACTCTTTGACCAGTAAACGGGTAAAATGTGTGCTAACAATTTTGAAGACATTTCTATTTTTATTTTACCAACAATTTTAAAACCAACTTATTTATTAAAAATTTACTTAGGTCGTCTGAACTAAAAGGATTTGAGTCCTCTTGATCCACTTCCAGCTCATCTTCAGAAGTTGTGATGACTCCAGGTTCCTCTTAGCCCTCTTCTATCTGATCTGTCCTTTATGACTAGACCTACAGTGTAAATTAAAAATTCTAACTCATACATTGTAAAGCCCAGAAACCATGCCTCTTCATATTTACATTTTCTGTAGTTTTCTCCCATATTGTCTTTGGACTTTGATCAATGGGACATTAGCTTGTATGACACACTAAGAGGCTTTAAAAGCACTTGCACACTAGGGCATGTACTCACGGACTGCTCAATTTTGGAGCCCTGAGTCACCAGATAAAGAGGTCTGGCTATTTTATTGGAGAGGCCACATACAGAGAGTGAAAGAGATGCTGTAACAGCTGGAACTGAACCAGTGGTGCCAGCCGTCCTAACTGTGGTGCTAGACATGTGAAGGAAGTCATCTTGATTGACCCAGCACCAATAACAAAATGTCAACCAAAGTCCACTGGGACTGCAGAGTTGTGGAAAATAATGAACCATTATAGTTATAAGCACTAAGTCTGGTGATGATTTGTTATACACAATACATAAATTATTCTCTGTTTTTTTTTTTTTTTTTTTGCCAAATATGGAACTGCTCATCTTGTTTGTGCCCTTTCCTGTACCTGTTACAGAAGTCAGGATGAGTGTTCAATTATCAACAGATGCCTCTGCTCTATTTCTGATGCAATAAGAAGGTGGAATGTCAAGGTGTCAAGAAACTCACTCTGCAGTGGGACTGGGGATATCCAAGTCTATTTTCTTTCCAGTGGTGGTGATGTCTATCTATATGTGATCTCTTGTAAGCTGTGAGATGTTGCCTTTCAGAGCTTCAGTTCTCTCAGACGATGTTATGAGAATTTAATGTGATGATGCACATAAAACATCAGGTAGAGAGTCTATTCATAGTGGCTATCATGCTTTTCAATTTTATCTCCTTCTTTTAAGGTTTCTTAGGCTCCTGAATTTTCTGTTTTGCCCCAGGAATACAGATAAATGATTAGAAATTTGCAAGTGGAATTGGGATTCATCTCTATCTAACTGACTGAGGATTTTAGGACTTTTGTCCTTAACTTTGAGAGCAGCAAATTTTTGAAAATATTTGTCAAGTAACCTGAATTTTACAAAGATGACAAAATTTCATGGAAAGGCATTAGATATGGATAAAAACAAGGAGATACTTGCCATATCAGTGAGAAATAAGTCTTAATATTGTAAAGACGTAAATTCTCCTCAAATTGACCCACAGAGCGCAATCCTATCAGTATCATCTTCCTGTTTATGGCCTTTGTTACTTTCTTCTCTATGGTGCTCTTTTATACATTCTTCATTTTAAAGCAATCACTTTTGTCAGTCTTTTTTTTATACTTAGTGATTGTTTTGGTTTTGTACAATAAATCATATGAACTATAACTTTATAATTAATACCTAAGAGAACAAGTCTTCTCAACTTTTCTTGGGCCTTTGCTCTTGCCCGCCAATTTTAAAGTCAGCTTGTCAGTTCCTCTAAAAACATGTTGAGGTTTTTACTGAAACTTCATTACCATATAAGTGAATTTGAGTAAAATTGACATCTTCAGAATGTTGAGTTTTCCTATTCATAAACACAGTGTATAACTCATTTATTCAGTCTGATTTAACGTTTCCAAGAAAGTTTTAATATTTTTGAGTGAGTTTGTGGTTATTCATTTTCTGATTCTAGCTTCATAACTTAAATATTATGCATCCTACATTAAATATAAAATGTGGAAATATGTCTTAAGTGAAATGCAACCATTTAAAATGATGGATCATTTAGTGATATGGAAAGATTCATAGCACATTAATACGTAAGAAAAAACCTTTCCATAATAGCATATATTTTATGTAAATGCCATTTATATAAATATATGTAAAATTATGAGTGTGAAATAAAAAGAGATATTTGGAAGGTTGTTAAAAATGTAAAGTCCGACACAAGATGCATTCCAGATAAAGAACACTACTGGAATGATAGAATAAGGACCGTTGAAAATTCACTACTCTAGAAAAGCAATGAGAACACTGGAAAAAATTATCAAACTCAAAATTTTCAGGACTCTGAAAATTAAAAATTGCAACATTCCAAGGAATATTTATTCAATAAAATCAGCTGGATCATGGTAAAAATGGTAAGCTTTGTGGTATGTGAAGTTGCTCTAGTACCATCTTTTTTCCCTAGATGTGCAGTAGACGTGAAAACTAACACCTTCACCACTATAGCAGCTATAACTGCAAACTACAGCTACTAGAGGAGGTGGAATTGGTTTACAGCTCCCTAAATGTCCTATTTTCAGAAATTTGACATTATTTAACCTGTCTGGTAGCTTATTTAAAAGACCCTCTATTCCCAGGATTTGTCTTTATTTAACCTGGCTTAGAGCTTACTCTGTGTATTTGTCAAAAATAATCAGTGGCAATAGTATAACACTGCCCAAGGTTGCATTTCCAGTTGAGATTAGAAGAGGTAGACCACAACATTTAAAAGAAAAGATTTTGGAATGAGATGTCCTCATTGGGCTTTGAAAAGTTCCAACATATTCCTGGCAATCTAGGCATCCATGGATGTGTGCTTTCACATGTGCATACATAGGAAAGACCTGAAAAAGCCCTAAATTTGCATCTTTGGCTGATCTTGACTCTGTGCAATTGGGAAGTGAAGGCTAGGGAAGAGCTATAAACTACCTGCTAGAGCATTGATGACATACCCCAACACACATACAGCCTCTCAACAAAGACTAGGACACTTACTGTTTCAAGGCACTTAAGAAAATCTCTGTCTAATAATTAACTAATCACAAAGTTAATTAAGCAGAGGCTCCAATGTCCATGCACAACAGACAATAGAGTACAGAATCATAGTCATGTGATGCTTAACAACTGGTTTCGTTCTGAGAAATGCAGTGTCAGGAGATTTTGTTATTGTGCAAACTTCATAGAGTACACTTACATAAACCTTGATGTTATAGCCATAACCTGCTATACACCCTATTGCACCTCAGCTACTAACCTGTACAGCATGTTACTATGCTGAATACTGCAGACAACTGTAATGCAATGGTAAGTATTTGTGTGAATCTAAACATATCTAGGCATAGAAAGCATACAGTAAAAATATGATGGTATAACCTTCTGGGAACACTGTTACATATACTGTTCATTGTTGGACAAAACGTTGTTATGTGGAGCATGATTATAGTTCAAAAAAGTCACCACAAACAACAGTAAAACCTGGGGAGGGTGGATATTAGATTTCCAGAGATGCCACATTATAGTGGTTAAAATGTATAGCTTTTAATGAAAATTAAGAAGCATGCAAAGAAAATAGAAAGTGTGATTCATATACAGGAAAAAAGGCATTAATAGAAACTGTCCCTGAGAAAGCCAGACAGTGGACTTACTACAAAGATTTTAAATCAACTATTTTAAATATACTCAAATAAACCATGCCTAAAAACCTAGAGGAAAGTATGAGGACAATGTCTTGCTAAATAGAGAACATCGAGAGAGAAAGAAATGATCAAAGGGAACCAAATAGAAATTCTGGAGTTGAAAAGTATAACTGAAAAGTAAAAATGACTAGAAGAGCTCAACATCAGATCTGAGCATCCCAAAGAATCAGATACATTGAAGATAGATTGATAGAGATTATATAATGTGGGGAACAAAAAAGAAAAAATCATAAAGAAAAATGAGCAGAGCTTCAGAGAACTATGTGACATCACTGAGCATACCAGCATGCATAATGGAATCCCCCAGAAAGAGGAGAGAAAAGGAGCAGAAACAGTATTTTAAGAAAGAATGACAAAAATTCCCAAAGTTGATGAAAATCTTAATCTACGCATCTTAGAAACTCAACAAATACTAAGTAGGACAAATTCAAAGTGATTTCAAAGTGATCCATATCAATATCTAGATACATCATAGTCAAACTGTTTTTTTTTTTTTTTTTGAGACAGAGTCTCACTCTGTTGCCCAGGCTGGGGTGCAGTGGTACGATCTTGGCTCACTGCAATCTCCGCCTTCCGGGTTCAAGTGATTCTTCTGCCTCAACCTCCCAAGTAGCTGGGACTACAGGTGCATGCCACCACACCCAGCTAAGTTTTGTATTTTTATTAGAGATGGGATTTCACCATTGGCCAGGCTGGTCTCGAACTCCCAACCTCAGGTGATCCGACTGCCTTGGTCTCCCAAAGTGCTGGGATTACAGGCATGAACCACTGTGCCCAGCCAGTCAAACTGTTGAAAAACAAAGAGAGAATCTTGAAAGCAGCAAGAGCAAAGCGACTTATCATGTAGAAAAGATTCTTAATAATAATAATAGATTACTTTTCTAATCAGAAGCCATGGACACAAGAAAGCAGCAAAATGATGTATTTAAAGTGCTGCAAGAAAACAATTCTCAATCAAGATTGACAGCAAATCTGTGTTTTAAATCTATGATTAGCAAAATTGTGATTTAAAAATGAAGAAAAAATTAAAACCTTCCAAATAAATAAAATCTGAGAGAATTTGTTGCTAGCAGAAATACCATACAAGAAATACTAGAGAGAGTATGTCAGGCTGAAAAGAAAGGACAATAGATGGAAACATAAATCCACAAAAAGTTATGAGCAGTACTGGTAAAGGTAACTGCATATATAAATATAATAGTATAAATTTTTTTAAAAAAATTATTTTCTGTCTACTATCTAATTTGAAAGAAAACCACATAAACAGTAATTATAAACCTGCATGAATGGGCTTAAAACTTGTAAAGATGTTATTTGTATGACAATAATAGCACAAAGGAAGTGGTATCAAAGCTCATTGGAACAAAGCCTTTGTATGCTACTGAAATTAAGTTGTTCTTATCTAAACTAGAAGATTTTAAGTTAAGATGTTATTTTTAATACACTGGGACAACCACTGAGATATATAACCCAGAAAATACAGAGTAAAAGACACAACGAGGGAATTCATATGCTATACTAGAAAATATTTATTAAATACAATAGAAGTAGTAACAGAAGAAGAGAAAGAAAAAAAAGACAGTGGAAAACAAATTTAAAAATGACAAACATGAATCTTGCCTTGTCAATAACTACATTAAATGTAAATTGACTAAACACTTCAATTAAAAATCAGAGGTTTGCAGAATGAATACAAAGCATAATGCAACTATATTCTCTCTCTTTTTTAGTGGTTATTTCTTTTTTCAAATTATTACTATACTTTAAGTTCTGGGGTACATGTGCAGATCTTGCAGGATTGTCATAGGTATACACATGCCATGGTGGTTTGCTGCATCCATCCCCCCTTCACCTACATTAGGTATTTCTCCTAATGTTATCCTTTCCCAACCTCCCCACCCCCTGCTATGGCTCCTCTAGTCCCTCACCCCCCCAACAGACCCCAGTGTGTGATGCTCCCCCTCGCTGTGTCCATGTGTTCTCATTGTTCAACATCCACTTATGAGTAAGAATATGTGGTATTTGGTTTTCTGTTCTTGCATCAGTTTGCTGAGAATGATGGTTTCCAGATTCATCCTTGTCCCTGCAAATGACATGAACTCATCCTTTTTTATGGCTACATATAATTCCATGGTGTATCTATGCCACATTTTCTTTAACCAGTCTATTATTCATGGGCATTTGGGTTGGTTCCAAGTCTTTGCTATTGTGAACAGTGCCACAATGAACATATGTGTGCATGTGTCTTTATAATAGAACAATTTTTAATCCTTTGGGTGTATACCCAGTAATGAGATTGCTGGGTCAAATGGTATTTCTAGTTCCAGATCCTTGAGGAATTGCCACACTGTCTTCCACAATGGTTGAACTAACTTACACTCCCAACAGTGTAAAAACATTCCTATTTCTCCACATCCTCGCCAGCATCTGTTGTCTTTAGATTTTTTAATGATTGCCATTCTAACTGACGTGAAATAGTATCTCAATGTGGTTTTGATTTGCATTTCTCTAATGACCAGTGATGATGAGCATTTTTTCATATGTTTGTTGGCCACATAAATGTCTTCTTTTGAAAAGTGCCTGTTCATATTCTTTGCCCACTTTCGATGGGATTTTTTTTCTTGTATATTTGTTTTAGCTCTTTGTAGATTCTGGATATTAGCCCTTTGTCAGATGGCTGGCTTGTAAAATTTTTTCCCATTCTGTTTGTTGCCAGTTCACTCTAATGGTTGTTTCTTTTGCTGTGCAGAAGCTCTTAAGTTTAATTAGATTCCATTTGTCTATTTTGGCTTTTGTTGCCATTGCTTTCGGTGTTTTAGTCATGAAGTCCTTGCATATGCCTATGTCCTGAATTGTATTGCCTATGTTTTCTTCTAGGGTTTTTATGGTGTTGTAACTATATTCACTCTATTAGGAGTACACGTTATTTATTTAACTTTTTTTGTTTGTTTGTTTTTGAGACAGGATCTTGCTATGTTGCCCCAGGCTGGTTTTGAACTTTATCTTAAGTGATCCTCCCACCTCAGTCTCCTGAGTAGCTGGGGTTATAAGAACATGCCACCATGCTTGGCTTAGAAGCACACTTTAGATGTAAAGATCAAAGAAGTTGAAAGTAAATGAATGGAAAATGATACCACACAACTACTCTAAAGAGAGCTAAAATGGCTATACTAATATCAGACAGAATAGGCTTTAATAACAAAAAATGTCACTAGAGGAAAAGAAGGATATTTTATAATGATAAGAGGGTTAATCCATTCCAAAATTATTGGGATGCAGGAAAAGCAGTATTTAGAGGGAAATTTATAGCTATAATTATAAATTTATAGCAGAGAATTAATAGCTGAGTTAGCAGGGTTGCAGAGTACAATATCAATACACAAAAATCCATCATATTGTTATATGCTAGCAATGCATAAATAAAAAAGGAAATTCAGAAGTGTAATTAAGATATTAAGAAAATTTTAAAAATCTTTAGAATCAGAATGAAAAACTTAGGAATAAATTTAACAAAAGAAATATAAAATAAACATTGAAAACCACAAAATATTGTTATAAGAATTATTGGTGAAAATGTAGAGAAATTATCAACTTCATATATTGCTGATGGAAATGTAGCTGATTTGGAAAATAATTTTCAGTTTTTCAAAATGTTAAACACTGAGTTACCATATGACTCAGCAATTCCATTTCTAAATATATCTCCAAAAGCCCTGAAAACATATGGTCACACAAAAACTTGTACACAAAATTTTATAGCTGCATTACTCATAATAATATAAAAGGGGAAACAAGCCAAGTGATTACATAAACAAAACATAGTATAGCCATGCAACAGAATACTATTTAGCCATAAAAAGAAATGAAGTATTGATATATTCTACACGTGGATGAAACTTGAAAATATTATACTAAGTGAAATAAGTCACAAAAGGCCACATACTGTGTAATTCTATTTAAATGGAATGTTCAAAATATGCAAATCCTTAAAGACAGAAAGTAGATTAGTAATTGCCATGGACTGGAGAGGGGGAGAACAGGGCGTGACTGCTAAGGGTGTGAGATTTCTTTGGTTGGTAATGAAAATTTTCCGAATGTGGTGATGGTTGCACAGTTCTGTGAATATACTACAAATCAGTGAATTGAACACATTAAATAGTTGAATTTTAAGTTGTGCAAATTTTGTGTCCATAAAGCAGTTATTTTATAAAGGATACATTCTGAGGTCCTTTTTAGGTCTGATATTTCGTTTGAAGAAGAGAGGTCCTATACTGAAGTGTTGTAAACATAGGTGATGCAATATAGAAACATAAAATTTTAAAAGGTGAATTTATTATATTTAAAAAGTTGTTATGTTGAAAATAAATCTATGCAATTTATAAAATATTCAGTAATTACAAAAGAAAAATCATCCTTTGTCTGTAAACTTCATTTCACTCCCAAGAAGTAACCACGGTCAAGGAGTTACTATAATATTCTGCCAGCAATTTGCCTATTTGCTCTCAGATCAAGTCTGTATCCTTCTTTTCTCTGTTCTGTATTGCAGGGTACTCATCTTCCATCCTCTGATTATCCTATGGTTTCCAGGTAGCTTTAGCCAATGGAATGCACCAGTGGAGGACTGTAGAGAGGGAAGAAAGAGAAACTCACCTTCTTAGGCGGCATCCCTAAGGCAAATGCCTGTGTTCTGGGGAGGCCCATCATGATTCCAGCTTCCTTTGGGTGGCCTAAGCACAGGGCTGTGATGACACCAACCCCTCCCTTTGTTTCTCCAGCCTGAGGATTGTAGTGACTTTCTGCTTTTGCTAAAGGCTACATTATATCACTCTACTCTGTTTAGCTTCTCAGCTTTTTGTCTTAGTCTGTTAAACAGGTGTGTTAAGTTCCCCTATTTTAAATACCTAGGATAGTTTGTTTTCTGACTGGACATTGATTGATACTAGAAAATTTCCATGACTGTATGTTTAGATACGTAACTATTCTTTTTAAATATATATGAGATCACAGTATTTATAGATTGCCTTTTTACTTAACTATATATGTTGGCGGTCTTTCCTATTAGCCTATGCAAATTGATGTCTACTTTTTAAACAGCTGTATATTCTTTTGTTGTAGGGATACACCGTACTGTATTTAATCAGTGCCCTATTGGTAGAACTTTCAGTTTTACGTTATTACCAACATGGATGCATATACACGTTGTTGTATATGTGGGAAATTTTGGATTTTGAAATAAATTGCTAAATGGATTGCTAAAGCGATTAACCAGACATATACTCCTAGCAATGGTGTATGTAATATTTGTTTCCTCATTTTCTTACACTCACTGTGTATTGTCAAACTTTTAAAACTTTACAGTTTGGTAGAGAAAAAAACTTTGACATTTTACTGTTTTAATGGTAATTTTCAAATTATTGATGACATTAAGGGGGCCCTTGTCCTTCCTGATGTACAGAAGCCCTAGGACATGACCTGGAAGTCGTAAGTTGAGCATACTGGAGGCTGCCACATTCTGTCTGAGAACGAAAAGCCAAAGGTAGGGTGTGTGCAATTCCTGGAGATTCACTTTCTTCAATACGAATCAGTAACAAACCAATTCTGGGAACAAATGGTTATCTTATGAAGTTGTGTTGTGTGTGTGGGCACATGTGTGTGTGTCCTGGCATGCTCCTGTTGCATTTGAGGTAATATTTACTCCCTGGAACTTTAGGCAGAGCCCCCTGTTTAGCACTTCACACTGACTTGGAGGACAAAACTTATTCTAGAACCTTTTGTCTGATCTCTTCTGTGGAGTCCCCTGTTAAGTAGCTTAGACAGCAGAGAGAATTAACTCCTGCAGATTAACTTCTAAAATGAGAACAGCCCCCAAGTGTGACTGTGGTTTGGGAGAACCAGTCAGTGGTGTTTTTCCATATAAGCTTGAGAGTCATATATTGGAGCTTTGATGATGGAGTTATTTGCTCAAAGAAGGGCAGATGCCAGGAAAGGAAAGAAAGCCTTGGATTCGGTTTGCAGCCCTGGAGTTCCAGGTGGTGATAGTAAAGGTGTGGGCAATAGAAGATGGGGAAGGGGAGGCAGGAGCTTGAGGTGCAGGGGAAAAGTTTCCAGGAGGACACCCAGGAACAGATGTTGGGGAAGGAATCTTGGGGGAGGCTGATCTGTGCGGCAGTGACCCTTTTCACTAGTAGCAACCCCACATGTAATTTGGCCAGGAGGTGGAGAAGGTGTAAGAAAACAATCAGAAAAATGTGACTGTATAATGTTCTAATGGTCACATTTATCCACTTCAGGGATTTATTCTTTCTCCTTCTCCATACCCTTCAAAAGCTACAGATTTAGTATTTTTCCATTTCAAAGCTATTTTAAAACATCTCAGCAGGGAGCTTATTCTTTGTAGCATGGTTTTCTAGTTACTTTGAATGAAGGAGGAAAAAGAGGGAAAGGGGAAGACATTGGAAAAAAGAGTTGTGAAAGTGGGAAAGGAGGAGGAAGAAGAGGAGGAGGATCTAATGCTCTAAGTGAGTATCTCACTTAAGGTTAACTGCTAATTAATTATTTTTGGGACCCAATTCCCTGTCAGTTTGTCATATAGATAAGGTTCTCTTTATTCAGTCCCCTGAGTCACTGTTCGTATGAAGGTTCCTATTCAAAGTGGGATTGCTTCTTTGTTTTCTATATGGGTAAAACTATCTCTGAATGTCTGTTCATCAGTTAGACAGAAACTGCCATGTTTCCAAGCATCACTTTTCCCCTAACAGAAAGAAACCAAGCACCATGACCATCCTATACTTTCTACTGACCTCTCGGAAGGAGAGCCTTGCCAAGGTAAACAGCACCATCATTGCTTTCACCCCACAAGGATCTTCTGAGAGGGAAGAATTCACAGCCTGCCAAATGAAACAAGCTAAAACTAGAAAAGTAATAAATGATATTTTCCTGCCTCTAGGAGCATATTACAAAAATAGAAGCTGAAAGTTAGAAAAAATGAAAAATTCTCACTGTAATGTGGTGGATAGAATCGAAATTTCCCTTAAGCATTTTGGATTCAGGAAACCCATTCTTGCAACTTTCACAATATCTTGAGAGTGAGATATTAAAATCCTTAATAAATATCATCTTTAGTTCAAGACAGCTGAGTCAACACAAGTGACTACCACTCTCAGTTTCTTCATTCTTTGTCATCTTCTGATTAAGAGGAATTTTCAGCTAGACCCACCTGGACTCCTTTCTAGCTAACCTGGAATTACTTTGGTTTCTGGGCTAGATATTGCTTAACTGGATTGTGTGTCATTTAAATTATTTTCCATACTTTCAGTTTTAAATTATTTAAAAATACGAGTGAACAAACTCGTGACCCCTGAGTTTGCTATTAGAAAACACAGCTGCCAAAGGAAGCATGTGGATTTCCAGATATACCATTTGCACAATTACATTAAACAGTGAATTTCCCCACTGGAGTCGGAACAAGTCAGACACGAGGAAGCTTGACTGTCAGGGACTCAGAGGTAATAGGTTGACTGAGAAGCAGGAACACGTTCCTTGTACCAGGGGACTGTGTGCAGCTGGAGTGAACTCACATCAAATGAGATGTCACACTTCAGAAGCAGTGGAGAGGCATTTAACTCAGGCAAGATCTCTGCTGCTCATGCTCCCTTTCCCCAAACAGCATGTCTGTGCTGAGAGCTGAATTTATAAAACACCACAGTGAGGCTGGCAGGCTAACAGGCAGTGGGAACTGGAAGAAGGGTGAGACTGTGCTATTGGGACCTGGTGGAAGTGGGTTGACCTCATCTTTCTATTGTGTTACAGGGAAGTGCGCAGGACCTAGTTGCTCAGTGTTGCTCGCATGCAGAGAAGGTCTTGTGACTGGTGCTGAGCAAAGCATAGAATGCAAGATGCTATCTGTAATAATAATGTTTTCACCGTGGACTTTTTGAGCTATTGTTTCTAGCTTTGCTGCCCAGTCTGGAGTGTGGCATAGAGTGGGGCTTTCAGGCAGGCCAGGCCAGCATGCCATGTTCATCTTTGCAGCAAGATCCTTGATTAGGTCCCCCTGTTTTGTCATTTGTGTGGCATCTAGTGCTCTCAGTAAGGTAGTACTGGGCAGTGCCTGCTTGATCCCTTTATCACTTGCTTTGACTTTTTAAATAACAACCTAATCCTGTCTCAGGTCTCTCCCAATTCCAGCACCACTATGAGCCACACATTGTGCTCAGTCCTAGGGATGTGTACTGTATACACAGGTGCAGCCCCTTCCATTAAGGATTTTTCAGTGTTTATGGAAAAACAACCAGGAAAGAGACCAATTAACTAAAATTCAACTAGAGTAGCCAAAGATATAAACTATGTGCTGGAAGAATGTCAAGCATTTTTTTTTCTTTTTTTTTGCCCAGTAAGCCCTTGAGATTGTTAGTTATTGATTTTAAATTAAGGGATATAGTTTCATTATCTGTAAATAGTCAGTTAATTTGAGTCTTTTGGTAGGAAGAGTGGGGTTTATGGTTCTCCAGGGGAAGTGGTAAGTGAGGGTAGTCCTCTCCAATTCACAGATTAAAATCAAGGCATTCAAGTCTATGCCTAAAAAAAAAAAAAAAAAAAAATCAAAGGTATGCATTTAAATTATTCCCCACATATAGCTAGAGATACAAGAATACATCATTCATCGTAAGCAAATACATTTTCATGACTTAACAGATGAACTCTAACTTAAAATTGATGCCAAGCCCGGTGTTTATATTAATTGTGTAACTCAGGACAATTCTCCCCTTATATTCAGGGCTCCCTTAAATTTCATACATATCTACTCAATATGCACAGATGCAGATTTCCATGCCAGACACTAGAGGCAAATTGAGGAGGGAGGGGGGAACAGCTGGCAGAGTCTGAGGCTATGAGCCGTGACTTTCCTCAAAGAAAAGAAAGAAACTTTGAAGTGTCTGCAGGAAACCAGAACTTTCATTCTTGTTTTAGGCTGATTCCTATGCTTGCTTATCTATTAGAATCTGATAAATCCTTTAAATACATTTGCATTAGACATCCGGATAACCAGGAGACATATGGTGCTAATGTTTCCCTAGCCTTTTATGAACAGAAGCAGCTGGTAAGCAGAATGAAATGTTTTTAAAAGGAACAAGTGAGCCTCAGGAGATTGAAGCTGTTATCAGTCAGTCTTGAGTTCTTCAGCTTCACTGACATCCTGAACTAGCAGGAGGGGGTGGGCAGAGGGTACAGAACAGGTTGTGCTTTGAAGAGCCTGGCTGGAACTTGTGTCACCTGTGGCAGGAACAGGTGCAATCCTCTCTGGGCCTATGGGCCTCTGTCATGACAATACATAGGAAGAGAACCCGTTTCTAGGGACACGAAGCTGTTCCAGGGGCTTTGCGGTAGTTGGAGGGCCACTGGTTGGTGCTGGCCATGTGAGTTGTGAGTGTGGGTGGTGGCGGCTGGTCACACCACCCTCTTGTTTCTCCCTTTGCTCTCAGAAGCAGCTCCTATTTCATCTTGTAAATTGAAACCACGATAATTATACCTGGAGCAAGTCCAAGCAACCAACTAGAATGATTCATAATCTTATTGAGAGTTCATTTTTTTCAACCAATTTCAAATTATTAGGCTCCATTTATGTAGCTTGTTTCACCTTCTACATTAAGCAAGTTTCCAAAGACATATGGAACCATCTCTATTTCATTTGAAACCCCCATTCTGCTAAACATATTGTTTAGTGAATGCCAAGCATGTACCTACTCTGGCCCTAGGCACTTTGCATTCATCATCTAACTTGAGTTTTGTAAAGATTGTACTGCCCTTCTAGAGATAAGGAAACTGAGGCTCAGAGAAGTTAAGCAACCTGCCAGAAGGTCACCCAACTAATAAGTGACAGCATCAGGATTTTAACTCCATCTTCTCTGACTCCGGAGCCATTCTCTGATCTTGCCATTTTTTTTTTCGATACACGAAGAATCACAATTTGATACATGAAGACAATTGCCCGGGTCTTTCCATTACCCAGTGTGGTCTTAGACAAAGATTATTATGAAAAGAATCTTACCTGTGTCAAGGCAAGACTCTTGAAAATGATTCTAAATGTGTCTTTTTAGGGTCACATCATAGCTGAAAAGTATATGGATAATTTTAAATCCAGGATTGGGTAAATGTCAGAGGATTCAGAGAATGGACATCGGCCTGAATTTTGCATCTTTGGCAGGGGGATTCAGGATAGTCCTGGCCTAGTTCTCCTGGAAGTTTGGGCTCACAGGATAAGACAGCAGAGACTGAGGCCTGCTGGGAGTTCATTGTTTGATGAGTTCTGAAGCTATATGAGGAAACTTAACTGCAAAAGCTGCAACCTCTTTGTGCTCTTGAAAAACATTTTATTCTCCTCCAAAGCCATATTTTAAACATGAGGTGAGTGGTCCTAAAGAGGAAGGTGTAGCAATCATTCCCCTGAAAGGAATGAAGAGTTCAACATCCACTGACAAAAAAAATGTGCTCCATTAAGCAGCTGAAATAAATAAAACTGTCAGTTGATTTCTGTATAAATTGTCCAAGACGGTGTTGCTGGCCTGTTCCTCTTCAACTACAGGTCCAGACAAGCAGCTCTGCTTCATTTTCGTAGCTCCTAGTCCTTCTTAGGAGGGGAGATTATCAGACGTGGTGCCCAAAAAGAGATGAGAGAGGGGCTTCATCTCCCAAGCTCTGCATGTAACGTAGGCTTGATTCTACTGTCCTTGCCTTCCTTGCTGCTTGACTTTGAGGGTGAATCATTCTGCTAACAATGTCTGATACAGCTTTGTCCGTTTATACAAGTGATCACAGGGCTTTATTCCTGCTGAGGCTCCAGCTTCCTCCAGGGACTAATCCCTGACACTTTTATATGCTTTCTACTTACCTAAATGCTTCCAAACACACCATCTCATGTAATCCTCACATTAACTCTATGGGATAGGCATTATTAGGTAATGAAACCAAGGTTTGAGATCATAGAGCTCATAGAAATCAGAGCTGGGATGGAAACTCAGGACTGCCTGGTTCAAAGCCTATGCTTCTTAACCATTACACCACAATGCCTTTTACAGACGTGAAGACAGAGGCCTGGGAGGGTAAGGCAGCCTTAACACAGATTATGTAATGGGATACATAATTGATCTGTTCATCATTACAACTCTCTGCTGTAGATCTTAAAAGGAAATGGTCTTTTTATGTGTTTACACATTCATTCATTCATTTTAAAAATAGATTTCACTTTTTTAGAATGGTTTTAGATGAAAAGAAAAATTGTGAAGATGATATAAAAAGTTCCTATATACCTCTCACTCTATTGTTAATATTTTATATTAATATTATATATTTATTGTAATTAATGTACAAGTATTGATACACTGTCAACTAATAATACTATTATTAGTTATTATTAACTATGTCTATATTTTATTCTGATTTTCTTAGTTTTTATCTAATATCCTTTTTCTTTTCCAGAATTTTATCCAAGATTCCACATTCCGTTCGATTTTCATGTCTCCTTAGGCTCCTTTTGGCTGTGACAACTTGTTAGACTGTCACAATCTCTCTGGGCTGATATGACAAAATAGCATAGACTAGGTAACACATAAACAACAGGAATTTTTTTCTTGTAGTTCTGAAGGCTAAGAGGTCCAAGATTAAGATGCTGGCAGATTTGTGTCCAGTGAAAGTCCCCTTCCTCATAGACAGGACCTTCTTCCTGTTCTTACATGGGGTAGGGATGAACGATCTCTCTGAAGCCTCCTTTATAAGGGCACTAATTCTATTCATGAGGGCTCCACCCTCATAACCTAATAATCTCCCCACACCATCACCTTGAAGTTTAGAATCTCAACATACGAATTTTGGGTGGAAGAAATATTCAGACCATAGCCTGGACTTGCTTTGTTTTTTATGACCTTGACAAGTTTGAGGAGTACTGGTTAGGCATGTTGAAGGACTGCTTTACTGGGATTTGTCTGATGTTTTTCCCATAACTAGTCTGTTACGGGTTTTTGGGAGGAAGACCATGAAATTAAAGTGCCTTTTTTTTTTTTTTTTTTTGAGGCAGAGTCTTGCTCTTGTCTCTCAGGCTGGAGTGCAATGGTGCAATCTTGGCTCACTGCAACCTCTGCTTCCTGATTCAAGTGATTCTTGTGGCTCAGCCTCCTGAGTAGCTAGGATTGCAGGGACTCACCACCATGCCTGGCTAATTTTTGTATTTTTAGTAGAGATGGGGTTTCACCATGTTGATCAGGCTGGTCTCAAACTCCTGACCTCAAGTGATCTACCTACATCGGCCTCCCAAACTGTTGGGATTACAGGCATAAGCCACCGTGCCCAGCCTAAAGTGCCATTTTCATCAAGGGTATGTACTATCAATATAATTTATTGCTGTTGTTAACTTTGATCACCTGGCTGTGGTAGTATATGTCAGGTTTCTCCGCTGTGAAGTTATTGTTTTTTCTTCCCTTTCATATTGTACTCTTTGGAAGGAAGTCACTGCACAACCCACACTTAAGGAGTGAGGAGTTATGCTCCATCTCTTTGTGAACAGAGTATCTATATAAATACTTTAGAATTTTTCTGCACAAGAGATCTGTCTCTCTCTCCCACTTATTCAGTCATTTATTAATATTTATATCAGTATGGACTTTGGTTATTTGTTTATTTTTGACATCAAAGATTACCTAGTCTACTGTAGCAATAAGAAAGTAGTAGGTTGGTAGAGCCCCATCTTGCTTTAGTTAAGCAGTAAAAGTCCCCGGTTGAAGGGCATAGACTTTTTATGGGCTAGTTATTGACACATAGGATGGTGGTGCTGGATGATATCACTGGTATTCTTTATTTTACTGATGAGGAAATGCAGTCACAACTATTATGAAACCACTGATCTGGTTCATTTATCACCTACTCCATCTTTCCCTGTTGCCCATACCTGGCCAGATTCCATGGGAATCCAGTAGCTTTCTCTGAATCAGAGAACCGTTTTCACTGTTGATCTGAATTTTGATGATCAGTTTACACCTCATGGTGCCCAATCTCAAGCAGAGGGCTCTTAGCATAGTGAGGACCAACAAGCAATACTTTTATTTTATTCAATTTATTTATTTATTTATTTTTTATTATATTTTAAGTTCTGGGGTACATGTGCAGAATGTGCAGGTTTGTTACATAGAGAGATACACGTGCCATGGTGGTTTGCTGCACCCATCAACCCGTTATCTACATTAAGTATTTCTCCTAATGCCATCTCATCCCTAGCCCCCATCCCCTGACAGGCCCCGATGTGTGATGTTCCCCTCCCTGTGTCCATGTGTTCTCATTGTTCAACTCCCACTTATGAGTGAGAACATGTTGTGTTTGGTTTTCTGTTCTTGTGTTAGTTTTTTGAGAATGATGGTTTCCAGCTTCATCCATGTCCCTGCAAAGGACAGGAACTCATCCTTTTTTATGGCTGCATAGTATTCCATGGTATATGTGTGCCACATTTTGTTATCCAAGCTATCAATGATGGGCATTGGGGTTGGTTTCAAGTCTTTGCTGTTGTGAACAGTGCCGCAAAAAACATACATGTGTATGTGTCTTTATAGTAGAATGATTTACGTGTGGCCACACTTTTCTTTTTTAAGGCACAAAGGGAAAGACTCTATCAAGTTTGTACAACCTGCTTTATTTCATTGTTGTTTTCCTGTTTTGTTTTGTTTTAGGCTTTAGCAGCCTGAAGCCATGGTTTTTAGTGTCTGTCTCTAGTGATAAGTGAAAAGAGGGGTGAGGAAGGGGCTTTATTGGCCCAACCAGAAATGAAAACTAAGAATCCATGACTGTATTCTCTCCCTTGGGCACTAGATAATTTTTAATGTCCTGAAACTCATTCAGGAATAAGAGAGATATGATATTTTTGTTTTCCCTTAAGTACTTATTGTATGTAGGGGATCCATTTTGGCAAGAGGAACCAAACCTTGAGATTTACATTAGCATAGGAGAAACTGATTTGTAAGCCTTGACAGCAAGACTGGAGTTCTAGCCACCATACAGATAGAATTTAATAAATGGGAAGCTGAATCCAATCCATTATTATGGACACCCACGCTGTTCCTGTTAATCATCTGTACCACACAATGAGGAATGAGGAATGATGGGCTCCTAGGCATGCCTGACACTTCCCAGCAGAAGGCTGACTAGGACTTTTATCTTTCCTTCCCTCCCAAAGCTTTGGTAGGGAAAAATAAGCTTGTGTGAAGAAAGAGTTTTGCTGCCTCTCCTTTGGAAAATCTCCATACGTATCTAATTCTTACTTGAATAGTCTTGGCTTTAAAGTGTCATTATTTGGGTAAGATCACCCTGCTGATCTGGAGCCTCTCCGGTGTCAGGGATTGCTAACTATATTTGTGTGCTTTCTTGTCTGGTGCTGCGCCAAGACTAAAACAGTTTTGTATTTTATTTCCATTACACAGTCTACCTTTCTGGGACACGTGAAGTGTGGTCTGAGCCCAGTGAGGCAAACAGTCCTGCTGTGGCAGAAAGCTGCCAAAAACACTTGGTCTATTGGTGAAAAGTTGGCCTTCAAAGAGTAAATGGGGATCTCTCTCAGTCAATCTGCAGATGCAGAGTAGAGGGTTATACTAACATTACTCTCACGCAGTGTAGAATGCTGGGGAACCACTAACATATAAATAAGAGATATTTGAGTTATCCTGCTCTGTCGCTTATTGACTGTGCCCTTAGGTAGTTTCTTAGCCCTTGTGAATCTTTCTTTCCTCAAATAAAAAGTAAAATCAGAAATTTCTACTTTATGTAATTTCTATTTGGATTAAATGAGACAAGGTATGTAAAGAGACTCGAGTGTATTAGAGGATCCATAAATGATAGTGGCTATAATTCTCATCATCAAACTCTTAGCGTTATATTTTCTATGATTACATTTTCGAGATTCTGAAATCTGTGTGTTATAGTCCAATTTATTTCTCTCTGGGCTTGGCTTCAATAAGTAGTATTGTCCTTCACAGAGGAAAGAGTCTCTTCTGACTCACACCACTATGACATCGCTTTGAATTACTTTTTGTGATACGATAATTTGTTCAGATACATTCTCACTTTCTCCTGATTTTATTGATGTTCAGTGATGAACATTTACAAGACTGCTGGCCCTCGATATAATATACCTCCAGCTCAAATAAAGAAATGGATATTTTCACACAGGAATTG
The DNA here is from genome assembly GCA_036589455.1 of Ateles fusciceps. Taxonomy (NCBI): domain Eukaryota; kingdom Metazoa; phylum Chordata; class Mammalia; order Primates; family Atelidae; genus Ateles; species Ateles fusciceps. Next base: position 4,651,991 of record JAZHEH010000479.1, on the reverse strand, counting down.
CAACACTGACCATGACCTTACAACATTGAGCAGAGCCAAATTGTCACAACAGATACTGGTACATCTGGTATATCCCGGAAGAATGTTTCCCAGCCTGAAGGTTATCCGCATGCTTTCAACATCCTGGGATGGTTCCTTTTCCTCTGTCTCCCCACAGACAAAACAAACTCACTTGCCCTATTGATATATAATCTTTATTGATAATTGGGGAGGATATCTCCTTTAAGACAGTATCTGATACATAGCCACAGACACTCAAGCCTGGAGGAGACTTCACTAGCCCTTCAGTGCCAACTGCCCCTACAACAATTTGGAAACCACTTGTGGGGAGCTTGTGGTATGTCTTCACTTTTCAGCTGGGTTGAACTAAATAAATATAAGCATCTACTTGCCATAAAAATGATTTTCACTATCACCTAACACAACATTTCTTAGCAACCTTGCCATATTCCTCATGAGGTCTTCACATTATCAACCTATTTGTATCTTTTCTTTGACCTCCAAATGTCTCAAGAGAGTAAACACTCTACCTGTTCACTGCTCATCCCATTTGCTCTCTGCCTCCTGTCTCCACCGTAATTCTGAAGTTGCTTCTTGCAGGGCTATTGTTCTAGTCATCTTTTTGCGGTGTAACAGATTACTTTTCTTCAATCCCATTTTCCTGTCTGGCTTATCTGTCACTCTCCATCACTCTTCTCTTCCTGAAACTGCTTCCTTAATTTCTAATATTTTGTACTATTCAGATTCTCCTTCTACTTGTCAGATTATTCATCTTTCTACTGGGCTGATTTTTCCCTCTTCGCCCACCTTAAAAATGTAGGCATTCCCAAAGGCCTATTCTTATCTGTAATCTTTTATCTTCCTGCCCACTTATTTTCTCACTCTTCTCATTTATTTACCATGGCTTCAAATATCACCTTCATCCAGATGGTTCTCAAATCTTTACCCTGATCTTAACTCTCTCCCAGTCTCCTATTGTCTCTACTCAGTGGCTTGCTGAACATTTTCACCTGTAGATCTGTTGGTACTTCAAAAGCAATATATATATAAATCTCAATTTATCATTCATATCAGAGGTTTTCAAACTGTGGTCTCCAGATCCCTAAGTTTCATGAAAATATCTTAAGTGTTAAACGAGATTGGGACTGATAGTTGTGAAAATGAGGACGCTAGTGCTTCCACTAACTGGAGCACTCTTACTTTTTTTTTTATTTAAATATGTGGGACTTCTAAGTGAGATTTAATTTTGTAATCAAGGATTGTAATGGTAAAGAAATGTTTGGAAACCTCTTAGCTACCACAATTTGTTCTAAACTAGTTCATTCTACTATTGAGCTTTTAATTTTTGTTTCTAGGAATCATAAAATCAAATGCCTACAGGGGCCAGATATGAAATATAAATAAGTAAAATGCCCTGAGTTTATGACAAAAGAAAGTAGTGGGGGATTGTGGTGTGTTGATGATAACATAGGACTTACAAAAGCCTTCAAATTAAAAAAAAGTTAACTCAGTGTATGGGCTATAAATCCACATCTGCAAGCTTCATCTTCTGGAGTTATGAATTTACAACATTTGGGTAGCAATAGTACCCTAATTACCCAAGCTGAATATATTGGACAGATTTCCCTCCCTCCTCTTTCTTCCCTGACCCTTAAGTTATCCATGACCAAATGCTATTGCTTCTTTTCTCCCGATGGTTTTCTTGTTTGTCCTTTCTATTCTATTGCTGATCCTGGTTTATACTCTTTATAGCTTATAAATGGACCTTTCCCTTGCTCTTCCCTCTGACCTTTTCTGCCCACGCTGCTCAGGATGTGTTCACATGGTCCATGGTGAGAAGACAATGTCCTCAGTTTGGCTTTCAAGGATATCCACCTTTCTTATCTTTTGAATGCCTTATCTGTGCATTTACACAGAATCTAATTGTAATAATCTCATGATATTTGCTATCTTCTATATTTTATGACTTATAGTCATTTATATCTATTTCTCACTTATATTACTAGATACTAGATTAGTACTAGATTATAAGCTTCTACTGTTTCATTTTAATACACATTTTTGAGTACCTACCATGTCTAATAGGTATGATTTCTGGTGCTTTGGACATAGACTTTGTCCTCAAAGTGGTCGCAGGTGAGTTCTAAAGACAGTAATGCAAAGAAATAATTACCACATTCAATAGTGAAGGCTTAGTATTAATAAGCCTTCATAAAGATACATACAGTATTAATAAAGTATTTATGTTAATAAATACTTTATTAATACTTTATGTATCTTTATGAGGGCTTATTAAAGTATTAATACTTCACAAAGTATTAATAAGCCTTAATAAAGATACACACAAAATGCTATGGGAGTACACAAAGGGAAGCAATTAATTCTAGACAGATTATATAGTGGATGAAGTGTCAAGAAAAGTGACATTTGTGTTGAACCATAAAGGTTGAGTAGGGCTTCACCAGGATGTAGGAAAAGGAACACAAAATAATTATAGGCATTTCAGATGGTGGAAAGATTTTAGAAATAATGTTTTATAAGGAATGTGGAAGGAATTGGGGCTCTTTGTCTTGAAGAACAGATAACATATTTGAAGAGGAAATAGATTCTTCCTTAGGTAACAGCAGAACCAATATGTGGAATTTATAGAGAAAAATTTTAGATTCAATACCATGAAGGTCTTTCCCTAGTTAAAGACTCTCATCATGGACATGTGTTGGTTTAGCAGTGAACTCTTTGTCATTAATTCTTAGGTAGAGGCTAAATAAACATCAGAATCTATAGAAGATGGATTTCAAAATGGAAAGTTTAACCCTAAAATACTTTAAAAATACTTGTGCAGGTGTTTCTGTATCAGCCAGTGTGACTATTTTGGCCAAGTTGGGTAGAGCATTCATTTTCAGGCTCTTAAGTGTGTTGGTTCTATCCATATTGCTCAGCACAGAAGTACTCAATAAATGCTGAACTGAAATCAAGCAGATAAGTAAACTGTGATCAATAGACTGATTTCTATATAGAAGCTTTGTAGAATGTATTCAACTGCTTTTCTTTTAAAAACTCTGTGGGAAATTGGGAAATGCATACCTTTATCTCCTGCAGGTGGGAGTATGAATGTGTGCAACTTTTTGCAGGGAAATTTAGCTTTACATATAAGCAGCATCGGTACATTTATATATTTGATGTGGTAGTTCTATGTGCAGCAATTTCTTCTAGGGCAATTATAGACCGTAAACATTTTACCTACAAAGTTGTTCATCATGCAAATGCTAAAAATAAAAATTGAATATAATCTAAATGTCAATCAATTTGTAATTGGTTGAATAAATTATGGTGTATCTGGACAAAGAAATAATTTTTCACCATTAAGAATGACATTATAAAAGGATACTTCACAACATGGACAACATGCGCATAACCTATTGTTAACTTTAAAAAGCAAGTTTCCTAAGTACTGTAATTCTATTTTTTATCCTATATTTCTGTTGATTTCTGAGTTGTGTGATTATGGAAGGTTTTATTTTTTCCACTTATTTGTAGTAAACGTTTCCTACAATAAATATAAAATACTTTGTAGTAATTTTAAAAGGTAGTTAAAAAACAAAAACAAAACCTTTTTTTTTTGGCATGGTCGTGCCTATTGCCTTGACAGTAGAGCCACCACGTATCCAATATAGAGGCCAGAAAGGAGCAAAACGCAGCACTAGGCCAAGCTGGAAGAACAGAGAGGTCCTGAAGATGAGTTCAGTCTTTATGACCAGGAAGACATCCCCTTTGTTTAGTAGAAGTGCTGCCTTCCTCCTCTGGACTATGCTGGCCACAAATTCATATGCCAAATTTTCCTTTTATTTTATTTTTCAGCTCCCACCCCACCCCCCGGACTAAATGACTCACTTCATTTACACATCCTAAAGCTGTCTGTACTTTCACTCTTCTACCTCCGCTCCTTCATTCAGGGACTGTCTCACTGCATCCAGCAAAGTGGTGCCAGATGATTCCTGAGTTGCGCTGATAACACGGTACATGCTGTTACGGAGTAAACGTATGGCTGTCATACCTTTGCTACCTGCCCCTTTCATGGAAATAAGCAGGAAGAAATGGCTCATGCTGGAACAACCGCACAGTGTAAGGAGCTGAGCTACCTGAATCTATACCTCTGTTTGTCACTATAACAAGGTGACTCAAGGATAAAGAGAGGCCTGGACTAGCTAAGATGGCTGCATTCTTTTTCTGGTGACTGGGGCTTGGATGAGATGACCTTCCTGTGCAGAGGTTATGAAATTTTATGGTAATTATTCTCTTTCTCCTCTACTAGAAGCAAAGATCACACTCAATATAAACTCCTCCTTTCTACCTTTAACACTATACTTAGGGAAAAGTAGTTTTTTTTTGTATTTGCCCTACCCAGAGTGAGAAACTCTCAGTTGTAGGATCATGCTCATTTTATATTTTTACCAAAATGTGAACCACATAATGGACACTTTGGGGTAGCGGCAGCAAAGAACCTGGAAGCTTATGGGAAATATGCTATTTAGCAATAGTTCCTACATTTATTCAACAAACACTTATTCAGGTATTTCTGGGCCATGGGCATGCAAAGAAGATGAAGTCATAATTTCTGTTTGTAAGTGGAGAAAATGAACTTTTCCAGGTAATTCCAGATGAATATAGCTTATGTTAAGTGCAAGGACAGAGGCATGCGCACGGGTTGGAGCAGTACGAAGAGGGATTTCTAGGATCCTGGTACTGGGAGTGAGGATGAGAATGAGACTTGGGGGATGAGTTGAAAGCATGAAAGGAGATAGGCAAAGACAAGGTGGGTGGGAGGAAGATGTTCCAGACAAAAGGACAACATGAACAAAGGCACAGAGGTATAAAAGCACATGCTGTGCCTGGGGAATTAGAATATGATGTGATGCAGGTTTTGATAAGGAAATAATAATGTGGGTTGGGCATAACAGTCCTTGGAGGACTTTGTGTCCCTTATTAGTGAGTCTGGACTGTATCCTGTAGGCAGTGAGGCACCGTTAAGGAGTTTTAAGTAGGAAAGCTACACACCGTGTTTGAGCTTGAAAAGGGTCATTTTGGTGGAAATGGAATTGAGTGGGAACAAACTGGAGTGTGGGGCCCGTTAGGAAGTGGATGTTACAGCTCAGGGGGAGGGATATTAAAGCTTAAATCAAGACACAGGTGGTTAGTGGGCAGAAGGGCACAATTTTATCATCCCATTTTTTTCTCCAAAATTTGGGAGATAAAAGTAACAGGATTTGGGGGATTAATTAGACATGTGCGTGTGAAAGCACAAAGATACAGTGGAATCAAAGACAAGACCTGGAAATCAGGCAACCCGAGCTCTGTGTGATGAAAGTCACACACTTCCTTGGTTCATGTTACCATGAACAATTCTTCCATGGGCCAAGTCACAGGTGTCAGTCCATTTGGCTCAGCATTAGGATACATTGGTTGAAACCAATTTTCTATTAAGAGAATATGAGAAAAATATTTTAATTTGATTTTCTTTTTTTAGAGAGTTGAGAGAAAATAAAAAGAAGGAAGAGAATCCCTAGGCTTTTATGAAAAGAGAGACATTTTAAAACATTTTTTTAAAATTGAATTACAGTCTCCTTGGTAGAAAAGCATTAGGGATTAATGGCCCATATCAGTTTTACCATTGGATATGAAGAATTAAATGTTGGCAAGGGAATATCTGTTACAAAAAGGAGTAATTTGAATTCCTAAATAGGAAAAACCCAAGGTAGTTAGCCTAAGTACTGCTGGGAAAGGCTCTCCTTTGGAATATTGCCAGAACAGATGATGAAGGATTTAGAAAAATTAATTTTGTATCGACACCCAGTGATTCATTCAGTAGCTGCTAAGGACATTTTGGCATCTGAGCTGTAAAACAAAATGTTGTCCTTGTGTGAATTATGTTTCTCTAATAGTTCCCTGGTGGGAGCTACTAGGCCTAGGGCTCACCTTTCCTTCCATGTGCTCCCTCGGGGGTGAGGGGATGTTGGGGGTTGATTATGGATAAATAAGGTTAGGAAATATTTGTTCATTTTGGGGGCCCCTTTGAAAGAAGACAGTCCTTTTCTCCTTAGTCATGCTTTACATCACAACATAATCACATTCCTAATACCTATTTGTCTTTAAGCTGCCTGACTATATATGGCAATAATGAAACCACTGTGGCTCTTTTCAGCTTAATATTAGTGTTGATAGAAGAACACGTAGGAGTATGTAGTTAATAATCCCTGTAAACAGCATAATGGGTGAGGTTTTGTGAGTGAGGCCAGCTAGAGACGAGATGAGCCTGGAATTGCCTGTGTATCAGATATAATCTAGTTACCTCTCCAGATATGCCCTGTCCCTCAAGAGGCTGACGTGTATGCATAGACTGCATAAGAAGACTCCTTTATCCTCGGCTTCCAGTTGGGTTTCTCCAATGGGAAGCTCTAGCATGAGATCAGAAGGAGGAAGGAGAGTGAGCCTGGGGCATTTATTATCCCCATTTTGTCAATGTTAGTCTTCTCAGATTAACTGCATTCCTGATCCAAAGGTTACATCTCCTTGAAGGTGACCCTTCTCTGTGCTATATCCAGGCCTAAGGGCAGTAACTAGCTCTCTAGCCCCTTGGCCCTGTACTTTTTCTTGTGGTTTCCTACAACAGTGATTCTTAAGTGTTGAAACCACTTGATTCAGTAGGTTGAGGGGTGAAGCCTGAGCATTTGTACTCCTAACAAGTGATGCTGATGCTGATCTGGGAACTGCACTTATGCCTTCATTAACTCATTCTTGAATTACTCTAATTTGAGTGTTTCCTATGTTTCCCAATAGGATCCTGATGGAACAGGCCTCAATGCTTGGGGTTGATACAGTCCCCTTCAGGGACTATCAGATGGTCCAGGAGGAAAGAGTGTTAGTAGAAATGAGCACTGAAGGAAGTGAGTGAAAGATTATCTGCATCAGTTCTGTGAAGAAAGTCAATGATAGCTTGATGGGGATAGCATTGAATCTGTACTTTGGGCAGTATGGCCATTTTCACAATATTGATTCTTCCTAACTATGAACATGGAATGTTTTTCCATCTGTTTGTGTCCTCTCTTATTTCCTTGAGCAGTTGTTTGTAGTTCTCCTTGAAGAGGTCCTTCACATCCCTTGTAAGTTGTATTCCTAAGTAGTTTATTGTCTTTATAGCAATTGCGAATGGGAGTTCACTCATGATTTGGCTCTCTGTTGTTTATGTATAGGAATGCCTGTGATTTTTGCACATTAATTTTGTATTGTGAGACTTTACTGAAAGAGATTTTGGGCTGAGTTGATGGGGTCTTCTAAATATACAGTCGTGTCATCTGCAAATAGAGACAATTTGACTTCCTCTTTTCCTAATTGAATACCCTTTATTTCTTTTTCTTGCCTGATTGCCCTGGCCAGAATTTCCAATACTTTGTTGAATAGGAGTGGTGAGAGAGGCACCCTTGTCTTGTGTCAGTTTTCAAAAAGAATGCTTCCAGTTTTTGCCCATTCAGTATGACATTGACTGTGGGTTTGTCATAAATAGTTCTTATTATTTTAAGAGAGTTTTTTTTAGCATAAAGGGCTGTAGAATTTTGTCTAAGGCCTTCCCTGCATCTATTGAGATGATCATGTGGTTTTTGGCTTTGGTTCTGTTTGTGTGATGGATTATGTTTATAGATCTGTGTTTGTTGAACCAGCCTTGCATCCCTGGGATGAAGCTGACTTGATTGTGATGGGTAAGTTTTTTTTGATGTGCTGTTGGATTCAGTTTGCCAGTATTTTATTGAGGATTTTTGCATCAATGTTCACCATGGATATTGGCTTGAAATCTTCTTTTTTAGTTGTGTCTCTGCCAGGTTTTGGTATCAGGATGATGTTGGTCTCATAAAATGAGTTAGGGAGGATCCCTTTTTTGTATTGTATGAAGGGGGATTTGGGGGGAATTGGGATGTCGCAGAGAATGGCTGCTTGGAATGGTGATAGCTGCCATGGAATAGTGTGATTACCTCTCAATGAATGTCAGGGAGTCAGGTTTCCAAGCACTTAGGGAGCTGACCAGATTTGTCCTTATATTCATCTACATTGAGGTTTTAAAACATTTTTATTAATATTTTTAACTTTTAATTTTTATATGTACATAGTAGGTGTATGTATTTATGAGGTAGGTGAGATATTTTGACACAGTCGTACAATGCATGATAATCACATCAGAGTAAATGGAGTGTCCACTGTCTTAAATAGTTATCCTTTCTTTGTATTACAAGCATTCTAATTATACTTTGTTATTTTTTAAATGTACAGTAAATTATTATTGACTGTAATCACCCTGTTGTGCTATCAAATACTAGATCATATCATTCTAACTTTATTTCTGTATCCATTAACCATCACCACTTCACTCTCCCCCCACAACCAACTATCCTTCTCAGCCACTGATAATCATCCTTCTCTCTATCTACAAGTTTATTTTTAAAATTTTTAGCTCTTATAAATGAGTGAGAACATGCAAGGTTTTCCTTTCTCTATTTTTTGGAGTAGTTTGAGTAGAATTGGTATTAGTTCTTCTATAAATGTTTGGTAAAATGCAGTAGTGAAGCCATTGTTTCCTGGGCTTTTCTTTGCTGGAGACTTTTTACTACAGTTTTAATCTCGTTACTTGTTGGTCTACTCAGGTTTTGAATTTTCTTGTGGCAGGTTGTATGTGTCTAGGAAATTTATCAATTTTTTTATAGATTTTCCAATTTATTGGCATATAGTTGCTCATAGTAGTTTCTAATGATCCTTTGAATTTCTGCAAGTGCCAGTTGTAACATCCCTTTCATCTCTGATTTTATTTATTTAGATCTCTCTCTCTCTCCCCCTCTCACTCCCTCTCTCCCTCTCTCTTCTCTCTTCTTTCTTTCTTTCTCTCCTCTCTCTCTCTCTGGTTTGGCCAAAGATTTGTCAATTATGCTTATCTTCTTGAAAAAAACAACTTTTAGTTTCATTGATCTATTTTTTTGTTTTTTTGTAGTTTCAGTTTCATTTATTTCTGCTTTTACTTTCATTATTTCTTTTTTTTCTACTAAGCTTGAGTTTGGTTTGCTTTCACTTTTCTACTCCTTTAAGATGCATCATTATGTTGTTTATTTGAAGTTTTTCTACTTTTTTGATGTAGGCACTTATTACTATAAATTTTCCTCTTAATTCTGCTTTTGTTGTTTCCCATGGGTTTTGGTATGTTATTTTTCTATCTTTATTTGTTTCACATCTTTTTTCAATTTTCTTCTTCATATCTTCAGTGACACACTAGTCTGTTTCTTTGTTGATTTTCTGTCTGTGGTAATCTGTTCAATGCTGAAGGTAGAGTGTTGAAGTCTCCAGCTATTATTGTATTGGGGCCTATCTCTTTTTAGCTCTAATAATATTAATGTGTATGGGTGCTTCAGTGTCGAGTGTATATATGTTTATAATTGTTATATCCTCTTGCTAAATTGACCCTTTTATCATTATATAATGACCTTCTTTGTTTCTTTTTATAGTTTTTGTCTTGAAATCTGTGTTGTCTGATATAAGCTTAGTATTCCTGTTCTTTTTTATTTTGTTTCCATTTGCATGGACTTTTCCATCCCTTTATTTTTAGTCTGTGTATGCCTTTATAGGTAAAATGTGTTTCTTGTAGGCAACAGATCACTAGGTCTTGTTTTTTTTTCACTTTATTTATTTATTTTTTAATCCATTCAGCCACTCTATGTTTTTTGATTGGAGAGTTTGGTTTATTTATATTCAATGTTATTATTCAGTATTTTTTTGTGATAAGTAAAGACTTACTCCTGCCTTTAAAATTTTTTTTTCTAATTATTTGGTGACCTTTTTTCTTCCTCCCTTTCTCCCTCACTCCTCCACTCTCTCACCCCTTTCCTCCTCTCCTTTCCCCTCCCCTCTCCTTCCTTTCCTTTATTCTTGTTTCCCTCTTTGTGAAAGTGATTTTCTCTGGTGGTACGTTTTAATTTCTAGCTTTTCATTTTTTGTTTATCTGTTTTATGTTTTTTGATTTGAGGTTATCATGAGACTGGCAAATAACATCTTATAACCCATTATTTTAAACTGATAATAACACTGAAAAATTAAACAATTTAATAAACAAGCAAAAGGAGAACTAATAAAAACTCTACACTTTACCTTCATCTCCCACTTTTTAACTTTTTGTCATTTCTATTTATATCTTATTATACTGTTTATATTTTGAAAAATTGTTATAGTTATTTTTTATTGGTTGTTAGTCTTTTTACTCAAGATACGACTAGCTTACATACCACAATTACAGTGTTATAATATTGGGTGTTTTTCTGTGTACTTATAGTGATTGCACTTTCAGATGATTGCTTAGCCCTTATTAAGGTCTTTTTCTTTTCTTTCAGACTGAAGATCTCCCTTTAGCTTTTTATGTAGCACAAGTCTGGTGTTTATGAAATCCCTCAGCTTTTGTTTGGGAAAACTCTTTATTTATCTTTCATGTTTGAAGGATATTTTCACTGGGTATACTATTCTAGGATAAAAGATTTTTTCTTCAGTACTTTAACTATGTCATACCACCCTCTCCTGGCCTGTAAGGCTTTGCTGCCAGATGTACACTCCTGTGTATGTTTCTCGTATGTTATTTGTTTCTTTTCTTTTGCTGTTTTAGGATCCTTTCTTTATCCTTTACCTTTGGAAGTTTGATTATTAAATGTCTTCAGGTCTTATTTGGGTTAAGTCTGCTTGGTGTCCTATAACTTTCTTGTACTTGAATCTTGATAACTTTCTCTAGATTTGGGAGTTTAAAAACTTATTATCACAGGGGGAGGATCCAAGATGGCTGAATAGGAACAGCTCTGGAGTGCAGTTCCCAGCAAGAACAATGCAGAGGGTGAGTGCCCACCACATTTCCAAACAAATTTTCACTGCCTACAGACCAGGAGACTCCCGGGCCAAAAAGCACCACGTTTTCAGCACAGCAGTTTTAGCCAGTGCTGGGTTGGTGCACAGAAACTCACACAAATCTGGGCAGCCATTTCAACTGGTGCCTGGAACGCATGGGAGACAGAGCTGCCCATTCAACTGAAAGGGAGGGGGCAGAGACAGGGAGCCAGGCCATCTGGCTCAGCGGGTACCACCACCACAAAACAAGCAATCTGAAACGCTCTGGATTGAGAGTTTTGCAGCAAGTGCATCTGGACCCAGATGGTCCAGCTTAGTAGGGGGAAGGGCGACCACCACTACTGAGGCAGTCCACCACTACCAAGGCAGTTTACACAGCAGCTGGGCAGAGCCTGTGCCAGCTCAGCAACGCCTCTGCTGCAGACTGTGACTAGACTACTCTGTGTGGGGCAGGGCATCTATGAAAAAAGGCAGCAGCACAATAGGAACTTATGAATAAAGCCGACCTTCCTAGGACAGAGCACCTGGGAAAAGAGGCAGTTATGAGTTCCGCTGCAGCAGACTTAAAAGTACCTGCCCAGCAGCTCTGCACAGAACAACGGAGCTCCCAACACAGCACTTGAGCTCCTATAAGGGACAGACTGTCTCCTCAAGCAGCTCCCTGACCCCTATAGACCCAGAGACACCTCATAAAGGAGAGCTCAGGTCAACATCTGGCAGGTACTCTTCTGGGACGAAGATAACAGAAGAAGAAACTGGCAGCAACCCTTACTGTTCTGCAGCCCCCGAGGGTGATTCCAGGCAAGAAGGGTCTGCAGTAAACCTCCAGCAGTCCTGCAGCAGAGGGGCCTGACTGTTAGAAGGAAAATTAAGAAACAGAAAGAAATAACTTCATCATCAACAAAAAGAATGTACACACAGAGACCCCAGCCCAAAGTCACCAACTACAAAGACCACAGGTAGATAAAGCCACTAAGATGGGAAGAAACCAGTGCAAAAAGGATGAAGACACCAAAAACCAGAACGCCTCTCCTCCTCCAAAGGATCACAACTCCTCACCAGCTAGGGATCAAAGATGGATGAAGAATGAATCTGATGAGTTGACAGAAACAGGCTTCGGAAGGTTGGTAATAACAAATTTCTCAGAGCTAAAGGAACATGTGCTAATCCAATGGAAAGAAACTAAGCACCTAGAAAAAAGGTTAGATGAGATGCTAACTAGCATAAACAACTTAGAGAAGAGTATAAATGACTTGATGGAGCTGATAAACATAGCACAAGAACTTTGTGATTCACACACAAGTTTCAGTAGTCAAATTGACCAGGTAGAAGAAAGGATATCAGAGATTGATGATCAACTCAATGAAATAAAACAAGAAGGCAAGATTAAAGAAGAAAGAGTAAAAAGAAATGAACAAAGCCTCCAAGAAATTTGGGATTATGTGAAAAGACCAAATCTACATTTGATAGGTGTACCTGAATGTGACAGAGAGAATGAATCCAAGCTGGAAAATACTCTTCAGGATATTATCCAGGAGAACTTCCCCAACCTAGCAAGGCAGGCCAATATTCAAGTCCAGGAAATACAGAGAACACCACAAAGATATTCCTCAAGAAGAGCAACCCCAAGGCACATAATCGTCAGATTCACCAGGGTTGAAATGAAGGAGAAAATGCTAAGGGCGGCCAGAGAGAAAGGTTGGGTTACCCACAAAGGGAAGCCCATCAGACTCACAGCAGATCTCTCAGCAGAAACCCTACAGGCCAGAAGAGAGTGGGGGCCAATATTCAACATCCTTAAAGAAAATAACTTTCAACCCAGAATTTCATATCCAGCCAAACTAAGCTTCATAAGTGAAGGAAAAATAAAATCCTTTGTGAACAAGCAAGTACTCAGAGATTTCATCACCACCAGGTCTGTTTTACAAGAGCTCCTGAAAGAGGCACTAAACATGTGAAAGGAACAACCAGTACCAGCCACTCCAAAAACATACCAATTGGTAAAGAGCATCAACACAATGAAGAAACTGCATCAACTAATGGGCAAAACAGCCAGCTAGCTGGCAAATTGGATAAAAAGTCAAGACCCATCATTGTGCTGTATTCAGGAAACCCATCTCACATCCAAAGACACACATAGGCTCAAAATAAAGGGATGGAGAAAGGTTTATCAAGCAAATGGAGAGCAAAAGCAGGAGTTGCAATCCTAGTCTCTGATAAAATGGACTTTAAACCAACAAAGATCAAAAGAGACAAAGAAGGGCATTACACAATGATAAAAGGATCAATGCATCAAGAGGAGCTAATGATCTTAAATATGTACGCACCCAGTACAGGAGCACCCAGGTATTTAAAGCCAAATTCTTAATGACCTGCAGAGAGACATAGACTCCCACACAATAATAATGGGAGACTTTAACACTCCACTGTCAATATTAGACAGATCAACGAGACAGAAAATTAACAAGGATATCCAGAACTTGAACTCAGATCTGGACCAAGCGGGCATAATAGATATCTACAGAAATCTCCACCCCAAATCCACAGAATATACATTCTTCTCTGCACCACATTGGACCTACTCTAATATTAACAACATAATTGGAAGTAAATCACTCATTAGCAAATGCAAAAGAACAGATATCATAACAAACAGTCTCTCAGACCACAGGGAAATGAAATTAAAACTCAAAATTAAGAAACTAACTCAGAACTGCACAGCTTCATGGAAACTGAAAAACTGGCTCCTGAATGTCAACTGAATAAATAATGAAATGAAGGCAGAAGGCAGAAATAAAGGTGTTCTTTGAAACCAATGAGAAAGAAGACACAATGTACCAGAATCTCTAGGACACATTTAAAGCAGTGTCTAGAGGGAAATTTATAGCAATAAATGCCCACATGAGAAGAAAGGAAAGATCTAAAATCAACGCTCTATCATCAAAATTGAAAGAGCTAGAGGAGCAAGATCAAAAAAATTCAAAAGCTAGCAGAAGACAAGAAATAACTAAGAACAGAGCAGAACTGAAGGAGATAGAGACACAAAAAACCCTTCAAAAAATCAATAAATCCAGGAGCTGGTTTTTGGAAAAGATCAGCAAAGTAGACAGACTGATAGCCAGATTAATAAAAAAGAAAAGGGAGAAGAATCAAATAGATGCAATGAAAAACAATAAAGGGGATATTACCACCGATTCCACAGAAATACAAACTACAACCAGAGATTACTACAAACAACTCTATGCACATAAACCAGTAGACCTGGAAGAAATGGATAAATTACTGGACACTTGCATCCTCCCAAGCCTAAACCAGGAAGTAGTTGGAACCTTGAACTGACCAATAACAAGGGCTGAAGTTGAGGCAACTATTAATAGCCTACCAACCAAAAAAAGCCCAGGTCCAGATGGGTTCACAGCTGAATTCTACCAGATGCACAAGAGGAGCTGGTACAACTCCTTCTGAAACTATTCCAACTGATCAAAAGAGGGAATCCTTCCCAAATCATTTTATGAGACCAACATCATCCTGATACCAAAACCCAGCAGAGACTCAACAAGAAAAGAAAACTTCAGGCCAATATCCATGATGAACATAGACACAAAAATCTTCAATAAAATACCGGCAAAACATTGCAACAGCACATCAAAAAGCTTGTCCATCACAATCAAGTAGGCTTCATTTCAGAGAGGCAAGGCTGGTTCAACATACACAAGTCTATTAACATAATCCATCACATAAACAGAACCAAAGACAAAAACCACATGATTATCTCAATAAGTGCAGAGAAGACCTCTGACAAAATTCAACATCCTTTTATGCTAAAAACTCTCAATAAACTAGGTATCGAAGGAACATATCTCAAAACAATAAATGCTATTTATGACAAACGCACAGCCAATATCATACTGAATGGGCAAAAACTGGAAGCATTCCCTTTGAAATCTGGCACTAGACAAGGATGCTCTCTGTCACCACTCCTATTCAATATAGTATTGGAAGTTCTAGCCAGAGCAATTAGGCAAGAAAAAAAAAATAAAGTGTATTCAATTAGGAAAAGAGGAAGTCAAATTGTCTCTATTTGCAGACAACATGATTGTATATTTAGAAGACCCTATCATCTCAGCCCAAAATGTCCTGAGGCTGATAATCAACTTCAGCAAAGTTTCAAGATACAAAATCAATGTGCAGAAGTCACAAGCATTCCTATACACCAATAACAGACTAACAGAGAGCCAAACCATGAGCAAACTACCATTCACAATTGCTACAAAGAGAATAAAATACCTAGGAATACACCTAACAAAGGATATAAAGGACCTCTTCAAGGAAAACTACAAACCACTGCTCAAGGAAATAAGAGAGGACACAAACAGATGGAGAAACATTCCATGCTCATGGTTAGGAAGAATCAATATCATGAAATGGCCATAATGCCGAAAGTATTTTATAGATTCACTACTATCCCCATCAAGCTACCAATGACATTCTTCACAGAACTGGAAAACACCACCTTAAACTTCATGTGGAACCAAGAGAGAGCCCGCATAGCCAAGACAATCCTAAGCAAAAAGAACACAGCTGGAGGCATAATGCTACCTGATTTCAAACTATACTGCAAGGCTACAGTAATCAAAACAGCATGGTACTGGTACCAAAACAGAGATATAGACCAATGGAACAGAACAGAGGCCCTGGAGGCAATGCCACGCATCTACAACCATCTGATCTTTGACAAACATGACAAAAACAAGCAATGGGGGAAAGGATTCCTTGTTTAATAAATGGTGTTGGGAAAATTGGCTAGCAGTGTGCAGAAAGCAGAAACTGGACCCCTTCCTGACACCTTACACTAAAATTAACTCCAGATGGATTATAGACTTAAACATAAGACCTAACACCATCAAAACCCTAGAAGAAAACCTAGGCAAAACCATTCAGGACATAGGCATAGGCAAGGACTTCATGACTAAAACACCAAAAGCATTGGCAACAAAGCCAAAATAGACAAATGGGACCTAATTAAACTCCAGAGCTTCTGTACAGCAAAAGAAACTATCTTTAGAGTGAACCAGCAACCAACAGAATGGGAAAAAAAATTTCAATCTACCCATCTGACAAAGGGCTAATATCCAGAATCTACAAAGAACTAAAACAGATTTACAAGAAAAACACAAACAAACCCATCCAAAAGTGGGCAAAGGATATTAACAGATGCTTTTCAAAAGAAGACATATATGAGGCCAACAAACATATGAAAAAAATGCTCATCATCAATGATCCTGGAGAAATGCAAATGAAAACCACATTGAGATACCACTTCACACCAGTTAGAATGGCGATGATTAAAAAATCTGGGGACAACAGATGTGGAGAGGATCTGTAGAAATAGGAACACTTTTACACTGTTGGTGGGAGTGTAAACTAGTTCACCCATTGTGGAAGACAGTGTGGTGCTTCCTCAAGGACCTAGAAATAGAAATTCCATTTGTCCCAGCAATCCCATTACTGGGTATATATCCAAAGGATTATAAATTGTTCTGTTATAAAGACACATGCACACATATGTTCATTGTGGCACTGTTTACAATAGCAAAGACCTGGAACCAACCCAAATGCCCATCAACAATAGACTGGACAAGGAAAATGTGGCACATATACACCATGGAATACTATACAGCCATAAAAAATGATGAGTTTGTATCCTTTGTAGGGACATGGATGAATCTGGAAACCATAATTCTCAGCAAATGACACAAGAACAGAAAATCAAACACTGCGTGTTCTCACTCATAGGTGGGTGTTGAACAATAAGAACACATGGACACAGGGAGGGGAGCATCACACACTGGGATCTTGTGTGGGGGGGCCAAGGGAGAGACAGCGGGGGGAGCGGGGGAGGTCGGGGAGGGATAACATGGGGAGAAATACCAGATGTAGGTGATGGGGGGGATGGAAGCAGCAAACCACATTGCCATGTGTGTACCTGTGCAACAATCCTGCATGATCTGCACATGTACCCCAGAACTTAAAGTACAATAATAAAAACATTATCACTTTGAATAAATTTTTTACCCCAATTTCTTTTTCTACTTCCTCTTTAAGGCCAATAACTGTTAGATTTCCCCTTTTGAGGCTATTTTCTAAATCTTGTGGGCATGCTTCATTTTTTTTCATTATTTTTTTTCTCCTCTGACCATATATTTTCCAATAGGCTCACTAATTCTTTCTTCTGCTTGATCAGTTTTTCTGTTGAGAGACTCAGGTGCATTCTTCAGTGTGTTCATTGAATTTTTCAGCTCAAGAATTTCTGTTTGATTTTAAAAAATTATTTCAATCTTTTTGTTAAATTTATGATAGGATTCTGAATTCCTTCTCTGTGTTATTTTGAATTTCTTTGAGCTTCCTCAAAACAGATACGTTGAATACCCTGTCTGAAATATTGTGTATCATTGTCACTCTGGGATTAGTCATAATTGCCTTATTTAGTTCCTTTGGGGAGACTGTTTTCCTGGATGTTCTTGATGTTTGTGGATGTTTGTTGTTGTCTGGGCATTGAAGAATAAGGCACTTATTGTAATATTCACAGTCTGGGCTTGTTTGTACCCATCCTTTTTGGGAAGGATTTCCCAGTATTCAAAGTGTTGTGATCTAACTCTTTGGTCATTGAAGCTGTATATGCATCAGGAGGAACGCCAAGCCCAGGAACACTGTGACTCTTGCAGATTCATAAAGGCCCTGCCTTAGTGATCTTGGGTAAGATTAGAACGAATTCCCTGGATTATCAGACAGAGACTCTCATTCTTTACCATAACTTTCACCCAAACAAGTGGAGTTCATATCTCTATGCTTAGCTGCCTGGAGTTGGGAGAAGAGTGACACAAGCATCTCAGAGGACACCACCACTGGGACTCTGCTGGGTCAGACCTGAAGCCAGTACAGCACTGAGTCCTACCATAGGCTTGTGGCTACCCCTGCCTGATTAGCAGTGATGTTCACTTAAGGCCCAAAGGCTCTTCAGTCAGCAGATGGGAAATCCAGCCAGGATTGTGCCCTTCCCTTCAGGATAGCAAGCTCCCCCTGGCCCAAGAAAGGTCTAGAATTGCCATCCAGGAGCCAGAGCCTGGAGTCAGAGACCTTAGGAATCTAAGTAGTGCTCTATTCTACCATGGCTGAACTGGTACCCAAGTCACATGACAAAGTTCTCCCTGTTCTTCCTTCTTATTTTCTTAAAGCAGGAGACTCTTTTGTGGCCACCACTGCCTCAGGCCTGCAGCAAATACTGCCTGGCTACCTCTGAGATTCACTCAACGCCCATGGGCTCTTCAAACAGCATATGATAAATTCTCCAGGCCTAGGTCTCTTCCATCAGGGCAGTGGGCTCTGCTCTGGCATAGGGTGGGTCCAGAGATGCTGCCCAGGAGCCAAGGCCTGGAACTGGGGGCCCTAGGAGCCTGTTTGATGCTCTAATCCACTGTGACTGAGCTGGTACCCAAGCTGCAAGACAAAGTACTCTTTACTCTTCCCTCTGCTTTTCTCAAGGAAGAGTGTCTCCTCCTGGCAACCACAGCTGGGAATGTGTTGGGTCATACTTGAAGCCAGCACAGTCCTGGGTCTCACCCAAGGCCAACAGAAAGCACTGCCTGGGTACTGCTGATTGTAAGGGTTATTGCTGAGTTTAAAATGAGGAAACTGAGACCAGTCTAGGAAAATTAAATGCCAATTTATTAAGCTCCCAGGCAAGGTTCTGTGGTCTGGGGAAAGAGGGGCCAGAGAAGTCACACTTGACTCCTTTTGGGCGTGGGGTTTTATAGGGAGTGAAGGCATTTTGATAGACTATGGAGAAACAGGACATGGACGGCGCAAGCTGCTATGGGTAGGTAGGCGGGATTTCCGGTGAGGGGGCCGCCCAGGGGGGAGTGGGACCTGGACGAGCAAAATGCTACTGGGCAGGTTTTGGCCGGGCTTCTTTTAAACTTTGGCGGGGTTTTCCAACGGCGGGCTAGGTGCCGGGTGCAGAGTTTAGTGTTGAGTGCAGATTCTGGTGCGGAGTGCAGAAGTGGGCATTGGGGAAGCCACGTGGGCATTGGTGGCAGAGCTAGATGCTGAGTGCAGGGCTTGATGTTGAGCACAGAGTGGTGACGTGGTTTCCCGGTGCGGAGAGGGATGGGCGTGTCCGAGCTCCTGGCGAGGCAACTGGCCTTACACTGATGTTTATTCAAGTCTTAAGGGTTCTTTAGTTAGCAGTTCTTAGGATCCTGCCAGGACTGGATTCTAAGGCAGTGGGTCCTCTTCTGGCCCAGGTTGTGTGTAGAAATATCATCCAGGAGATAGGGCCTGGAATGGTGCCTCAGTACTCTGCCTGGTGCCTTACCTTGCTGTGGCCGAGCTGGTATCCAAGTTTCAAGACAAAGTCCTCTTTACTTCCTCCTCCTCTCTTCAAGCAGAAGAGAGTCTCTCCTGGTGCTGTGAGCTGCCCTGCCTGGGACTGTGAGCACTCCCTTCACTGCCCCCACTGGTGTTAGTTGCATGCACCCCTAGTCTACTGGCCTTGAGCCCAGCATAGCACCCGGACTTGCCCCAAAATTGCAGTTTTTGTGGCTTTGACTGCTTTTGAAATTTATTTAGAATGCCAGGGCACTTTAGCCCACAATGGTGGGCCCAGCTGGAACTCAGGTTCTGACCACTGGGATGGGCAGTTCCTCTCTGGCTAGGTTGGGTCTAAATGCTCCCTCCATTAGTACTGGCTGAATTCTGCTCTGTGTTCCTTTTCACTGTGACATGTTAGCTCTGAGGTCCACTGCAGAGTTCCACAATTACTGCTCTCTTCATCCCTCAGCAATTCACAACTGTCTTTTCTACCCTCTTCAGTGCCTCTTCCCTTGCTATAGTGTTAAAACCAGACACTGTAATCACTCACCTAATTTTTGGTTCTATAAAGATGCTTTTTTATGCAGAGAGTTGTTCGATTTGGTGTTCTTCCTGTGGGGGGGTGATTGCCAGAAGGTTACATTTGGCTATCTTGCTTCACTTCCTCCAGAAAAATGAAAACAAAAACAAAACAACAACAGCAACAACTTGAGTTTGTTAGAACTAGTAAGAAACTATGTTCTGTAACAGATACAAAAGTATAGACATATTGTTGGCCTTTGGAAGCTCTTGGAAAGACTGTGTTTGCATCTATTAGGCATTTTAGTAAATCATCTAAATTTGCTGAATCTAATGGTGGTGGGAGTGAGCACCTGTGACTGAAGACGAGTCACTTAGATTGTTGAAGAATAATTATTTATTTGGTCCTGTGTAAAAGAGAGGAAGTACAGAAGTGACAGGAGGGCCCTTACTCTCCTTTTTCTTTTCTTTTTGTTGCCCCTCTCTATCCCTCCTTTCCTCAATCTCTTTCTTCTCTCTTTGCATAAACCCAAAAACTGTCTAATAAACTCAACATGTTAAAGAGTATTAGTGTTAGTTTATTTCTTAATTATGTAGAAAATGGCACAATGCACACTCTTTGGCTCAGGAGTTTAGTGTTCATAGTTATGCACTTTTTCAGCAAGGTATCTTTTTTCTTTTAAATTCGGAGTGCTAAACAGACTTCTGTTACTAAACCCAAATGTACATATGGTCATGCTTGTTACATATTAACTTTACGAAGATATTGAAAAGTGCCTTAGGGAGTGAACTCATATTTGTTACTTCTAACTGTGAAAGTAGACATAACATGTACCTAGTTGAAGTTCTCATGTATTCAGAGTAATCTCTCTAAACAAATGCAATTAAAAATGATACTAACATGTCAACAGGACAATATGTATTTGAGTTAAAAAAACTGCATCAGCATGATGATATCAGTGTTCAGTTTGAGGGTTCCCCTACTCTAAGTGCCAATTAGTATGATGTAGGAATTGGTGACGCAAATGAGGGGTATAAATGTCAGCGTTATTAATTATCCCTAGCTGTTAATTAGACAGTAGATGCAGCACTGGAAAAACTCAGAATGTCTTAAATTTATCAAGTGAATGTTAAATAAACTTTCATGTCCCCATTTTGATTTAGCAATGAACTTGCCAATGAAAAAACAATAGTACATATGAATTGCAGTTTTATTACTTTATTCTTTCTGGATTCAATTGATTATTTTTGGTTTATCAAGTGTCCATTTCCTTTATCCCAATGCATCCTAATTTCCTTTCAGGAAATAATGTCATGTCATTCTTATTGGGTATAATTTCAAGGAAATGTTAAGTATGTGCATTGACCTTCTTAGCCAAGGGGCAGGCATTTGACAAAGTCAATTAATTGCTTTCTTCCTGAAATTTGCATCTTGGTAGGAATACATTCATTCTGGCAGTGACTTGACCAAATTGTTTCTGCTGTAAGGCTCTGTTGTTTCTTGTTTTGTTCTTACCCATTTTTAAGCATATTTATTCATTCTTTCTGTTAATGTTTCTTATCTTTCTATTCAAGTTTTTGCTCAGGCTACAGTTGATTTCTATTGCTTTCAATCTAAGATCTTGACATAGACAGCATATGACAAAAATTACTTTCAACTTTCATTCCAAATTTTCCTGAGTGAGGTCCAATTTGGACTTTATATAACTAGTGAAGTAGCACTAATCATATATTCATATATAAATTTCATTCTTTATAATCCATAGATTAAACAACTGAAGCTTGTTTCTGTCACTTGAACTATTTTACTGTTGCCCATCATATTGGGAAAATTTCTGTAATTACAGCTCAGCAAGAAGGATTAACAGAGACCATTAACTTGTGTGTGTGTGTGTGTGTGTGTGTGTGTGTGTGTAGAGAGAGACTTTGAGGATGAGAATTCTTTTGCCAGTTTCCATTTCTGATCCATTGAAACCTCTAACAATAACAGTAATAATGTTGATGACAGTAATTTTATAGAAAGCATAATGTGTTTTCTGGCAACTGACAAAATAGCTAGTATGGCCTTTGAAATAATGTGTCACAGTGTATGGATGACTAAAAGCCTAGCAATTCGTGACAGTAAGTCTTTTTTGCATGTTTATGACAATATGTTGTGCATATTGGTCTGCAGTTACAGCCATTCTAAGAAAGATTCTTGATGCTTACTGTCTTAGTTTGTTTTGTGCTGTTACAACAGAATATTGGATATTGGGTAATTGATGAAGAATAGAGATTTATTTTTTACAGATCTAGAGGCTGGGAAGTCCAAGGCTCAGGGGCATGCATTTGGTGAGTCCCTTCTTGCTGTGTCACAACATAATGAAAAGCATTACATGGGCAAGAAAGAGAGCAAGAGAGGGGGTTGAACTCATTCTTTTATGAGGAATCTACTCCTGTAATGACTAACCCAATCCCTTGATAACAACATTAATCCATTTATGATAGAGCCTGTATGACCTAATCACTTCCTAAAAGTCCCACCTCTCAACATTGTTGCATTGAAGATTAAGTTTCCAACACGTGAACTGTGGGAACACATTCAAACCATAGCACTTGCCTTTCTGCCTCTGGATGCAGCACATTTGCTCAACAAAAGCAGCTGTTTCTTCCTAGCACTAGACCTTTGAGTTAATCTTATTTTAGAGAGACCTTCAGATATATTCTATTACATAAAGTGAAAAATCAAGTTCAAATTATTAAGTTGTCCTTGAAATGTCCATGGTTAGTAGCATCTAACGTATCCATGCTGCATTATGTAAAATGAAAAATCAAGTTCAAATTGTCATCAAGTTTCCCTTGAAATATACATAGTCAGTTGCATCTTAGGTATCTAATTGTCATTTGTTCTCATCCCCTTACCAAGCCATTCTCAATATATATATGGCATGGCTCTTACTGTATGGCATGGTCAAAAATTAAAGATGGTATTACACTTATCTTGGACAGGAACATATTGAGAAAATAATAGCACTAGCAAAATTCTCTTGAAGGATTCATTTTCTTTAACCAGAATAAAACTTCAGATGGAGCAAAAAATCAGCCATTATACAATAACAGGTACTGGCCTATTTTTCTGGGAATATTGCTAGTTCAGGAAAGAAAGCATAATTTGCCCCTTACGCATTGGAGAAGGAGACCTAAGTGTTCCTGGGAGAGTCAGGGAAGGCTTCCCGTAGCAGGCAGCCTTGTTGCTGATAGTTTTGCAGGAGTTAGACGCTGAGATGTCAGTGTAGCCTAAAGGGTAATCATGTATTTAAGCAGGCAATTTAATGTACTTAAAATATAGGTATACATAAGGCACTGTGGAAGTGCATGTGAAAGGAAAATTTATTTTGCTGATGTGGGAATCAGGGAACTGTATAGCTTTGAAATGCCATTGAAGCTAGGCTCAGAAGAATGAGCAAATGGAAGTACTGAATAGGGTAGTGTAGCCATTTATCCGTGAAAGACGAATCAGCAATGAGGTTGGACACAAAGAACTTACTCCCACCTAGGGGCTTATTTGCCAGTCCATTACTTCTTCCCATGCCTAGGTCTTCAGCTTATCTTTGGCATCATGACATTCTGGGAGATTTGCTTAGGCTCTCGTTTCAAGACTTCAAGTATTTAATTGAAACCACTGTTGAAAATGACATGATATTTTCTCATTAATATCGAATACACACACACACACACACACATACACACACAGACACAATTTCCTCACATATAGGAACTCCTTCTAATATTTTGCATGTCATCTAAAATCTCATTATTCATCTTGTAAAGGAAGATTAATTCACAGATGAAAACAGATGGACACATGAATGAACAAAGGCAAGTGATGAAATGCAGAACTTTCTGCATTCAAGCATGAAAGTATGATAACTATGGAGAACTGTGATGGATCTTGTAAACTGCTTTAATACAAGACCGTAAGTAAGACTCATGAAAGCTAGGCAAGAAAAAAACGTACTTTCTCTTATGCTTGAAAAAAATCCTCATCTACAGAGAATATGCTTATATAAATTGTAAGGGAATTGCATGTGGCACTGCATTGTTCATAGAAAAAGAAAATTGTGTGATTTAAATTTTGATGTTTTCAAGAGACCCCACAGCAGGTGTGGGTTATGAAAAGGGCTGTCTCTAGCATAAGTTGTGAGGATTACTTGGAAGGCATGAAATTATGCTCTCAGTAAGCACAGGCTTATTTCTAAGCATCTTATCTTTAAGAAGAACCATTAACTTTGATTATGACAGTTTTATGTATTATTTTTTGTGACTAGTCTTTCTTCATGGGTTAGGATTGGAGCTTCTGAGGAATAAGAGAAACCTAAAGGACTCCACTCGAGATGGCCAGCTCATGCCCATTGCTTAAAGCCAGGTGCTGGATTGGCACTATGTGCTACCATCAACACATAAGAAGTTGAAAAACTGCTTTGAATTGATGCTCAGGTCTTTTTTTTTTTCTTTCAACTTTTAAGTTCAGGGATACATGTGCAGGTTTGTTATATAGGTAAACATGTGTCTTGGGGGTTTGTTGTACAGATTATTTCATGACCCAGTTATTCAGCTTAGTACCCATTAGTTATTTTTCCTGATATTTTCCTTCCTTCCACCCTTCACACTCTGATAGGTCCCAGTATATGTTGTTCCCCTCTGTGTGATCATGTGTTCTCATCATTTTAACTCCCACTTGTAAGTGATAAGATACGGTATTTGGTTTTCTGTTCCTGTGTTAGTTTGCTAAAGATAATGGCCTCCAGCTCCACCCTTGTCCCTGCAAAGGACATAATCTTGATCCTTCTTGTGGATGCATAGTATTCCATGGTATATATGTACCACATTTTCTTTATGCAGTCTACCATTGATGGCAGGTAGGTTGATTCATTGTCATTTGTATTGTGTATAGTGCTGCAGTAAACGTACATGTGCATGCATGTTTGTAATAGAATGGTTTATATTTCTTTGGATGTATACCCAAATGGGATTGCTGGATCTAATGATACTTCTGTCTTTAGGTCTTTGAGGAATTTCCACATTGTCTTTCACAATGATTGAACTAATTTATACTGCCACCAACAGGGTGTAAGTGTTTCTTTTTCCCCACAACCTCGCCAGCATCTGTTATTTTGACTTTTTGGTAGTAGCCATTCTGACTGGTGTTAGATGATATCTCATTGTGGTTTTGATTTGCTTTTCTTTAATGATCAGTGATATTGAGCTTTTTTTCAAATGATTGTTGGATGCAAGTATGTTTTCCTTTGAAAAGTGTTTGTTCATGTCCTTTGCCCACTTTTTAATGGGGTTGTTTTTTTCTTGTAAATTTGTTTGTTTCTTATAAATGCTGGATATTAGACCTTTGTCAGATGCATAGTTTGCAAAAATTCTCTTTCTGTATGTTGTCTGTTTACTCTGTTGACAGTTTCTTTGCAGTACAGAAGCTCTTTACTTTAATTAGATTCCATTTGTCAATTTTTACTTTTGTTGCAATTGCTTTTGGCATTTTCTTCATGAAAGCTTTGCCCATGCCTATGTCGTGAATGGTTTGCCTAGGCAGTCTTCCATGGTTTTTGTAGTTTTGGGTTTTACATTCAAGTCTTTAATCCATTGTGAATTAATATTTGTATATAATATAAGGAAAGGGTAGAGTTTGAATCTTCTGCATGTGGCTGACCAGTTATCCCAGCACCATTTATTGAATAGGGAATCCTTTCCCCATTGCTTGTTTTTGTCAGTTGTTTCAAAGATCAGATAGTGTAGGTGTGTGACCTTATTTCTGTGTTGTCTATTCTGTTCCATTGTCTATGTATCTGTTTTTGTACCAGCACCATGCTGTTTTAGTTACTGTAGCCCTGTGGTATAGTTTGAAGTTAGGCAAAGTGATGGCTCCAGATTTCTTTTTACTTAGGATTGCCTTGGCTATACAGGCTCTTTTATGACTTTTACAATAGTTTTCTCTAGTTCTATGGAGAATGTTGATAGTAGCTTATCAGAAAGATCATTGAATCTATAAATTGCTTTGGGTGGTATGGCCATTTTAATGACACAGATTTTTCCCATCCATGAGCATGGAATGTTTTTCCATTTGTTTTGTCATCTATGATTTCTTTGAGTAGTAGTTTGAGTTATCCTTGTAGAGATCTTTCACCTCTCTAGTTAGCTGTGTTCCTATTTTTTTTTTTGTGATGCCCAGGTCTTTAGCAGCTGCAAGATGAAAGTCCAAAGAAACAAGAAGATATGGTCACAACTTCTCAGAAATAATCTTGAATAAAGGCCATTACTGACTTTATGGCTTGATCTATAGTATTTTTGGTATATCATGGGTCCATTACCCTGAAAAGCACACCCTAAGCCTGGTTCTGAATCAGTAGCTCAAATCCTGGGTGGAGATAACCATAAAACTAGCATCATGGAAGGAAGGGAAGAACAACAAAAGGAAAGAGTGAACATATATTAAGCAAACAAACAATAAGAACAAAAACACTCTCACTCAAAATGAGGCTAAAAATGAAGATCCCCAAAGTAAAAAAGGCAGCCAATACAATAAATAGACATTGAAATTAATCCAGATGAAATTAATATTATGATTATGTTCCTGAAAAAAGTTTAGAATAACTGTTTTGAAGACATTCAAAGGCCTAAATGAAATTATCACTTCATTAAAAAAGAATCAGAAAGCTTGAAACGAGGAAGAAAAGAAGAAAGAGCAATGTGTGTGAGAAATATCATTATTGAAATAAATGCAGTCAGCCAAGTAGATTCTGACCAGAGTGTAGAATGAAGTTGCCCATAATGTTTCCAGATGTATAGATGCAAACTGTCAAAAAGAAGAGATGAGACATGAAAGGTAGATTGAGAGGCTCTATATTAGTCTTAGAAGACATTTATGTCTCATGGTTTCTGCAGGTCAGGATTTTAGCTTGGTGGTTCTGGCTCAGGATGTACTATGAGGTCGTAGTGCAGGTGTTAGTTGAAAATGCAGTCATCTGAAGGACTGACTGGAACTAGAGAAGGCACTTCTAAGCTCACGAAGTTAGTTGTTAGCTTCACAGCCTTTTAAAATGGGAAGCTATTGGAGGTTTTTGAGCAGAAGTGTTGATTTACATAGTTTTAACTGTATTACATTAATTGAGAATCATTTGAAAGTAAGCAAGGGCAGAGATAAATCGATTAGAATGCCATTGAAATAAACTAGGTAGGATGTGATGGTTACTGGCTCAGGGGAGCAGTGTAAGGTGATAAGAAATGCTCAGGTCTAAATATGTGTTGGCAATAGAACCAACACGTTTTATTGTTACATTGGACGTGGAATTTTAAAGAGTTGCTTCTGTAACAATAGCATTACATCTTTCTCAAAAATTTTGGATTTTTAGATAGTTTGGTGTGTGTGTGTACCATGAATGCATTTTTAATTTTTATATAGTCAATTTGACCTATTTCCTTTTCATGGTTTTTGGGTTATGTGTGCTTTCTAGAAAAGTTACCCTTTCTACTTTAAATTACACAAAATATTTCTTTCTTTTTTCCACTGAGTGTATATTATGGTGTTAAGAGTGAATTGGGCTTTTATTTTTTATACCCTTTTTAAGGGCCCTCCCAACTATCCACTGAATAATCAGATTTTGTCCAATTAAATGCAGTTTTTTAAACAGAGTAAAATTAATATTTTACTCTGTTTTATTTGTTGAGATTGCATGAAATCTATGGATAAACTCAGGGGTATTTTACATTCTTTCTCTTGTCCAAGAATGAGTCATGTCATTTTATCCATTCAAGCCTTTGTCACTGTCTTTCACAAAATAGCGCCTTCATTATTTTTAGGTATTGAGTTTTTTCTATTGCTGTAGTGAGGTCTATATAAATATATATTTTTAGCCATTTTATTTTGGTAAAAAATAAAATATAAAATTTGCTATTCATTTTAAATATACAGTTTGATAAATTTTAGTAAATTGATACATTTCAATTCATATTCAATGATTACCCAAAAAAGTGTCGTCATGTTCATTTGCAATCAATTCCTGTTCCTCCCTCTAGCTCCAGAAACCACTGAGGTTTTATAAATGGAAGTAGAAAATGTATAATCTTTTGTTCTTGATTACATGTCAGCTATTAACTTTACTGTTTTTTAAGATGCAGCTCCAGTGCTTATTATGTTGTTATATGTAGTGTAAATCAGCTTAAGTCCATTAATCTTTTATCTTTATAATATTGCTTTCTTCTATTTTACTGGCTTTATTTTACTGTTATATTATGAATTTATTAAAGCAAGCTATGAATTTATTTGCTATTATTCTTTCTTGCATAGTAATTAAGTGTTTAGGGTTAGGAATATCTCTTGAGCTCTACTTAATCACATTCCATAGGTTCTAATATGTACATCACCCCTATTTTATTTTCTAAACTTTCTACATTTTGGTTTATCTCTTTGACTCACATTGTTTAAGAGAAAACTTCAAATTTTCAGCTGGTCAAGGTGTTGTTTCCTTTTTTTTCTAAAAACATTATAGCTTTTTTCTTTCTTTTTTTTAATGATTAAAATGAGTGTGGCCTTTACTATTTCTACGTTTTAAAAATTTAATACACTTTCTGGTCCATTTTTATAAACACTTATTAGTCCCTGGATGAGACATTATATATTCTGTTGAGTGCAATGCTTATATGTAAATATATTAGCATTATCTTATTAAGTATATAATTTATGTGCTCAATGCATAAAAATCATTTAAGATGCTGAGAAAAATGATGATTTCCAGGAACCACTCCCAGAAAACCTGATTTCATAGGCCAGAGTGGAGTCTTCAAATATATTTTATTTTACAAGAATCCTAGGAAAGTTTGTTGCAAGTGGTCTTTGGTCCACACTTTAAAAAAGTCTTCTCCATATTGTTACTTATTTTGATTATGTATTTAATATTCTGTGAGATGAAAAAGGTGAATTAAAATTTCCTTAATATTATTGTACTTTCTGTTTTATTTTTGGGAAGATTGCATTTTGAAAAATGATATTTTACTATTTAATACATCAAAATTTAAATAAAACAATTAGAAGTTTACATTTTATTGTTATCAGTTGTCCTTTGTTATCTCAATTTTTTTTTTGAAACCCTGGTTGATATAAATATCCATCTTCTAGTTTCCCTGTGTGTTTCTTTGTGTGTATTTTCCTAGTATAATTCTTCTGTTTTATTTCCACTCTTTAAATGACTTCGATGTGCATGTATTTCTTATGGACAGAAAAAAAAAATATATATATATATATTTAAATATATATATTTTAACCCAGTCTGACAATGTTTTCCCTTTAATAATTCAGTTTTTCTCATTTTCATTATGACAGATATGTGCAGTCTTGGGCTGTCATTGTATATTGGAAAAATGAGACTTTGTGTTGGCTTTAGATTAGAAAGTGTCAGAAATACTTCTGTTTAATTCAAGCTTGTCGTAAACAGCTGCAGCCGGGATTGGTAATTATAAAACCTATCTAAACCACCAGAAGTTACACTGAGCTTTTATAGTGTGTATCAAATAGGACTTAATACAAGGTGAGAAAAGAGAGGAGATAAAAGAAAATTTCCAGTGAATTCTCTTGCATTTGAAATGTATATATACAATTATGAATTATAAAAATACTAGCTAAGTTTATAATATTATCTAAAACATCTTTCACAAACCTTGAGACCCATATGCTTAGAGTACCACTTTCATTTTTTAACCTTACAGAGGTGCATAATATATAATAAACTGATTCTATTTAAAGTATATAATTTGGTAAATTTTGATGTATGAATACACACCTGAAACCATAAGCACTATCAAATTAATGAATATATCCATTGTCCTCAAGAATCTCCTCAAGCCCTTTGGTAAATCTTCCCCCTGTGTCCACTTCCCTGATATCTTCAATCAAACATGCTGTACTTTCTGGAACTATGAATTACTTTGCATTTTCTAGAATTTTAAATAAATGAAATCATACAGAAGAAGCTACTCATGTCTGTCTTCTGTCAGTTAGCATCTAATTATTTTGAGATTCGTTTATGTTCTTGGATGTACTGACTGTTCATTCCTTTTGGTGAGTTCCTTTCTATGGATATACTACAATTTGTTTATTCATTCACCTGTTGATGGGTTGTTTCTGATCTTTGGCTATTGCAAATAGAATTTGCTATAACATTTGTGTACAAGTCTTTGTTGTGAACATTTGCTCAACCACAACTCTTAGATAAACATCTAGGGGTGGAATGGCTGAGTCATATGGTAGGTGTATGTTTATTTTAAGAAACTGCAAAACTATTTTCCAAAGAGGATGTACCATTTTATATTCCAACAAAAAATGTGTGAGAGTTCTAGGTGTTCTATGTATTTGCTAATATTTGGTTTAATCAAGTTTCTAAATTCTAATGAGTGGTATCTCACTGTGAATTTAACTTAAATATCCCCAATAACTAATGATGTTGATCCTTTTCTCAGGTGCTTATTTATTATTCATATATTATCTTTGATGAAACATATGTTTTAATCTTACAATTTTTTCAGTTTTAATAGCTTTAAAGGTTCAAGTGGTTTTCAGTTACATGGATGAATTTTATGGTGGTGAAGTCTAGGATTTTACTGTACTCATCACCTGAGTAGTGTACATTGTACCCAATAGGTAATTTTTCATCCCTCACCCTGCTCCAGTTTTCCCCAGTTTTGAAACTCCAATGTCCATTATATCATGCTGTGTGCCATTGTGTGCCCATAGCTTAGCTCCCACTTATAATGTGAGAATATGTAGAATTTGTTTTTTGATTTCTGAGTTGCTACACTTAGAATAATGCCCTCCAGTTCCATACAAGTTGCTGCAAAATACATTATTTTTTTCTTTTTTAATGGTAGAGTAGTATTCCATGGTGTACATATACAACATTGTCTTTATCAGCTCATCAGTTGATGGGCACTTAGGTTAATTCCATATCTTTGCAATTGTTAACTGTGCTGCTATAAACATGTTCATGCAGGTGTCTTTTTGATAGATAATGACTTTTTTTCCCCTTTGGGTAGATACCCAGTAGTGAGATTGCTGGGTCAGTGGTAGATTTACTTTTAGTTCTTTAAGAAATCTCCTTACTGTTTTCCATAGAGGTTGTATTAATTTACATTCCCACCACCAGTGTATAAGCATTCCTTTTCCACCAGATCCATGCCAATATCTATTTTTTTTTGACTTTAGTAATGGCCATTCTTCTGGGGTAAGGAGGTATCTCATTGTGATTTTAATTTGTATTTCCTTGATGATTAGTGATGTTGAACATTTTTTTTCATATGTTTGTTGGCCATTTGTATATCTTCTTTTGAGAAATGTCTATTCATGTCCTTTGCCCACTTTTTAATGGGATTATTTGTTTTTTCTTGCTGATTTGAATTCTTTGTAGATTCTGGATATTCATCTTTTGTTGTATGCATAATTTGCAAATATTTTCTTCCATTCTGTAGATTTTCTGTTTACTCTGATTATTTCTTTTGCGTTATAGAATCCCTTTAGCTTAATTAGATCTCATTTATTTATTTTTGTTTTTCTTGCATTTGCTTTTGGAGTCTTAGTCATAAGACCAATGTCCCGAAGAGTTTTTCTTAGTTTTTCTTTCTAGAATTTTTATGATTTATGGTCTTGGATTTAAGTCTTTAATCCACCTTGAGTTAATTTTTTTGTATGGTGAGAGATAGGGATCCAGTTTCATTCTTCTTTGTGTGGCTAATTTTCCCAGCCCCATTTATTAAATAGGGTGTCCTTTCCCCAAGTTATGTTTTTGTATGGTTTGTCAAAGATCAGTTGGTTGTAATTATTTGGCTTACTTTCTGGCTTTTCTAATACATTCCATTGGTTTATGTATCTACTTTAATACCATTACCATTCTGTTTTGTTATTATAGACCTGTAGTACAGTTAGAAGTCAAGTAATGTGATCCATCCAGATTTATTCTTTTTCCTTAAGATTACTTTGGCTATTCAGGCTCTTATTTTGTTCCATATGAATTTTAGGACATTTTTTCTAAATCTGTGAAAAATAGTGTTGATATTTTGATAGGACTTATATTGAATCTACAGATTGCTTTGGGCAGTATTGTCACTTTCATGATATTGATTCTTCCAATCCATGAATATGGGATGTATTTCTATTTATTTGTGTCATCTATGATTTCTTTCAGCAGGTTTGGAGTTCTTACAGAGATCTTTCATCTTCTTGGTTAAGTATATTCCTGGTATTTTTTTCAACTATTATAAACGGAGTGGAATTTTAAATTTGATTCTCAGCTTGGTTGTTGTTGATGTGTAGCAGTGCTACTGATATGTGTACATTGATTTTGTAACCTGAGACTTTACCAAATTCATTTATCAGATCCAGGAGTCTTTTTAAGGAGTCTTTGGGGTTTTTTAGATGTAAGTTTATATCACTGGCAAACAGAGATAGTTTGACTTCCTCTTTTCCAATTGGATGTCCTTTATTTCTTTCTCTTGCATAATTGTTCTGGTTAGGACTCCTAGTACTATGTTGAATAGAAATGGTGAAAGTGGTCATTCTTCTCTTGTTCCAATTCTTAAGGAGAATGCTTTTAACTTTTCCTCATTTATTATGGTGTTGGCTGTAGTTTTGTCATTTATGGCTTTTATTATTTTGAGGTAAGTTCCTTCTATGGCTAGTTTTTTGAGGGTTTTTATCATAAAGCAGTGCCAAATTTTATCAAATACTTTTTCTGCATCTATTGAGATAATCGTATGGTATTTTTTTCAGTTCTACTTATGTGATGAATTATATTTATTGACTTGCTTATGTTGAACCATGCCAGCATCCCTGGAATAAAACCCGCTTGATCATGGTGAATTTCTTTTAATGTGGCTCTTGGATTCAGTTTGCTAGCATTTCATTGACAATTTTTGCATCTATATTCATTAGGGATGTTGGTTTGTAGTTTTATTTTTTTTTGTAATGTTCATTCCTGGCTTTGGTATCAGGTTAATACTTGCTTTGTAGAATAAATTAGGGAGTATTCCCTCCTCCTCAATCTTTTGGAATAGTTTTGGTATAACTGGTACCAATTATTCTTTGAATGTCTGATCGAATTTGTCTGTGAATCCATCTGGCCCTGGGATTTGTTGTTGTTGTTGGCAGTTTTAAAATTACTGATTCAACCTTACTGCTTGTTATTGGTCTGTTCAGAATTTCTATTTATTCCTGATTCAAACTAGGGGAGTTTTATGTTTCTGGGATTTATTCATGTCCTGTAGCTTTTTTAGTTTGTGTGGATAGAGTTGTTCATAGTAGTCTCAAATGATCTTTTGTATTTTTGTGGTGTACATTGTAGTGTCTTCGTTTCCATTTTTAACTGAGCTCATTTGAATCTTCTCTTTTCTTCTTTAATATAAGTAGTGGTCTGTCGATTTTGTTTATCTTTTCACAGAAGTAGCTTTTTGCTTCGTTGTTCTTTTGTATCATTTTGGTTTCAATTTTATTTAGTTCTGCTCTGATTTTTGTTATTTCTTTTCTTTTCTAGCTTTGGGTCTTGAAGACTTTTAAAATTTCCATCTTGATTTTATTATTAACACCAAAACCAATCAGGAGTGGATTATTTAATTTCTTTGTATTTGTATAGTTTTGAGAGTTCCTTTTGGTATTGATTTCTAGTTTTACTCTGTTGTGGTCTGAGAAGATACTTGATATTATTTCAACTTTTACAAATTTATTGAGACTTGTTTTGTGGCCTAGCATATGATTTATCATGGCAAATGTTTCATGTGGTGATGAGAGTAATGGATATTCTGCAGTTCTTGAGAAGAATGTTTTCTAAGTATCTGTTAGGTTCATTTATTCTAGAGTGCAGTTTAAATCCAATGTTTCTTTGTTGATATTCTGTCTTAATGATCTGTCTAGTGCCATCTGAGGAGTATTAAAGTCCAACATTATTACTGTGCTGCTGTCTCTTTTTATAGGTCTAGTAGTAATTGCTTTATGAATCTGGGAACTCTGGGGTTAGGTGCATACGTATTTAGAATTGTTGTGTCTTCTTGTTGAATTATTCCTTTTATCATTATATAATGACCTTTGTCTTTTTGTCATTATTATTGTTTCAAAATCTATTTTATCTGATATAAGAATAGCTACCCTTGCCTACTTTTGGTTTCCATTTGTATAAAATATCTTTTCCCACCTCTTTATACCTTGAATCTATAAGAATCCTTACATATTAAGTGGGTCTCCTGAGGACAGCAGATATTTTGTTTGTGCTACTTTATCCATTATGTCAATGTGTATATTTATAGCTGGAGCATTTAGACTATTTACATTCAATGTTAACAATAAGATGTGAGGTACTATTCCAGCCATCATGTTGATAGTTTCCTAGTGACTTTGTTTTCTTCATTGTGTTACTGTTTGATAAGCCATGTGAATTGTGTGCCTTTAGGAGTTTCTATTTTGGTGCATATCAATCTTTTATTTCAAGATTTGGAACTCCTTTTAGCATTTCTGTAGGGCTGGCCTAGAAAGGACAAATTCTCTCAGCATTTGCTTGACTGAGAATGACTTTATTTCTTTTTTATTTACAAAACTTAATTCTGCTGAATACAAAATTCTTGGCTGCAGTTATTCTATTTAAGGTGTATAAAGATAGAATCTCAATTCCTTATGGCTTATAAGGTTTCTATGGAGAAGCCTGCTGTGAGTCTGATAGGTTTTCCTTTATAGGTTACCTGTGTGTTTGTCTCACTGCTCTTAGAATTCTCTCCTTCATGTTGACTTTATATAGTCTGATGACTGTATGCTTTGGTGATGTCATTTTTGCAATGAGTCTTTCAGGAGTTCTTTGACCTTCTTTTATTTGTATGCCCAAATCTCTAGCAAGGCGAGAGAAGTTTTCTTCAATTATTCCCCCAAATAGGATTTCCAGACTTTTTGCTTTTTCTTTTCCCTTAGGAACACCTATAATTCTTAGGTTTGTCATTTTATATAATCTCATATTTCTTGGAGACTTTGTTCATTGCTTTTCTTTTTTCTTTATTTTTATCTGACTGGGTTAATTCAAAAGCCTTGTCTTTGAGCTCTGAAATGGTTTCTATTGTTAAAACTTTCCACTGCATTTTGTAGTTCCCCAAGTGTGTCTTTCATTTCCAGATGTTCTTACTGGTTTTCTTTAAAATATTTACCTCTTTAGAAATTTTTTCAAAAAAAATTTTTATATTGTTTTTCATCTTTCTCTTGTATCTTTTTTAATAACTTAATAATCAATCTTTTAAATTCATTATCTGGTATTTCAAAGCTTCCATCTTTGCTTGTATCCATTGTTGGAGAGTTGTGATTTTTGGGGTGGTATAAAACCCTAATTTTTCATATTGCCAGAATTACTTTTCTAGTTTTTTTAATTTGGGTAAATTATTTATTCTAAGTATTTTTGAGTTTATTTTTTATTCAACTGGATTAAAAAAAATTTCCCCCCTTGAGGATGTGACCGTAATATTTGCTGTCAATTATCTTTGACTCTTGAGTGCTTTCAATGGTGAAGAATCTGCATGAGTTCCTTTGTGATATGGTTCAGCTCTGTGTCCCCATCCAAGTCTAATGTTAAAGAATTATAATCCCACGTGTTAGAAGTGGGGCCTGGTGGGAGGTGATTGGATCATGGGGGCAGTTTCTAATGGTTTAGCACTACGCCTTTAGTGCTGTCTTGTGATAGAGTTCTCATGAGATCTGACTGTTTAAAAGTGTGTAGTACCTCCCCTCTAGCTTTCTCCTGTTCCAGCCATGTAAGATGTGCCTGCTTCCCCTTTGCCTTCTGTTATGACTATAAATTTCCTGAGGCCTCCTTAGCCATGCTTCCTATAGAGCCTGCAGAACCATGAGCCAATTAAACATCTTTTCTTTATAAATTACCCAGTCTCAGATATTTCTTTATAGCAGTGTGAGAACAGACGAATACACTTAGTTATAGAGAATCTTTGTGTGATGATTTTCTCAGATGCTGTAGTAGTAGGTATGGGAGCATGTTCACTGTTTCCTTTGGGACTGGAATGGCAGAGGTCTCATGAAGGTTATGGCATTTAGCTTAGCTAAAAAATAGCTGTGGCTAAAGCAGGTGGGTAAATGCTATACCCTAATAGTGGGCAGAGGTCTCAGCTTTGACAGAGGTGGTTAGAGAAGCTTGTAGTGAAACGCACTGAGGTGTTTTCAGGGGCTAGCACAGATCTCCTTCCAGGCCAGCAGGAAAGTGATCCACCTCCCAGTCACACTCCAGACCTAGTATTCTTGCTCTTCAGATCAGACAGGCATCTCCTTTCATCTGCAGGAATGCTGATGTTCCATGCAAGAGAGATTGTAACTCTAACTCTCATGCAAGCCTGGACACTGGGAGTGGGGGGCACTCCTCCTGTGGTTATGTAGTCACCCCTGAAGTGTTCCAAAAAGGCTGTATACAGATGCACCCATGCTAAGCTCTCTGGGAGAAGCCCCAGCTGTGTCTGCAGTGGTGGGAAAGGGGGAGAAAAAGTCTTCCCCAAGACCCTTCATGAGCACCAGGAATACCTGACTATTGAGGAAAAGTTGCAGATTTTCCTCACTGAGCACAACATTGGACCTATGCCTCTTCTGAAAAAACTTCTCATAAGTGGAAAGTTCCTGCACTCAAGGCCTACAGTCTGGTATTTTTGTCCATAGGATGTTCCCTTAATGTGTTGCCCTCATCTTTCCCCTAGGAGTAGCTATCCCTGAGGACCAGCCTATTATTAACTTGCTGCCCCCGCTGGGTCTAGCCATCTGGTGGGGCTGCAACCATCTAGGCTGGTGCTGGGGAATGTCTAAAGGATCCAGTGATGTGACCTGTCCTCTAGGCTCCCAGCATCAGCTCTCATGAAGGTGGAATAGGAATGATGTAGATACTGAGATTTCCTTTGTTATAAATAGCCTTAGTGTGTTGGCTTTCTTAAATGCCAGCTGTAGTACTAATGTATTGGGCATGTGGTCAGACTCAAGACCTCCGGGTTAGCCAGGGTGATGCAAGCAATGCTGATAGCTGAGGTTGCACAAAAGTTTTCTCCTTCCTGAGCGCTGTATTATTGTGTTTGCAGATAATGTATAGGCTGTGCAAGTTGGCCTCCAGCCAATATGTGGCACTTGCAAAAGAGCACCAGCTGCGGTGAGAATGGTGGAATCTGTGCTTACCTTATGTTACCCAGGGGGAGGTGATCTCGTGTTTCGGGCAGTGGGTGGGGCTGTGGAGGTCCCAAATGTTCCTGTTCATTGTGTTATGCTACCAGGGTAGGTGGAGGGTGAAAACCAGTGGGATCTGTGTTAGCCAAGTTTGTGCCTTGGCTCCCTGCATGTAGGGACAAGTAGTGGCCCCAGTGGAGATCAGAGACTAGTTCCCTTTACACTGGGGTAACATTCCAGGGAGGAGTGCAGCTGCCTTTGTGGCACAAAAGAATCTACATGGGGAGTAGGGAATGACACACAGCAGTAAACCCCACTCAGCTTCCATACACTTGGCAAGGTTGGTCTCACACCCCTAGTGTTAGCTGCTAACAGCAGCTTCCTGAGTTCCAGGCAGCCTGTGTTCATAGTTCAAAACTGCCCCAGGCTGTAAGCCTTCCTGAAGGAGACAGAAAGCATGGCTCTCAGGCCATGCTTCTCTTTGTTTGCCCTTGAAGCAAGGGTATCCAGCTCCTGTGCTTATGGCTGTAGCATGTGTCCCTCTCATCCCTCCGTTCTGGCCAATGGGGCTTATCCCCACTCAAGGTTATATTTCAAATTCCAGTTGGGGGCTCCTTCAACCTGTGACCACTATGGGTGATTTCTGCAAGGTCCCCTGTGAAGTAGGATCAGGAATGGCTTCCTTCCATTCCTGATGGAGTCCAGGAGTGCATGCAAAGCACATCTCAATGCCTCTCCTTCTCGTATACTCCCTACCACTCCCTACATCAGCTCCTGCACTGGGGAGAGTCAGACCTTCCCATGGTCTGGATTGCTTGGCTCCCCTGTTCAAGTGTGTGTCATATTGGTGATGTCTCCCCATCTCATGCTCTGGAGACTCACTGTTTTCAGTTTGGTTTACCATGTAGGCTGTTGCTGGCCATTTGTTTCAAAGGATCAGTAGTTTCTTCCAGTTTTCTGTTAAGTTTCTGTGCTGCTTCTTGGAAAAAAGTTCACAGGTGAATCTCTACCCACTATTTTGTTTTTCCAAATGGGACAGTCATGCTAACAATGCCTCCCATCTGCCATCATCTGTTTAAAATATTTTGCCCATATTTTAAAGTTA
This sequence comes from Ateles fusciceps, assembly GCA_036589455.1. Classification (NCBI taxonomy): domain Eukaryota; kingdom Metazoa; phylum Chordata; class Mammalia; order Primates; family Atelidae; genus Ateles; species Ateles fusciceps. The sequence goes on along the minus strand of JAZHEH010000479.1, from coordinate 4,613,880 downwards.
GGTATTTTGTTTCTTTTAAGCTGTAAAAGTTATTTATATATTCTAGATACAGGTCTTTTGTTGCATACATGTTGTACAAATATTTTCTCCCATTCTGTGTCTTTTCATTTTTTCGACAGTGTCTGTTGAAGTACATTTTTAATTTTAATGAAATCCAGTTTATTGATATTTTCCTTTTATAATTTATGCTTTTGTGTCATATTTAAGAAATCTTTGCCAAGCCTGAGGTAAGATTTTCTCCCATGTCTTTTTCTAGAAATTTTATAGTTTTAGCGTTTATATTTAAATCTATGATATATTTTTAGGAAAATTTTGTGTGTGAGGTGTGAGATTAGAATCCATACAAACTACAGTTCTTGCCAAATGTGTAGAAATTTTATTTTTTTCTATTAAAATGCCTTGCCAAATTTGTTGAAAATTAATTTACCATATATGTGTGGATCCACTCCTGGGCTCTTTAATCTGTTCCATTGATTGATTGGTCATCTTTACATTAATACCACACTGTTTTAATTAGTGTAGCTTTATGATAATTTTGAAATTAAGTAGTGTAAGCTCTTCAGATATGTTTTCAAATCATTTTGGCTATTTTAGTTTCTTTATATTTGCATATAAAGTTTTGAATCAGCTTGTAAAGTTTTACATTCAACATTGCATTGAATCCAAAGATCATTTTGAGAAGAATCAGTATCTTAATATTTAATCTTCCAATTCAGGAACATGTTGTGTCACTATATTTAAATAGTTTAAAATTTCTGTTAGCTGTTTTTTTAAAATTTCACTACACAAGTCTTAATGCATCTTTTGTAAAATTCACCCATAAGTAGCTTATAATTTTGATGTTTTTGTAGGTGGGCTTATTTAGCTTAAATTTCTAATTATTTATTGCTAGCATACAGAAATATATTGGATTTAGGATCTTCTGACATGAATAAAAAGAAAGGAAAACAAAAGAAATACATTCAATATTTATACATTGCTCTTACATCCTGAAACTTTAATAAATTGACTTATTAAATCTAGTAGCTTCTTTTAGATTATATTTAATTTTATACATAAACTTAACATGTCGTATCAAATAAAGACAGTTTACTCCTCTCTAACCTGGCTGTCTCTTTTTCTTGTCTGACTGCACAGCCAGAAACTCCAATAGAATACTGGCTAGAAATGGTAAGAGTCTTTGACTTATCTTGTTCATGGTCACAGGGGGAAAGCATTCAATCTACCACCATTAATTATGACATAAACTGTTAGTGATTTATCAAGTTGAGGAAATTCCTTTATATTCCTAGCTTTCTAAGAGAGTTTGTGAGGTATGAATTTGTGAGTATGAATGTTGTATTTTCTCTAGTGCTCTTTTTTCCTGCATCTATAAAGATGATTAAACAGTTTTTATTTCTGTTAGTTTATATGGTAGATTATATTGGTTGATTTTCTTTTCTTTATATATATTTTTAAGAAATTTAAAATGCAGCCATGCTTGGAACATTGGTTGATTTTATAATGTTAAGTCAACTCTGCATTTCTGGGTATACCTCACTTGGTCATGAGAAATTATTATTTTTATAATTTGTTGGATGACTTTTTAAAAATAGATGTCTTTTCATTTATTTGTGACTACTTATTTTATTTCATCAGTGCTTCATAGTTTCAACGTACAATTGTTTCACCTCCTTGGTTAAGTTTATTCATAAGTATTTTTTGATGCTGTTGTGCAGAGCTTATAGCTTGCAGTGAACACCAAGAATGAAGTACTCAGACAATTCCACCTGAGCGGGGCTAGTGGGTAGATCTTCCGAGACAGTCTGCCCCAGCATCCATTCATGAAGTATTTTATTGAAAGGGCTTGTATTAACCACAGACATCCACTAGATGGTCATTTGAGGTGGGTTACTGAGGCACCTGTGACCTTGTACACTCTCAAATTGCATTCTCAGGAGGCTGTGTTCAGCGTTCCTTATCATACCACACACTTCACTCCCTGTCTTGTTTTCAGGGTCAAGGAGTTTCATTCCCATGCACAAATAATATACAGAGTGCCTCAGTAATTTTCCATGCCCCGATCTTACATGCCTTATACATAAGCTTGAATATTTTGCCATGCACCGCCTGCATCTCCCTCTTGTTTAATTCTTAGAGCATGCTGGTCATCCAATACAAGGTAAGCTTCTAGTGTTCTTCCCTGGTCATAGATGCATCACTGGTGGCAGCACAGAGCCATCTGCAAATACCTAGCAAACAGACACAAAAAAGAGTAAGTATAGCGGCCATCACCCAAATGTGTATGTTTAACCTAGACAGCCAAGTGTTCAGGTTTAAAATTGAAAGCCTTCTTGTAATTGCTAAAGGGTACTTGTTTGTAATTGCTGCAGCCATTCTCCAAGTTGTTTATTTAATTCACACTCAAGAGTGAAAATTTGAGAAGGCAAATTGTCATGATAAGCTTCTTGCAGATGTACTTTTCAAAATAACTTCAAGGTGGAATCTCTTTCCAAATTCCAGGTTAAATTTATAGGGAGCCACAATTCTGCTCGCTGTAGTAAGATCGTGACATAGGTTATATTTAACTGCATAACATTTTGATGAGACAAGCATGTAGCATACCAGCTACTGGAGGAGACTTTAATACTATAAAAGGATTAATTCTGCTCCATGTTAGGAACACCTTGCTCAAACAGAAGTATATAAGGGTGTGAAGTACAAATCAAGACTGTATCAGTAACATTATTCTGCAAAAAAGAAAATATAGTTGCCACCACTAGTAATGTACGCACCATGTTAAAGAACCCATTAAAAAAAAGTCCTAATCTCCAAATTAGGGTATGAGCAGGGCTTAAAGCTTATTTCCCTTTTAGTTGTAATATTAGTCCTGAAAGCCCATACTCTGACCAGGTGATAGAACAACTATTGGAGGGACTCCCAAATCCAATAGTCTGATTTGCAGACATAAGATAACCATGGGGACACCAATCAAGTAAGGTGCCATTATTAAACAGAGGCCCTTGGCATGGCACAGGTTGTCTGCATGGAGGCTAACGGATGGCCTCAAACTTATGTCTTCAGTCCCTACTCAGATATCATATAGGAAGATCAGGCACTTGTGTAGCTTCATTAGACAGCTCAGTAAGATTAGTAGTAACAGCAGAAATAAAGGTTAAATTTGCAAGCTTAGCATCCCTTTTTGGGCTGATAGCAAAGATACTCCTGAGGAATGAGAGTAACACACTTGTCATGTGCTATTTGTGGAAAAACAAAGAGAGGGATTACTACGCAATAAAGTCAAGGAGTCATTAAGTTTAATCTATCTCAAATTTTCAATTAAGGGGTAAGACAAGGGCAACTATTGACCTCCTGTCCAAGAAGTATCATTAGATGACAGCGGGTCAGCATCCCACCATGTAATAACATTAAAAACAGGGGGGACTCAGAACATGACTCCAATAAACATGTTCTTCAGCTGATTCCACTTTGCAAAGGACAAGGATTACCAGCCACCCTAATATCCATGTCTGTCTTACTTTCTCAGAAGTTTCCCCAATTACCACCAGATACATAAGAGGCTGGTTTTCTGCAGTTGCAGGGGCTTCCATGGTGGCAAGCTGGATAGTTGCTTGCTGATCCAATCTCTTTAGCTGTCCTCAGGTAATGCCAGGTGACTTCTGAGTCATCACTCATTGCTGGTCAATTCTCCAATGACAGGTCCTGTTGTTGAGGACAGAGCCCCATCTTCCCCTTTTTTTTGTTTATTAAGATACACTTTAAGAGTTTGATGAGCTCTTTTAACAATGGCCTAACCAGTTGAGTTATAAGAGATGCTAGTTTTATGTTGTATGTGCCAAAGTCGCAATGCCTATGCAAAGTGAGCTCTAAGATAGTATGGTCATTATTAGTTTTTATAGTTTGTGGAAGGCCTAAAGTTATAATAGATTTAAACAAATGAGCAATTGCATCTTTAATTTTTTCTCCGGTCCGGGGGTAGCATGTATTAAACCTGTATAAGTGTCCACGGTAACGTGGAGAAACTTAAAACATCCAAAGGGTGGATACTGAGTAATACCAGTTTGCCAGATAGCATTAGGCACCAGATCTTGTTGGTAGGCACCAAGCCCTAAGGAAAAAGGAGACGGAGTGCCATTGGCAATTAGGACAGGTTTTAACAATCATGCAAACTTGAGCACGTGTCAAAGAAACTGTTAAGACTTTGGCATTCTCATGAAAAAAAGCATGATCAGCTTGAGCTCGCTAAAAGCAGGAAAGTCTGCAAACCACATTTGTGATTGTACCAGAGAATAAACTTGAGCGTTCCCCTTCTGATAAGGGACCAGGTAACCTAGAATGAGAGCAAATATGTGTGATGTAAAAAATGGTGATGATGGGCACAGAAGAGCTCTTGCACTGCAAGAAACAAAGCTAGTAGAGATTCATTAGTAATGTCTTTCACATGTGCAAGGTCTAAATGAGTAATACAACACTAGATGCCACATAAGCAGAATCACTAACTGTATGTCTTGGTGAGGAAAAGTTTGTAAGGCCAATATCAGGGCACCTAACTCCATGTGTTGCATAGTTTTAAATGTTCCTGGATTTTGTATTGCCAATTTTGCATGGCATCTTGCCACACTATAGCTACTTTTACTTTTTTTTTCCTGAACCATCTGTAAAGACAGTAGTGGCATGAAGCAAGAGCTTAGAGACAACAATAGACACAAATTTAACAGGCCCAGTTTGTGAAAGGTTTAGGAGCTTAGAGTTTGGTAAATGGAAGCTGATATTACCAATAAAGTCAGTCATTGCTATTTGCTAATCAAGATTACAAGCTAAGAGAGTATGTAATTGTTCCTTCTTGAAGGAACCTCAGGTGATCTACCCACCTCATCCTCCCAAAGTGCTAGGATTGCAAGCGTGAGCCACTGCGCCCGGCCCCGAAATTGTTCCTTCTTAGAGGTGGGAAAAGAGTATCAGGGTTATATTTGGACAATTGGACAGAATGTCGGCATCCCTTTATGATAAGAGGAGCTATTAAATCTGTAGTCTTTTGTATGTGTTTAGAGGGATTATGAAACAGGTACATAACATATAAAATACAGAAATGACAAAAGACAAAGACTACCTGCTAAACTAAGATATGGAAGGGATGGATATTTGAAGTGATTTTTACCATATTTTTGCCTTTGAAAATTATTAGAATGTGACTGCAAGCTGGCAGGATAATAAACCTGCATTGAGTTAAGCGTGTAAAAAAAAAAGAAAAAAATGCCAAAAACCTTTTTTTAAAAGTCGTTAGGTCCTGGCCATTTTTCTGCATTAGCCTTTAGCTGGAATGTCTTAGAAGTGAGCTTGGGAAAGTAGGACTGTGGCTGGTTTCTTCCCATCAGCTCCGTGCTCCTTAGGCAGCCTCTCTTTTAACAGTCACCACCTGTTGCTGCCCTTATACTATAAGTGGCAGCAGGAGAACAGAGAATGACCAGGTGGTAAAGTTTCTAAGAGCAGAGGCAGGAGGTAAGAGGGTAACAGGCTGGGAGAAGATCATTTGCCTCATCCTGCAGGCCAGCTACGCTTGGAGCCAACCCTGTTAGGTAAGGTACTGAAAATATTTTTATTATTTTTACCACCTCGACGCAGAGAGGCTCAGGGGGAGGAGCAGACATGCAGCACAGGGTCTGCTTTAAAGTTTCCCAGCCAGAGCGTTTTTAAACATTTTATAAAAAAGGGAAACAAACATTCATTGCCGCTGTGTCTATCTTCTGAAGATGACAGCAGCTGGCAGAGCTCGTCCACCTCAGCCTGGTTGGCATTTAACATATGACTACAGGAGAGCTCCCCTTATTAGCGGGCTTCTTCCCCAGAGCTCTGTACTCCAGGCTGCTCCACACTCCTTGGCCCACCTTAGGCTAATAAGGTCCAGGGTGCCCATGGACTGTTTTTTAGCCCTTCTAGTAGGGAAAACAAAAAACTGCTTGTCAACTGAGACACACGAGGTGGGGCAGGGAAGGACAGAAGTAGGAAAAGCAGCAGCACAGCAAGCAGCACGCCACTTTCTGGGCACAGTTACTAAGGCATGTGACCATGGTGAGGAGGATTCTTAGGACTAAACTGGAGCTGCTGCAGCCACCTGGGGACTCAGTCTGTGCCTCTTGGCCTTCCCCTTATTACCACAAACCGAAAAGGGGCAACTTGCCTAGACTGTCAGTGGCAGTGAAAGGGGTACTCCATGGCATCTTAGCAACTGTCATGCCCTAGGCCTCTGTAGGCAGCAAGAAAGTCAAAGCTATCTGGGATAAACCAGGAAGCAGCGTGTGACTTTCCCTTATACACCAGGGAAACAGAAGAAAAACAAGGCCAGAAAGGCCAATACTGGAAGTAGGAAGTGAGAACTTGCATATTAGGAAGACAGTCAAAATGAGCCACTTCCCTTCACTCCAGCCAGGAAGTTTGTCAAAGGGCTGCGGCCACCCAATCATATAGGTGTTCACTAACTGGGGGTCTTCTTGGGCAGCCTCCAATCTCCTTAAGAGGGATGGAGGCTCTGTTGTCAGAACAGGGCCAATAGTTCCCTTCAAAGGTGGAGGGAAAGAGGGCAATGGCTTTTCTATAGGGGGAGGAAAAGGCTCCAGTCCATCCTTATCCTCACTAGAAAAAGCTTCTTATTCCCCATAGAAGGGAATGAAATGGGAAGACAACTCTTTCCTTGTTGTTCTGGATTCTGTTTTTTCTTCTCCTTTAAATCTCCTGAATCCCCTTCAGGTGGAGAAGATGGGTGGTCTGACTCACCGCAATCTGGCAGATAAAGAGGATACAACACAAAGCCTACCAGTGCCCAGGTGGTCAAAATAACATCATTAGTAAAATGACCTTGCTCATATCCTCTTTTCAGGCAGTGACCTACCTGCTCTCATAACTCTAAATCTAACGTTCCTTGATCAGGAAACCAAGGGCATTCCTGCCAAGTTAAGAGCACAAGCTTGTGCAGAGCTCCAGGCTCTACAGTGCACTGAATAGCCTTAAGTAGCTGTTGGACTGTTTTAAATAATGCTTTCTGCTCTTTGGTCATTTCTTGACCCATGATAACCTAGCCCCTGATGTTTTACACATGCGTCCCATTGTTTTGATGGCAATTAGGACTGTCTCTTACCAGTATTCCCCAAAAATTGATGACCTCTCCTCCATGCATAAATTCAAGGCGATCACGTCGGGGGGCATCAGTTGCAGAGCTTATAGCTTGCAGTGAACACCAAGAACAAAGTACTCAGTTCCAGCTGAGCAGGGCTAGGGCGTAGCTCTTCCAAGATAGTCTGCCCCAGCATCCATCCACCAAGTATTTATTGAAAGGGCTTGTATTAACTACAAATATCCACTACATGGTCATTTGAGGTGGGTTACTGAGGCACCTGTGACCTTGTACACACTCAAACTGCGTTCTCAGGAAGCTGTGTTCAGTGTTCCTTATCACACCACACACTCCACTCCCTGTCTTGTTTTCAGGGTCAAGGGGTTTCATTCCCATACACAAATAACATACACAGTGCCTCAGTAATTTTCCATGCCCCCACCTCAAATGTCTTGTACATAAGTTTGAATATGTTGTCATGCACCCCCCTACATTGTTGTATCAAATAAAAATACTTAAGAATAAACTTAACCAAGGAGGTGAAAGAATTGAGTAAAAAATGGATTCTTAATTTTGGGGGTAACTTGTTAGTATATAGAAATGGAATTGATTTTTGTATGTTGATTTATATCCTGCAATTTTTCTGAGTTCATTTATTGTAACAATTATTTTTGTGGAAGTGTTAGGGTTTTCAGTGTACAACATATCTGCCAACAGGTAATTTTACTTTTTATTTAGATGCATTTTTTTTCTTGCTTAATTACTCTGGTTAAAGCTTTCAGTATGATGTTGAGTACAAGTGGTGGGAGTTGGCATCCTTGCCTTGTTTCAGATCTTGGAGAAAAAGCTTTCATCATTGAGCAAGATGTTAACTGGGGGCTTTTAACTTACAGCCTTTATTGTGTTGAATCAATTTCTTTCTATATGTAATTTGTTGAGAATTTTCATCATGAAAGGATTTTTTATTTTTATTTTTAATTTTTAAAAAATTTCCATGAGTTATTGCAGAACAGATGGAGTTTGGTTACATGGTTAAGTTCTTTAGTGGTGATTTGTGAGATTTTGGTGCACCCATCATCCAAACAGTATATACTGCACTCTATTTGTATTCTTTTATCTCTCACCGCCTTCCCGTGCTTTCCCCGATTTCCCAAAATCCATTGTGTCATTCTTATGTCTTTGAATCCCCGTAGCTTAGCTCCCATTTCTGAGTGAGAACATATGATGATTGGTTTTCCATTCCTGTGTTATTTTACTTGGAATAATAGTTTCCAGTCTCATCCAGGTCATTGTGAATACCATTAATTTATTCCTTTTTATGGCTGAGTAGTATTCCATCAGACACACACACACACACACACACACACACACACACACACATATATATATGTATATATATATATGGGAGACACACATATATATATATATATGGGAGACACACACACACATATATATATATATATATGGGAGACACATATATATATTGCAATTGTGAATTGTGCTGCTATAAACATGCATGTACAAGTATGTTTTTCATATGACTTCTTTTCCTCTGGGTAGATACCCAGTAGTGGAATTGCTGAATCAAATGGTAGCTCTACTTTTAGTTCTTTAAGGAATTCCACACTGTTTTCCATAGTGGTTGTACTAGTTTACATGCCCACCAGCAGTGTAGAAGTGTTCCCTTTTCACCACATCCATGCCAACATCTACTATTTTTTGATTTTTTTTTGTTACGGCCATTCTTGCAGGAGTAAGATGGTATTGCATTGTTTTGATTGGCATTCCCCTGATCATTAGTGACTGATGTTGGACATGTTTTTATATGTTTGTTGGCTATTTCCATATCTTCTTTTGATGATTGTCTATTCATATCCTTAGCCCAGTTTTTGACGGGATTTTTTGTTTTTATCTTTGCTGATATGTTTGAATTCATTGTAGATCTGATTATTAGTCCCTTGTCTTATGTATAGATTGTGAAGATTTGCTCCCACTCTGTGGGTTGTATGTTTACTATGCGGACTCTTTCTTTTGCCATGCAAAAGTGCTTTAGTTTAATTAAGACGCAGCTGTTTATTTTTGTTTTTATTGCATTTGCTTTTGAGTTCTTGGTCATAAAATCCTTGCCTAAGCCAATGTCTAGAAGGGTTATTCCTGTTGAATGCTTTTTCTGTATCTAATGAGATGATTATGTGATTTTTGTTTTTAATTCTGTTAATATTGTGTCTCACATTTATTGATTCGTGTATGTTAAACCATTCCTGCATCCCTAGTATGAAACCCACTTGATCATGGTGGATAATTTTTTGAATATGTTGTTGGATTTGGTCAGCTAGTATTTTGTTAAGGATTTTAGCATCTATGCTCATCAGGGATATGGGTCTGTAGTTTTCTTTTTTGGTTACTTTCTTTCCTCATTATGGTTTTAGGGTGATATTGGCTTCATAGAATGAAGTACGGAGGGTTCCTTCTTTCTCTGTCTTGTGGAATAATGTCAATAGGATTGGCACCAATTCTTCTTTGAATTCCTAAATTCATAAAGTCACAATTGACTTATTAGTTTTTTTGAGCCCTACTTATTACAGGTATATGTCAGTATCCATTGTCCACACAGCTTAAGCTATTTCTGGTTCTCATTCTTCAAGTCCTAATCTCTTGGTATGGGCCTGGTTTATATGTGCTTTCTGGTAGTCAGCCCAAGCATCAAAGTCATACCAGCAATTTTTAAACGCAGAGGAAAGAAACTGATGTTCAGAAATGTTAAGTGACATGTTCAAAGACACTAATTCAGACCATTAAAGACAAGTCTTAAATCCATCTCTAGGTGCTGAGATGCCAGGTGCTTTTATATTTAAAAATATAATTCCTGTAACTGTCCTAAGAAGATTGTGTTACTTCTGCAGGAACTGAATTAGAGTATATGTTGCTTACCTTATGTCATACAGATGATAATAGTAGAACTGATGTAGGAATCTGGTCTTCTCACCTAAATCCAGGACACTTCCCAACGCAAAAGGTTGCAACTTCAGTAACCAATTAACCAATGCTTCTTTCCCCTCTCAACCCAACAGCTCCAGTTACATTTCCTTGACTGCGTTCCCATATTTTTAAGCCCTGTATATGCTATATGCATTCCTCAGATCATTGTATGAATTTCTCAAAGCGGAACAGTTCCATTTTTCTCTATTATGTTCCCAGGCTCTGGAACATTGTGCCCACTCTTTTGAATATTTAAAACTTTTTAATCCTTTTTACTCCATTCCAAGGCACTTTCAGGCTTTGAAGAAAGCCAATGGGGAAAATCTATGCTTATTTGTAAGCCCTTTATTGATGCTGCTTTAAAAAGTCACCAAAGGAGTAGAGATTTGGAAAGTTCTTACTATAACCAGGATATGTTAATTACTCAGCATGAGACACTGAGTTAGAGGCTCTAGAAGATAGTAGTATTGTGTTGTAAAGTTTTCAGTACTGAATTTAATTTTTTGATTGTGTTTCAGTTATTAACCTTACCTCGAAACAGATTGGGCTGCTTTTCTACTTGGGATGCACAGTTCCCAAGTAGAAAACTATCTGAAGTATTACACTGTGTCTGGTAGGTCGAAAAATTATTTTCTTGAATTTCTTCAAAGGTACTTTGAAAGGTGTTCCTCTACATTTGAAGATATTAATAAGGGATCATAACACTACCTGAGAGTCAGTTGATCTCAGAACCTGGGGCAGGCCTCATGCTAGAGAACTACTGAAGGATACGGGACTGAGAAGTGTTAGCAAACGTCTTAAACCAAACTCTAGTATATTTAGTTAAATAAAATTTGAATTATTTCTAACCAAAGCATCTTTGTTTGCTTGTTATTTTATACTCAAATGAATTTTAACATTAAAGGAAATTGAATTAGGAAGTATTTTAAATTTTATTGTTATCTGATTACAGTGTCATTTGAAAATAAAATCTTTATGATTTTAAAAAGAAATATGCATGTGGATAGTAACTAGTGAGTTTAAAATTTGTAACACCTAAGTGGTAGATGCGATTTGGCTAAATGCTTTTTTGTTTTTTCGAGACAGAGTTTTGCTCTTGTTGCCCAGGCTGGAGTGCAATGGTGCCATCTTGGTTCATTGCAACCTTCGCTTCCCAGGTTCAAGAGATTTTCCTGTGTCAGCCTCTTGAGTAGCTGGGACTACAGGCATGCACCATCACATCCAGCTAATTTTGTATTTTTAGTAGTGACTGGGTTTCTCCATTTTGGTCAGGCTGTTCTCAAACTTCTGACCTAAGGTGATCCACCCACCTCGGCCTCCCAGAGTGTTGGGGTTACAGGCATGAGCCACTGCGCCTGGCCGCTTTTTCTGTTCATGCAGAGTAGAAACCAAGACTGGTTTCCATAAGGAACTGTACTGGTGCCAAAGCCACAATACCAAGACTCACATTAGATTAAAGAAAAAAAAAAATATATATATATATGTATGTATATGTATATATTTAATTGCACTTTAGATTCTGGGGTACATGTGAAGAACATGCAGGATTGTTGCATACGTACATACATAGCAATGTGGTTTGCTGCCTCCATCCCCATCACCTATATCTGGCATTACTCCCCATGTTATCTCTCCCCAACTCCCTATCCCCCACTGTCCCTCTGCTTGTCCCCCCCCCCAACAGACCTCACTGTGTGATGCTCCCCTCCCTGTGTCCATGTGTTCTCATTGTTCAATACCCACCTATGAGTGAGAACACTCGTGTTTGATTTTCTGTTCTTGTGTCAGTTTGCTGAGAATGATGCTTTCCAGGTTCATCCATGTCCCTACAAAGGACATGCACTCATCGTTTTTTATGGCTGCATAGTATTCCATAGTGTATATGTGCCACATTTTCCTTGTCCAGTCTATCATCGATGGGCATTTGGGTTGGTTCCAGGTCTTTGCTATTGTAATCAGTGCTGCAATGAACATACGTGTGCATATGTCCTTATAATAGAATGATTTATAATCCTTTGGATATATACCCAGTAATGGGATTGCTGGGTCAAATGGAATTTCTATTTCTAGGTCCTTGAGGAATCGCCACACTGTCTTCCACAATGGTTGAACTAATTTACACTCCCACCAACAGTGTAAAAGTGTTCCTATTTCTCCACATCCTCTCCAGCATCTGTTGTCTCCAGATTTTTTAATGATCGCCATTCTAAGTGGTGTGAGATGGTATCTCAATGTGGTTTTGATTTGCATTTCTCTAATGACAAGTGATGATGATTATTTTTTCATATGTTTGTTGGCCTCATATACATCTTCTTTTGAAAAGTGTCTGTTCAAATCCTTTGCCCACTCTTGAATGGGTTTGTTTATTTTTTCTTGTAAATCTGTTTTAGTTCTTTGTAGATTCTGGATATAAGCCCTTTGTCAGATGCGTAGATTACAAAATGTTTTCCCATTCTCTTGGTTGCTGATTCACTCTAATGATTGTTTCTTTTGCTGTACAGAAGCTCTGGAGTTTAATTAGGTCCCATTTGTCTATTTTGGCTTTTGTTGCCAATGCTTTTGGTGTTTTAGTTATGAAGTCCTTGCCTATGCCTATGTCCTGAATGGTTTTACCCAGGTTTTCTTCTAGGGCTTTTATGGTGTTAGGTCTTATGTTTAAGTCTTTAATCCATCTGGAGTTAATTTTAGTGTAACCTGTCAGAAAGGGGTCCAGTTTCTGCTTTCTGCAGATGGCTAGCCAGTTTTCCCAACACCATTTATTAAACAAGGAATCCTTTCCCCATTGCTTGTTTTTGTCATGTTTGTCAAAGATCAGATGGTTGTAGATGTGTGGCGTTGCCTCCAGGGCCTCTGTTCTGTTCCACTGGTTTATATCTCTGTTTTGGTACCAGTACCATGCTGTTTTGATTACTGTAGCCTTGTAGTATAGTTTGAAATCAGGTAGCGTGATGCCTCCAGCTTTGTTCTTTTTGCTTAGGACTGATTGCACTGTGGTCTGAGAGACTGTTTGTTATGAAATCTGTTGTTTTGCATTTGCTGAGGAGTGATTTACTTCCAATTATGTAATCAATTTTAGAGTTGGTGTGATGTTTTTGTAGTGGCTGGTACTAGTTGTTCCTTTCCATGTTTAGTACTTCCTTCAGGAGTTCTTGTGAGGCAGGTCTTGTAGTGATGAAATCTCTCAGCAATTGCTTGTCCATAAAGGGTTTTATTTCTCCTTCACTTATGAAGCTTAGTTTGTCTGGATATGAAATTCTGGGTTGAAAGTTCTTTTCTTTAAGTATGTTGGATACTGACCCCCACTCCCTTCTAGCTTTTAGAGTTTCTGCCAAGAGATCCACTGTGAGTCTGATGGTCTTTCCTTTGTGGATGACTCAACCTTTCTCTCTGGCTGCTCTTAGGATTTTTTTCCTTCATTTCAACCCTGGTGAATCTGACCACTATGTGCCTTGGGGTTGCTTTTCTTGAGGAATATCTTTGTGGTGTTCTCTGTATTTCCTGTATTTGAATGTTGGCCTGCCTTGTTAGGTTGGGGAAGTTCTCTTGGATAATATCCAGAAGAATATTTTCCAACTTGGATTCATTCTCCCCCTCACATTCAGGTACACTGATCAAGCATAGATTAGGTCTTTTCACATAATCACATAGTACTTGGAGGCTTTGTTCATTTCTTTTTACTCTTTTTTCTCTAATCTTGCCTTCTTGTTTTATTTCATTGATTTGATCTTCTATCTCTGATATCCTTTCTTCTGTGTGATCGATTCAGCTGTTGAAACTTGTCCATGCCTCATGAAGTTCTTGTGCTGTGTTTTTCAGCTCCATCAAGTCATTTATGTTCTTCTCTAAGCTGGTTATTCCAGTTAGCATTTCGTCTAACCTTTTTTAAAGTTCTTAGTTTCTTTGTATTGGGTTACAACATGGTCTCATAACTCAGAGAAGTTTGTTATTATCTACCTTCTGAAACCTGTTTCTGATTCGTCACACTCATTTTCTGTCTTGTTTTGTTCCCTTGATGGTGAGGAGTTGCAATCCCTGGGAGGGGGAAGAGGTGTTCTGGTCTTTGAAGGTTTCATCCTTTTTGTGCTGTTTTTTTCCCATCTTCGTGGATTTATCTCCCTTTGATCTTTGAAGTTTGTGATTTCAGGACAAATATGAATGTATGTCCTTTCTGTTGCAGTTGGAGCTATATCTTTTTTGGCCTATAGAGGCGCTGCTGGGCTGCCTCGTATTCAGTCAGGTTGCTGGGTAGGTGGTCTTCCCTGGGGTTTGTTTGCAGGTGAAATTAGCCCCAGCTTTTCAATGGCATCTCTCCTTTCCTGAGCTAGATCTTCCTGGTTAGGGTTAAACTGGTGTATTCGTTGCCAAGCTCTCTGGCGTGTGGGCCTCATTTTGAGTTTTGTAGGGGGTGGGCTTGCCAAGCCATGTGACCTGTTTCCCTGCTTTCAACTGTGCCTCTTTCTGTGGGACAGGTTGTTCCATCCCTCTGGCACTAGTGCAAACTCCCGCCCTGGTCTGGCTGACAACTTATAGCACCAGGCGGGAGCTGTGGTTCAGATTTGCATCAACAACTCATGGTGCCCCTAGTCTGGCGGGTCTCTCATGGACCATGGATTGCAGAGGGGGATGAGGTAAGCACAGGATTTGAATAGGAGTACCGAGGGAGTGAAGTCTCCTGACCCTCTGATCTGGCTGCATGTTCCAGGTGGGGATGCGCACTGCTCTGCCCTGGTTCATTCTCCCTGGGCGGCTCTCACCCTGCTTTGGCTCCCTCCCTGGGCAACTTTCAGAGTCCTTCCAGTCCCTCCAAAATGCACCCGGCACCTCACTTGGAATTGTGAAGTCTTCCAGCCCTCTGCATCTCATTTGCTGGGAGCTGCATTCTGGTGTTGTCTCCTCTTGGCCATCTTGGCACCACCTCTTTTATTTTCTTTTATTACCTGAATCCACACATTTATTTTAGTCTTAGTTTTACAAATAAGCAAATTCAATTCTCATTGTCTGCTCTTTTACCTTTTTCCTCCCTCGCATTTTTTGGTTATCTAGTAGAGTGCTCTGGAAGAACCTGTGAGTTGGAACTTTAAATATAAAGACACAACTAGGTTAAATGTAGTGTGGATGGTCACAATATATATGCCACAGTAACCCTAATCCAAAGAAAGCTGGAGTGGCTATTAGGTTTTAGAGCAAAAAATATAACCAGAGATAAAGAGAATCATTTTGTAATGTTGCAAAGGATATGTTTATCAAGAGAGCATACGATTCTTAAGTGTAATAAAATGAGCGAAATAGTGAGAACACATGGACACATAGAGGGCAACACCACACACTAGAGCTTAGCAGAGGTTGAAGTGTGGGAGGAGGGGAGAGGGTCAGGAAAAATAACTAGTGAGTACTAGGCTTAATACCTGGTTGATAATCTGTACAATAACCCCCCCCATGACACAAGTTTACCTATGTAACAAACCTGCACTTGTACCCCTCAACATAAAGTTAAAAAAATGTCTAAATGTTTGTATACCTATTAACAGAGCTCCAAAATAAATAAAGCAAAAACTGTGGGAATAGAAAGAAATTGACAAATCCACAATTGTAGTTCAATCATTTTAACTCTTCTTTCAATAACACCTAGAATGAATAGACAGAATATCAAGAATGTAAAGACTTGATCAATGCTGTAGACCAACTTGACCTGGGTGATTTATAGAATGCACCACCAAATGACAGATACTTTTTAAGTATACATTTGTTAAGATAGATAATATCATTGTCCATAAAATGTCTGAATAAATTTTAAGTGAGTCAAGACATACTGACCAGTTTCTCTTAGCAAAACTGAATTAAATAGCCAATTAAAAAAAATTAGAAATAATAGACTAATACATTTCTAAATAATTTAAGATTCAAAGAAACAATATAAAATGTAAAATATTTTTAAGTAAATGATAATTAAAACAACATATTAAGATATGTAGGAAACAGCTAAAATAGTATATACAGGGAAATTAACAGCGCTAAACTTCATTAGAGAAAAAAATTCTTAAATTAGTGATCTTGGTTTTTACCTCATTAAGGAGCTAGAAAAAGAGAAGCAAATGAAACCTAAATTATGAAAAATAAAGAAAATAATGAAGATTAAAATGGAAATCAAATAGAGAAAAGCAATAAATGTTGATTATTTGAGAAGATAAAATTGATAAACCTCTAACCAGAGTAATCAGGAAAAAAAGAAGTAAAATGTTAATATTAGAAATGAGATAGATGACATGATTATAGATTTTACAGATATTAAAAATAAGTTTTTATAAAAAGCTTTTTGCCAATAAGTATTATAGCATAAATGAAATGGAAAAATTCCTTAAAAACACAAAGCTTGAAGGCCGCAATAGAATAATTAGATAACCAAAATAGTCCTATATCTATTGAATAAATTTTTATTAAAAACTTAAGTTAAAAATCTTTCCATAAATAATTTCAGCTTTGACATATAATCTTGAAATCTTCACAATAAGGAAAAGCTGGATAAACTAGAAAATCAATGCCTTTTCTTGGACCTATCAAAGAACCGAAGTTTTAGAATAAACTGCCACCCTAAATATGGAGACATAGGCACATCCCAACTAATACAGTTTAGATATTTATCCCCTTCAAATCTAATATTGAAACTTGATCCTAAATGTTGGAGGTGGGGCCTATTGGGAAGTGTTTGGGTCATGGGGGCAAATTCCTCATGAAGACTTGGTGACATCCTCGTGGTAATGAGTTAGTTATTGCTTTATTTGTTCCCTGACTCTGGATGCTGGTTGTTAAAATGAACCTGGCACTGCCCCCTTCCCACCTTGCACCCTCTCTCACCATTTGATGCCTGCACCCCTTCACCTTCTACCATAAATGGAAGTTTCCTTAAGCCCTCACCAGAAGCAAATGTGAGGTGCCATGCTTCTTGTACAGCCAGCAGAACTATGAGCCAAAGAAACCACTTTTCCTTAAAAATGAGCCAGTCTCTGGTATTCCTTTCCAGCAATGCAAATGGACTAAGACACAAAGATAGAGAACCTAAAATCTGCTTAACTGGAGCAAAAACCGCTAGAGGCATAAACTCTTGTAGCAACAATTCCATGGTTAATTTCAATGAATTGCTGGAGGCTGAGTGTGGACTTGTATGAGAGTGTTCCTGAGGCCGTAGTCTTAGGATACACCCTATAGTCAGTCATTGAGAAATGCAAATTAAAACCATAGTGAGAAACCACCATATACTTATTTGAATGGCTAAAATTAAGAAGACTCTATCAAGTACTGATGAGTAAGTGAATGAATGGGAACTCTCATGCATTGTTAGAATGTAAAATTGTACAACTACTCTAGAAATCAGTTTCTGTTTTCCATATTATCCCAGCATTCCATGCTTAGGCATTTTCCCAAGAAAAATGAAAGCTTATATCCATACAAAGACTTATACAAGATTGATCATAGCAGCTTTAGTTGTAATATCCCCAAACTGGAAATAACTCCAACTGTCCACAAGCAGGTGAATTGATAAATGGTAGTACATTCGTGCAATGTTATACTACTCAGCATTGAAAAGAAATAAACTGTTAATAAGAAATAACAGCATGGATGAATTTTAAAACAATTGTGGTTCAATAAAAGAAGCAAATCAACCAAGAGTACTTAATCATGATTTTACTTGTGCAAGAATCTATAAAATGCAAACTAATTTGTAGTGGCAGAAAGCAGATCGGTGGTTGTCTCGAAATGCGGGAGCGGTGTGTAGGTTAGGAGAGAGGAATGACAAAATGGTACAAGTATCCTTTTGGGTAATAAACATGTTAATTTTGTATTTCAGTGATATTTTCATAGGTGCATATGTATGTCAATTTCTTTTCTTCTGGGCGTATTTTGCCTCCAAATGTCAACATTGATTAAATTATATATTTTAATCATATGCATTTTATTTTTGTCTATTATATTTTAATAAAGATATTTTAAAATTACCAGTCTGGGACTGGTGAAACCTTTGAAGACCTTGTACAAGATACAAAGAACTTTCTAGAAGAGACACTTCTATAATCCAGAGTCCTTGTGAGTTCAGGCAAAAATAACCCTAGAAGAGTAGCTTACAATAACAAAAAAACCATAAACCACTCTGAAGAAAATAAAGATTTTATAAAGAAATTTTTCTAGTGTATAAGAACATTAAAACATCATGTGATTTGTTTCTGAGTTGTATATTGCATGAATATGTCATGTTTTGTTTGGTCATTATATGTTGGTGGACATTTCCATTATTTCCAGTTTGTAGCTATTGTGAATAAAGGTACTGTGAGTATAAACACATGCACACACACACACAGACACA
This sequence comes from Ateles fusciceps, assembly GCA_036589455.1. Lineage (NCBI taxonomy): Eukaryota > Metazoa > Chordata > Mammalia > Primates > Atelidae > Ateles > Ateles fusciceps. The sequence goes on along the minus strand of JAZHEH010000479.1, from coordinate 4,595,437 downwards.
ATCATGAGTTGATAAAACACTGCCATTTATAAAAATAAATGGCTATATTATTCCCCATGAATATGAAAGGAATTTTAGATAGGACAAGGTACAATTATCAAAACTGATCTTTGATTAGGACATGGAAGTGAAAAGTAATTGTTAAAAACGACATACTTCTATGTCTTCCCTTTGTCAACTCTGGTTGGAGATAACCTAACAATCTAAGTGTAAATGGAGATAACCATTACAATGTACATAATAAATAAAGACTCTATTTCATGATGATTTGAGTTTCAGAGAATAAGTGTTTTCTTTTTCCCAGCAAGATTGCCAGAAATACTTTAAGCACAACAAAGCAGCCCACTAACATTTGATGCTCTCCACAGATGGGTTTGTTTTGGAGAGGAGTCAAATGCTGTCTTCTCCCGGAAGACGGAAAGTTAACATTTCTTGGCCCATATTCACATGGTCACCTCTTGGCCTTTTCTTCAGTAAAAAGCAGTTAGGGAAACACTGGCTCCAGTCAAGAGGAAGGACAGAGATAGATGGATTGACGCACAGGAACAATATAGATACCATGGAGAGTTTTTACAGGGGGCTCTTATTTTATATTAAGAGAGTGAAATCACCAATAAAAGCTTGTGTTTTCCAAAGACATAGGAAAAATGCCATAGATTAATGTAAATTTAAGACACATCTCTGAGAAGAGGAGAATAAAGCTAACATTTATCGGTCACTTATGTCAACAAAGTCAAACTCTGTGAAATATTTTGAAGAGGTTTACTCTGAGCCAAATATGAGTGACCATGGCCAGTGACACAGTCCTCAAGAGGTCCTGAGAACTTGTGCCCAAGGTGGTCGGGGGTAAAGCTTGGTTTTATATATTTTAGGGAGGCATGGGACATCAATCACATACATTTAGGAAATACATTGGTTTGGTTCAGAAAAGCAGGACAACTCAAGAGGGGTGCGGGAGGGAGGCACTTCCAGGCTATAGGTAAATTTAAACATTTTCTGGTTGTTAATTGGTTGAGTTTATCTGAAGACCTGGGATCAATGGAAAGGAATGTTCAGGTTAAGATAGAGTTGTGGAGATTGTTTTATTTTTCAGGGGAATCTCTCAGCAGACTTCGAGAGAGAGAGCAGGTTGTAAAATGTTTCTTGTGGGACCTAAAACCGTGCCAGGCTCTTAGTTGATTATCTCCTGGATCTGGAAACTTAAGGAGAGAGAACAAAAGGAGGAGGGGATTTTCCACAGAATGTGGATTATTTTCTCCTAAGAGGCTTTGCAGGTCAAGTTCAAAGTATAACAAGAAAATACATCCTGGGGTTAAATAATTTTTTTCTTTGTCTCATAATGTTAAGCCAGAGTCAGATTGAAAAGTTAGTCACAATGTAGAGGGCCAGATAAAACCCACCTAATGAGAATTTATGGTTTGTAGGATATGACTCTCTAGACTCCTTGGGTAGGAATTTGGACAAGATTTGAATCTGTCAATTATAATTTTAACCACATAAAGTCTTCTGATTCATAAACATGGGATTTTTTGTATTTATTTCAATCTTCTTTAATTTAACAATGTTTTGTGGTTTTTCATCACATAAGTCTTTCAGTTCTTTACCTAAATTTATTTCTAGGCATTTTATAGTTTTTGATGCTATTATAAATGTAATTGTATTCTTAATTTCATTTCTAAGTATTCATTGCTGATATATAGAAATAAATATAATTGACTTTGTATATTAATCTTGTACACTGCAATGTTTCTGAACTAGTTTATTCTAATAATTTGTTTTTAGTAAATTCCTTACAAGTTTTATTGTATACAATAATGATATTTGCACACAGAGATGGTTTTACTTCTTCATTTCCAGTCTGAATGCTTTTCATTTCTTTCTCTTATCGAATTCCCCTGGCTAGAACTTCCAGGACAGTGTTGAAGAGAAGTGGGGAGAGCAGACACCCTTGTTTTATTCCTGATCTTAAGAGGAAAACATAAAGTATGATGATATTACCTGGATTTATGGATGCACTTTATAAGACTGGGAAAGTTCTCTTGTATTCCAAGTTTGTTGAGTGTTTTATCATGAAAGAATATTGGATTTTGTCAAATGCTTTTTCTGCATCTGTTGTAGTGTTCATGTGGTTTTTGTTCTTTATTAATATTCTAGGGTATTGATTGACTTTCAGATGCTAAACCAGCCATTTATTCCTAGGATAAATTCTACATGGTCATGTTGTATAATCCTTTTGATATATAGTTGGATTGGCATTGCTAATATTTTGAGGAATTTTGCATCTACATTGATAAGATACGTTGATTTGTAGTTTTCTTGTATCTTTGCCTGGTTTTCTGTCAAAGTAATACTGACTTCACATAATAGAATAAATTTAGAAGTTATGCTTCCACTTCTACTTTTTGAAAGATTATGTGTAGGATTAGTATTAATTTTTGAAAAATGTTGAGTAAAATTCAGTAGTGAAGCCATCTGGGCCTTAGCATTTTATTGTGGGAAATTTTTAGATCACTAATTCAATCTGGGGTGCAGTGGCATGATCTTGGCTCACTGCAGCCTCAGCCTCCTGGGTTCAGGTGATTGTTCTGCCTCAACCTCCTGAGTACCTGGAACCACACCACAGCCAGCTAATTTCTTTCTTTTTTTTTTTTTTTTTGACTTTTAGTAGAGATAAGATTTCACTACATTGGCTAGGCTGGTCTGAAACTCCTGACCACAGGTGATCCACCCACCTTGGCCTCCCAAAGTGCTGGGATTACAGGAGTGAGCCAGTGCGCCTGCCCTTCTTCTCTTTTCTTAAATCTGATCCCTATCAAATTTTTCTTTTGTCGCTCCATGCAGATGTCTTCCAATGTTCTCTTCCATAGCTACTCTCAGCTCTACCTTTGCCCCAGAAGGCCATACCACAGCAACAGGCTCCCTGGCTCTTTGGCTTCACGTTTACTCTGGCTAACAGGGAGAATCAAAGTTGGAGGGAGGAAGACAGTGAGGTCGGGGTGTTTATTCCCCAAGTTGTTTCTCTGCAGTCACTTTGGGTTTGCTGCTTCCCTGTTTCATGACCAAAGGCACCAGCGACTCTCACATGGCCCACCCCACACAGTTCTTTTTATCCAAATGTTCTGGTAGCCTCTCCCCTTCCCTCACCATTTCAGGCAGGAGGGTGAAGGGAAGCATCATTCCCCATGATTTCCCCCATGCCTGCTCACACCTTTGCAAATAGTCCCTTTATTAATCTCTCTTCAAATTCTCCACATTGAGTGTACCAGCTGTTTCCTGCTGGGACCCTGACTGATGGAATTGTTACGTGCACCATCTTTCTGTTTTCCTAGCTCTACTATCCATTCTTTTTTTTTTTTTTTTTTTTTTTGGACACAGAGTCTCACTCAGTCACCAGGCGCCAGGCTGGAGTGCAGTGGCGCAACCTTGGCTCACTGCAACCTCCGCTGCCCGGGTTCAAGCATTCTCCTGCCTCAGCCTCCCGAGTAGCTGGGACTACAGGCGAGCGCCACCACGCCCAGCTAATTTTTTTGTACTTTTAGTAGAGACGGGGTTTCACCATGTTGACCAGGACGGTCTCGATCTCTTGACCTCGTGATCCACCCGCCTCGGCCTCCCAAAGTGCTGGGATTACAGGCGTGAGCCACCGCGCCCGGCCCCTACTATCCATTCTTTAGTAGAAGAAGACAAAGGAGAAATGCCTTTCCTTGCGATAAAATGTGTTTTAGTTAGAGTTTTTTGTTCATTCTGTTTTCTTTTTAGATTTCAAGGAGCTAAGCCACATTCCTACTAGTTTAAGTAACAGGAATTTGTTGTGAAGACATCAATAGGAATAGAGAGGACAGTAACTTCTACCATGGCCTTTACAGAAAGTTGACAGTACAGCACAGCTTGGTCTCGGGAACTGTAAGTCATCTTAATAGACCCATGAACTGCAGGATCCTGCTGCTCTTGATTGCCTTTGCTCTGTATCCCTTTCATTCTCTTTAGGATGGTTAGGCCTTTAGAGTCTCCTTGGGGTGGGTGTGTATAAGTTAATTCTTAAGAATGTGGCAGGGTCCTTGGTTTTATTTAAATCACTTTTTACACTCCTACAGAGCACAACTGGCTCTTCTACATGTTTTTCTAAGTTCTTCCTTGTATCTAACTCTCCCTGGGACATCCAGGGGTCATAACCTTATCCTTTGAACCTAATAAATTCGAGGCAATGTGTTTAGTGGCTAAATGTTCAGGACCAGGCACCTGGCAGTCCTGGCTTAAAGCTTGACTCCACGTTACTAGGCATGCCTTTTCATCCGGTTATTTACTGTTTTCTAAGACTTAGTCTACTTGTACAATAGGGATAATGACCAATCTTACTTGTGGTTCTTGGAAAAATTTAGTCTGATAAAGATGGGTTGGGTAAAGAAGAAATGCTCAGCAAATGTCAGGTATTGCCACCACCATTGTTATTAGAAGCAAAATAGTTTTGCCAGTGACTTAGAAGAAAATAAATTACTGAACCTGCACCCTGACTGGCAGCTCAAGGCAATAAGGTAAGCTTCTGGGGCTTGCAAGACTTAATCAAAGAAGCTATGTGGACAAGGACAGTATACAAGGCTGGGGAAATGGACATAACCAGGGTCAAAACCAAGTATTGTTAAGATATCTTGGGAGATCAGTGGCAGCTTTGGCTAGACAGTGAACACTGATAAATCTTGTGCCTCAGTTGCTAGGTAGGGCTCACTTACCCCTCCATGGAGTTGGCTAGAATAGTCTCTCAGCTCTAGGGAGCAGACTCTCTCATTGATCCCTCACAACTGGGGTCGTATGTTCCCTCCCGTCATGTGTTTACAGTTTCTTACTTTGTCTCTGCTACATTCTGGGTGTTGTAGTTTAACTTCTAGGTCTTGAATTCTATATATCTTAAGGTCAAACTCTCTGAGAGATGTATATGATGAGTACAAGTGTTTACCATCTTGCCTAATGGAGAGATCACTTTTTAAAACTCACCTCACGGTCCAAGGGATATCTGTGGACTGACTGCCTTTGGGTCAGGGACCCATCCCTCCTTAAATCAGCTAATTGCAGTTTGACAGGTGATATGGCGGTAGCCATATGGGGACTTGTGTGAAAGTTGTTAAGAAGGGGACTCGATGAAGCCCCTTAGAAGGAGCTTTGCAAGTGATAGGTGTTTCGGAGATTTGGTCCATTCAGTAGAAAATACAAATTCTACCACCCAGCTGAATTTTATTGTATGTGAATTATACCTGGATAAAACTGTTAAAGATATTTTGGCCCTCATTTCAAATAATGAGAGTGGAGTAGAAAAGACAGATGATACTGAGTAAGGTAAGGCGTGTATAGTAACTGTTGGGAGTATCACTCAACAGCAAATATTTGTTGATATCTACTATGTCAAATAACATACTAGTTATTGAATATAAAATTTAAAAAAAATATATATATATCGTTTTTCTTCCCCTTCCCTTGTTGAGCTGATACTTTGGGTATTAAAACAATTTTTTACTTCTTGGTAGAAGTGCAGTATAGATGGCATCATAGTACAGATTTTGCTTTTCTGAGCATGTGAAAAAAGCTGTATTTCTGTATCGTGTCCACTAAAGTGTAAGACTATGGAGTGACATAGACTGTATCAAGGGAAATTATGTTTCAGATCAGGCAAACTTTTCCTCTAGGCTATCACTGAAAATGTTTAGTAGAATCATTATTTTAGTGACTTGATATCTAACTCACCATACAAAACTAATTGTACATTTTTTCCCATTACCTGGAGATGTCAAATAAATAGTGCTTGCCCTTATGATAATAAAAATACTTTTAGAGTTGCTGCTGTCATAGGTATATAGCTTACGATCTTTTCCACGGCCATGGAGCAAATCTGTTTAATTTACCATTCTGTATGAGACATTTCTTGTTTCTTTCTTTTGTGGATCTGAGTAGAAAATAAGGGAGCTAGTATATAATAAGTGGCTGTTTGATTTTCCTGAAAGGAGCCATTTCCAGTGACACTGTCAAGCAATGATAGTTATTATCACTTTCTCTTTTTGTATTTACATATTATTCAACACTTATTCATTTAACTATTCAGCAAACATCTTTCAGACACTTTCTTTGTATTAGTCTTGTGGTCATGCTGGCTGGATATGAAAATACAAAATATAAACTCTTTTACAAAAAGATTATTGTCCAATGAGAGATAAACATTGTCCTGCATATGGTCTTTTTTTCCCAAATTTTGTAAATGCCTGTGTACCATAGGGTTCAAAACAGGGTAAGACTAGTTTAATTTATTAAATCAGTAAGGGGCTATATTATTATACCAAAGTCAAAGGTGTTAATTATCCTAGTAAATGAATCATTCTTTTGAATTTATGCCACACAGGAGCTGGCTATTAGCCCACTGTAGTACTTCAGATGTAGACTCTCTGGGGCAAAAAGTGTTAAGAGTTAAATTGTGATAGACCCTGTGGATAGATTACCCTCCAAAGCTGTTACAATATTTAGCATGCTCACCTACAGTGCATGCATAAGATCTCACTTCTCATAAGTTTGCCATGCTGAATACAATCAATTTTTGTATAACATTATAAACTAAGCCTGTTTTTGAAACAGAGCAAGGCACAGCAACCTTGAGTGGAGTGGGAGACCAACTCAGGAGCACTCAGAGCCCTGTCCGGTTGGCTTCCCCTTTCCCTTGTCGGGGAAGTTCCTGGGAGCATTTCTAGGGAATCCCAAGGCTCCATTTAATGCAGTTTGAAACTTACTGTTTCTTCAATTGTCTTTATGGCCATGATTATTTGTTTTTTCATAGTAATATGACTTTTCTGGCTTTTGAAGAAAAGTTACTTAGGTTTCAAATTGATAGTGTGTTCCCTTTGCTAATAATCTTTGTGTTCTGGTGGTGTTTAAATATAATTTTGAATTTTCCAGGCACAAAAGAAAAAAGTCATTATATGTTTATGCATTGTTTCCAAAGACTATAAGCCAGATCTCAGTGGGACACCAATATAAGCTTCTTTATTATGTTCAATGCTCAATTACCATCCTCATTACAAATTAAGCCATGTGTGTCATATTAACTCTTGTGTCGGGTCACAAGAGAAACATTTAGCAAACTTCAAGGATAACACCTCTAAATTTAATACACTGGTGTATCCCATTGTGGCCCAAATAGCTTTCCAGAGGGCTGAACTAATGCTTATGGAAATATTCATGCTTAGGTTGGAAGACTTATAAATACCAGGACAATCAGAGAATGCACAGCATTCTAACTATATTGCGTTAGCTTAGCCAAGAGTAGAATTTGAACAGAAATACCAGTGACAAGGATCTTCTGGAGCATGTTATTTATTTGCCCTTTTTACACAGCCACATCATAAAATTGTACTAAGTAGGCATGGGCTATGAACATGGACTGAAGCCATGTGATATACTTGTCAGATACAAACTTTGCTAAAGGGTGATGGGTTTCCAGTTCCTCTAAACTTGGTAAAGAAGTGGGAGAGATAGCAGCAGCATCCTGATGGTCCAGAAACTCAACAAATTGGTCACTGCCAGAGAGCAGTCATCCAGCCTTTCTTTGAGACATAAATGATTATCCACTAAGTGGATCCCCATATGCTGGTATTTATTCTCTTGTATAGTTACCTCTCCTTGAGTGTGGGATGAATTGGGGCTCTTACTTCTAATGAAAAAGATATGGCCATAGTAATAGAATGTTGCTGCTGAGATTAGGTTATAAAAAAGACTGTGCTTCTATCTTTTGTACTCTTTCATGGTCTTAGTCTATTTTCTGTTGTTTAAAGCACAATACCTAAACTAAGTAGTTTATAAGGAAAATAAATTTATTTTCTACAGTTAAGGTTGAGGGCCCACATCTGGCAAAGGGCCTTGTTGCTGGTAGCAACTCTCTGAAGAGTCCCAAGGCAGCACAGGAAATCACATGGTGAGGGAGCTGAGCATGCTAACTCAAACCTCTCTTCTTATAAAGCCACTAGTTCTACTCCTGTAATAACTCACAAATCCATTAACTTGTTAATCCATTAATCCATACTAAAGTAGTTGATTTATAAGGGCAGAAGCCCTATGACCCAATAACGTCTTAAAGGCCCAGCCTCTTAGTAGTGCCACACTGGAGGTTAAATTTAAACAGAAGTTATGAAGGGGACAAATATTCAAGCCATAGAACTAACTGTCTCTTAAATTACTTGCCCTGGGAAAATTCAGCTGCCATGATTTGTGAAGAGGCTGTCATGGTGAGAGACCAAGGTATCTCAACAACTATATGCAGATTAGAAATAAATCCCCTTCAGTACTTCTCCCATCAAGCCTTCAGATGAAACAATAGTCCCAACTTATGGCTCAAATGCAACCTCATAAGCTTATGAGAGACCTTGGGACAGAGACCCTCAGCTAAGCTGTTTTTGGTTTTCTAACTAAAAAAAACACTGCTTTTTAAATTTTGTTATTTTGAACTGCAGTATTTGGAAATTAGTTTTTTTTTTTTACACAGTAATATATGCACAGGAGACATGAAAAAATATGTCTTTTCTATAATGTTTTGAACAGAATAAAGACATAGAAAAATCAGTGCTAAGTGGTCTCTGTTAGTAAAACTCCAGGAATCTTGAACTTTGAAAATAATTTCTCCAACCAAGAGCCCGTGCCCTTGGTCACTAGGATTGATACCCCACATTTCAATATAGCCATTGTCACCATTAATTTTACAGCATCTTTGGTTGGATTCAAGTAAAAGTAAAGTAAATGCCCTAAATCTTACTCAAGACCAGGGTCCTGGAGGCTGGGTAGAACGCAGCTTTCTCTAGCGTTTAGAGCTTAGTAGCACCATACTAGGGTGTAGCCATATATTAGTCTATTTAGTATTCCCAGAAGCAGTATGAAAAAGCATTATCATTAATTTAAAGATATGAAAGCAAGTTCAGAGACGTTAGTACTTTGATCAAAGAATTATAGGTAGAAAGAGTTGCTATCTGACTCCTTCAGGTATTGGGTTGAAATTTCATGTGATAGCGATGAACATGAGGTAATTATTCCAGTGCAGAGGACTTCAGAGAGGTGTGGTTAATTATAGGAGGGATCTACATATTTGAGTTTATATGTTTTTCAGGAGGTCCAAGGGGCTTGTGAGAAGGGAGAGGCACACTTTGAAAGAGACACAACGAAGGACTGGAGAATACATCAATGCACCCAAGAATTAAAAGAAACCTAATGTCATTTTCTCAGGTCAGTGTCAGCTCTGCCACTTCTAAGATAAAGTAAATTACTACCCATACCTCATTTGGCCTTTAGTAGTCATAACTTCTTAACACTAAGGAGTTACTCGGAAGCAAAAAGTGGTCATGAGAATAAATTTGCATAATTGTTATAGCAAATAATTCATTTACATTAAATGCGCTTACTTACTGACATTAGCCTATTCTATTTTGCCGTATTTTGTTAGCCAAAATTTTATCCACAGTTTTTGTAATTATTTTCCCTTTTCTTTTCCAAATGGAAATATGGTCTTTTTTGAAATTTCGTAAATGTCTGTGCATCAGAGGGTTTCAAAACAGGTAAGAATAGTGCAGAAGAACACTATTAATTTGAAAGCTAAGTATCTTTTCTTCAAATACCAGAAAACACTTATTACTATGAAGAAACAACCAATCATGACCACAACTGCTTGAAAACAAAGGGAAATCATTACAAAATGGAAATGCAGTAAATTTAGTTTCTTCATGAAATTAAATTTAAATAATTACATCCTTCTAGGATTTGTTTTTCAAAAAATCATTGTGTATAAAGATGAATTTGTAATGCTTCATTTAGCATTGCTGAAGGAAAGAGCAGATACTAAAATATTTTGAGCTGGAACTTTACATAGACAAGGAGAAACTTGAAACACTAATTACTAATTACATTCATACTATGTACCAAAAAATGGGGAAGAGTTGCAAAGACATTCAACAAGATTCAGATATTAGCATTATCTCCCTTGTGGAGTTTAAAAGTTTTCTAATTGTTTTCTGGGGTAGTAAGAATCCCAGCAGCTGAATTCGAGTGCCTGCCTGAGGAGTTCTGGAAAAATAGAGGGATTTACTGGTGATCCTATTTGCCTGAGGATATATACAATTGATTGATGGAGAAACTTTAAAACACTGGGGATGAGGTTTTTAAATGAAGTGGTGAGGGGAAAGAGAAGCGTCAATGCTGTTACCAACCTGTAAATTCCAAAGAGTCCTATAAACCAGGACCAGTTGAGGTGTCTGGTTTCATACCATGAATGCTTCAGAGTCTTAAAAGCAACCTTCCGATTCTGGCTTACGCTGTTTTTTTGTTTTTTGTTTGTTTGTTTGTTTTTGAGACAGAGTCTAGCTCTGTTGCCCAGACTGGAGAGCAGTGGTGTAATCTCGTCTCACTGCAACCTACACCTCCCAGGTTCAAGCAATTCTCCTACCTCAGCCTCCTGAGTAGCTTCGATTACAGGCACTCACTACCATGCCCAGCTAATTTTTGTGTTTTTAGTAGAGAGGGGGTTCATTATGTTGGCCAGGCTGGTCTTGAACTCCTGACCTCAAGTGATCTGCCCACCTCAGCCTCCCAAAGTGCTGAGTTTACAGGTATGAGCCACTGTGCCCGGCCTGGCTTATGGTGTTTTCAAGCAGCACCTGCAGACACTTGAGCTCTGTGCTCCAACTAGATCTCAACCCACCTTTGACCCTTCTTCCATTGTCGAGAGCCCCTCTTGATTTGTGCCCTATCCCAGATTTTCATACCTATGTCACTCATACCTACTGAAACTGAAGGAGGGACTTCTTTTATATACAGCATAGTACTTAGTAATAAAAAAGCTAAAAGTATAATGGCTTATTTCTAAGGGTCAAGTAAAAAATGTAAAACGGTGCTGTATTTGGTTGTCTTGTTGAAACGTCATGTATCTGGAAGCTGTTACGAAAGACTCTCATGAATCAGAATGGAGGGAACACAGGCAGCAGTACCAAGAACACAAAATAGTTTCACAGGGAGAATGACAAATCATTATGATTTTTGCCCTCATTATTCACTCCCGCTTTTCTCTTTCCTTATAACCCTCCTCCCCACTCCAAATCATACATGTTAGGTTGATGTGTCCTGTGGAAATGCATGCTGGTCTCCTGTGGTGGGTGTAGGGGGAGTGAGTATCAAAGAAGTTAACATTTATTGAACATTTGATATATATGCCAAGTACTGGGCTGATTGTTACTTGGATAATAAGATTTGCTATTAGATTTCCACCTAATCCCACAAAACCCCACAGATTAGGTATCACTGACCTTATGTAGAAAGACAAACTAAAGAAAAAAGTCTAAATAATTCTGTAGTTACTGTTTGAGCTTAGTTCAAACTTAGGTTCATCCAACTCATACTATTGTCTCAGAAATTTGCAAAGAAATATACCTGTCCCTTTGAGATGTGTGGGCATCCTGAAGTGTCAAGAATTACACTCTTATAGGCTACCTTTTATTCAGTGTATGTGTGTGTGCATGTGCATATTTGTGTAATAACATTGATAAATGGATAGCACTCCAGGGCTTTGTGGAGGCCTGAATTATTTAATAAGAGTGATCATGGCAGATATGTGGCTATATCCTTATTTATTTTTAATCTATTCTGGCCAAGGAGAGAAAAATAAAATTGATTCTTGTTAATTTAGTTAGCACAGTTTAGAGGGAAATTGACAACGTATTTAACTGCAGTTCTGAATTCTGCCTGGACAAAGCCTCATTCTGAGTTAGAAATGTTTTCTTGAGGACTGTTTGCATGGTGTTATTTTTCATTCAAGGGTAGTAAAAAAGCAGCAGCTGGAATTAGGGAGAAGAATTATAGTTTGTGGCAGGTCCTATAGATTAGCTGGCTGAATTAAATTAGAAGGTCAACCCAAAACATAAATTGGAAATCTTGCCATTTCTGTTTGTGGCCAGCAGCAACAAGAAACAGCATAAAGGGAAGGGAGGAATTCAGAAAATGACTTTTAAAGACCGATTTTTAATATTTGTCTATTTTGAGCTGTCTTTCTAATGAAATCATGGAACTCCTGATAGGGTGAATGCATTTTTAAGTTAATTATAATTCTCCTGTTTGTGCTTTTTGCCCTGGAGGAATTAGCTCCTCCTTTTCTTTTTTCTGAAAACTGTCGCTGTTTGAATGATCAGTTATATGGTCACCTTGGTTATTGCAAACCTACTACGTGCTAAGCTCTGGAGACAAACACGAAGGTGAACAAAGAAACGTGATTCCCTATCCTCCAGGTGTGTTTCAGTGGAAGGTCCAGCTGCCCTTACTCTCCAAAAATGTAAAAGAAAAACTAAACCAAAAAATTAGAGGACAAAATGAAGGAATAAACTAAGACCCGAGATAATTATCAGGAGTAGGGGAATATCTTTAGTTAGAGCAGATGGGAAAAGATTTTCTGAGGAAGTGACATTTAGGCTAAGACCTAAGAAATGAAGAGTTAGTCATACAGAGCCAGGGGAAGAATATCCTTGGCAGAACGAGTGTCAGGTGCAAAGCTCCAGAGGCTCTCATCCTATGGCACATTTCAGAAATTGAAAGAATGCAGTGAGGATGTTGTTTACAGTGGGAAAGAGTGGTAAAGGTGGTAGCAAACCCTAGCACATGCAGGCTCCAGGATCTAGGCCATGGTAAGAAGCCTGGAACATATTCTAGGTGCAATGGGGAACCATTGAAGGTACTTTAAAAGAGTTTTAATTGTTATTTCTAAGATCAGAGTTTCTCTTTTTGAAATTGTATAGCATTTACTTCTTTGTATTTTAATACAGAGAAATGAAAAATTAAATGATCCATAATCTTCCGGCCTAAATAGCATAGGATATTTTGATTTAAAAGAAAAGTTTTATTTGTATCCACATGAATGCCACGTATTTCTGTTTCTCACTCTGATGCTCATGCCCTTTTCCCAAGAGTAGTCAGTTTCTTTTCTTTAAAATTTTATGCAAATACATAAATATATTTATATTATATAAACACACATATAGGGGTTATATTTGTATCATTCTGTACTTACCCTTTCACTTAAAAATATATCATTGCTCACAGAATATCTCATTCTTAAAGTGCTTAATATTTTATATTATGAATATATGTTTTTAAAAGTAGTCACCTATTGATTTTTTATGGCTTTCTTTCTTTGTTATGACAAATACTACAAGAAACATCTTCATATGTAAATCATGGCAAACTTTTGCAAGTGTCATTATTGAGTATTATCATGGAGAGATAATGTTAAACCTGCTTTGCAGAATAACTTCACCAACTTAAAACTGCTCCGTCTAGTTATACAAAAGTGCCTATTTTCCCATACAACCCAGAATATTGGATATCAGAAATGTTTAATTTATATTTGGGAAATAAAAAAATGGTATCTAGTGTCATTTGAAATGAATTTCTTGCAATCGAGTTTCTTATAAGTTTTTTATGTTAGTATTTTTGTGATCCTATTTCAAAGCTTTTCTACTGGGTCATTCTTTTTATAATTGATTTATCTGATTTCCTTGTAAAATGATTAATTTGTAATTGAGGAAAGTATGCCTGGTATAGTATGTATGTTCACAGCTTGATATTTTGTTTTCCAGGGTTTTGATTTCAGGTAGTCAAATTTATCAAGTTGTTCTTTATGGCACCTAAGTTTTATGCTATGATTAAAAGACCATTTCCATTCCTACATCATAAGTAAATTATAAATAAATTCAACTATCTTTTCATCTGGAATGATTATTTTGAATAGTTTCAAGCCAGGGAATGATATGGTTTGGTTTATATTTAAAGAGTTCATTTTGGGTGTCGTGTGATATATGGATTTGAGGAAAGCAGGAATGGACATGGGGAGACAAATTAGCAGGGAGTTAGGTGGCAAAAAGATGATGGGGGCCAGGCGTGGTGGCTCAACCTGTAATCCCAGGACTTTGGTAGGCTAAGGCAGGTGGATCACGAGGTCAGGGGTTCGAGACCAGCCTGACTAACATGGCAAAACCCCATCTGTACTAAAAATGCAAAAAAGTCAGCCGGGCGTGGTGGCAGGCACCTGTAATCCCAGCTACTCAGGAGGCTAAAGTAGGAGAACCGCTTGAACCCGGGATGTGGAGGTTGCAGTGAGCTGAGATCACGCCACTACACTCCAGTCTGGGTGACAGAGTGAGACTTGTTCTTTGAAGGAAAAAAAAAAAAGATGATGGGGTCTAGCATAATGTGGCAACAGAGAATCTCCCAGGGAAGTGGACAGTTGCAAGGTCACTTGGAGACTGTGATACAGAAGTTAATTAAGCGCTGGATGTGGATTGGCTGGATAAGATGAAATCAAGCTCATTTCCTTGGTTTTTGACTTCTGCAACTGGGTGGATGTCAGGGTTACTCACTGAAGTGAAGAAGATTGGAGTTGGTGGCAGAGATGTGTTGTGAGAGAAAATCTAGAGTTACAGTTGTAGACATGAAAAGTTTGAGATGGCTGGATGACGTTCAATTGTAGTTGTTCACTGTTAGATAAGTAACTGTGTATATGAATCTGGAGTGTTCTAGCCAAAGTAGCTTCCAAGATGTTCCTTGAACTCTGCAGACACAGATAAATTCCTCACCCCCCTTCAACTTTTTGTTTAAATGTCAGTAAGGTCTCCCCCAAACTACCTTAGTTAAAATGACAACTTCTCACCGTACTGTCCCTGTCACTGACTCTATATTTTCCCCCCATGTTATACTTAGCACAGTTTAATATGCCAAGTGTAGTTACTCACCTGTTTTCTGATAACTATTGGTTATTCTCTCTTTCTCTTTTCCTGTTAGAATAAATTCCAGAAGCGCAGGGAGCTTAGTTTGGTTCTTTGTTGTATCATGAGCATTTAAAAGAATGTCTAGCAGATTGTCAGTACTCAATACATATTTGGAATTATTTACTAATATGTCTGAATGAATAAATGGATAGTTCCAAGTCACCCGTCACTGGCAGAGTCAGGTTCCCACCTTGGTGGTCAGGCACTGAAGCCTGGGCTCTTTATCAGCCACTTCCACTTCCGTTCAAAGCCTGCACTAGGTAAGGAGTACATGCTGCATGTACGAAGGCAAAGAAAATTGGCTCAGACATTTATTACTCTGTAAGACATAACCAAATGGGCATACTTATCATTCATAAATCTCTAAAATCTATTAGGCTCTCTAGGGTCTGTTTACTGAAATCAATACTACAAGCCACATTATTAAAGAATTATGGTGGCAAAATTGAATGCTTTTGATATACAGCCAAAGGCATAGGCAAGCAAAGCCAAAAGAAGACTCACTGTCCCTTTTAAATCTTTATGATTGGTTAAATACAACCAGTGAATGTGAGTTTTACCTGAAATATTTTCTTAACAGGAAAGGGAGAAAAATGAATGTTTTCCAAAACTGTGAGTCTGTGACTGAAGTAATTCAAACATCTCTGGAAAGTTGTGTAGAGTAGACAGTACTCTCTACTGCTCTCCTTTAAAGAGGTGATGATGATGATGACTGCATTAAAAGTGCTGATGAAATAACTCAGTTCTGCATTTCAGTTAGACATCTAGATAAAATAAAACGTTCAAATCTTCCTCATATTGCCAAGGAGAGGCTGTGTTTTCATCTACACTGTCCTTGCAGATAAGACACTGCTTTGTCATTTTAGAAGTAAGTTTGGCTACATTTTAGAAGTAGAAAACTTTTCCGAGTTAATTCCTAAGGGTCTAATTTCCATTCTTCTAACCATGTGGGTGTGTATATTTGTGTATGAGAGGGGATGTGGGCATATAAGTGGGTAGTATTTGTTGAGAAAAGAATATTCTTACTACCATCTCTTTTCCAAAATACCCTATCATCCGCTAATTAGTATTTAAGAATTTACATGCATTCCTGTGGGGAAAGTTTTAGTCATCATTCACAGCTTACTTGCCTTTAACGAGATGTCCACTTAGCTGAAGTGATGGAAGGGTGTGTGTGTGTGTGTGTGTGTGTGTGTGTGTGTGTGTGTGTTGGGCAAGAGATACTGAAACACAAATTTGGAACTTAGAGTTCTTCAGAGGGAGAAAAATCTGGTTGCAGCCCTATAAAAGAGATTTTAAAAAATGACCATGAGATTAGCTGGTGATGTTGAGCATGCTGGCAGTGTGTATGAGTAATAAAGAAAGAAAAGGAGGAGATACTTAATAATATGTGCTAAAAAGTAGATACATGATTTGTGTGTCAATGAAAGAGTTAATAATTGATAGACTTTGAGTCCAGCGAGTACCTTAGTCCATTTCGTGTTAATACAAAAGAATACCTGAGACTGAGTAATTAATAAAGAAAAGAGATTTATTTAGCTCATAGTTACTCAAGCTGTACAAGAAGCATGGTGCTGTTATCTCCTCAGCTTTTGGTTATTTTAGAAACAAGTTTGGCAACTTGTTTACTTCAGTCACAAACCCTATAAATTTACTGTCTCTCTATCCCAGACAGAGAGAGAGAAACAAACAACAGCAATAATGACAGAAACACTAACTAGAAGCATCCCTTTTTACATTTCCATAGCAAAAAATAGATGAATTTTTAGGATTTGTCCTGCATCAAAACATGGCAGAGGTCAAAGGGGAAGTAGGTGTATGCAAAGAGGAACCGGACCCACGAAGTATCCTTTTTTTTTTTTTATATATATATTTTTTATTGTACTTTATGTTCTGGGGTACATGTGCAGATCATGCAGGATTGTTGCATAGGTACATACATGGCAATGTGGTTTGCTGCCTCCATCCCCCTGTCACCTATATCTGATGTTTCTCCCCATGTTATCCCCTCCCCAACCTCCCCAGCCCCCAGTTAACAACTCACTCTCATGAAGACTGTTCCTAGAGAACAAATGCCATGAGAGAACTCTGGAACTATCAAGGGAACAGCAGCAAGCCATTGATGAGGGATCTGCCCTTTTGATCCAAACACTTGCCAGTAGGCCCACCTCTCAACACTGCCACATTGGGAATCAAATTTCAACATGAGATTTGGTGGGTATGGCAAGCCAGGTTCAAACCGTAGCAGAAGACGACCTTAACAATGATCTGACACATTCTACGAGATGCCTGTGGATGCATGTTTCAGATTCCATTCACGATGTAAGTGTCTCTCTTTGGGAGTGAGCAGATAATTTTCAAAAGAAGCAGGTTTGCCTCCATTTTTTACCCTCACATCCATAGTAACCATTTGACTTGTCCTGATAGCTACTCCCTTAAAATGACTTTTTTGTTAGCATTTTTAAACTTTTTGTTCTTCTTGACTTTTGAGTCAAAAAGATCAGATGACCTAGACCTGGTGTCTTGAAGGTGACCTTTCTTGCAGGCAGTAGTTGGAAAGGAAGATGATCTTTAAAACGCCCTTTCTCCACTGGCTTTGAAAAATTAATCTTTGTCTTTATGAAAGGTGCTTTGGTGCTTTCATGCTGGATATAGAGCAAGTGTAACATTCATCTCCTTTTTGATATGGAAATTTAAAACGACATGATTATTTTTATATCTAAAATTAAAAACATATATATTTAGGGGGTACAAGTGCAGATTTCTTACATGCCTGTGTTGGCTGCTGGCAAAGTCTGGGCTTTTAGTGTACCCATTATCCAAATAATGAACATTTCACCCAATATAGGTACATTCTCAACTCTTAACTTCCTTCCAGCCTCCCACCTTTTGGAGTCTCCCATGCCTATTATTCTACCCTGTAAGTGCATATGCACACATTATTTAGCTCCCACTTACAAGTGAGAACATGTGGTATTTGACTTTCTATGACTGAGTCATTTAACTTAGGATAATGACGTCCAGTTCCACCCATGTTGCTACAAAAGTTATTGTTTCTTTCTCTGTCTCATTCAGTACACACACACACACACACACACATACACACACACACACACACACATCTATTTATATAGCTAGACATATGTATTTCAGTTTTTCAACCATTGATGTTACATTGGTATAGTGAGAGAGGACAAATTCTTAGGATTTGTACCAGAAATAAGCAAGTGTCAGGGTTTATTCCACTCGTTGCTCTGCACATTCCCAAAGCTGAGGTTCATCAGAATATTAAGGAAGTTGCTTCTGGTTGTGACACTTGATTTAAAATAACTTGAGCCTCCTGCTATGGGTAAAATAAAGTGGATGACTTGAAATTGAATGGAACTCTCTAAAATTCTGAAAAATCTATGGTTCTACTTCAGAGCTAAATATTTATGCCTCCAGAATTTTATTGATCCCAGAACTGTGGCATTTTATTTTGATCTGAGTTACTAATACAACTGCTTCTTAAATAAGGCACATTTTAGTTTAAGCTTCAGGTTGTTTAAATTTGTTTTAAAAAGCATCTTAAAGAAAGGGTGCATTAGTCAGGGTTATTAGAAATCGAACCAATAGGATGTATACACATATGGAGAGGCAGAGTGAGAGAGAGGCAGGAGGCAGGAGGCAGAGGCAGAGACAGAGACAGAGACAGAGACAGACAGAGACAGAGGCAGGCAGGGAGACAGACAGACACTGACTTACTATAAGGAACTGGTTCATGTAATTATGGAGGTCGACAAGACCCAAGACACAAGATCTGCAGTTAGCAAGCTGGAAACTCAGGAGTGCTGATGGTGTAATTCCAATTCAAAGGCTTCAGGCTCACTACTCATAGATGATGTTTCAGTTTGAGTGTAAAGGCAGAAAGGAAATGATGTCCCAGCCTGGAGGCGGTTAGGCAGGAGGAATTCCCTTTTGTTTGGAGAAAGTTCAACTTTTTGTTTTACTCAGGTCTTCAACTGACTAGATTAAGCCCACTCAAATTAGGGAGGGCAATCTGCTTTATTTAGTCTGTCAATTTAAATGTTAAACTCATCCAAAGCCACCCTTCCATAAATACCCATAATAATGTTTGACCGGAATATCCAGGCATCCAGTGGCCCAGTCAAGTTGACACCTAAAATTATCTATCACAGGCCCATCCCTTGTCAACTCCATATACCTCTCCTTAAACCATACTTAATCTCCATATGAAGACAACAGCAAGGTCATAATTCCGTCTAATGTGATACAACTATCCTGCCTATGGGTAGAACGTTATAGATGAAATATTTGTGTACTCCCCCACCTCCTCAATTCATATGTTGAAGCCCCAACCTTCAATGTGGCTAAATATGGAGAGGGGACCTTAAGGAAGTAATTAAGGTCAAATGAGGTCATGAGGGTAGGACATTGATCCTATAGAAGGATGCCTGGATATAAATTTTTAATTTTATTTTTACTTTAATTTTTAATTGACTTTATTCTTTAGAAATGTCTTTGATTTATAATAGTACAGAGTTCTCATATACTCAACATTCAGCCTCCCCTATTACTAACATCCCACATTAGTATGACACATTTGTTAAAATCAGTGAGCCAATATTAATACATTATCATTGACTAAAGTATGAATGTTAGTTAAAAATCTGAATAAAGTATGAACTTTAGTTAACGTTAATGTATCAACATTGATAAAATAGTTTTTACCTAATATTTCTTTTCTGTTCCAGGATCTCATCCAGGACACCAGATATATTTAGTTATCATTGTCTCTTGAGGCCTTGTTGGCTATGACAGTTTCTCATATTTTTCTCATTTTTGATGACCTTTACAAGTTTTTTACAAATTTTATTTTGTTTCAATAGTGTTTGGGGTACAGGTGGGTTTTGATTACATGCATAAGTAGTGATTTCGGAGATTTTACTGCATCCATTACCCAAGCAGTGTATACTGTACCCAATCTGCAGTCTTTGACCCCTCACTCTCCTCCCAATCTTTGTTCCTCATACCCCCAGAGTTCCCAAAGTTCATAATATTCTGCTTATGCCTTTGTGTCCTCATAGCTTAGCTTCCACTTACAAGTAAGAACATCCGATATTTGGATTTTCATTCACGAGTTACTTTACTTAGAGTAATGATCTCCAGATCCAGCCAAGTTGCTGCAAAACACATTATTTCTTTTCTTTGTCTAGCTGGGTAGTATGTAGTATTCCACGGTGTATATATACCACATTTCCTTTACCCATTTGTTGGTTGATTGGCACTTATTTTGGTTCCATATCTTTGTAATTGTGAATTATGCTGCTATAAATATCCATGTGCATGTGTCTTTTCCCCCTATTTTGTAGTTTGTCTGTTTACTCTGTTGACAGTTTCTTTTGCTGTGTAGAAGTTCTTTAGCTTAATTAGATTCCATTTGTCAGTTTTTGCTTTTGTTGTAATTGCTTTTGGTATCTTCATGAAATCTTTGCTCATGCCTATTTCCTGAACAGTATTGCATAGATTGTTTTCCAGGGTTTTTACGTTTAAGTCTTTAATTTATCTTGAGGTAACTTTTGTATATGGTGTAAGGAAGGGGTCCAGTTTTAATCTTCTGCATATGGTTAGCCAGTTATCCCAGCACCATTTATTGAATAGAAAATCCTTTCCCAATTGCTTGTTTCTGTCAGTTTTGTCAAAGATCAGAAAGTTGTAGGTGTGTGGTCTTATTTCTGGGTCCTCTCTATTCTGTTACATTTGTCTGTGTGTCTGTTTTTGTACCAGTACCATGCTGTTTTGGTTACTGTAGCCCTGTAGCATAGTTTGACATTGGGTAGTGTGATGCCTCCAGGTTAGTTTTTTATTGCTTAGGATTGCCTTGGCTATTCAGGCTCTATTTAAATATTTTTTTCTAGTTCTGTGAGGAGTCTCCATGGTAGTTTAATAAGAATAACATTCGATCTATAAATTGCTTTGGGCAGTGTGGTCATTTTAATGTTATTGATTCTTCCTGTTCATGAACGTGAATGTTTTTCCATTTGTTGTGTCATCTAAGATTTCTTTGAGCAGTGGTTTTCAGTTCTCCTTGTAGAGATCTTTTTCCCTCAGCTGTATTCCTAGGTATTTTATTCTATTTGTAGCAATTGTGAATGAGAGTATGTTCCTGATTTGGCTCTCAGCTTACTGTTGTTGGTGTATAGGAGTGCTACTGATTTTGCATGTTGGTTCTGTATCCTGAGACTTCACTAAAGTTGTTTATCACTTTAAGAGGCTTTCTGGTGTTTTTTTTTTTTTTTTTTTTTGCCAGACATGGTGTCTCACACCTGTGATCCCAGCACTTTGGGAAGTCAAGGTGGGCAGATCACTTGAGATTAGGAGTTAGAGACCAGCCTGGCCAATATGGTGAAACTCTGTCTCTACAAAAATTAGCCCAGTGTAGTGGTATGTGCCTGTAATCCCAGTTACTTGGGAGGCTGGAGCACAAGAACCACTTAAACCTGGGAGGTGAAGGTTGCAGCCAGTCAAGATAGTGCCACTGCACTCCAACCTGGGCAACAGAGCAAGATTCCATCTCACAAAAAAAGAAAGAAGTTTTTGGGGTTTTTTAGATATAGAATCATGCCATAAGCAAATAGGGATAGTTTGACTTCCTCTCTTCCTATTTGGATGCTTTTTATTTCCTTCTCTTGCCTGATTGCCCTGGCCAGGACTTGTAATACTATGTTGAATAGGAATGGTGAGAGAGGACATCTTTATCTTTCGTCAGTTTTCAAGGGGGAATGCTTCCAGCTTTTGCCCATTCAGTATGATGTTGGACACGGGTTTGTCATATACAGTTCTTATTATCTTGAGGTCTGTTCTTCAAATACCTAGTTTATTGAGCCTTTTTAACATGAATAGATGTTGAATTTTATTGCAAGTCCTTTCTGCATCTACTGAGATAATCATGTGGTTTTTGTCTTTAGTTCTGTTTATGTGATGAATCACATTTTTTGATTTGATATGTTGAATCAACCTTGCATCCCAGGGATAAATCCTATTTGATCATGGTGGATAAGTTTTTGATGTGCTGCTGAATTCAGTTTGCCAGTATTTTGTTGTGGATTTTTGCATTGATGTTCATCAAGGATATTGGTATGAAGTTTTCTTATTTTTTTTTTTTTTTTTTTTTTTTTTTTTTTTTTTTTTTTTTTTTTTTTTTTTTTCCCCCTTCCCCCCTTCCCGCCCCCGTTTCCGACCGCCGCCGCGCCCCCCCCCGGGCCCCCCCCCGCCCCCCCCCCCCCCCCCCCCCCCCCCCCCCCCCGCCCCCCCGCCCCCCCCCCCCTCCCCCCCCCCCCCCCCCCCCCCCCCCCCCCCCCCCCCCCCCCCCGGCCGCCCCCGGCGCCCCCCCCCCCCCGGGCCCTGTTTCCTTTTGTTGTTGTGTATACAAGATTCTTGGCTGACAGTCATTTTGCTTAAGGAGACTAAAGATAGGACCCCAGTCCCTTCTGGCTTGTAAGGTTTCTGCTGAGAGAAATCTACTGTTAGTCTGATAGGTTTTCCTTTATAGATTATCTGATGCTTTTGTCTCACAGCTCTTAGAATGCTTTCCTTTGTGTTGATTTTAGATAGCTTGATGACTACTGTGCTTTTGTGATGATCTGTTTACAATGAATTTCGCAGGAATTCTTTGAGCTTCTTGTATTTGGATACTTAGATCTTTAGCAATGCCAGGAAAGTTTTCATCAATTATTCCTTCAAATAAATTTTCTAAACTTTTAGACTTTTCTTCTTGTTCAGGAACATAGTTATTCTTAGGTTTGGCTATTTTACATAATCTATATTTTTTGGAGATTTTCTTCATCCTTTTTAATACTTTTTTCTTTATTTTTGTCTGATTGAGTTAATTCAAAAGCCTTGTCTTCAAGCTCTGAAATTATTTCTTCTACTTGTTCTAGTCTATTGTTGAAACTTTTTATTGTATTTTGTATTTCCTTAAGTGTGTCTTTCATTTCCAGAAGTTCTGATTGGTTTTCCTGTTGATATTATTTCTCTGGAAAATTGTTCGTGTCCTGGATTACATTTTAATTTTTTCATGTTGGTTTTCACCTTTCTCTGGTATCTCTTTGAGTAGCTTAATAATCAACCTTCTGGTCAAACGAATTCATTCCCAGTTGAGATTATATTACAAAGTATAGTTGGGAGCTTCTTTCACCTTGTGGCCCCTCCCTGAGCTCTTCTGCTGCCTTCCCCAAGGGCTCCTGTGAGATATAGTCAGGAATGGCTTACCTTGGTTCACACTGGAGACTGGGAATACCTGCAAGGCACTTCTTAATGCTGCTTCTGCCTTTGTTATTTTATGCTACTCCCTAAGTTCGTTGCAGCTCTGGGTAGGGTTAAGGCCTTCTCCCATGGCCTGAATCTTCATATTCCCTGGCAGTGGGGGGGGGATGTGTGTTCAAGGGCAGGCTGTCCTCTCACATTCTGAGAACTTACAATTTTTCACCTGTCTCAAGAAGCAGGCTGCCACTTCTTTCAAAGGGTCTGTGGATTCTTTCAGTTTTTCTGTTAAGTTCCTGCGTTGGTTCTTGGAAAAAAACATTCACTGTGAACTTCTACCTTCTGTCCTTCCAAATGGGAGAGACATGCTAACACTGCCTCTAATCCTCCATTTGGAAAAAAAAGACGACTGAATATTTGGTCAAACATTATTTTGGGTGTTTCTAAGAAAGTGTTTTCACATGATTTAACATTTAAATTGACAGACTAAATAAAACAGATTGTCCTTCCTAATAAAACACACTGGAGAATGCTCTAGTACCCCTTTCACTCATTCCCCAAGGACAGAGGAAAGAACACGTGGGGGACATAGTGAGAAGATGACCATCTATAAGTCAGGAAGAGACTCCTTATCAGAATCTGGATCTGTCTTCCCAATCCAGAACTGTGAGAAATAAATTTGTCTTATTTAAGGCATCCAGACATGTTTTTGTTTTTTTAATGGCAGCCTGAATGGACTAAGACAAAGGAAGGCATTAGGCAGAGAGTAAATCTAATTTTCAGGCCTCTGATATTAATTTATTTTAATTAAGAGCACATTCATTACAGGTTTTGTGACACATTATTAAATGATAATTGTCATTTAAGAATTGCCATGAGGAATAGGGAAGTCCTTTTATAGGAAGTGTTTGTATTTGCACAAAGCATTGAACAAAGTAGCAAGTTATAAACATTTCTTAAATAAATAAATGATTTAAAATGAATATAAACATTTATAAAGAAAATAATTCACACAAAAGTTTTAAACGTTGTATTTGCAGACACACATTTATATTTTTTATATTACTCAAAATAAAGATACAATGGAAACATTAATTGACCACCAGTAGAGGGGGTGTTACATAAATTATGGTTTATCTACTTCATAGAATCCTAAGTGATAACTAAATATGATAGTTATGACACTTGGAAAAATGTCATTTATTTTATATGAAAATTATAAAATGTGTTTTCCTGTGATCTTAGATGAAATGCATGCATATGAACAAGACATCCTCCTTTTGTTTGCCTTAAAGTAATTAAGAAAAATAGATTTAGAAGGGTACAGGCGTCATTTTGTTACATGGATACATTGTGTAGTAGTGAAGTCTGAGCTTTTAGAGGAGCCATCAACTAAAGGGTGTACATTGTATGCATTGCTTTACAGTAATTTTATATTAGTATTGCTTTACAATAATTTTTAAAAGAATTGATATTTAATTACAAAATTGCCTCAAAATTGCCAATATCTTTTATGCTGTGAAGCCTGTCTTCTATCATTCTAAGAAGGGTTATAGATTCCTGTGCCTTGCTGAGCAGATGGCATGCATACAGCAGAGATAACTGGGTTTGGCAGTCACTTGAATCACACTAAATATATGTTTGGTTAAATATTTCTCTACTGCCTATAAATTGTTATCATTAAGTACTTTCTCTAAAGAACATGGCTTTTCCTTCTTCCTCTGCATAAGTGAATGCTGTAAAGAAAGAAAAGGAATGAGGATTAAAATGGTTAAAACATTCAGAAAGGAGAAAATTTTGAAAAACTAAAACTATATTTGGAATCATAAACTTTATTGTTAAAGGGGTAATGGTGTTGTAGGACTGTGTTAGTCCATTTTCATGCTGCTGACAAAGATATACCCTAGATTGGGAAGAAAAAGAGGTTTAATAAACTTACAGTTCTACATGTCTGGGGAAGCCTCACAGTCATGGCAGAAGGCAAGGAGGAGCACGTCATGTCTTATATAGATGGCAGTAGGCTAAGAGAGAAAGCTTGTGCAGGGAAACTCCCATTTTTAAAACCATCAGATCTCGTGAGACTTAGTCACTATTATGAGAACAGCACAGGAAAGACCTGCCCCTATGATTGAATTACCTCCCACCAGGTCCCTCCTACAATACATGAGAATTCAAGATGAGATTTGGGTGGGGGACACAGCCAAATCATATCATTCCTCCCTTGGCCCCTCCCGAATCTCATGTCCTCATATTTCAAAAGCAATCATGCCTTCCATTGCAACAGTCCCACAAAGTCTCATTTCAGCATTAACTCAAAAGTGCACAGTCTAAAGGTCTCATATGAGACAAGGCAAGTTCTTTCCACCTATGAGCCTATAAAATCAAAAGCAAGTCCCTTCCACCTATGAGCCTATAAAATCAAAAGCAAGTTAGTTACTTCCAAGATACAATGGAGATACAGGCATTGGGTAAATACAGCCATTCCAAATGGGAGAAATTGGCCAAAACAAAGGGGCTCCAGGCCCCATACAGGTCCGAAATCAGAAGTCAAGAATTGAGGTTTGGAAACTTCCACCTAGTTTCAGAAGGTGTATGGAAACACCTGGATGCCCAAGCAGAAGTTTGCTGCAGGGACAGGGCCCTCATGAAAAACCTCTACCAGGGCAGTGTGGAAGGGAAATACGGGATTAGAGCCCCCACGTACAGTCCCTATGGGGGCACTGCCTACTGGAGCTGTGAGAAGAGGAGCAAACCTTAAAGCTCCAAAATGATCTCCTTTGACTCTGTGTCTCACATCCAGGTCACGTTGATGCAAGAGGTGAGCTCTCATGGCCTTGGGGAGCTCTGCCCTGTGACTTGGCAGGGTGTAGTCCCTCTTCTGGCTCCTTTCATGGGCTGGCATTCAGTGCAGCTTTTCCAGGTGCACAGTGCAAGCTGTCAGTGGATCTACCATTGTGGGGTCTGGAGGATGGTGACCCTCTTCTCACAGCTCTACTAGGCAGTGCCCCCATAGGGACTCTGTGTGGGGGCTCCAGCCCCACATTTCCCTTCCACACTGCCCTAGTAGAGGTTTTCCATGAGGGCCCTGCCTCCGCAGCAGACTTTTGTCTGGGCATCTAGGCATTTCCATACATCCTCTGAAATCTAGGTGGAAGTTTCCAAACCTCAATTCTTGACTTCCGTGTACCTGCAGGCTCAACACCACGTGGAATCTGCCAAGGCTGGGGCTTCTACCCTCTGAAGCAACAGTGCAAGCTGTAGCTTGGCCAAGGACTCAGTGCACCAAGTCCTTAGACTGCACACAGCAGAGGGACCCTGGGTCCAGCACACGAAACAGTTTTTTCCTCCTAATCCTCAAGGCGTATGATGGGAAGAGCTACTGCAAAGGTCTTTGACA
Source organism: Ateles fusciceps (assembly GCA_036589455.1). NCBI lineage: Eukaryota > Metazoa > Chordata > Mammalia > Primates > Atelidae > Ateles > Ateles fusciceps. The sequence continues at coordinate 4,568,959 of JAZHEH010000479.1, read as the reverse complement.
TGCCCTGGAGACATTTTCCCCATTGTCTTGATGATTAACATTCAGTTCATCATTATTTATGCAAATCTCTGCAGCTAGCTTGAATTTCTCGTCAGAAAATGAGATTCTCTTTTTTATCACATTGTCAGGCTGCAAGTTTTCCAAACCTTTATGCTCTGTTTCCCTTTTAAAACTGAATGCCTTTAACAGCACCCAAGTCACCTCTTGAATGCTTTGTTGCTTAGAAATTTCTTCTGCTGGATACCCTGAATCATCTTTCTCAAATTCAAAATTCCACAAATCTCCAGGGCAGGGGCAAAATGCCACCAGTCTCTTTGCTAAAACATTACAATAGTCACTTTTGCTCCAGTTCCCCAACAAGTTCCTTAGCTTCATTTGAGACCACCTTAACTTGGACCTTACTGGGGGTATCACTATCAGCATTGTTGTTAAAGCCATTCAACAAGTTTCTAAGAACTTCCAAACTTTCCCACATTTTTCTGTCTTTTTCTGAGCCCTCCAAATTGTTCCAACCTCTTTTTTACCCAGTTCCAAAGTTGCTTCTACATTTTTGGGTATCTCTTCAGCAATGCCCCACTCTACTGGTACCATTTTACTGTATTGGTTCATTTTCACACTGCTGATAAAGACATACCTGAGACTGGGAAGAAAAGAGGTTTAATGGACTTACAGTTCCACATGACTAGGGTGACCTCACAATCATGCCAGAAGGCAAGAAGGAACAAGTCACATCTTCCATGGATGGCAGCAGACAAAGAGAAAGAGCTTGTGCAGGGAAACTCCCATTTTTATAACCCTCAGATCTTATGAGATTTATTCACTATCATGAGTACAGCATGGGAAAGACCTGCCCCCATGATTCAGTTACCTCCCACCAGGTCCCTCCCTACAACATGTGGAATTCAAGATGAGATTTGGGTGGGACACAGCCAAACCATATCAAGGATTAATAGGTTTATACGCCTGCTGCATAGTAACCGACCAATTCACTGAGATGGCGGGCTTGCAGCAGAGAAAGAGTTTAATCATTGCAGGATGCCAAGTAAGGAGATGGGAGGAAAACTCTCAAATCCAACACCAAGGAGTTATGAGGAGTTGGAGTTTTTAACAGGATCATGTAAGGGGGAGGGGCTGGATAATTGGGGTCATTGATTTGTTGGGATCCGGGGGATGAAAATCATTAGGATATGGAAAGTGCATTCCTTGATGAGGCAGCTTCTTGTGGGGTCCTTCAAACCATCTGACATCAGTAGTTTCACAGGAATGCAGGCCTTGAATAACTCAAAAAGGAAGCTTACTGTTTGTCATGTTAAAGTTGTTACATACAGAGCGGTTAAGGAGGACTGTATTTGCAACAGGATCTGTGTGATTCTGAGGCAATAGGCACCAAATGACCATGAGGAAGCAGGTCAGAGAGAAAGCTGAGCTAATGGTTAAAGCTGTGCTGCAAGCCTGGCTTATTTTGAATTCTTCTCCTCCCTTCTTCCTGACTAATTTTACAAAGTTTATAAGGATGGTTTCGGTAGTTAGCTCTCGCATTAGATGATTACTTATCAGTATTGGCAGGCACAGATTGTTTTAAGGGCTTCTAAATGTTTCAGTATGTTATTAGACAGACTAGAATATTTAAAAGAGCATCAAATGTCTTTTATGGCTATTCTAACCCGCCCCATGTGTCTATATTAAAAACCACCCTTCCTTATGGTTCTCGCATTTGAGAGGTCACTTGGTGCCTGGAATTGCCTTCTGCCATCACTACCACAGGAATCTTTGATATAAAATTTAGGGATATGTGCTTGTCTGACTAGATATGGAGCTTGGGTTGGAGAGTTACAAAGGATATGATTAGAAAGGTAGTGAGTCAAGATAGTGAATGTACCAAGATAATTAATTTTATTGTCTTTATCATACAGTTTATGTAACAAAAAGTATGCCTAAAAAGAAGGCTGAAAAGTCCCTGAAAGAAAAGTGCCAGAATTTTTGGCCTCACCACTGAGAATTTTATAATTCATATGACTTGTGTCATTTTCATAAGTTTTTAACCTAATTATTTCTTGGGCAAAATTCCCTCCTCAACAACATGCTCTTTCAGATATTCCAATGTTTCTTTCTTTCTGACATTGAGGGAGTAGAGAAGGGAACTCCCTGTGATTATTCCTGCCAGACATCTGAAGCACCGTGTTGAGCCCTTGACACATTTACTGAATTAATCATTCAGAGCGTTCAGCAGAGATCTGCTTACCACTTGCCAGGTACTAATCTAGACCTGAGGGGGGGTTAGATAAAAATCCCCCTTTGTGAAGCATATGTGTTTTCATTGATTTGTGAGTACTTCTATTGAATCCTCATAATAGACCTAGGAAAGTAGTCATTATTTACATTTTATAAAGGTGAAGCCATGGCTATGAGAGATAGGTCACATAACTTGAAAAGCCAGGATTCAATCCACCATCTACTCAAATCAGGGGTTAGAACTCTCTCCTTCCTGCACCTGGCCTGCACAAGAGTTTCCAGTGATTGAAGTGGTGAGTATTTGTGTAGATGGCTCCTCCGAAAGCAGCTTATATAGTAAACAAATATCAGCAAGCTTATACATCAATTCAACCAGTATTTAACATGCTTCTGTTAGGCTTCAGGCACTGTTCTGGAGCTAGAGATACAGCAGTGGTCATGACAGACAAGACCAGATCGTGTGTGCTTAGTGGGGGAGACACAAACTGCAAATAATAAACCAACATAGATGTACTTTGGTATGACACATAGGACATACTGTGTGATATAATTTCAGGTAGTGATGAAGGCTTGTAAAATTGAGCAAAATAGAGTAATATTCACTGCCATGGGGAGGGGCATGCCTTTACATAGTGTGGGGACAGAAGACTCTCTAACAAGGATATATTAAAACAGAGACCTGGATGAAGTATGTGATTAGGTTATGAAAATACCTGAGGAAAAAGTGCACCAGGTAAGGGGATGAGACTGAGGCATGATTGAACTTTCCATGTTTAAGGACCAGCAACAACGGAATGCATGAGGCTGGGGAGCAGGCTAGGGGAAGGCATACATCAACAAAGAGGGCAAGACAGAACTTGTATGAGCTGTTTTGTAGGAGCTTTAGTTTTCATCTAAGTGCAATGGGAAACCAAAATGGGGTTTTAAGCAGAGGAATTATGACAGCTTATTTGTGTTTTCCAAAGGGATCCTCTAGGAAAGGAGTTGTTCAGCAGGAAACATTGACCAGCCCTGACCTTGCTAAATAATCATGAACCTACTGAACCTTTTCACAAACTACTTCCTCAAATGATTTGTAGACATCAAATCTTGAAAGCTTTTTGAGGATTCAGAGGAAGGAAATAATTCTAAAAGATTGAACAATAAGACTTGAGAAGAAAGTTTAAAGACATTAGACTTTTATTTCCCATATAAGAATTATATAATACTCTCTACATACTTAAAATCTACTGTACAGAAGATAGTTACCAGTTTGTTTTTATTTCCATCTAGATAAATACTGCACAGATTAAACATGCGTTGACAGTGAGGTTTCTGTCCTACACCTGGGGCTTTGGTCATGCCATGTCTGGAGTCAGCACCTGTCTCCGTATTTAATTCATTCACAAATAGCTATTCATGCCAACTTTGTGTTCTGTTCCATGCTGTATATTGAGGATACAAGTAAAATAATACCTGACTCTAAGAACCTCATAGTGTGATGGGACAGAGAAGTATGGGTCCTGTAGGCAGTTCCCCAAAAGAGGGGATCTTTTTACAATACCGAGGAGTCAAGGAAGACTTCTCAGAAGAAGTGACAGTTAAACTGAGCTCTCAAGGATAAGCAGGCATTGGCTCACCTAATGAGGGAAGAAGCAAGGGGAGAGCAGCCCAGACAGAGGAAATGGTGGACAGAGAGCCGTGTACTGAGCAAAGCCTTTGTGTAGCTCCAAGGTCTTCTCATTATAGAAGACTGAGAGTCACAGCAAGAGAGACCCGCATTGTGAGGTTGGTGAAGTTAGCAGGATCCAGGTCTAAAGGGTCTTCATCATCGTGCTAAGGTCTGAAATTTATCCTAAGCCTACTGGAAAGTTTTTTTTTTTCTAGACAAAGTACAAATTTTCACATTAGAAATAATTTTCTTATAGTTTCGAATACTGGCATGAGTTCTGATAGGAGCCTCTACTCATAGAAATTTAAGTGCTCCAGAAAGGACTAAAAATCTCGCCTTGGAAGTCTTAGGAATGCTTTCATCTCTCTGGGGTGCTTAAAATGATTTTATCTTCTGCATGCTAATCAACAGTTTGATCTTCAAAATCACATTTATTACCAGAGTTAACAACGTACTTTCTGACTCCTCTAAGCAACATCAGGAAGCAGCTCCCAAAAGGATTGCAAGTGTACCTACGGTGGTGACAGGTATACCTGTCATAGGTGTATATCACCACCTGTGCTGGTGACAGGTGTACCTGTCATAGGTGTATATCACCACCTGTGCTGGTGACAGGTATACATGTCATAGGTGTATATCACCACCTGTGCTGGTGACAGGTGTACCTGTCATAGGTGTATATCACCACCTGTGCTGGTGACAGGTATACATGTCATAGGTGTATATCACCACCTGTGCTGGTGACAGGTATACCTGTCATAGGTGTATATCACCACCTGTGCTGGTGACAGGTATACTTGCTATCCTTCTGGGAGCTGCTTACTGATGTTGCTTATATTTTCATGTGTAAACCAAAATCAAAAGTGCACGTGCTGTCTAGAAGAATATACGTGCTAATAGCGTTCAATATTTGATTCTGTGTTTTATTGAAAAGGATTGCATTTGAAGATCACAGTTTTCTTTGGTTCTTATTAGATCTTTACCCCAATTTTAAAATTGTGATATGCATACACATACACATAAAATGTAGCATCTGAACCATGTTTAAGTGTACAGTTCAGTGATATTAAACACATTCATAGTGTTGTGTAATCATCAACACCATCCGTCTACAGAACTCTTTGTCTTGTAAAACTGAAATGCTATATTCATTAAACGATAATTCCTCATTCTCTCCTCCCCCACCGGGCCCCTGGCAACCTTCATTCTACCTTTTAAGTTTTGACATTTTAAAATTATTGGTTTAGAGTTAGTAAAGCTTGGTTTATAAAGCTCATTTTGCTTACGTAATGAACAATGGTCTTATGTAAAAGGCTTAGGATTTAGCACACAGTAGGCATTCAATAAATGGTAGCTGTTATGATCATTATTTTGTGTAGGTTTGAAGCTGTTGAACAACGGTCCTGTGCTCACGTGTGATTGCTAGCACTGGCACAACCAACTTGACGCATCATCTTAGTCCCATTTTTTCTTAACGATTTCTGATTAAGTACAGACCCTGCAACTTGTCCCTGATGTAAATGTGCTGCTTGGTACTGCTCACAGCCTCTCTAGGCTCACCTCATCTCCACTGTTGCCACTTCTCGGCATTTCTCCTCGATGGTCATTCTGCACTCCTAATGGAGGAGCCTGGTTTTCATTGTCAGTCGTCATCATGAACACTGAAACAGCATGCATGTATTAAATGTTAACTTTAAGGTATTTCTGCACAAAACAATTTGAGATAAAGTGTCCTCATCCCAAACAATCCTCCTATACAATCTGGTAATCTCATGATTTCCTAATTGTAAAAGTTTAGCTCTTAGATCCTCCCTTGGGTCTTCTCAACTTTATAAACATTTCTAACCAGAAGGATCTTTTGGTGTCACCCAGGCTGGAGTGCAGTGGTGTGACCTCATCTCATTGTGACCTTTGCCTCCCAGGTTCAAGCCATTCTCCTGTCTCAGCCACCTAAGTAGCTGGGATTACAGGCATGCACCACCACACCAAGTTAATTTATATATTTCTAGTAGAGACAGGGTTTCACCATGTTGGCCAGGCTGGTCTCGAACTCCTGGCCTCAAGTGATCCTCCCACCTTGGTCTCCCAAAGTGCTGGGATTACAGGCGTGAGCCACTGCACCTGGACCAGTTCCCTCTACTTCTGGAAATAATTATAATCGTATATTTGAGAATGGCATTGTTCCCATGATGGGATCATACATGAGGTTTCTCATCTGGGACAACTGTATGTAGAGTGGGTGGGGGATGGGGTCTTGAGGGAGGATCAGTTGAGCCTGGTGGGATTCAGATGTATTTCAAGTATATGAATTAGTGGAGCACATAACTCAGAGTTAACTCTTTGATGGGTTTATTCATATGGGCATAAGGGGCCTGTCTGGTAGAATTTTCTATAGAACACCTGGGGATGGCATGGTTGGGAGGTCACAATGGAATCTATTTGGCCTGCCATGCCTGGTCTCATGGATCAGACTCTCTGGGGAGAAAGTTTCAGGCAGGTGCTGCAGGAGCTCTCCTAGCAAAGGTATTTGTGAAACAATAGGATTTAAGTCATGGTTCAGCCTTGATGGACGGCTCTGGTGCCTAGCTCTGGAGAACTGGTGAACTCAAGAGTGAACAAACACACTTTGGGGACTTTCCTGAGAGCTGAGGTATTGGCAGAGTTGCTTGCGGTCACAGCCACTAGAATTTGCATCATCTTCATTATTGTTGATGTGCTTTCATCTAGAGGTAGACGAGTGGATGAGGCCTGAGAACAGTCAGGAACGAGTGGAGTGTTTCCTTGATTCTACTTTCTTGTCAGCTTTAAGATGAGTCACTTATTTAATAACAGCTCTTTCGCCCGAAGTAGAAAGGAGCGAAGCAACACAGATACACATCATGTCCACATCAATTTTAAGATACCTTCTGATTACAGAAATTTTAAATAATGGAGGAAAATATGCTTCTTAGAACCAAGAAAATATGGCATATACTATCTGGTTTTCTGGTATATTTTATTGGTATCAACTCGACTGCCTCACTTTCCAGCAATAGATTTGGAGTCAAAGAGAATGGGGTTTGTATTCCGGCTCTTGAATAACTGTAAGCTACTTAATTTATTTCCACTTCCTGCATCTCAGTTTCCTCTTTAGTAAACTGAGACAATAATAAAATCATCATAAAAATAATTCTTTTAACACACTTAGCATACTGACTGGCAGAGTATAAGGGCTCAAAAACGGCATTTATTGTTTTCTTATGTGCAGTAGAAATATAAAGTTTTACTAAATACCAAATTACTCCTTCAAAGGAACATTGCAATCTGGAAAAGGGTATCCAGGCTGGTGAAAGACCTATCAACTAAATCATACAAATAATTGCTTTTAAAAAGTGGGAATAATTTGCTGTGCGCAAAGCAGGAAGTGGGGGTGGAAAAGGGAAATGGCAGAATTATTAGTTGCAAATGTGAAGGGCTGTCATGTATGTAAGTAAGGGAACAGATTTGTGTGTGTGGAAATTTTGATTTGTTAAAGAGAGTCATTGTCGTGCATTAGCAACCAGGCAATTTTAACTTTCCACATTCTTCCTCAGACCACACTCTGTTGACTCAGACCCGGAAATTGCTGCTTCTTCTGACCACACATGCCAGTTCTCATTGTTCTTGCTGGTTTTAAGCTTCGATATAGATAGAGCAATAGGAGCAACATGAGGTCAGTGCCTTAGAAATTAGAATAGTCACAAGATGAGTATGACTGGGTTTCCTGGTTGTTTTAGTGGCTTTTAGAAAGCCTCTAATTTGGGCCTTTTATCTAGTGATGGTGGGGGAAGAAGCCAGATATCTTGTGGGAAGAAAAAACAGAATAGTAGCTGAGATGATCTTAGTTTTTGTTCTCCTTTAATATCTCTGTATTACAAGCCCCTTATCTGTAGAAAGAAATGAATAAATACAGTGTTAGAACCTCACATAAAAGAGCTATTTTCAGGTCAGGTGTAGTGGCTCACGCCTGTAATCCTAGCACTTTGGGAGGCCGGGGCAGGTGGATCATGAGGTCAGGAGTTGGAGACCATGCTGGCTGACCTGGTGAAACCTTGTCTCTACCAAAGATACAAAAACTAGCTGGGTGTGGTGGCGTGTGCCTGTAATCCCAGCTACTCGGGAGGCTGAGGCAGGGGGAATTGCTTGAGTCAGGGAGTTGGAGGTTACACTGAGCTGAGGTTGTGCCACTGTACTCCAGCCTGGTGACAGAGCGAGACTCTGTCTCAAACCAAACCAAACCAAACAAAACCAAAAAGCTATTTTCAGCTAGGTCATATCAGTCTGACTCCATGCTGGAGCTTGTGGCAGTAAAAGAACAAGGCCTAGAGTTCATGGGATGAATATTGTGATACCAAGATTGCCAGTGTGTCTAACATAGCCTTCAAAGTGGCATTATCACTTGTGATTAACTACGACCACAGAATCTTATTCTTCAAATGCAAACCATGGGCCTGGTAGCACCTAAAGATGCTCTGTGATGGAGCTCTTATTTAGTCTGTGTCTTTAATAAAGCTGACCCAAATGTGACATTAAGTGGTCTTTGTGAACTGACATAAGAGTACTTAGTTTCTTAATAGTTGTTGTATATCTCCCTTGATCGTATAACTTACTTAGTTTAACTACTAAGTTGGTATTTAGTTGTTGCATTCTTGTGATGGAAATAGGTGCTAGTTTCAAGAGCTTCTGGGAAAAAAAGGCAAGCACAAAAACAAAGGAGAAGCGTTAACATCATCAGGCCTGTGACTAGGAAGCTTCATTGCAATGCACTGCACTGCTCCTGTGTTCTTGGCCAGGGGGAGTTTCATTGCTGCAGGCAAGTAGCTAGATGTGTCTGTTGTCAGTCACATTGATCTGTCACGTTTGCTAGGAAGTACGGATGCATAATGTGGACAAGGAGCTGAGGATGATTTTGTTTGTGCCAGATGGGATTGTGTGATATGGTCTCCCCCGACTGTGGAAGTGACTGGCTTAGAATGTTCTTGAGCTGCAAAAAGCATCTTCTCATTACTGTGTACAATTAATTACATACCATCAGCATATTGTTTGCTATAAATAGGCACAGATTTATCTTCATTTGCATTTTAGAAGGCTTACTCTGTTTCCCCCAGAAACCAGCATTTTTCATAGGAAAGTATGCTGGAGAGAAATGCAAGTGCTATCTTTCTATGGGAGATGTGGCAAAACCCCAGTAGGACTCATATTTTAGAGTGACTTTTGATGATAAAATATTTCTGTTCTTTTAATCATTAAGAATGTCTTTTATTTTCTATCTCCATCAAGTGTATCATGTTTTGAAAAATTGTCCTTTATCAAACTTCTTGTATTAAATAACATTTATTCCCAATTTAATAACAGCAGCCGTAATTTAGAAATTCTAATCAATTAAAACATGATAGCTAGGAAAGAAAAAAATGGTTTTAGTCAGACTTTTGTTCACTTTTTAGAGATACAGGTGCGATTTCCACTAGCCATTCTTTAAAAATGATGAAAACCAGCTCTACAATTTTATTAATGCTTTCACAGGCCAATAGGAGTTCAGGTACCTTTGAATTACCAATGTCCTAACATCATGTGATTATATTATTATGATTATTAATTATAATTGCAACGATAAATTTTATATAATTTTTTATTGTATTATTTTATTCATATCATAAGAATAATCCCTTCAGTTAGATATTTTGTTCCCATAATATGAAGACACTAAGAGACAGAGAATACAGCAGACTTATCCAAAATCATATAGCTATTCTGAGACTTCAGTTTCAAAATCGGGCACAAAGTTCTCTTTTCCTCTTTGGTCATGAACCTTCTGAAAGTTTTCAACAAGTCTGTGCCCATCTGTGCATTTTTAAGTTGATATGCAAAGTTTTTCATTACAAACTTAAAGTTTCAAATGTAACATCTTTAACGTAGCCAATGTACCAGGTACATTAGTCTTTTGAATGTATCCTATAGTATACAGTGATTGTCATCCAGTTATAAAGCACATGAGACAGATTTTTCTTTAATAGTCAGAAATTATACAGCATTATTTTTTCTCCATGGTCTTGTACTTTTGTTCCATTTTCCCTTCAGAATGCTATCTTAAAGTTTTTATACTCAAATATGTTTTGTTTTAAAAATTGTAACATTATATATCTTTGAAACCAAAGTGCAGCTGATCCTCATTACTTGTCAATTTTTTATTTGCAAATTTACCTACTCATTAAAATTTGTTTGCAACTCCACAATCAGTATTCATAGCACTTTTGTGGTCATTCACAGACATGCGAAGAGCAGTGAGAAAAATGAGTCACCCAATGCCTGTGTTTATAGCTGTGTTCAAACAAGGCTATGTTGTTTTCCTGCTATAAACGAGTGTCTTTTTTGAGTTTATTTAGCATATCTTCTGTGCTTTTTATTGGTGATTTTCCTTGTTTATGGTAAGTATAGTGCTAACATGCTATCTAGTGTTCCTAAACGTAATAACACTATGATGTACCATAGGGAGAACACATATGGGTTACAAGAGCTTTCTTCAGGCAGGGGTTACAGTTTTATTGGCTGTTAATTCGTGTTATTGAATCAATGATATACATTAAACAAGAGGTTTTAAAGTAGAAATACCATTAAACAAGTTATATATTGATTGGTTTATAAAAATGTTGTGACCAGAGGCTTGCAGGAACCTAACTTTGTATTTCCTCTAGGAGCAGTGTTTCAGTGTTTGTTAATTCATTGTTCACAGCAACTTTATAGAATATGGCTCCCACAAATAATAACTGACTATATATATTATGTAATTTTAAAGTATTTTAAAATACTTTATAATCACAATTCTAAGTATTAATATATTTCTTCTGTACTGAGCTGTCATTAAAGTTCTTTTTTTTAACTTTTGAGTTCAGGGGTACATGTGCAGATTTGTTACATAGGTAAACTTGTGTCATGAGGTTTTACTATATAGATAATTTCATCACCCAGGTATTAAGACTACTGCCCATTAATTGTTTTTCCTCAGCCTCTCCCCTCCTCCCTCTGATAGGCCCCAGTGTGTGTTGCTCCCATCTAAGTGTCTATGCATTCTCATCATTTAGTTCCCACTTACAGGTGAGAACATGAAGTATTTGGTTTTCTGTTCCTGCATTAGTTTACTAAGGACAAGGACAGTAGCCTCCATCTCCACCTTGTTCTTTTTTATGGCTGCATAGTATTCCACGGTGTATATGTACTGTATTTTCTTTATCCAGTCTATCATTCATGGGCATTTAGGTAGATTCTATATCTTTGCTATTGTGAATACTGCTGCAGTGAACATACACGTGGATGTATCTTTATAATAGAATGATTTATATTTTTTGAGTATAAAGTTTATGTTAATATATAATTAATCAAGTAAATCACACATACATGATTTACTTATGGAATTAGCTTTATCATGCAGGCAATCAAGTAAGATAAAATCAAGGAGTATACAGAGATATAGAGAGATAAAATGAGGAAGATAAAAGAATTACATTATTTATTGAATTTTTAAGACATGGCAGTAAAAGAAAAGGAAAAAAAACAGAAGAGAGATGGGGGAAATAGAAAGCAAGAGAATCAGAAAATAAATGGAGAGGAGAGCAGAACCTACGGTAAGTGGGGAGAAAATGAGATTGTGTTACATATTTGGAGAAGATGAGAGGTTTAATAATTACACCTGTCTGTAAAATGGAAGTCAGAGGGAATAAACACATTCACATGCAAGCACGTACACACACACACATTTCAAGAGTGCCTAAAATATGGACATTAAAATGTTCTTTTTTAAAAAGGAAGCCTTTAGTTAATTGATTCATTTTTTATAAAAATGGTTGTCCAACAGTGTTAATGGGGATAAAATGCAGTGAGAAATGCGTGGGAATTATATTATGTAATGGAAAAGGAGTGTTAGAGGGAATGACATTTTGTGTTTATAGCAAATATTTTCCTTGCTTTAAGAAGTCTACATAATTAGATGCATTTCGTTAGCTTGATGCATCTAATTTTGCATTAAGAAGAAACTTTTTACTCCAAAATAATTATTTGTTGTAGCATAGGTTCGTTAGGAGGGCACCTTTTAAAGTATGAATACCTTAGTGCATTTATATGTCAACTTACGAGGAATTGAAAATAAAACACTTAATTTAATATAAAAATGTTGCCAAATTTATAAGAGAATTGCGTATTAAATTTCAGGAACCTGTGTTATCACATTAAGCAAATGTACATCTGTTAATTCTAAGTTTTGTTGTTAACTTTAGCTGCATATTCTTCCTTTCAAAGTTAAGTGAATGTATATGAAAGGAATTCTTGACCTTTGTGGTATTATGTCATAGCATTGGTGTGGTAAGTAAGTACTGGGCAAGAGTACTTGAAGTATGCTTATAAGTCACATTGATTTTCATACTTAAATTTGCAGGCTACCTTGATACAGATTCAAATAAAAGTATTTTTGTAAATTACTGATGTATTTAATCAAATGTAATTGAGTTACGTGATCATGTCTGAATAATTCTCATTTTGATAATTATATATGAGTAATCATGATATTCAGAGTCATTATGGTCAACTCTAAATTAGATTAAAATAAATACCTATTTTGGGTTACATAGAACAAGTTTCATTTAGTGCCGAAAGGTCAGGCTTAGGACATTTCTAAACGGCACTTGCAAAAACTGCAGCACTTTTACTGCCAAAAGGCAGTTGAAATACATTTCCCCACATAATTTTGAATAAAAAAAAAAAGCAAATCAAAGAAATAAATTCCAATTTAATCTTTTAGCTGAATGTCACTGATTACCATGAATCTTTGTTAAAATGTCTTCCTTAATAGCGTTGTAAACTGTCATTTGCTTCAAAATTTTAATGGTTATGGAGATGATAGAACGACATTATTCTGTTCTTTTCAAGTGGTTTGACTTTCCCTAACTAGTTCCCAAAGATGGATTTCAAACTTTCTTGCTTTTGGTTTGCTGAGGCAGGGGAGGAATAGTACATTAAGACTTGTGTAACAGCCCCGGTCTTCTGTGAAAACAAGTATTCTGAGAGAAGTGGCTTGTCCCAGGAAATAAAAGTACTTCACAGACTTCTTTGAATGTCTTTATTGTGTAGCTAAGGAGTGGGAAACCATCGACGAACTGGCCATGTCATCCTCTTAGTCCCGTTTTTTTTTTTTTTTTTGGCTTAAACCTAACTGGAATAGTATCATTTATGCCTGTAGTTTCAAAAACACAATAGGACAATGAGAGCCTTTAGTCCAGTTTCCTAGACTACCACAAGGTGGGGCTAAATTATAAGTAGACAATGATATTTGTGGCCCATCAAGCAGGCATTTTTTAATTTTGTGATTGTTGCTGCTGCTGTCATGATGGGGCAAGTGAGTACGTAACCATCTAAAGCTTACAAACTTTAGTAAATGCAATATTTTTAAAAACAACTCTGGAAGAAGTATTTCTCTTCCCCAATGATCTACTTTAGTGGATGTATATATCATTTTTTTTTCTTGCCCAGATAGCGGGTTTGCCTTTTTGCATTTTGAATTCTTGTACTGATTGATTATATATCGGCATATATAACATAAAATGGTACTTTTAAAAAGATTTGTCTAGCATTCCGTGTGATGAAACACCTCTTCCTGGCCTTTGTTTCTTTCCCCATGTTGTAGACATTATCTCTTTCTTCTCCTTCTCCTTCTGTCTGCCCCCTTCTCATCTGCCTCTCATTCTTATTGGGTAACTTAAATGCTGAGGGTTTTTTTTTTTTTTTCTATTTTCTGTGCCTTCTCCTACCTCTATGACTGGGGAATGCTAAGCTAGCATGCTGAGATAGAACTGAAGGAATTCTGCAGTGGCCATGAAATGTTTTACAATAAAATAATATTATACTAATTAAACAAAATCATAAAGAAAAAGATATTGATAAGGTGGCTGGAAAAATTCCATTTTTAACCAAGGTAAAATTTTCCTTTGTAGATGTTTTGTTAAATATTCATGTGGAGAGATTTTCCTCAAAATCTTTAGATAATTTTCAAATTTCCACAAAAACCATTAACATCAAATTTTTAAAAATTGAGTTTTCCTTTTATAATCTAAATCTCTTTCATCTGTTTATCAAATTTCAAAAAGGAAATGTATTTCAAAAGTGAAAATTATTCTTCAATGTAAATATACATCTATATTAACTTCTATGTTTAAGCATGTTCCTTTAAGATTTGTTTTTAAAATAAGTGACTTCTTCACATGCCTCTACTTTTGCATTTCCTGCATGTTAGGGTGACTTCTGCTAATTTATACCATATTTCATAGTACATTTGAACATGGCCATTGCAGAAAATCAGTACAAAAAGGAAAAAATGAAAATATCCATAATGTAACCAAAAATATCTGTCTTGGATTACGTCTTTGCTAACCCTCTTACGGATATATGTATTCATATTAAAAATGATACTTCAAAAAAAAAAAAAACTGAAGGAATTCACTGGGTTAGAAGGAATGTGCATCCAAAGAGTTTGAGATCTGGTCTTATGTGCTAAATATTCATAAACATAAAATTGTATTGATAATATTTATTCATTAAATGACTATTCACTGAGCACAGACTCGGCTCAGTATTATACTAGATATTAAGTAGAGATTAGTTCAGACAGAAATAACTTCTTTAGTAATCAGCCTTTTGTAAACACACAGATAATAAGTTTTCAGTTGATATGTTTTGACAATTATATTTACTTGTGTACTCAATCCCCAAGTTGAGATATAAAACAATTTCATCACCCCAGAAAGTTCCCCTGTTCCCCTTAAGCCCATTTCCAGTCAATTCACCCTGCCCGCACTCCTATTCCTAGCAACTACTTTTCTGATTTCTATAATAATATGTTAATTTGTCCTCTTCTTAAACTTCATATAAATGGAATTTGCTGTTTTATGTATGACTTCTCTCACTCAGCAGAACGTTTTTGAAATTTGTCCTTGTTGTTGAGTATATCAATAGTGTGGCTCTTACAATGTATTATTTTCTTGTATAATATACCACAGTTGCTTACTCATTCTAATATTGATGGACACTAAAGTCATTTACGATTTTTGACGATTCTAAATGAAAGTGCTGTGAACATTCTCATACTTGCCTTTTTGAAGACATATGCTTTCACTTACATATAAACCCAAAAATGGAATTTCTGAGTTCCTGTGTAAGGGTTACTTTAATTTTATAAGAAATTGCCATCAGATGATATCAATTTGACTTACATGGCATCAGGGCCTTCACAGCCACCATAGGTTTTCTTCTCTCCATCCATTTTGTTCTTATGAAATTCTACTTTGCTTCCCCAGGAACTGTAGTCTTTTCAGTATTTAAATCCTGTAGTTCAGTTAGTAGTTTTTTCTTATACAGCGTGTTGCCTGTATGCAGTTGAACTTATAAAGATCAGTGCAAAGCAGATTATCTTCTGTTTTTTTGCATAGCAATCAAAGTTGAAATTTGTTTGCTACATCAACAAATTAAGGACATTTTCACAAAATATGCCAATTAAAAAAAGAGGAAATTGCCAAACAGTTTTTCAAAGTAGTCATACCATTTTCACTCTAAATAATCCAGTAAGAGGTTTTCAGTTCATCCACATACTCAACAACATTTCGCATAGTTGGCTTTAAGCCATTCCAGTGGGTATAAAGTTGTATTTCATTGTTGGGGAAGTGTACCTAACCCAATAAAGGTATTTATTAACAATACTACCAGAACTCTGGAAGGCATAATGGAAACATTGGGAGCAGAAGTCAAGAGTGAAAAGAATCTTGGAGATGAAAGACAAAGTAGTATGAGGATGAAACTGGAGTGAGAAGGAATGAATGAATATTCGGAGCTTTCTATGTTAAGCAGTTGTCTGTGATAACAGGCATATACGAGTCATTGAAAGTGCTGACCAAAGCAGGGAAAGACCTCAGTTATGTGGTGCATTTAGCTGTTAGTAGCCCAGTTGATATTCAGCTTAAACTTTAAAAAAGTATTGCCTATATGATGGTAGAATGTTTGCACTATCATCGCCCCAGAACCTCTTCTTGCTCTTATTCTTACGATATGTTAAAATGCTAGTCATACTCTGTTAGAATAATTAAAACTAATTATAGCTGATTTCACCCTGAAGAGTACTCTAAAATTAAATACCCTTATCAACACTTTGCCCAGACTCACCTACAGATAGAATATTCTGGCTTAAAACCTTCTTTCTCAAAGTGAAAAGGGGCGTTTGTCCAAATCATCTCGTAGTAGGATGAACACAGTGTCTTCTGAAAGGAGAAGGTAGAATTTGTCACTACCATAGGTGTTCAAAACATTCCGTAGGACTTTTATTGGTCATAGATGTGATGGAGCTAATATATTTAGATCTTGGCATTAAAAAATCATTCACCAATGTGGTTACACTTCACTATCTCAGATGTTAAATTCTGCATTTCAAAACTTGCCAACCAACTTTAAAAAAAATACACGTTTTACTTTGGAATAATTGTACATTTACAGAAAAGTTGTAAAGGTAATACAATGATTCCATGTACCCTTGACCCACATTTCCCTACTGTTAAACAACTTTCATAACCATCATGCATTTGTCAAAACTAACAATAGCAAAGACCTGGAACCAACCCAAATGCCCATCGATAATAGACTGGATAAGGAAAATGTGACACATATACATCATGGAATACTATGCAGCCACAAAAAACAATGAGTTCGCTTCCTTTGTAGGGACGTGGATGAATCTGGAAACCATCATTCTCAGCAAACTGACACAAGAACAGAAAATCAAACACCGCATGTTCTCACTCATAGGTGGATGTTGAACAATGAGAACACATGGACACAGGGAGGGGAGCATCACACATTGGGGTCTTCTGGGGTGGGCTAGGGGAGGGACAGTGGGGAGTGAGGAGGTTGGAGAGGGTTAACATAGGGAGAAATGCCAGATATAGGTGACGGGGGATGGAGGCAGCAAACCACATTGCCATGTATGTACCTATGCGACAGTCTTGCATGATCTGCACATGTACCCCAGAATCTAAAGTACAATTAAAAAAAAAGAAAAAAAACTAAGAAATGAACATTGGTAGGTTACTATGAACTAAATTTCATACTTCATTTGGATTTCACCAATTTTCCACTAATGTCCTTGTGTTTTGTTTTAGAATTCAATCCAAAAGATAGAATATTGCATTTAGTTATCTTGTATCCTTAGTCTTCTCGATTTGAGACAGTTTCTTAGTTTTTTCTTGTTTTTCATAATCTTGATAGTTTTGAAGAGTCCTGGTCAAAAAGTTTATAGCATGTCCCTCAATTTGGGTTGTCTGATGCTTTTCACATTATTAACCTGGGTTACAGTTTTTCTGGAGAGAAATACTGTAGAAGTAAAGTGTCCTTCCCATCACAACATTTTAGAGGGACATAGTATTAATATGACTTATCACTGGTACTGTTAATTTTAATCACTTGGGTAAGATGATATCTGCTAGGGTTTTCTACTGTAAGATGACTGTTTTTCCCTTTTCTTTCTTTTTTTTTTTGCTGTTTTTTTTTTTTTAATTTAAGTTCTGGGTACATGTGCAGCACATGCAGGTTTGTTACATAGGTATACACATGCCATGGTGGTTGGCTGCATTCATCACCCCATCATCTACATTAGATATTATTCCTAACAGGCCCCAGTGTGTAATGTTCCCCTCCCTCCCTGTGTCCATGTGTTCTCAGTGTTCAACACTCACTTATGAGTGAGAATATGCAGTGTTTGGTTTTTTGTTCTTGTGTTTGCTGAGAATGATGGTTTCCAGCTTCATCCATGTCCTTGCAAAGGACATGAACTCTCCTTTTTTATGACTGTGTAGTATTCCATGGTGCGTATGTGCCACATTTTCTTTATCCAGTCTATCAATAATGGGCATTTGTGTTGGTTTCAAGTCTTTGCTATTGTGAACGGTGCTGCAATAAACGTACATGTGCATGTGTCTTTACAGTAGAATGACTTATAATCCTTTGGGTATATACCCAGCAATAGGATTGTTGGGTCAAATGGTATGTCTATTTCTAGATCCTTGAGGAATTGCCACACTGTCTTCCACAATTGTTGAACTAATTTACAGTCCCACCAATTGTGTAAAAGCATTCCTATTTCTCCATATCCTCTCCAGCATCTGTTGTCTCCTGATTTTTTAATGATCACCATTCTAACTGGCGTGAGTTGGTATCTCAATGTGGTTTTGATTTGCATTTCTCTAATGACAAGTAATGATGAGCTTTTTTTCATATGTTTGCATAAATGTCTTTCCCTCTTTCCTCTGAGAGCCATCTTAGATGTTGGCGTTGCTCAAGTATTTTTATTGTATTTTCACTACACTATTTCTGTGTATCAGTTTCCTATTGCTTCTGTAACAACTACCACAAACTTAGTGGTTTAAAATAACACAAGCTTATGTTGTTACAATTCTAGAGGTCAGAAGTCCAAAATCAGTTTTACTGGACAAAAGTCCAAGTGGTGGGATGGCTGTTTCTCCTTTAGGCTGTGAGGGGAGGATGTGTTTCTAGCAGCTGCTAGGAGTCTCCTATGTTCCTTGGCTTGTGGCCCCTTTCTCCATCTTCAGTGTGATATCACTCAAATCCCTAACTATGTCATCACATCACTTTCTCCTCTAAATCTGATTCTTTCTGCATTCCTCTTATAAGAACCTTGTCATTACACTGGGCCCACCCAGATAATCCAGAATAATTGCTCTATCTCAAATTTCTTAACTTAATTACATCTATAAATTCCATCTTGCCATATAAGCTAACATATTCACAAATTGTAGGTATTAGGATGTTGAGATCTTTGGGGAGATTATTATTTAGTCTACCACAATTTTGTTGTTCATCTTCATTCTTACGGTTTTGATTAAATGTTGATGATTTTCATATCAGTATATTCTACCCAGCTTTCTCTTAGGCACTCAAGATTCATATAGCCAACTGCCTGCTAGAAATCTTCACCTGGATTTATCTAAAATTCAATTATAAGAAATAGACCTTATCATTTCCCCCAGGCTCTTTTTCACTTCCTATGTTCTTTATATCAGTTAATAGTCTACAAAACTGAAATATGTGGTCATTCTTAAATCTCACCACTCTTAGTTCCCTTGTTAAAGCAGTTGCTGTGTCCTGCCAATTTAACTTCTATTTTTGTCTAATATGTCTCCTCTAAGGCTTCCTTATTCAATTACCAGTTTTCCCATTTGCAAAACGGAATGATAGTGAATAATTCTTGTAAGCATTATGACACCAGCTTTACAGATAAAGAAATTAAAGCATAGAGAAGTCAGAACCTTTTGCAAGGTTACATAATGAGAGAGTTCAAATTTAAATGTGGGGTTCAGCTTTTTCTGCTATTTTAGTTAAGTTTCTTTTATCTTTTCTGAATTACTCAAATAGTCTCCTAATTATTTTCCCTGATAATAAGCTTGGCTTTTCAAGTCTGTAGTCCTCATTGTCACATGATATTTCTAAGATGTAATAATGATTCCTCAACAAGGTTCTCTGTGATCTGGAATCTATGTCCTGCTTTTTACCATATTCTACTGAGCCATATCCTGCTTTAATTTGATTCTTTTAGCAGTATGGAATTACCTGATCTCCTTGTATTTCTTGGTGCATACCTGTTGTTCTCGATTTTGTGCTCTTACTCTGGCTAACCTTTGCCTAGACTTCCCTTCTTTTGATTCCCCATCTTTAAAATCCTACCTGTTCTTTAAAACTCAGCTCAGACATTATCACTAAAAAGGAATTTAAATTCTGTTTTCCCTAAGTTTGTATTAAGTGGTCCTCTATATCCTGTGTGTATCTCCACTATAAAACTACCATTCTAAAAAATATCAGTTTGTGTGTCTGTTTCTCCTGTGTGTGTATATGCATATTTGTTTTACTCTATTGCTGGATATTTGAAAAGAAAGATGGTGTTTCATACTATTCTCTCTTCACAATGTCTAGCACAGTTCCTGGCACAAAATATTACTCAGTAAATGCTCTTGAATGAAGAGTGTGTGCATATTCATTTGTATCATCTTCTCAACAAGATTAGAAATAGTCATTGTGTTTTCTGCATGAAGATATCTCTAAGTCTTTAGATAAAAATCATAGTGGAGGCAATTACCATGCTGAAGAAAAGAAAATGAATTTTACTTGTGATAGGGATTCCTGTCTTGACAAGAAACTGCTTTACATAAAATAATAAACATGAAACCATGATATTAATGTTTAATAGAAGAATGCTTTTATAGTCCCTATGAAAGTATTTTTCTATTTTTGCCTTGTTCAATATAAGTAAGCTGAAGGTATAATGAAGAGAAAATGTAAAATGCCTTTATTAATACAGTTTAAATTTCTTATAAATAACCAGTAATAGAAGTGAGATCTATTTCTGCTTGTATACATACTCATTCAAGCAGTAAAGGACCAATGACAAATTCCAAATTGTCAATTTACCCAATAGGAATGTATCTATTTTGTTTCACAGTAACACAGGATTAACACCTTGGAAAAAGATTGTTCTTTGTTAAAAAATGTATAGCTTCGTTTGAGGATGCTGGGCGTTGCTCCAATCTAATATCAGCTGCTCCTGTTATTAGTGCTATACTCCAGTGAATTTGAGTGACAGTCTCGTTTTGCCAGTGCTCATGTTTACTTAATTCCCAGATGTATGAAGAATATTATAATCTATTTTATAAATTGACACTATTTATTAGTGATTTACAGTGACTTCTTTTTAAATCTGGATAGATTGAACAGAAATTGTAATTTTATATAATAAGAATGAGGTACTTTTTTTTTTTTTTTTTTGGCTAATGGAAAACTACCAGCAAAAAGAAAACAGCAAACAGCAAAAAGGAAAAGTGCTCAGTTTTGAAATAGGACACCAAATAGAGAACAACTGAGGGAGAAATTCTGCTAAAATAATTGGGACTCAAGGACATTGAAAATCTATGATCTCATCAGCCTGGAGACAATTAATTTTATTATGGTTCATTACATAACCTCCTGAAAATACAAGCACTATGTAAACTAAGAAAAATGAAGAAGAATGAGAAGAATTACTGATAGAGAACAAATCAAACATTTCCCTTTGGTGGTTTTAATATTTAGTTATCTCATTAAAATACAGTTTTGAAGTAATTAATTGTGATATTTGGATGGAACATTTGGATTTACACTCCAAATCATTTGGACCACTTTTTGAGGCACTTTTAAACAAAGTTGCAAATGGTGGCTACTGCCTTATAAAAATAGACGGCATATATGGGATGACTGGGGATGACTCCTGTTCATTTTTCATTTGTTTCTGCAAATATGGTAGTGAGCACTTTCAGTTGTGCTGTCTCTTAGCAAAGAATCCATTTGTTAAAATGCTTATTAATTTATTAATCAAATGTCCCCTAAGCAGCTCTTCTTTGTATTGTGCGCCTCTGGCAAACTCATCTAGTTATTGCTTTGGTTTCATTCTAGTCTGGTGATTTCAAACTCCTTTTGGCCAAACTTTGTTCTAGAATTGTATTTACAGCTGAGCACGTGATGTCTTCCTCCCTTCTTCAGATATTCCATAGTCACCTTGACAAATCTCAATATTCACACATTTATCAGTCTTTCTCCATTCTCTTCCCCTTCCTCTAATACGTTCTGAACCTAGCTGCAAGTGTTTGCTGTGCGTACTTACCCTGATTCACTAAATGACATAAATTTCTAAGAGCTAATCTTTTCAGTTTGTATGAATGAACATTGTCTTTCCAGTAGTTGAAAATAAAGGTAGCAAGCTGAAAATGATTTTCTCTGATAGAAAAAAGAAATGTCTTAGGTTGAACAGAAGAGTACACTATATTTGGTATGAGTCAAGCTGGAATTATTATTATTTTTGACCAATCTGGTTTAAAATCCTGTTCACTGAATCCACTAAGTTATTGTCTTGGGACACCAAATGAAGAAATTTCGGGTCTGTTTGTTAAGTGCGAGACACACCACTGACCCTAACACAGAGGTGGCACTTTTTAGGTCTTTGGGGGATTTTAAAACTTTTTTATTTTAAAAAATAGTTTCTGTAATTGCTAACCTTTTATCCTACTGGTCTATTAAAGAGTGATATGCTTGGAAAATTAG
Source organism: Ateles fusciceps (assembly GCA_036589455.1). Lineage (NCBI taxonomy): Eukaryota > Metazoa > Chordata > Mammalia > Primates > Atelidae > Ateles > Ateles fusciceps. The sequence continues at coordinate 4,546,893 of JAZHEH010000479.1, read as the reverse complement.
CCAATTTAGACAAACTGTAAACTGAAAAAGGGAGGTGATATACTTTATTGACTAGAATTCTATTCTTGGACAATATAATAAGCAAATAATTTATAGCAAGCATGCTTCCAATTTGACTAATATAAAAATGTGGGGGTGTACGTGGAGGGGGGAAGAGCATGAAGAAGCTATATACCTTAGCTTTGTTTTCTGTTTTTGTTTTTTAGAGACGGTATCTCACTCTGTCTTACAGGCTGCACATACCTTAGTAATAGTTTGCAACTGGTTTCCTTGACATTGAGGCAGTCTGCAATGCTAGTTTATGTTCTTGGTAATTACAAACTTTATAGCGACTGAGTAGCTTTTCTTGGCTTGTACGAAACTCTATTTGTGCCGTTTCCCAGGTGAAAAAGTTAAAATTATTTTTTTCAATGCCTGTCGGAGAAAGTTCAGTAAACCTTTCATAATCTGGTATTTATCTTCTTATTCTATTTCTTGCTATTTCTTAGTATGCAATCTCTTACCCAGTTTGGATGTGATACGTAGTATTTTCAAACACAACATACTCTTTATCTTCTCCATGCCCAATTAATTCATTTCCACCTGTTAAAATTTTACCCATTCTTCAAAGACTAGTTCAAGCCCCATTTCCTTAATAAGCAAATGTTTAGAGTTCATATTTCTTTTTCTCCTAATATATTACTTATTTTCCATATGACATCTAATCTAGAACTATTTTCTATGGCCATTTAACTCTTCATGTTATTTAACTTTTCCTTATGCTTATTTATTACAGTGTAAGTTTTTCAAAAGTAGGAACCATATCTTATCTTTATAATGGCCACTGTGTTTGGTTTAATATTAAATGTTCAGTTACTCAACTATGTGTTGAAATGAATGGATAAGTTAACTTAGCCATGATGGCTATGTGTAACCGGACTAATGCAAACCTCTCATTACTACCTGAGAAAATGACTCACATAGTATTCTCTACAAATGATGAGCCACACTTATTTTTTTCCTCAAGCAATAGTCTTTTTTAGAGACAGCTTTCTACGCTAGAACTATAAAATAAGATTTTGCAGAGCTAAGAGCTTACCTGTGATTTACTATGTACCATAGGACCATGGACAGTTTCCTCAATCTTTGCATGCCTTTGTTTCTCTATTAGCAACATACAATAAGTGCCTTCTTTCCCTTGCTTGACAATAGAAGTTATAAGAAATAATGAGTCCTACCTTTGCCTTTCTTGTTCTTCCCAAACAAAAAATGGTTACCAAGATTTCAGGGTCAGTATTTAAAATATATATAATTCTATAAAAAAAAAATATATATATATGTGCGTATATATATATATGATTAAATATATGAAGTCTTTTTAAAAATAATATTTCATGAGATAATATTGTTCTGCTAATCTATTACATGTACAGCCCTTGGTAAAAGATTACATGTTTAATAAGTATCAAAAGCAAATATTTTGTCTTTGAAAATTCTTTTGTTTCTTATATATTTAAAGCTTATAGACAATAAGTTAAAACTTTATAAAATGTTTGAATATAGAATAATGTACTGTGTGTAAACCACAACTGCATAGGCAACACTATTTATACAAAATTATTGCAGCAAAAATTACTTAAAATACATCATTTTCGTTTTACATTTGTAAGATCTTATTGCCTATTTACTCAAAGTCTTTAATCAAGATAAAAGATAAGCTTTCTGAGAACTTTGGGAGCTGAGCAACCAGAGTCCCAGTTTCTAAACTATGTACCAACGGGTCCTGGCTGCTGTAGTGAATGCACATGGCTGCTGAGGTATATTTTATCATTTTGAGAGGAATACAGTGATGCTTAATGTCAGCTGAGCACCAAACAGACTATTAGCTTGAGGTAGTTTATTGTTTTAGCATTGGATTGTACTACTTTATTTCCATCACTTTATGCATTTGTGAAGCTGAGTTTTGGAAGTTGCTATGATTGTGAGCAATAACAATGGAAAAATCAATGTGGAATAAAATATGAGGATGACAGTATCCAACATGATCCCAAGGTTTGAAAAGTTGTGCAGTGTTCAACTTTATTAGCTAAAATAATTAAGTAATTGCAGTTATTTAATAATAAATATATTTTTCTTTCGCTTTACACGTATTATGTTTTCAAGTGCTACTAAGTTGTTATAAATTGTTATTAAATGGTTTGGACCAAGCTACATTTTATTTTATTTTATTCTATGTTTTTGAGACAGAGTCTCACTCTGTTGCTCAGACTGGAGTGCAGTGGCACAATCTCGGCTCACTACAACCTCTGCCTCCTGGGTTCAAGTGGTTCTCCTGCCTCAGTCTCCTGAGTAGCTGGGATTACAAGCATGCGCCACCATGCCCCACTAATATTTGTATTTTTAGTAGAGATGGGATTTCACCATGTTGGCTAGGCTGGTCTTGAACTCCTCACCTCAGGTGATCCACCTGTCTCAGCCTCCCAAAGTGTTGGGATTACAGGTGTGAGCCACCACGCCTGGCCTACATTTTAAATTGAATTGTTAGGTATTTCTTTTGGCCTAGGGTGCTGTTAAAAATTGCTGAGAAAACCTGTAAACCAAGAAAATCTGGGAGTTTTCTTCTCTGAGATAGAAGTCCAAAGAATTTTTCTGAGTTTGAGCAGAAATGATTCCAACTTATGTCTGCATGCTGAGGAGAGAAACACTGAGTCACTTGGGGCGGGGTGTCCTGGAGGAGAGGACTGAAATGGGCTCACTTTAGGATGATTGTGTATACATATTTCTTGCCTGGAAAAAAGGATTACTGAACTTCTGTGGTCCTAATGAGACCCCCATGTGAAATAGAGAAATGGAACATTTGATCTTAGTTCACTGTGGTGGTACAGATGCCTGTCCATTTTTGTATACAAATAGAGGAATTAAAGCTTATTTTACTTACTATAAGGAGAACTGCCAGAAGTGAGTAAACATAAGTTTTATCCTGAAAGTTTCACTACCTTTGGTTGAGAAATGTTTTAGTATTAACAGTAACATGGGTTTTTAGGCATGAACTAATCTATTTGTAACTGAGGCCCTCATTTCAATGTCCACCTTGAAAAGTTTTCCAGAAATGATCATAACATTGAGTATTCACTGTCATTTGTTTCTTGCATTTTCAAACAGAAAATTGTACCTATGGATCATCTTACGGGATCTATCACATTTCCACTTGATCATTATTAGTAATATCTTTCTAATGTTTTCTTATCTAGTGACAAAACACACTTCATTCTTAATGTTAATACTTCTAAGAATTCTAGTAGTCATGTTAAAATTGGATTTTAAAAGATTTATTATTTAAAATAATGATTAAATAACATTGCATATTTACTATGAACTGGACATATTTAAGTAAGTGTCTATTAACATTAACAAAGTTATATCGAGGCATTCTTATTGATAATTCATATTTATTATTGTTAGCTGTCAAGCTTAATAAGCTGCAGACAGGAAGATATGATTCCTTTACATAATACAATAAAGCAGACAGAAGAATTAAGTTATGAAAAGACAGAGAGATAGTGAGCAAGTAACCAAATAGGATTCAGTTGAAAATTTTCTTTTTAAAATTCATTTAATTCCATGGACCATGTCCATGACAGTTTTGTATCAGGAGAGGATCTTGGGTGGTTTAAAAAGGGATTTGTAGAGGAATTGGATCCTCAGAAAGGATATGATAGGGAAGAAAAAGGGAATCTAACCTTATGATGATGTATGTAGGTACATTTTTTAGGCATAACATATATTTGGAAAGGAAATGAATTGTTAAACAGAAAAATTATAAAATTTTGAAGACTGATGATAACGTTAGAATTTTATCCAACACTTTTGATTTAGAGGTGAAGGGTTTGAGTCCCAGAGCAGATAACAACTTGATTTTGGTCACAGAGCTAGTTATCAGCAGAGAAACTACTAGAATGTAGACCTTCTGCACATGTCAGTGCTTTTTCACATTATGTTCCAGGACACATTCAAACAAGTTAATTGTGTATTTAATATTTATTTTTAATGCAAGAATCCACTCACGTTGTGATTTTAATTCACTATGTTTTTCTCTGTTTTTAGGACATTTGAGGACAAGAGACAGGCAGGAAAACTGTTTCAGTGGAAATAGCATGGGGTTAGTAGTCAGGATTGCAATTTTGACTTTAGTATTTACCAGCTCCATGACATTGGAAGATACTTTAAATCTCTTTGCCAGAATTTCCATAATTTTATAATAGGAAAACTGTCCTATTATGTTGGGATTAAGAATCCAAATTTAAATAAAATATATGGGGAGCTGGGATTGTTGAGTATGCAGACAATAAGGCTGAGAGTTGTAGGAGACTGGTGCTGATATTAGTATTCCAGATGTTGACTAACAGGGTCTCTTCTTGGAGGAGGATGGATTTCTGTGGTGCATGGTTGAATGTAAAGCTACTTAAGAAGAGAGTAGTGTGTGTCAGAGGCACCAACATACACTGATCACTTGCCTCTTTCTTGCTGTCATGGATTTGATGCATCAAAACATGGCAGTTATTCCACCCTTAAGAATCTTTCTGGGTCAAATTCTACTGAGTGTAGCATTAGACTTTGTTGTTTTTCTTTATTTCTTTCCCCTTTCCCCCAGCCCTCTCCTCCTCTATCCTTTTTTGAGCAGCAAGTATCCTACCCCTTTGGGGTGGTTTTATGATAAAATATAATTAAAGGACAATGGATTACATTGTCATCTATGTGTCCCTTTATATGTGAACACAACAGATGGTTCTTCTCACCTTGATACTATCCTTAATAGTTAGTTTTACTTATACAATTGTACAACAATATGAAGTATAATATCTCTACTCTTATTTGCTGCTAGTCTTTCTTGGAGAAAGCACATTTGCCCTCTTGTAAAAGAGGAGGACATGTTAAGTGAGAGAGCAGACAGATCTCATTCACAAACACAAACATCAGGTTAAACCAGCAGGTGAACAGTGTGAAGAGTATGTGTGTGTGAGTGATTTTCTAGGTTAGGGATCCACAAAAGCTTGCCCTAGTTAAGGATTCACCAGCTGCGATACTTCTTTAGAGAATTTGCTTTAATATTACATGTACAATTCCTGTGAATTGCCAGATTTATGTAAAGATTGACTACAGGGAGAAATTCTTCAGTCTTCCATCAGGATAGAGCTCTACTCCAGGGAATGCTCATGCAGATCTTGCAGATTTTCTTGCTGGAGTATTAGATGGATGAAAAGAAACTAGTAAAGAGTTTGGACCTGGAGAATGCAAAGAATTTTGGAATAAGGGCTGATTGTTGTTTTTATTTGAATTTGACAGAGGTGATTTTTCTTCAACAACTGCTCTGAGAAGGATGAAAATCAGGTTAAATGAGGCAACATAAGTGAAAGAGTTTATAAATAGGATTGCTTTATGTGAAGGGAAGGCATGCACAATTACTTTACATTTAAATGTAAAATAGTCACTGTCTTGACTAAGGTAAGAGTCTGTTTTTGTTTGTTTGTTTGTGTTTTTTCTGGGAGTCTTTACCAATGCTTGATCAATCTAAGTGCATCGTCAGGTGCCTATGCCAACATCACAAATAAACCAAATATATTTCTGCATTTTTTTTCCAGTAAAACAGTGGGCTTTAAAGACTTTATTGAAACACAATATATCTAGCAGGGCTGGATCTGAGGGTATGAGTTTCCGTAAGTTTCTTGTCCTAAAATCAGAGCGCAAACTATTGATTCTCAGCAGACTTATCTACTTAAAGTATTTGTATTGCTTTTGCTAGCTGTAAGGCTTCTTCTTTGTTTTTTTTTTTTTTTTTTTTAAATGGAGAGTAGCTATGCTTCATTTTAGAAATGTTAATTCTAGTATAAACACAGCACTCTTCATATGGACAGCTTTTGAACCCTGCTCCTGAACAGCAATACAAAGGAAAGCCTTGAAAGCAATGCAGATGTTGTACTGACTATATCTGGGCCTTGTTTTGTTTATAGTTTAAAAATCCATGGGAAAATAATGATCAAAGGCAGGGTATAATTCATACAGAAAACCATAAGACCACTTCATCTGGCTAGATTGTGTAAGGAGCCTTTGATTCAAATGGTTCACACAAAGAAAAAATGTCCCATAGGTTCAGAGTTCTTTCCGGCAATAAACTTCCACTGTAAACAGGAAGGCTCTTGGGCCTCTTATAAATTTTAGAGACAAGTGATACTCATTGCCTTGCACTCAATAATTTTGACTTTGAGACAAGAATTGGAATGGTTAGTAAAAAGTTTCGATTCTAAGTTCAATATGAAGTTTATTTGCCATTACCATAATATCATTTATTTGTGTGTGCAGCAGCAGTTTATTGAAAGAATGTGAAGGATACATGCTATTTAGTATATTTAATGCTAACTAAATTCTATGATTCTAAAGAACTTGACAATTATATCATCAGTACCAAAGAAGAGAACTAGGAATGCCAATCCTTTATGCTGAGTGATACTGCGCAGCAAAAGTATTAAACAGTTATCCCAAGTTAGAATAACGTAATTCTCATTGTAAGTTAGAAAAAGGGGCTAGTAAAACTTTTTAGCAAAATTGATGACTTTTTATGATTAAAAGTGTAATTTGAGTCTAATTTTCAATGGAGACAAATGCATATGGAATTAACTGAAGTAATTGGGAAATCAATAGCAGATGCACCACGTAGTTTAATAATAATTATAACGGTTATTTTAAAAGAAACTTCTTCCGCAGGAGAAAGAATACATATATATACACACACATTATAAATATATATATATATATATATATACACATTATAAATGTATATATATAAATTTATATATAATTTGAAGGGGGAGTGTCTGAGTGATAGTACATGCTTTTCTGTCTTTAAAGCCCATTTAAGATCTGGAAAAAAGGTATGTCTCTGAACCAGTCTGAGTGGATTTTTCCAAATGAAACCTCAAATAGCATTTATATCTAAACCCTCACAAACACCTGGGAAGATTTAGAGTTAAAAGCAAATTTGGGTGGGGTTACAGCACAGGTTTTACGGTTTTGTTTTGTTTGGATTTTTAAACAAACACAGTCCACACAAACCCATCTGTCTTCACATGGAAGGACCAGCTCTTTGGAAAAAAATGCTTTGGCTTCAGATTCACTGGAGAACTAAAGCCAGAACTTTTCTCTACGCTGCTGGGGAGGGTGCTCATCTACTTTATTGCAGGGGGAAGTACAGCCTGGGACCACTCTTTTGGGATACTGTCATTTGCCCCTTCTTCCCATCCCTTACTCTATCCTCAGAACCAGTATGAGGCTTTTCTGGGACTAAGGCAAGGTGCAGTGGGGTCAGGCGCTGGAAGGACTGGTTTGCAAAGAGATAAGTTTGGAATGAAGCCGCACAGCTAAAAGCGTGCGACAAGAGATGCCTGCGCTGTGGCGAGTCAGTTCTCCGGCTTTGAGAAGCCTTTATCCCTACTCCTCTTAGCTTTCTGAGCAGCATTTGCAGTCAAGTGCTAACAGATCGCATATTTGGCGCAAAGAGCCCTGAGGATAACGGATGTGGGATCATTACCCGGTTTCCCCCGGGCCAGGTGCTAGATAGTTTGAGGAGGAACTGTTCTCCAGTTCTCCACGCCTGCAAACGGCTGTAGGGGGCAAGCGGAGCTGTCCAGCACTAGTGAGGAGCTGGCGCAGCCGGGAACCCAGCGCACAGCGCCGGGCTGAGGCTCAGCAACCGCGCTCTCGCCAGAGCAGACGCTGTCCTCACCGCCGCCCCGTTCTGGGCTCGCTCCGCGCCCACGCGGCCTCGCAAGAGGCGGTGAACGCAAGTCTGCAGGAGCTGCTCCAGCAGGATGGGCGCCAACATGTTGCCCCCTGTCCTTCCCTTCCCGTGTAAGCGTCTCTTCTGGAATGGGCTGGCTGGACGCTTGGCCTTTCCCTTTCGTCTTGTAACTTCCTAAATAAACTCGGAGAAAGGACAACATGAACCCTAACCCCCAGATCACACTGTCAGGCTTCCCCAAGGTGGCTCTAGGGGGAGGCCTGTCCCCCCTACCTCCGTGCTCTTCTCCCCCACCAACGCCGCCAGGGACAGTCTATTCCCCAGGGCCCAGGATAAGGCGTTTGGGGGTTGGGGTCCCTCAGTCCGATCGAAGCTCCTGTGCACACCTCCTCGGAGCAGGGAGGGCGAGCAGAGGACAGCAACGAAGTGTCCTCCTTGTTCCTGAAACGTGGCGACAGGCGAGGCAGAGACTCCCAATGAGTATGATGGCGACACGTGATAGTGGCGGAGGGAGAGCATGGGGGGGGGGGGGGGGGGGCGGGAGATAAAGGGAGAAGGAGGGAGGCGGGAGGAGAGGAGCGGGAGCAGAGAGGGAAAGGGGGCGAGATAGGCGCGCAGGCGGCAGAAGCCTCTGCCTCCCTTTTTGCTTGGGCCGCAGCCCTCCCCGCCCCGGCGACCGCGGTCACACACTTGGAGCCTCCCCGTGAGCGGGAGCGCGGCGCACGGCGATGCGCCGAGGCGGGCGCTGAGCGGCGCCGCTTGAGCAGCAGCAGAGTCGGCGGCGGCCCCCAGCCCAGCCCGGCGCTGCCGCTGAGCCCGGGCCCCAAGGTTCGGAGGCACTCCAAGTTCCCGCCATGAGCAGCTGGCTCGGGGGGGCTCCGCGGCCCCGGGGGACTCCCTCCCCGCCGAGCGCGACCACAGCGCCCAGCGGCCCCGACGCGCTTAACGCTGCCGCTCGCGGGTCCCGCCACCGCCGCCGCCCGTGTCCCCGCCGCCGCCGCCTCGGCTGTTGAAGCGCTGCCGGCAGCATGTCTCGAAGGAAGATTTCTTCCGAATCCTTCAGTTCCTTGGGGTCCGACTACCTGGAGACAAGCCCGGAGGAGGAGGGGGAGTGCCCCCTGTCTAGGCTCTGCTGGAATGGCAGCCGGAGCCCGCCCGGGCCGCCTGAGCCCAGCGCGGCCGCCGCCGCCGCCGCCGCCGCCGCCCGAGCCCCGGCTGCTTCCGCTGCCGCTGCCGCCGCCACGGCCGGGGCCAGGAGAGTGCAGCGCCGGAGGCGGGTTAACCTGGACTCGCTGGGCGAGAGCATCAGCCGCCTGACAGCGCCCTCGGTGAGCAGGGGGCGGAAGGGGGAACCGCCTTTTGGGGAGAGGACACGGATCTGTAAAGTTGGCGCCGGGCGAGCTGGGCGCGAGCGCAGAGCCCGACCGCTTGGGGGCGGCCCGGCCTCACCCCGCCCGGCCTAGGGTTCCAGCGGCTCTGGGCTACAGCACATCTCCTAGGCTAGGGTGGAAGCGGAGACTAGAGCACTGAGAAGGAGTAATATTCCACTTCTTTGGGGTCTCCTGATTCAGGGGTCTGTCTGCCCACCTCCAGCCTTGAACCCTACTTTACCACTATTCCCCCCTGGACAGCCCCAGTGCTGCTTCACACCCACCTGTTTTCTTTCCCCTAAACTTTCCCAGGCACTGTGTTCTGCAGTTCGGTTTCCCTGTCTTTCATCCTGCTCTCTAGCATCCCAAAGGAGCCCCAACCCCTTCCAGGAAACCCTTCCTCTCCTTATTTCCCACACTCTCTTGGTCTTAGCATGACCTTATCTGACATCTTGGAATTCCACAGGCTATCTGCATTCTGTGTTGCATCCTTTTTCTCAGATCTTCAGATACTTTTTACCAGATACTTTCTGAGTTGCCTTCTGATGAAGGAATCTCAAATCTCGAGTTCTCCCAACCCCGTAGCTTTTTTTTTTCTTCTCCGCTAGGCATTTATTCTTCTCTGAATAAACCTGGTGTCGGTTTTCTTCTTCTTCTTTTTTTTTTTTTTTTTTTTGACTTTAATTTTAAGTCCCAGGATCCATGTGCAGGATGTGCACATTTGTTACATAGGTACAAAATGTGTGCCATGGTGGTTTGCTTCACCTACCAACCCATCTCCTAGGTATTAAGCCCCACCTGCATGAGCTATTTAACTGCGCTGTACTTCTTGCACCTGTACCTCATTCTTTACCCTCTCTTCAATGGATTCTCTAGTGCTTTCTCTGTCATTTTTTGATGGATTCTTTATACTAGGCTCTTCCTAAATATTTATGGAGAGAATAAATGCCTTCCTAGACCTCTCCAACTTGTGCTCATCTCGGGATGTCTGGATCAGCAGGTTCAGGTATGCACCAAACTCCCCCTCTGGAAGGATATAGACATCCTTCCAGAGTACTCCTGCCTCATTCCAACCCAGGCATTTCAGCTACCCTTGGCTTTTACCTCTTGCCAGAATGCCAGACTTCTGATCCAGTCTTTCCCTGTCTGGGTGAGCTATGTTTTGAAGGAATCCACTCTATTGCAGACAGAATTTGAAAAGGATTCAGTGTCAATCCTTCCCACTCCCATCTTTTATCCTCACCCTGACCTTGGATACAAGAGTTTTAACTCTTCCTGACAGCACTTTTACCTACTCACCCCTAGGACTTTTACTTCTTCAGAGTTTCCAGAATGAATCTGAACATTGATCTTGATTGATTACTGTTGAGTGTCTCTTTTGAAGTTACTATTGCAGTTGATGGTAGGAGGGACCAAAGGAGGAGTGGGACCCTGAGGGGACTGAGTACTGGTACTGGGCAGTTCTTCAAATAATCTTGTGGCACTTGCATTAATGGAGAATGATGTTTTTCTTTTATGAGACCTGATCGAAGATATGTAAATTAATTATTATGTTATTTATTTTGAACTAATTTAGTTATTAGGAACACATATTGAGAAAGTCATCTTGCTGTTCTTCTGTATTTTCCTATTTGATACATCTTTCTGCTACTTTTTCTCTATTGATAACCTAGAAAACAACCCTCAGGATAGGTTGGCTACTTTTTGCTGTTCTTACCTGCCAATATTTTCCAGGCAATGTAATTTTATGAATTATTTGATGTGGCAAATTGTTGAATATAATTCTTTATAACAGGAGTCCAATGACCCTGAGCATCTGTAGGCTTGTGTCAGTACCTAAAGCAACATTTGTGCAATATAATAGTTATTCAGTACAACAGATTCTTATTTAATGAAATGATTTTGCTAAAGATAATGATTAGTTTGTAATTAGTTTGGGGAGAATTGTTGATATAACCTTGGAGGGATTTTTTTTTTTGACTAAGAATTAGTATTTACAAATTTCTAAAAAGTAATGGCAATGCCTCTGATAATGCCAATTTAAACTAAGACTATTTTCAACAACTTACATGAGAAGTAGATAAGAGAAACTGAGAACTGAAGTATTTTCTGCCAGAACAAGAGGGAGGAAATAATCTCTGATAGTTACTTTTATAAATCAAATTTAAATGACTCTGGCTTTTTGCTGGATGAAAAGAATGTATCCAGAGAATGGTTTTCAGAATAGGCAATTTGAAAATAATTGTGAAGATCAAATAAATGTAACAGCTATGTATACTTTCCACACCATAATTCTTTTCTGTTATGAAAAGCGTCTGTCAGGTGGATGCTGAGAACATACAGGTAGGTATAGTATAAACATTTTGAACATCATAACACATGTGTAGAAAAATTCTCCTTGATTAACCATATCACCAATAGACTTAGTGACACAAATAAAAGAGAGAAATTGTATTTCAAAGCAGTGACTTATTTCTATGTGGTCCTTACCTTATTTTCTTTTATTTGGCAAGTTAGGGCACTCACTCAAAAAGTTCCAATAGATTCATTTTTTGACATTGTCAGGATGTCATTGAAACTTCTTTGAATACACTTCAGAAGATGGATTATGTCCTCTCTATTCTCTGATTAAAGCTGAGCATCTTTTTTTTTTTTTTTTAACTGCTGAGAGTAGCCATTACCAGAGCATTTCTAGATGGGAATTTCTAGTTGTTTTGAGTCTCGTGAGCTTTCTTGCATGCCAGCACGATATACTTCAGGAGAAACTACTTGCTATGGAAGCTCCTGTGTTCTCAGTTGTCTCATCACGGAATGTCTCAGTCACTTGAAATTTCTTTTTCATTCAGAGTGATTTGCAAATAAAAAATGAAAATGAATTTAATAAATACTAGAACATTACCAAGTATTAAACTAGTTATTTGACCCATGGGATATCCAAACTTAGGTTTTTGACACTTAATAGTCACTTTAAGATGCATTGATGTTGGCTGTAAAGATTATAATAATTTATACTACTATTTAATCATGAAAGTAAGTTTCACTGGTGAAATTGAAAAAAACTTCCAGAATTTAGGCTACCTGATTCTAATTTTGCCTTGGATAATGAGAAACTTGCATATCTCTGGACACATTACTTTAAATGTCTGGGATTTCCCAGGCTTTGGATAAACTGTGATATTGGCATATGAAAGGAAAACGTGGCATATATTAAAACTTTTAAAACTTTTGAGGAAAGTAGTTTACTTTCCAAAATAGGAGCACCAAAATACTATTTATTTAAAAATATTTTAGGATCTATGTGGCAGGTATTGTGCAGAGCATTTGGAAAGGCAAATGCTGAACAAAACCTCTCTAGTCTTTGACTTCATGGGACCTCTTTAATCATTATCTTTATTTTAATGAAACTATATTAAGGGAAAACATAAGAACTTCAAGTGTCTTGGAGAAATCTAGGGGAAGCTTTATTTATCATCCACTTTGGATAGTTTTGTTCACTGTGAATCTCTGGAGTGCAGCCAAAATAATAAAAATGACCCTCCAATTAGCTGGGCATGGTGATCCCAGCTACTTGGGAGGCTGTAATCCCAGCTACTTGGGAGGCTGATGCATGAGAATTGCTTGAACCCAGGAGGTGGAAGTTGCAATGAGCTGAGATCACGCCACCGCACTCCAGAGCCTGGGTGACAGTGAGACTCTGCCTCCAACACACAAAAAAACCCCTCAAGACCTTAAGACCTGATTGAAGATGTATAAATCATTTATTACATTCTTTATTTTAAAATAATTTAGTACCTGGGAATACATATTAAGAAACAGCTGGGGATTTCACGTCAAGGGTGAACTTAGCAACTCGTTTATTTGGATTTTATTCTTATTAATGAGAGTTGCTTAGTTACCCTATCACTGTGACATTGATTTTGGGTTTGTAGGTGTCACCCTGTCAGTGAAGATATGCCACTAGAGTCATATAAGGGCAAGGCTTCTCTAGGTGTCTTGACAGAGAACATTGCAAGTGGCTTTGAAGACCTCAGAAGCTTTAGAGAGCAGAATGGCAGGAAAAAAAAGTAACAGAATTGGAAGAGTGGCAAATAAAGAGAGGAAAGTGACTGAGCTATTGAGTTGTTCAAGAAACAGAGACCAGTGAAGAGGAAAAATTGAAGGAGGAAGCTTAGATTCAAGTGATAAAAAAGCATAAATTATTATTTTGGGGAAGGAAATTATCTTAGTACATGTCGAGGAAAGAATGAAAAGACAGAAACTACGTATTTAGCTTCTGTTGATATTAAATAAAATGAGCTCTCTGACATGAATAAACCCTGAAAAATCCTTACAAAGTATGAGTGTAACTAACATGTCAACAATGGAAAATGTACCAAATATATTTGTAAGGTAGGCTATTTGACAAATTTAGGTAGTTTAATTAAAGCTTTTTAAATTTGGGGCTTAATTTGAGCTAACAAAATCATAGAAACAGATTTATTATAATTATAAAATTATATAAAATACATTGTAATTGTTTAACATTTTCTCATTTGTTGAAAATAGATACTATAATCAGAAATTAGAATTTAATGGCAATCTATTGCCTTTCTTTACCTCATCCCTAATCATTTAGAAACAACATGGCAGAGTCGAAAGAACAAAGTTTTGGAGTCTGACAAATTTAGGTTTGAGTAGTCCTCTGCTGAGCCCCTTACTAAGTGTGAGTCCCTGGGAAAGCTAACTCTTATCTTCTCTGATCCTTAGTTTTCTCTTCTGTGAATTAGAAATAATAAGTACTTTGTGGATTTGTTATGGAATTGTTGATCAGTAGTTATTAGTTCTTTGTAAAACTTCCCAAACTCAATAAATGATAGTTTCAGGGTGAGATCCATTCATTTTAACTGAATTTGAATGCCTCAAAGTGATCTAAAGTTTTTCCTGTTTTTTCTCAATAATTCACTTGCTAATCACCTAATTGGAAGAGTCTGTAGAATAGGTTAACAAATGTCAAAAAAAAAAAAAAAAAAAAAAGGTGATAAGAATCACTTTAGTTGGCGTAGCTGAGACAATCCATTAAAAAAATTAGAACTGGAGTCCCTTTTTGGCTCCCTTGCCAAATTCATGCATGTACCCAGACATATACAAATTGCAGATTCAAAGATTTCCATCAGATTACTCAATGCCATGTGGCAATATGAAAACTACTTTATAAATTCTATAAAAATACAAGAACGTATTAATTTGGAAGAATATAGGTATTTCATGATAAGTTAATTTTAAATTAGAAAAACTGTAGGTAAAAGAGAAATAATTTATTTCATTTGCCTAAGAATTCGGAACATTCTTCATCCACTGCATTCAAACTAATCTATATGTGTGTTCAAAGGCCTTGAGAGCGAGATGCAACAATTACACAGCAAATGCTCTTTATATTTTACGGTGCTCTCTTCTTGTTTGGCTATTAGTTCAATTGCTAGGCTTTCTTTTCCCTTTTTTTGTTTTTTGAGATAGGGTCTTGCTGTGCTGCCCAAGCTGGGCAACATCTTTCACTTTAAAAGTAAGTTTTGACAATAAGAAATGACATCAGTGATTATTAGGTTTGTAAGTAGAGGTCAGAAGTGATTATATGTTCCTTTTTAGTGTATAGCTTATTTACCTTTAAGGATTCAGATTCATGGGTGAAGTACTTGAGTGCTATTATATATTTTTCCCATCTGTGTAATCATCAGTCTTTTTGTTTGCTTTTTTGTCTTGTTGCCTCTTTGTACAGAGCTGTAAGTAAAATACAAGAGCTGAAAGTAAAATAAAACATATAAATATTTTATTGAATATGATAGGAAAATAAATGCATTATCATTTGACATATACATTGTTGATCATGAGTTATTAGGAAGGTGTAATTTTCTTTTTTGAGATTTCACACATAGGTAGTCACATAGACAGTGACAATATTTGCAAAGGCTATCTATTGAGCAGGTTTTCTTCACAGGCCCTTTGTTTGATGGATGAGCCAGTCAGTTAGTTTAAAATGCAGTGCCTCTGTCCTTGATATTGTATGTTTAACTAGCGTTTAGCACAGTATGGTTGTTCAATAAAATACTAGGAGGGCTGGATGCAGTGGCTCATGCCTATAATCCCAGCACTTTGGGAGGCTGAGGCAGGTGGATCGCCTGAGGTCAAGAGTTCAAGACCAGCCTGGCCAACATGGTGAAACCTTGTCTCTACTAAAAATACAAAAATTAGCTGGGGTTGGTGGTGGGTGCTTGTAATCCCAGCTACTCGGGAGGCTGAGACAGGAGAATCGCTTGAACCAGGGAGGCGGAGGTTGCAGTGAGCCAAGATTGTGCCACTGCACTCTAGCCTAGACAACAGAGTAAGACTCCATCTTAAAAAAAAAAAAATTCTCAGGAGAAATGGATAGATGTTTTGTGTTTGATATTTTTTTGTGTGTAGTATATTTGGTTCCATCAATCAAAACATTTAGATTTTTCATCCAGCCTATGATAGACATATTCAAGTGTGCAAACCTGTTTGAATTTTGCTTACATCTTAAAGCAAAACTTCAGAAGGAAGTCATTTTACAAAAAGAGCAGATAGAACAGTATCTTCCTTCTTGGACTCTCCATTATGTAATATTTTAGGAAGGTAGGTGAATGTAATGACTTCTCTAGTCTAGATTGCTATTCTTTTCTGCACGATTCTCTGTCAAACGAGAAGACATGTTTGTCAACAAGTGGGTTACTGTTGCCAAAAATGCGCTACCAGGAGGTGGAAATGACATAATTGTGGCCCTTGGACATCACTTCAGGCCAGGATCTGAAGATCTAGAATTGCGTGCTGTTAGCTCAGATTACCTCATAACATTGAGGGCTAGAGTCATTTAGGAAGTAGGGCAGTTGGAAATACCTCTGAAGGCGGGAAATTTGCTGAAGCTGTTGCAGGGAATTGAGAAAGAGTAGACATTCTTATAAATAGTGAGAAATCACTCCCAGAGCAGGCTTTGTTTGAGGCTTATCAAACAGTTCTTCATTTAATCTAGTAGCTCTCAAGCTTCATTTAACCCAAGATGTACCTGAGGAAAATTGTTAGAATGCAGGTTCCCAGGCCTCATCCTCAGAGGGTCTGGTTGGATAGTTACATGGAGGGGCCCATATTACATTTTGAACAAAACTCCATGTAATTGCTCAGCATGCTGAATGTATGTCTAGCGGTGACTGAATTCCATACCTTGAGGACTACTGAGCAGTGAGCTCTGCGAGCTGATTTTTGGAAAGGATGATCCTGAAAGTGGCTTCCTTTGGGATTAATATATCCAGACAACTATTACCTTAACTGGGACAGGGAGAAAGGTGGTGAATTGGCACTGTTATCCCCCACATCCTATGGCTGTATCTTTTGTGGTCAAAATAATCTTATCAGTTGTATGGTGGAAGATATTTGAGGTTTTACCATTTGTAGCTTGAGTTATCTGTGGACTCTGACCACTTTTCCTGACAATGTTTTGTTAACTGGCCTCTGTTGATGTTCAGTAGGTCACATGTCATTGCTATGAGTATCTTGTAGCCCCTTTTCCAAAAACAAATATCGAAAAGGTTGGGGATTGTAAGGAAAAAGAGGGTTGTTGTGAGGGTGAATTTGACATTACCATCAGCATTTGTGTTTTCTAATGCTGAGAGTGAGACTGAGAGAACATTTCTCAAATACTCTGTCTACTGGTTCATTTTGGAGGAATGATTTGTTTACACACCAATGAAAAACTAAAAAGGTAAAGGGAGAAAAAACAGATTGAATGTTAGAATTTTTTTTTCTAGAAAGAAAACAATAGGTTCAGATATCAGATGTATAGGGCCACCTCTCAAACCTTACCAAAACGTGACATAAACATGAATGCTTGCCAATCTCTGCATCCTAAGTCATTCTGTCATTCAGTGGCGAAGTTGAGTGGGGGTCTAGTTGAACTCTCCAAGGAAGTAAATGGTGATCCAATATTTGAAGAATTTGTTTTTGCAGACAACTCTAATAATCTATCATGAAAGGAAGTTATCTGTGTGGAGGTCCTGATGTTACCTTAAGTCCATAAAGTCCACTTGACTCCTTTTCCATTCACTGTATGGTATTTGTTATGTATGAGTCGACTGTGGCCAATGGCAAATATCAGAATGTTCTAAAACGTGCTTCCATTCCTTGTTGCTTTATGTCTATGCTTCTTTATATATGAACCCTCCAACTTAATACTGGGAGAGGATGGTTTTTCTGACTGTTTTTATATACGCACGCACACATGCGCGTGCGCACACACACACACACACACACACACACACATATATCCTGATTTCTGTCACTGCATTTCTTCCCCTGTAGAATCCTAAGTTATTACTTATATCTCCATTATGGGACTTACTGTATTGTACCTTGATTTTGGTTTATTTTAACTCTTTAACGTGGAAAACATATCTCATTTATCTTTACATGCCCATGCCTAGTAGAGTATCTGAATTATAAAAGCACACAATAAATGTTTGTTAAAAGAATGAATAAATGATTAAATAAGTTTTTGTATAGTTCATGGTGTATCTGGTACTGCTCTTTTGGCTATAATGATTTTGTAATTTTTAATTGATTATTTTATCTGACTGTTCTGTTTGTAGCATTTTCTCAGACATAAATAGGAGTATAGTTATAATATTATTTTTAGAATGCTTTAAGATTTTCTAAATATTCTCCTACCTGACATTTTATTTGAACTTCATAATAATCTGTAGATTTTATGCAGATTGCCTCTCACTTTGGGCAGTATCATTATCTTAAAATGCCTGTAGACACAACAGCTGTTTGGGGTCACTGACGTGCTGCCTCTTACAAGGGTGTGTGTATTATCTCCTAAAGAGATGTGTATCTGTAGATAGATAAATCTCTCATGCTATGTTGTTCATTTTATTTTAGTATTAAGAAATCCTGTATTACCAAATATTCTCTTAAATAAACTTTTACAAACCAGCATATTCATAGATCTATCTTACAATAATCATTAGAGGACACAATAGTGGCACAGGGAGGGATAGGGTCCTTGAAAAAAGTATAAAGTTAGAAATACTGATTTAAAGATTAGGGAAGAGAACTGACCGGGAATAGGGAGAAATATTATTGCGTGTTTTTTCAGGGCCCCGTTGAGGTTGGAGAGAATGAATGTGTAAATCAAATTGGAAGGATGAGTATGACATGCAGAGGTGTAAAGCAATGATAGTATTATTTATACACTGGAAGGCATGTATGTCAGATTGAGCTTGTGGTGTTTGGGGACAATCCATTGGAGTGGAGGGTTATGTCTTAAGAAGTAATGAGTTACTGTCCAAATGGGAAAAACTGCAATAATCCAAAGGCATTTCTAGCCTTTCTGTTTGAACGCTGATCTTATATTAAGACTACTTTGAATATATCTAGAGCATTCTTTCACTATTCAGTTCACTCTCTTGGAATAGCTGATTTGTTTACCCCACTTCTAAACCAGAATCAGGTAACCTGGTAACTAGTTAGTCTTTGGGAAACACAGTTCTAACTGCCTGCTTGATTAGTATTTACATCACGCTTTCAAAGTTAGGACTCACCCTTGAAAAGCCTAAGGATATTTAGCTACATCATTCATGCATTTTTTTATGGTTGCAGTTAATAGATGCTATACTGTAAGGTTTTCTTGGCTCAGACTTGATATATTACTTCCTGAGTATAAGATAGTCTGTAGGATTTAGAGTAGCGGTGGCCACCAAAACATTTCATATTGGATTGGAGAGTGCAGTGGCTATTTTCTTAAAAAGGTAGAAATTCGTTCTGGTGAGTCAAACATTCTAAGTGAGCTATTGCATATGCAGTACCGATTTGTAACAGAAAGATGAAATTCAATGAAATACACTTAAGAGTTAAAGGATTTTAAATCTGTTAATCAGTCCTTGATGATCCCAAAGGTTCTCCTGTGTGTTTCAGTGCCTCAGTGTTGTCCTTATGAGTATTAATTATCACTCTGCTATAGATGTGTGAACATCCTGGTATGGGCAGTGTTTTAGATAAGCAAGTGCTTGATTACAGCAAACTTGCTCTACACAGAAGCACTGAGGAAGTGAATGGCGCTTGTGGTCTGACGAGGTTAATGTGCATACCATTTCTCATATGCCACCAGGGAGTCTCTCAGGCAAGGGAAAGATAATGTGAGTAGAGTTTGACAAACGTTTTTCCTATCGTTTAGATTTCTGGATAATTTGGTGAATGTGCTTGTCTTGTTTTCCTTGAAAAGTGCCTATCAGCCTGTATGTGTATGTATGTGCACGTAATGGTCGGAGGCTGATCCTACAACTCAGTAAATGCTGCATTCTGGTTTTTGTTCTGATTTGACTTTGGGGAAATAATTTTTGTCTCCACTTCCCATCTCTGAAATCCCATCTCACTCATCTCTCACTCAAGAGTAAATATGTAATAAAATGTGAACAGTGAATGGAAGACATTGTGTTTACTCTTATTCACGACTTCCTTGTGCTGCCTCACTTCTTTCTTGTAAACCAAAATAGGTTTTTAGATTCTTTAACTCTTTACATTCTGGGAAAAGAGGAGATTTGCAGTCTGGCAAACTCTTCTTGTTATCTTGTTTATTCCTGGATAAACTGGCCTCTCTGAGGGTATTAGAGGTTGTGTATAAAATGAGGTTAACAATTAATAGGATTATGAAGATTAAAAGTATAGTAATGCCTAGCACAGTATTTGGAGTATAGAATATGATCAATACATTTTGGTGCCTTTCTCTAACCCCTTCTTAACAGTTATCCTGATACCTTCAATTATTCTAGCCACAATCTTTGGCAAAGTCTTTAGGTATTACCTTTTGTCATGGTTCCTGTTTAGTGCTCTGATGCTTTTTATGGGAAATAGTTCCAACATTTTTTGGTATATGACATTTCAGGGTTATTCTGTAGGGGTAATATATTTACAAAAGATGTTCTCTTTCAGAAATCTTAAAAACAAATCTGATCTTACCAGGTTCTTGTTTATTCAACATTCACTTACCTCTCACATTCATTCATTAATTCAGACAGCATTTATTATCTAATGAGCACTTAAAAATTTATTCAGCATATACTCCATATACTTTAAACACATGAATGAAGTGGGGGGCGCTCAGAAAAAAAATCGACATTGTCATTTTTGTATTTGAAAATGGAAAATCACACCTGTAATCTCAGCACTTTGGGAGGCTGAGATAGGAAGATCTCTTGAGCCCAGGAGTTTGAGACCAACTTGGGCAATATAGTGAGATCTTGTCTCTACAAAAATCTGTAAAATTAGCTGGGCACGGTGGCATGCACCTCTGTTCCCAGATAGTCAGGAGGCTGAGTTGAGAGGATCACTTGAGCCCAGGTGGTCGAGGCCGCAGTGAGCCATGGTCACACCACTGAACTGCAGCTTGGGTGACAGTGAGAGGTTGTCTCCAAAAATAAAATGTAAAATCACATTTAAAAAATTACCAATTTATGTCCACAGCAGCTATTGTCTGCCCTTCTGTCTGTCTCTGCCCCGTATTCTCTGCTGACTTTTCCTAGTTTGGGATGATGTGAAGGACATATGGTCAAAGTACCATCTGTATCTAAAAAGACCAGTTGAAGCTATAGTAATGATGATGATAGTATTGATTTATTGAGTGCTCACCATTATTGGGCAGTGTGCTCAGTGTTCTACGAATTGTATTCCATTAAATACTCGCAATGGTAATGCAGGGGTGATGCCTTACTGTGGTCATAGGACATTAACAGAGAACATCAAGAGCCTATGTCTCTAACCCTATCTTGTGGTATTCTAATTTATATACTCATGGTTCTGTGATATACTCCTCAAATATACCAAACAAGCATCATTTTGCCTCAGTACTTTAGTCCTATTTCCAATGTCAGAAATGTCCCTTTGCTCAGTTCTCTCAAGATTGGCTCTTTATTAGTTTTCAGCCTCCAGCTCAGTGTGACCTCATCAGGCAGGAGCCCTCCTACACCAGCCGTTCTCTATCACATCACTGTTGATTTGTTGTTTTCATCATAGCTTCATCATCAGAAATTGTCTTCCTATTTACTAGTTTACTTATTTATTACCTGTCTTCTCTCATTGTAATTTAAGTTACACAAGGGAGGAACCTTGTCAGGGTTGCTAACTGTGGGCTTTGCAGCACCTAGAGTAGTCCTAGCTACTACTATAACTTTACATATAACTTTACAATAAAGTTATATACAGGTAGCATCTCTATATAACTTGATTGATGTATAGTGTCATTTCAGAGAAAGACTTAGAGCTTGCAAAAGAAAGAGGATAATTAAAAATAACTCATGGGGGAGGGGAGAAGGAAAATTAACATGTGTTAAGCAACTGCTATGGAGCCAGCATTTATCAAGTGCTTTTATAATATGTATCACTAAATTTTCAGAATAATCTCTTAAGAAAATTTTGATTCAGAGATGTTGAGTAACCTGCCTGTGATGACAGTTAATTATTGATGGAAATAAGGTTGGAATCTTGTTCTGTTTAACTCCAAATCTCATATGTCTTTCAGTGTTTTATATATTTCAAGCTTTGGTGAATGTGGTAGACATCGTGATTCACTGCCTAGATGCCCCTTTAGTAACAAAGGACTTACTCCTCTAGATGCTGGGAGTACTATTGACAATCAACCCTCAATCATTAGTCCTCTCTATATATTGCCCGGCCCGAGGAGAGCTGCCTTGCTCAAAGTCATGCCCCATTCCCATGACTAATTCGCATGAGTTAAGAAAGCTAGGCCTTCTTGCTCTAATTAAGCCGTCTTGCTCTGAGATCAGAGCTCCATGTAGAGTCAGCTGAGACTTCCATTGAGACTTCATCATAGTCCAACTTCTCCCTGTGGCCAGTTCTGCTTTCTTCTTTACCCTTTCATAGTTGTTGATCCCAAGAGCACTCCCTAATAAGTTTGCTGTGTGCTAATCTCCTCCTTAGAGTCTGCTTCCTGGGGAACCCAACTTGTGATGGTGAGTTTGAGAACTGTCATGGCATTAACAAAAGTGCAAGATTCAGCAATGGGAAGGTGGCATATGGGAGAAATATAATGACAGATTTGGATTTGGATATTTTGAATTTAGGTAAAAATGATTAACTCTGCACTGTGAGATCTTTAAGGGTTTGTATTACTGAATCACCAAGCTCAGATCAGTGCCCGCCAGTTGATTCGATATATAGAGGATTGAAAATATGGGATGGTAATCTGGCTAAGAGCTTGTGGTTGGAGATAGTTAAATTAGAGGTGATAGCCAGTATCTTGAAAATTGACAAACTCTCTGAGAGAGAAAAAAATTAGAACAACAGAGAATTAGAGAGAAATATACAGAAAGAATTAAAAGAATAGAGGTGTCAGGATTTTTTTGTGTGTGTTTGTAAGATGGGCGGTGACTGGGGAGCAGCTGGCGGCAAGGACTCAGTGGCTGATATTCACAAAATAATGAAATTTAAGGATGGTCTTTTCAAATCCAGTATGAGTAAGGATGCTAGCGGCCTTAAAAAAGCGATGCCAGTCTTGCAACTGAGATAAAGACCTATTTAACTAAGTTTAAAGAGGGAATATGTGGTGAGTAAACAAAGGATGTTGTGGGAATACATCTCTGATTCAAGACGTTCGATAAAAATAGAGAGATAGCAGCAGCTGTGAGGCCCAGTCCAAGTTTATTAGAGTTGGAAATTCATGTGTGAGGGTAAAAGATAAGTAAAAAATACTGGAGATGGATGAGATAGCTAAGAGTTGATCAAGGATAGGGTCTCCCTAGAGGCATTCTCTAACCCATTTCCTAAGAATGAGGACACTTCTGAATACACAAGGAGAGTGCAGGAATATGGCATAGTATGAGTACAGTGCAAAGGCTACTGTCATATTTTGGTTTTATTCATACCTAATTTATTACTACATTCTTGTCTAGATTTTACCGTGATAACTTAGTCATTGTTCAGTAATTTCGTATATCTAGCAATTATCACATTTAAATTGCCATGCAATTTGCAGTTCTCTCCCTATATATTAATGATGGTAGCTGCACTGATCAGGTTGAAATGTCATTAACTCATTCTTCAGTAATTTTATACTCAAGTCATGGAGAGTACATTTTTTTCATTTCTATAATCCATTGCTTAAATAACTTTTGGATTGTCTTATCAATAGCTTTAGACTTCAGATTTTCTTCTATCCTCCTAAAAATAAGCATTTATAAATTGCACACCATGTGGTGGGAACTGTTTTTTGATTTGTGTTTGTATTAGCTTATTTTATTATAAAAGTGTTTTATATACATATATGTAGTTATAAAAGTGTATATATTTATGTGACTTGTGTATGTACACACACACACACCCCCTCTTATTTCTCCATGTCTGATATGACTTTGTTCAAGGTTAGAGCTCTTTTTGACACTTTTTTGTTACTGGTGGAAAGGTCACTAATGGAAGGAACTCTGGAGGTATTGGGAGCCAAGTGAATAGAACTCTATTTTGTTGGTGTATTAAATATATTTTATACTGTTGAAATGTAGTGTGGAAGGTAAAATAAGGCCAAATAGGACATACATCATCAGATGTAGCTTCTTGGCTTTCTTTCCTTCTCTGGGTGAATTTTGATCAATTTCATCAAGCAAGGAATTTTATCTATTTTATATATTGCCAAATTTTGTGAATACATGTATCTGGCACATTGTGGTTGGACAATTTTTTTTTTCTGAGATGGAGTCTCGCTCTGTCACCCAGGCTGGAGTGCAGTGGTGTGATCTTGGCTCACTGTAGCCTCTGTCTCCCAGGTTCAAGCTATTCTCTTGCCTCAGCCTCCCTAGTAGCTGGGATTATAGGCACCTGCCACCCTGCTGAGCTAGCTTTTGTGTTTTTAGTAGAGACAGGGTTTGGCCATGCTGGGCAGGCTGGTCTAGAAGTCCTCACCACAGGTAATCCACCTGCCTCAACCCCACAAAGTGCTGGGATTACAGGCATGAGCCACTCCGTCTGGCCAATAAATACTTTTTAAATGAATAAATTTAGAGTGAATGTAAAGATACTTATTTTAAGTATACTGCACAAATGTTGTAAGAACCAGAAAAGATAAGGAATACAAATATACTTTAGAAAAATAAAATCAACAATAGCAAAAACAAAGTAGAAAAACAGAGAATATGAAAATGTAAATAATTATGTCCTGTTATTTTAATTTTTATTATTTCATATATTTACTGTGTATTCATGAGCCAGAGCCTCAAATCTATGTAACAAAAATGGTTACAGTCATTAGCAGAATTGAAAAAAAACATTTCCCTTGAATGTTTGATCTGGTATACCAGTCAACTTACATTATATACTAGGAGGAAAATATAAGTTCTGTGTACATGATCTAACTATATTTTTAAGAAATCAATAGTATTTTATTAAACAGATATTTCTTGTTTCTGTGCCTGAGATTTGAGATGTCTCAGTTATTTGGGGAAAGTACTTATAATTCTATGTCTTCACCTGCTGCTCTGCCACCAATTTCTTGTGATTCTGTTTCAAACATTTCAGGAATGAAATTTCAGAAAGATTTTAACTTTCTTCTGACTTCTTTCTTGTATTAAGTCTTCCCAAGAGAAAGCAAAAACTTGTGGAAGAAAAATTCACATTACCCCTTCAGCAAATTTAAGAAAAACCTGTCATTGTACTAGTAAGAAGCTTATCATCTTAATTCAGTAGGTTTATGTAGACCTTAACAAAAGGAAAGAAATATCTCATTTAAATGACTGTTGACCAAATTCTCTCAGTGCATGGTCACTTTGAGTCTGTTTGCCTTCTTCCAATTTCATTTTTTCCTTTGTTTAATTGGTTTAATATGTTTATGAATCATGTCTCATTTTAAATGTTGTCTTACCAATTATTTGCTTTTTGGTTTAGGGAGTTTATATTCTGAAAAGGAAAGAATGCAGAGATCCTTACAAATTGTGTTTTTATCATAATATTTACACATATACCTGTTTATTTTAATAAAATATTTGAAATATCTGTATTTACTTATATCTATGTATTTATCTACCTGTCTGCTATTGATTTTATAGGGTAGAAGAGAGGAAGAGAGATGACCCTATCACTGGATTCTGAATTTAAAAGTACCATGTAATAGAAATCTGGAGTAGGCATAATTACCATTATTGTATCTTTTAAAAATTTACCACAACTAATGAAAATTTCTTTTACTTCCCTAACAAAGAATCTGCCTCCAAAGGCATTATTGTAGGGAGTGATAATGATGAGATGATTGTGTTGTAATGGAACAGAGACGGAGGGAAAGAGTGAATCTTAGCTACAGTCTAGTGTAATTCCATTTGAAGCTTCAGACAGATACGAGGGAGTTTCTAGTGTGGAAGCTGGAGAAGAGAGATTTATTGTTTTCACCTGATATAAAGATAAGTAACTGCTTTGTGGACCTGACAGTGTTTGCAAGCTATAAAGTCTTTCTCTCTTTTATTCCGTGTTAACTTATTGCCATTATAAACACATTTCAAAGAAAACCAGTCTTCCTCTTTGTTCTGAATTAGATTCTTTCTCCAAAAGTGTGCTCGCAACGTGTAAACCTAACTTTCCTGCTGAAGGAGAATGGGTGGGACTCCTCTCCAGCTTATTGCAAGTGGCTAACTACATGAATTGTGGTGGATGAGGCTGCTGCCTGTAGATTATCTAAGAACTCAGGCACTTTATCTCCTTATTCAGCTGCATTCTTGGGTTGGGGGTGAGGGAAAAATGGAAGGAATAACATATTAAATTAAGTTGTAAATGTAATTTTCCACCATCAATCTAGCTTTCTTGGCTATTTAGAAAAAGCCAGATAATCTAGGTTTCAAACACATAGTTAACACAAATATAAAATTGTTTTGATTATACCAAAGGAATATATCCTCTTAATCAATGGTGCTAATGACAACTATAATGGTAGAAATTAACAATTCTATTGGACATGTAATTGGAAAAAGTATTTTACTACAAATTACCCTAAGAAACATACTTTTTCAAAGAGTATATACTAGTAACTCACTTTCAAATACAAGTCAAGAAAATATTACCAATTGTATAACTATAAAATGTGAATCTGTTAAGAAAGATCTACAAATAAGATCAGACCAACACATTTTTTTGGCCATTAGATAAGGTACTTAGCTACTATATGTGATCATAAATCCACAAATCTTATAAGCCACGTAAAGATGTTATATAACATCAAGAAAACATTTTAAAAACCTAAAATAGCAAAGTTTATTATGGTTTTGCTCTTCCAGAGTGACTAATAGAAATGAATCATGGGCATATTAAAGTCAAGTCCATCGGTTTCTGCCTTGGTATTTTATACTGGTTCAACCTCTGATATATTATGGATTAAGGTCAAGAAAATGTTAAGTAGGGACATTTAGTAATCCTTATCCTCTCTCTCTCTCTCTCTCTATTCCTGTATCAAAACCTTATGCCACAAAAATCTGGGAAATTCTCTCACCAGATAAATTGTACTGTGTGCATTTTAAGTACCTTATGTAAAATTATTAATTCCAAAGAACCCCCCCTTGATTTTAAGGACCTGCGTAGGAGTGGAAAGTAAGTTTTTTGGAGGAACACTGGGGTTGTGGGTGGGATGGAGATAGCTCTCCGGGTGCTAAAATCAAATCTAGTATCTGGCCCCATAGAACTCTGCCATGTAGTGATGAATGTATAGCAGTGATGCTTCTGGGATCTCTGAGTCAGCCATCTGGAGATCTCCTTTGCGACAGTAAATTATTTAATGTTCTTGGTCTGTAATGATAACATGGATACATTGGGAAGTAAAAACAAAATAATAATACATAGCATTTTTGATAATATGACATTATACTTTTAAATTTTGGATTATAAACTGTTTTTATTTTACATAAGTATTACTGCCACTTTAGAGTTCATTTTAAATAAGGCTCAGGACCAAATGTGGCTGATGCTGTCCTTATGTTTTATAATGCTTAGAGATTGCAGAGATTTTGCTATTTATATGAATAATCCATGAATTAATATGTGTTGTGCTAATAATCCATGCCCCATACTGGATTTGCCTTGGAAATTCCAGTTAAGAGTCCTTATGCATGCAAGGAAGTTAAAATGGTTTTCGAAGCTGGAAAATAGTAAGTAATATCCAATCAGTGCCTTGTTTTCAACCATCATAACATCAACATTCCCTGTTATTTGGTGTGAATATGTGCACGTGATTACTTACATAACTTGTGCAGGACTACGTTTGACAGATATTTGTAAAGCTTAATGGTAGAACAAGATATTTAAACTGATGTAATATCTAGGAAGAATTTGAAAAAACATGATCCCATGTCACAAACATTTCCTCTCCTCTGTAAGCAGCTGTTCCCAATATCCCTTTCTTATTCACATCTTTTCACTCTCTGGTTTTCCGAGTTACTAATTTTCCATTAGGTAATGAGACAAACAGATGGCCAGCAATACTACATAGTTTATAGTTTGGTTCTCAAGTGAGCAAGTTTTGATGTCTTTTGCAGGAGGTCTTCGAAAATGTCCCCCACAGCAATTCACATCATGATGGCCATTTTGTGATAAACAGCTTATTTTGATTAGTTTTTAGAGTAAGCAGATTTGAAGAGAATTTTGAAAAGCCAGGGCTTTCCCCAACTATACTGTTTTTTTAATACCTAAAAACACAAGGCGTTAGTGACATCACTGTTATTCTTTTCTTTTCAGTTTTCCCCACCTCGGGACTGTGAGAGGTTGATTTGCTGATCCATTCTTCCCACACAGAAAAGCCAGTAGCAATAAGTAATATGTGTTTAGTGTTTCCAAAGCATGTTTTTCACATACATACATTTAACATACATTATCCCATTTTGATTCACCCACTTTGATTCACAGGAAGTATATGAGGTAGGCAGGACAAGGATTCTTGTTAGGCCCAACGTAAGGGTGAGGAAACCAAGGCCGAAAGCTGGTAACCACCAGCATTTTAGTGCCCGGTTCTCCTATTTCAAACCTAAGCTCTGTCTACCATGCTTTTATTTCTCAGGATAGCCACAAATAGTTCTACCCTTAATATACAATATTGTTCAGGGTGAGCTCCCTATGTTGCCTCCCCTATGGCTCCTACTGTGTTGACTTGCTAAGTTGTGGCTGCTAGTGATTTTCTTGGGCCTTACTCCTCTTACCAGCTGTTTAGTTCCAGACTATGCAATGAGTTTACACAACATAGGCCTGTGTTAGAAATGATGAAGGGCTCTTTTTTCCCCAAGGACTCTGCCCTAGGCTGACCTAGTTTGCCTGTCCACTGTCATGTTTGTATGCTCCAGGCTTCTGTGGATGAGGCAGCTATGGGCAAAGTGACAAAAGCCACCGATACGGCCAACAGCTTAGTTTATGCTGCAAAGTGCTGGAAGAAGAATGACATTACTTGATGTTTGATTTCTGAATATGAAGGAAGTCTTGATTGTCAGATAAATAGTTACATGCATAAGGGTATATATTTCTTTCTATATGTTGTATATAAACTATGCATACCGATATATCCATGTGTCTTGGCATGATTAATTTATTAGAAGGAATGAGGAAGCAATATAATAGTTATATAATAGAATGATAACTAGGTTAAAAAAATGTGCTCGGATAGTTTAGAGTTAAACTAAAAAAGACCTTTTATGTTATACAGTATTAATCTTCTGCCTGAATGTTGTTTTTTTTTTTTTTTTTTCAGAGAAAGTGTGATTATTCTGTATCTCTAACTTAGGAAGCTAGTGCATCATAGACACTGATGATGCGGCAGTCATTATCTGCCAAACATCTGCCTAGTAAGCATGTTTTATATCCGTTTGGATCATCAGATTATAGTCAACACTAGATCCAATTACATTCAGACCCTTACTGAGATTTTTCTTTCAAGAGAGGTGGAAGCAATGGAGCCAGGCAGGACCCACCCTGAGGAGTAGTTTGAAGATTTCTGCATGTCTCAGCATCTGAGACTTTTAAAGTCCAAGGACGTGTTCTTGTCAGTGTCCTGAACTAATCAGACTCTTAGCCACTGACTGGCTAAACAAAATGCCCATGGCAGTTCGGTTGGCATGTGAATGATGATTTACTTATTTACAGTGAGCAGTAACTATGAAACGTGTCTTATTACTCAAAATCTTAATGATCAACACATTTCTAACCTGATGAGGCTATGTGAGGAACCAAGTCATAATTAGAAGTTTGCTTTAATCCGTTTAGAGTAAAGCAAAATTAATTTCATGCCAAGTTCTTTAATCCAGTTTATGGAGCTTTCCATCTGTAGGGAAGGCCTTGCCAGTGAGAACTGACATTCAAGGCCATTTATGACTCATTTTTAGTTAAGATGGTTGAAGAATTTTTCTTCCTTTAGGAATAATCTTTCTCAATGTGACAGGGGGCCCATATGCTCCTGAACAGTATTGGATATAATGTTTCA
Source organism: Ateles fusciceps (assembly GCA_036589455.1). Lineage (NCBI taxonomy): Eukaryota > Metazoa > Chordata > Mammalia > Primates > Atelidae > Ateles > Ateles fusciceps. Next base: position 4,517,267 of record JAZHEH010000479.1, on the reverse strand, counting down.
TAAAAAATTCCCCTCCCCTTCTTCTTCCTATGGGTTGCCGTCTCTAATTTTACCACTTCCCCCATATCTTCCCTGTGTTGGTCACCTTTAGTTATATTGTTTATATTGTTCAGTGGCCTACTTTACCTGAAGTGAAACCCAGGCATGTGACTGGAGCTAATTCTCTGCCACTGGTTTACAAATTACTGTTGAAGTTAGTGCATTTAGGGTTGACAACATATCTGTTTGTTTTATATGTTAATTTTACAATTTTACTGTCAGACAGAAATACTACTTTCCTTATTCTCAGACTCTTGGTGGGAAATACTTCACTGAAACTCCCAAGTACTGGACACAATAGAGAATTCTTTGGAAATACTCAAATTGAAGCCACAAAGATACCTAAAAGACTAGAAATGATTTCCTCACATGAGATCCATTGCTATCCGGTAGGTTATCTTGAACTGAAAAGTCACTAATTAACTTTGCAGCATTTACTAATTGGCATCTTTGGGCTGTAAGGCTTGCCTGGCAGCAGTCCTAGATGTTACACATGGTCAGTTTCGTTCAATTTAGCATTTTTTTGACTGCTTCATGATCAAGAGATTTATACATTGAGCTGAATCATCACATAACACATATTTGTGTAATACTTTATAGTTTTATTTCATTTTGATCTTTCAACAGCCTGAGAAATGGTTATTCAGGAATTTTCCTATTTTATAAAAATTAAATTGAGATTCAGAAAAATAAATCCTGTATTACAAATCACACAGGCTAGCCTGGAGTTAATCCCTTTCAACTGTAATCTTCTCTGCTGTTGGTGAAGATAGAACAATATATTTTAGCTTAGAAGGGAAGGTTAAGGGATTGGAGGTTTTGGAGGTAGTCAGACCTAGATTGTGTTCTGACTCAGACACTTACTACCCTAAGTGACTTTGGGCAAGTTTTTTAAACTTCTCTGGGTTTCAGTTTTTCACATTCATCAAACTGGGGTAATACTTCTAACTCTGTTGTAGGATTATTTTGAAGATCAAATGACTGGATGCATGTGGCATGTAGGGCCCAGTGTTGCACTCAGCATGTTGCCAGTTGCTATTACAGTGTTTAACCCAGAAATCTTCCCCTTTTTACACTTTGAAGACTGAGTCAGCCCTGTGGCATCTGTGAAGTTTTGTTTGGATTAGGGCTTTAAGACGGAAATGATGTCTACCAGAATGCTTTTGCTATACTGTGATCCATTTTCCTGAGAAAATGTCTAGAAGCAGTTCCCTCTTGTCTTATCATCAGTATTTTCATTCAGACTGAGCCAAATCGGCCAGGATGGTGATTAGTGAAGCATGTATTAATATCTCCTAAAATTTCACTATTAGGAATTTAATGAGCATACTGAAACGATTTAAGTAATAGTGACACTGTTTACAGTTTTGGGGAAAACAACAATCTCATTTTCATTCCATCAAAGACAGAATAAAATGAAATAAGGAATTTCATTTAGATACATGGAAGTATTTCCTAATGGTCACCAAAGTGAACTAAATTACCAGTGGAGGAAGAAGCTTGTGATAGAGCACAGGACACCCAGGTCCTGGTCTTGATGGTGTTCCTTTCCAGTTCTATAGCTGAGACAAAACACTTTAACCTCTCTGATGCTCAGTTTTTCCATCTGTAAAACGTGGATAATTAAATCTGAGACTTGTGATATTGTGAGTATCTAATAGGATGAAAAAAAAAAGTGATTTGTAAAAACCATAATGTGTTATGCAGACTGAAGGTGGTGGTGTTACTCTCTGGAGTTCTTCGAAAACATCAGACAGTCCTGGATGACTTAGTGTGTTCTTGCCTATAGGCAGACGAGAGACTAAATGAATAACTCATACTTCAGGGATTGTATGTTTTCAGCTTAAATTAGTATCGATGGTATTAGGTTTTGTATCAAATTGAAAATCAATGGCTATTTTTGGAAAGGCATTAAAGTGAAGTAACAAAGGGAAAAATACTTGGAAAGCAAACATACATTTTGTATAGAAAAACTTAATTACCATATTGACTATATGTTAAGTATAATCAGTTACAACCAATAATTATAATGATGATAACCACTGTGCTTTGCTTTTAGAGCATACTTCTAATAAGGCAAAGGTTATTAGTTTGAATCTCCAAATGAGCCAATTAGCATAATGTCAGCCTTCACTTCAAGCTCTAATGAGGTCATGCAGATATATACCTGTGTCCACAAGGAGAATAAAATGAAGACTGGAAAAAATTATGCAGATATTAAACCAGTATGGATAGAAAAACTATACTGTTCATAGCTAGCTTTTTCTTTTTTCTTTTAGCATACCTAGCATTTTTGCATTTTGTAACTAGTTGTCTGAACTACTAGTTTTGTTAAGCAAATTGGTGGTGTAGGTCACTTGAAATGGTATACCTACCTTCCGAAGAAGCCACTAACCTTCTAAAAAGTGTGGTTATGATTACCCAGAGAGGGTTGTTTAATTACCAGTATGTTCCAAAAACTTTGCAGTGCTGTACTTGAAAATGACCCTGAGAACTACATACTTCTTACATGTGTTTTTCAGATTGGAAAATGGAGGCATTTTTCCCCCTAAGTTTTCTTTCAAGTGAAGAGATTTTGGCTAATTTTATTTAAAAAAAAAAAAAAAAAAGGTCAGTAGCACAGCTGGATTTGTAATATAGAGGTCCTGACTCAAAGTTCTATATTTAATTTGCAGTCCTTTTTTTTTTGGTTTCTATGTAGTAAGTTTAATCAGAGGCTGAGAAAGTAAACATCATGTCTGGATATTTAGCAAGATTGATGACTACACAATTACCTCTCCTTCAGAAGCAAACTGGTTGTTTGAAATGCCATTATTTGGATTAGTTTTAGTAATAAAGTCAGTCATATCATTTGATCCATTGGTGTCTACAGGCCTACCTACAAAGAAAGGATATCTAGGATTATAATTCTGATTAAGTTGTGGAATTTGGCATAGGGTATCCTAAGAAACAACATGTTTTCGTATTGTGGATAAGGTGGTGATCTCCACTTTGTGACCTGGAAGATGATGAGAAGGGTTCCTTGTCCCCCACAGTTTATCTTCCCTGACAACCCTATTTACCAAAATTAAACTCTTAAAGATTCAGGCCATCTTCTATACTGTAGAGAAGCTCATTCACACAATCATCTACGCTAGCAGGGATTCAGGCTTGAGGTTTTGAGAAAATGGAGTTAGGATTCCTCTTGAGCATCATCTTAGAACAAGGTAGTAAGGGGATTTGAAATTCTGATGAGAGAAAGAAAGGGAATATTCAAAGAATGGCTTTTGGATACTTGCTGTAAGAGTTTAGATTCAGGTGGTGAGGATCTGGCCTAGCAGAAAGGAACACAAAGATTCTGGGTGCCCAGAGGGTGGGGAAGAGGTGACCTAGAGTGACAGAAAGCTAAGAAAGAGGAAGTGGAATCATTTAAGATAAAATTTAATTTAGTAATAAAATTTTTAATAATATTTAATTCCTAATTTTGCTTATGGGCTTTCTTGTTGATACAACTTTAGATTTAAAGAATGTTGTGTGTTCTCAAGAAAAAAATCAATTACTTTGAATGCATGTGATTTCCTAATTTTATGTAACATTAAAAAACTACTTACTTAAGACAGTTTCCTAAGAGAAGACATGTTCTTTTTGTACAAGAGAGTTTCTTTACTTTTTAGTCATGTGATGGTGAACAGATTACCTAATCTCTCTAAATTTGGTTCTTTTTCAGTGATAACACCAGTTTGATTATTTCACTTGATTGGTGAAAGGATCAATTAGGATAATATATATTAAAAATATGAACTGTAAAGTGCTCAACCAAATAAAGAGTATTAAATATTGTGTGTAGTAAAAGTTGAAGATTACATGCTTAGATTCGGGAGCCGTATTTCCTGGGTTTCAATCCTGGCTTTGTTCCTTTTTATCTGTGTGAAACAGGGCAACTTAAAGTTTGTGTCTCAGTACTCTCATCAATAAAATGCAAAAAATAATAACACCTTACCTCTTGTGGTGATGTGAAAATCAAAGAAGTTCATATACATAGTGGGCTTAAAGCAATGCCTGGTGTAAAATACCATAATCATAGTAGCTGTTGTATTTTTATGTGCATGTTAGCCCAAAACTAATGTTGACTTATTTGCATGGGAGCGGGTTACTGTGAAATTTAAAAAAATATATTGTATTTATGCTTCAAGCAGTATAGCTCTTTGTTTATCTAACAAAGTCGTATGTGATTATAAGCCATTAGTGACAGTTAATGAAAGGGACTATGTTTGAATTAAGCAGTTATGAATAGCCATCTCAGAAGCTTACTTCTCTCGATATTTGAATTAAGAGACTATTCTCATTAATGCCGACTTATAAAGATAAGGTTCACAGTGTTTTTGTCTTGTTTATCATGCTTATACCTGAAGTGAAAGGTTTCAACCCTAACTGCACATTGGAAGCAACTGGGTTCCCTAGACCAGTTCAATTGGAAAATTTGGGGGTGGCACTCAGACCTTGGTATTTTTTTTATAAAGATTCCCAAATGATTTTACTGTGAGGCAGAATATAAAACCATTGGTTTAGAGCAGTAGTGATTACATATATACCTATATCATTTAGTTTCTGACCTTGATAATTTTGTTGTATTTGAATAAATAAAATAATTGGCAGGCACGGTGGCTCACGCCTGAAATCCCAGCATTTTGGGAGGCTATGGAGGGTGAATCACTTGACTTCGAGACCTGGGCAACATGGTGAAACCCCCATCTCTACTAAAAATACAAAAAAAAAAAAAAAAATAGCCGGCATACTGGTGTGCACCTGTAATTCCAGCTCCTCAGGAGGCTGAGGCTCGAGAACTGCTTAATCCTGGGAGGCGGAGGTTGCAGTGAGTTGAGATTGTGCCATGGCACCACAGCTTGGGCAACAGAGCAAGAGTCCATCTCAAAAAAAACAAAACAAAACACCCAAAAAACAAAAACCAAAACAATATGGCTCTTTATGGATGTTTCTTTAAAGGCAGACCTGTTGTTTCCCTTTAGTTTGTAGCTTGTGAGTATATATCACTAAGTAGAAATGAGAAGTTTGATTATTTTTAAATTGTGTGTGTGTGTGTGTGTGTGTGTGTGTGTGTGGGACTTGCAGAATGTGAAAGGTGGGAGGGAGCCTCAAAGGCATCTAGTGCAAGAGGACACACTTTGAAGTCAGTCCTGGTTGCAGTGACTTATTTACTTACTAGGTGTGTGATCTTGTGACACTCAACCTAACTGAGCTGCAGCTTCTTCATCTCCGTAAAATTGAGATGAACATGCATTTTGTGCAATGACAACTGTGTTTCACACTGCATACGCACGTGCACTCACGCATGCGCGCACGCACACACACCCCCCCTTTACTCTGTGCCTCCTTCCTGATCTCCCGCACCATATGGCGCGGATATCCAGAGCAGGGACTGTGTGGGGAGACTCAGCGGGACTGTCTGAGCCTGCAGGGCCAGCTGCTGGGGACGGCTGCCTCCCACTCTTCAGGGATCATTTCTCTGGCTCTTTTGGGACTATTTTGTGGTTGGCTGTTCGGATCTCATGACCTTTCATGAGCATAACCTTTGGTCTGTGGGGGTCAGTCACTGTTGGTCGAGTATAGTGAAGCTGTTATTGAGACTAGAGATGAAGATGGCTTTTTGCTGCCATACGATCGAGGCTTTTGGGTACTTTCTTTTTGAAACCCCAGAAAACATGTGTGCAGGACACTGATGGCTGCTTCCCCTTTCCAGCTGGCTTCCTCTCCATTGCTTCTTTGTGTTGAGTTGGGACACTAGGAGGCCACTATCTATATCTTAGTTTGAAGAGGAGAGGAAAAACTACAGACTTAACTTTCTTTTTATGATAGTAGTAACAGTGGGTTTTCTCCTTTCCACCCTTGTTTCTTTGATCCTCCAGCATAGGACTATAAAATTATTAGGCCACTCAGCTCTCCTGTTGCATATTTTTTGTGTAAAGAAAGGAAGTTCATGGGTTGTTCCTTAGTAGTTGTAAATACTTGGGGGTTTCACCTTAGCTATGGTGTTTCAACGTCCTTCCCACTAACTGGCAGGCCTGGCTTTAGTACTATTCTCAGCCTTAATTTTGAGAATTCTGCTTGTATCACTGTCTCTCTCAACTGATCTTAAAGTTTCGTTGGAAATATTTGTAAATCCAGCTGCCATTTTTCTGAATTTTTCTCTGTTCACTGGAATTAGTGTCAACTCCTCATATTGGTAGCTTTATTGATTTTTTTTTTTAGGTGATGAAGATCTTGAAACATTATACCTGTGGGATGTGTTTTCTAATTGAAATCTGTGCTCATCCACTAGATTATGAGACTCCTGTGGGTAAAAACCATAGTTTTCAGCTTAGCATAGCCATATCTGTCATTTATTACACCTGCTATGTGTCAGAGATATTGCTCTAATTATTTCAGTGTATTCCCATAAAAATAAGGTACACATATGTAACAAACCTGCATGTTCTGCACATGTAACCCAGAACTTAAAGTATAATAAAAAATAAAAAAATTTTAAAAGGTAATTAAATTAAAAAAAAGGTACGCATAAGGAGTCTTATTTCAGAAGAGCTTAAGTAAATTACCCAAGGTCATCTAGCTGATGAGTCACAGAACTTGCTTTTGAATTCAGTGTGACTTTAGAGCCTCTTTTCTAAATCATCTTTCCAAATTCCTTCTTGCAGAAAAGGACAGATGCACAAAAGAGGAGTGGGATCTTGGCCTGTACAGTGTTGGATGGTTCTCTTAAGTAGGAGACAGTTACAGAGCTACATTCTTAAAGAAGAGGGTAGAAAGTTTGCATGTCTTCAAAGCCCTTGTTGTTCCCACTGATCGACAGTGACTTGCATCACTGGCCCTTGCCCGCCAAGGAAGATGCTGAAGATTCGAAGAGTGTTAGGTAGGGAGAGTGTCACACCTGTCTTGGACATTCATATAAAGAGGTGAATGTGGGAGGGGGTCCAAGTGAGATTTGACACAGACCTCTGGGGGTCTCCTTTTTTTTTTTCTTAGAGCATCACTGGCATACATGGGCACTTAATAAAATTTTATTGAGAGCTAGACCCTACCACCCTTGAGGAAGAAGTCATCTGATGGAAGGCTTTGGCCCATTTGTGGGTCTTCACTTCCTGCTTTTTACTCAGGTTAGAGAGGCTGAGATTATGTGAATTTGTCTCTCACTGATGAGGCCATGGATTGAGGCCATCAGACAAACTCTGAAAACTGGAATGAATTTATGGTGACAAGATATTTGGAGGGGCCAGGACTGTGTTGAAGTCAGCCTTGGCTTGCTAAAGATTAGGAGATGCTGTGTAGTCAGCCTCTATGCCTGTGGTTTAGGCCATTAGAATGTGCCTGCCCATTTGGGCAAGAAGTAGGAAGTGCATAAACGCTTTATCAACCTGAAGCTTTGTTGGTTGTGCTCAGAGAATTTTTCCTTTTAATGTATTTGGAAACTATAAATTTAACTCCTGCTGGGAGTGGAAGTAATTGCTTCACACGAGAAAAAAGCCAGCTCTTTAAAAGGCTTAACTCCTTTCACAAATATGTGCTTTTTAATGACTGGGAAATTCCTGGCACAGGAAAAAAAAAATGTCCTTTTTTTTTTTACAAACGAGGTCATTCTGGTCTTAACTAGCCCTGTACGCTCTAGTTCCTGCTTTGTGTTTCATTTGTGACTAGAGGTTATTGGAAAGATAATCCGTCTGTGGATATCCACTGCTTTTTGAGCTTCTTGCCAAGGGGAAAGTTAGCTTAGCTTAGGAACTGCCAAGCCAGTGCAAGAGGCCCAGATCCAAGGGGTACTGGGCCAGTGACTGATAATGATTGAGTTTAGATTGGTCATGGATTGGGTTGTTAAAGAATGCTTTCTGTGTGCACTTGGATCCCTATGTCTGACTCATTCTCTTTAAAATTTTTCAACCATTCCCCTGCCTCTTGGTTCAGGAATAATTTTTCTTTCTTAGGTGCATACCATTTACTCTGCTTTGAGTCTGTTTGGATGAGTAGAAACATCTGTGCCAGTCTGAGGCCTGGTATAAATGAAAAGCAGCTGCTGAGAGAAGTTGCTCTCTACCTCTTCCTTTGAACACTTAGGAGCTGATTGTTCCTACAGTTAATTTGTGAATTGGCTTGGCTGATGTGCAGTAGGTGTCTGAGTCTTTAGATCTGTGTGGTGAAAAGGTTCTCCTACATGCTAGTGTAGAGCAGAGCTCAGTGGATGCCCCTGATTCAATTTAAGCTCACTTTCCCTTCACTTTAACCATTGCCTACCAAGGAGGATGTTAAAAGTTTCGAAGAGTGTTAGGTAGGGAGAATGTTACATCTGTCTTGGACATTCTTAAAAAGATGTGGACATGGCGTGGGTTCAAGTGAGATTTGACATAGACCTCTGGGGTCTCCTTTTTTTTTCTTACAGTCGCACTCAGTCATCCAGGACAGAGTGCAGTGAGGTGATCTTGGCTCACTGCAACCTCTGCCTCCTGGGTTCAAGCAATTCTCATGTCTCAGCCTCCCAAGCAGCTGGAACTACAGGCATGTACCACAATGCCTGGCTAGTTTTGGTGTTTTTAGAGAGACAGGGTTTCACCATGTTGATCAGTATGGTCTCAAACTCGTGACCTTAAATGATCCTCCTGCCTCCGCCTCCCAAAATGCTAAGATTACAGGTGTGAGCCACTGTGTGTGTCCCCAGGGGTCTCCTTTAGATGTTACATTATAAGAAAGCTACTTTGAAGGATTGGTGTTTGAAAATTGATATTTATTAATTGCTTTTTAAGTACCAGCACTATACTAGACCTTTTCTGCAGATTAGCTTTTTAAAGGTAGTAGGCTTGTGTAGTTAATTAGCAGTAGCCCACAAGATTCCCAAGCTACCATACTGCTTCTCATTTTGGAGGGTTTATATTACATTTATATTCCCCTAGAATTAATCCTTGGCTGTAATGGATCAGTGTTTTGATGAGGCCTTGACTGCTTTTTTCCTGTTTGATTGAGTACAGGTTTTTGTTATTTAAAACATTCACTCTCTTGCTACTGAGAGGTTGGTTCTTCTTATCATAACTTCCTAATAAAATCTAGGTTCCAGCATCTTGGTGTCCCATTGATGGCTCTCTAAGTCTGAAACTCCAAGCTCAGTCTTGTTGCCTAATTTCTTGATCTGGGATTGAGAACCTCTGTTCTTAATCCATGAACCATCAGGGGGAGGAGATTATGAAATCTGGTCATGAGCTGCTTAGATATTTGTTGCAGACCTCACTTTTTTTTTTTTTTTTTTTTTTTTGCTTGAAGCACTGCGGCCCATTCAGCGTGCTCCAGAAAGAACCTTTGCTTGAATTCTCTTGGGACATGGAGGAAGTCAGGCTGGATGCTGGTTGAAGTCACGGCTGTGGGGCCCTGGATCACCTGCTTCCTATCCTATTCTGCCTTTTTATTAGTCATCTCAGATGAAGAACAGGAAAAAAAAAAGAATCATTTAAGCTTAAAAATATTTATTATAAAGTTGACTATTTTAACTCAGCTTGCTAGACCATCCTTGAAAGCCTTGTTAAACCGTAGAAAAAAATATTAAGACGTGCCATTTCATTTCAGTTGGTCATTACCTCATGCAGATTACATATGCTAGAAAGGAAAAACCATGACTCATGTTTCTGCAGGGCGCCCTCCCCCGCCACCCCCAAGGCCTGGGTTTATTGTAGGAAGCCAATGAGTATTTTATTGAACTTAATAGCTGGTACAAAAGAATTGAAGAAAACATTCCTAGGAAGTACTATTATACTTGAATTGGGAAGTTCTGGGTAGTTGCTGAGTGCCTCATACTAGTTTCTGTGGGGGAGAATAGACGGATTCAAAATGGGTTACTATTATAGAAGGAAAACTCCCAAGAGAAATCAGAAGCTTCACCTATCTGCCTATGATGCTCACAATGGGAATGGTACTGATTTGCTGATAATATGTTTTTATTATTATTATTATTCTTCAGCCTCAGACGATACAGCAAACTCTCAAGAGGACACTGCAATATTATGAACATCAAGTTATTGGGTAAGTAAAAATTGATTTTGGTTATTATTGGGAGCAAATTAAAGGTAATTACTCAAACATAGCTGCTGAGTGTGTGATTTTCTGCTACCCTGGTCAACCTTATTTTATAGAGGCTATGTTCTTACAGTGTGGGCGGGGGTGAAGGCTTATTGGGGGGGTCCCTTGGAATGATTTCCTTTGGCTTTTTTGTGCTTAATTCTTTTAAATGAAGTTCCTTTTTGATACTGCTTTTCCTTTTTTTCTTAGTCTTCTCATGTCTTACTCGTTTATTCTGATGTTGAATCTTATAATTATGCCTTACTAATGTGGTAAGGTTTATTGGTGCCAACCCAGATGCTTTGAATGGGATTTTAGAATCCTTAAGTAGAGTTTGATAAAAATCACTGCAATCTTAGCACAGTTTAGTGAGAGGAACTGATTTACTTAGAGTCACGTGCTACATATTTTGCTTTATTATCTCCTATTTCTTGAAGTGATTGTGATGTGGTGCAAAGTAAAAATACTTGAGGTCAAGAGACAGGACTTGAAGGCCTCACTAGCACATAGATCTTTTACTAAGCAACTTTATCTCTTTTGTAAAACGTGGTGATAATAATAACTAAGTAAAGGATTAGATGTCATGATTAAATGAGATAATTTCAATGAAAGCATTTTGTAAACAGAAAGCTCCAAATGAGTATGAGATATACCTCTAATTGGCTATGGCAGAAAGCAACTGGCAAATACAAAAGCCTAAATTTACTTACTCATACAATCTAACTTTTAGATTAAATTTATTGACATTAGAGGCAATATATTTTTAATTTACCTTGTTAGTGTTCTTTATATGCCACAGTGATTTATCTTTGTAAGATTTTAAAAACTTCTGAGAAGTCAAGATTCAAACTGTGGTACTTCTTGAACTGCTGTCAGGATTGCTTAACATTTATGGCTAGTGGTCATTGCCATAGGGATCAAGAACATAATTTTGGCTATGAGGGTGTCATGGTTTTTTTTTTTTTTGCAGAACAGAAGGAAAGAAAATTTAATGGAAAAATAATCTTTGTAACTAGTACAACGCATGTACTTTAAGTGCTTGATGATTATGTTAATTGTCGTTTCAAAGGGAATTGCTTTGAAACTTTGTCATACTGATCCTCAGGAGTGTAGTTCTAGGAAAAACATTTTTTAAACTCATGAGATGGCTTTTAGTTTGAGGCCATTAGTGATTTTAAATGGTTTATCCTAATGAAGATAAAGAATGTCAAATTCATCTTTCTCCACACATCCTAAAATAAAACTTAATCACTCTCATTGAATTTGCTGCTTTCAAAGTACGGTGTTTGAATTAAATTAGTATACTTGAAATAGTTCCTTGTATGTGATGAGTACTACATACCTGTTTGCTCTATGTTTATTGTTGTTAATATTTTTATGACAGTATCCATCATCGAACACTATTTTCTGGGATTATGAATGCTCTGTTTTGAAATAAAATAATAATTGATGAAATATTCTCGTTTGTGAACCAAAGTATGCCTTTAAGGCAAATTGGAGTGGGACTCTTATAGTGTGACCAAAATAATAACCAAACTATGTTGCTATAATCAGAATATTTTTTTTCTCCATTGATAGAATGTGAGGGAGTTCTCTTTATCCAGTTAGCTGCCTCAGCTCTCCCCATGTCTAGAAGCAACCTGGACATGGCCTGTGGTGATTCTTTGTCCATTGCATTGATGCTCTTTTCTTAGTTCTGTTTATTGCAGACACAGTGTAAAGAAAACAGAGAATTTGACTCCAGTATAAAGAGGAGTCTCGATGTCTGACATGATCCAAATAGGCCTATTAGCATATTTTGCTTGGGTGTTGGCTGATTTCTGGGACTTGCAGTACCTTTGCTCGCTGCCTTTATTTGCACTCATGCTGATGAAGACAAAGGGGACCTGCTGGCAGCAATTTTGTCATGTTTGCCTTTCTTGACTGTATTCCCCTTTTTTACCTTTTTTCTCATTAATGACTTTTCTGTCAAACTCCCTCTTTTGCCTTTTATACTCCATCTTTCTAGTTTTTATCTCTCTTTTCAGTCAAAATAAGCGGAGCAGCTGACAATCAGTCACCTTTGAACTAAAAATTATTTACAACTGTGTGTTGTTACTCTTAAGAAAACACAATTTAAGGCTTCTTATCTCTAATTGTGAAAAAGAATGTGTTTCTTACAGTTAAAGGAATTTAGGAATCCCTTTATTGAGAATTAAGTGCAGACAAGCATTATTTTAGTTATTTTTGGGGAGGTAAGGGTGGGGAAGGAGATGCTTTTCCTAATCTCTGAAATGGGGCTTGCTTAAAGCTGTCTTGAAATAACTCAGCATTTAAATACTTTGTGTTGAGGTGTTGAAGCAGAACAGGCAACAGAAAGTATGAGCTAGCCCTTCTCTTTTTAATTTCTTAATTATCCTCTAACCACTGACCTTCCTTTCTTTACTTTTAAAACTCTGTCCTTAATCTGTTTTATTTATCAGAGCTCCAGGATTGTACAGTTCTGCTCCTTGGATTTTATACTGGTTGCCCATAGAAACTCTCTGAGGCTTTTTTGTCTGCCAGGACTGAGACTTGAACGCAGAGAGCAGCTATTTCGAAGGGTCACAGACAGAAGGATTGGGAGGGAGTAGGTGTTAGGGCTTCCTGTGAGGAAGTAAGATAGCCTCTCTGTACCTCATCCACTTTATCTTTAAACATTATTCTATTGCTTAATGTATCCATTCACTTGTTCATTTATTCATAGAGATTATTCAAGTTGGGGAAATGAGTGCTAAAATAATTTATTCATGCCATGTGATAAATCTTCTTCTCTTCATCTCCACTATCATCATCATCTCTCACTGAGACATTCTGGGCTAATTTTCTGGTTTCTACTTTGTCCGCCAATATGTATTTTCACCGTAGCAAAGTGATAAAAAAATTAGATCATGCCACCTTCTTATGTGAAACCAAAGGTTCTCAGATGTTAATGTGCTTCAGATTCACCTTCCAGCCTTGTTAAAACACGTATTACTGGGCCCTGCTCCCGGAAGTTCTGATTTTTTGTAGGTCTAGATGGGGCTCAGAAAACTGGCATTTCTGACAAGTTCCCAGGTAATGCTGATGCTGCTGGTCCAGGGATCACACTTTGAACCTCCTGTTTTAAACCATACAATGGCTTACTATGGTAGAATAAAGTCTAAATTCTTTCTGTGATCTGGCCTCTGCCTAATTCTCAAATGTTACCCCTTTCCACTTCCCCTTTTCCACTCCATTTCAACCTTCTGTTGGTTTCTCAACTTACCAACCTTAGCTTCAGGGCCTTTGCATATACCATTTTATTTTTATGTAATGCTTTTTCCCCAGATGTTTGCATGGCTTATTCTTTCTATAAATATAGGTCTCTGTTCACATGTCTTCTCTTCAGGAAAGCCTGCCCTGACCACCCAGTCTAAAGTGTCTCTCCATGACCTACCTCAAACTCCAATTGTGTCAGGCTGACTTTGTGGGAAATTTTGATTACTATGTAAATGCTACATATTCATGCTCACTTGGAGAGATACTTCTTCCTGTAGCATTGTCTTTCCTCTACCTAAGAGTAAGGGGTCACTGAGTGTGCATCTTTATGTTAGTTGCTCTTTAACTCAAACTTCTAGGGAATGGACTAGCTTTCTGGCTAATGTGGGATGGAAAGATTAGTGAGAAGCAGAAGGGATCAGTAGGAGACAGGCAGGATTCACTTTAGAAATTAAAAGAAACTGAGGATGGAAGAATGTCTGCTTGTAGTGGTACTTTTTCTGATTTAATTCTTGCTCTTATCTTGTGCCCTTTCTTCTCTTTGTATGTTGTAGAAAGACTGTGTTTTATAAGTAGACATATTAGACTTACTAGACTTAAAGTCAGGCTTTGCTATTGAATAATCTTGGGCAGGTTACTTAAAATCCCTGAGCCTCAGTTTTATCATTTTAAAAATAGGAATAATAACAGGGTTGTGGTGAGATTCAAATAAAATCTTAATGATGATAATGTATGAAGTTATATAATCACATAAAGCAGTTAGCATAGTACCTGGTACACACAATGATCATCAGTTAATGAATTGAATTATTATGACTACTGTTAGTATATAACTCTTTTGTAGTTCAACTTTTGTGGATTGTCTTCGATTTATCCTCTTGCTGCAAACTTTTCTTGTCTTCCTTGGGCCTTTTAAAGTTTAGAATCTGTTGTTTAGCATTGAGAGCTGAACATGCCCAGTTCATGTTCTAGCTACAGTTTTCTTCTTACAGGGAACACCTTTTTCTTTGATTTTTTTTTGACTGAAATTTCTGTCTCTAGAGGGCTTGACCTGACTGCTCTCACTCATATTTGTACCACACGACTCCTGCTGGTCTATGGCTCACAAAAATGAATTGCTGTGGCGGTGTAGATGAAGCATAGATTTCTTCAGTAAACTATTATGGAGATGTGATAATCTTTCTGAGATATAGTGCTCACTTGCTATATATTTTAAACAATAAAGAATAAAGAAATATGTATTCAGAACCATGCCACTAATTTTATCTTTTTTTTTTTTTTTGCCAGAATAAGCATTGTTGTATTAATATCATGGGTAGGACTGTTGCCAAACTCATATTAGTCTGGGACACCAATTCTTATAGGCATCTAAAATTAAATTCTATTGCTCCCATTATTAATGTGGGCCCTATGTTTGTTTTATACAGCCAACCTTCTGTTCTCTTTTTCTTTTGACAATTGAGGAGAAATTAAGCCAGAATAATTTCAATAGAATACTAGAAGTGAAATTAAGAGTGGGAAAATTCTGATTATTCTGGGAAACAAACTTCAGGGATACTACTTAACCTTTCATGATCAGGTTTTGTGGCTTAAATTACTTTATTTAAAAGTGATGTAGCTTTTTAATATATTTACATAGAAAAAACAGTATCTTTTTGAAGATAAACAGATTAGACAAAAGCTAATATCTTTGCTTACTATGTTTGAGGAGATATGCTGGGTACTTTCCATCTTATATTTAATCCTAAACATATTGCATGAGACTACCATATTAAGCACATTTTACAGATGAGGAAATTGTGGCTGAGAGAAAAATACTTTTTTAAGGGCATTCTGATAAAAATGGTGGAGGTTGATTTAAAAACAACCCTGTGGTAGTCTGTGTTTAACATCTGTGCTCCCCTGTTCCACCTCTTATTGAGTGACTCCTGCATTCTGGAAACTGTAGTAAGCATTTGCCTAACTGGTTTATTGGAGTCTGATCTCAATGAGGTGTACAAACAAGAAACCATTTTATTTTTCTCTCCACTCACATCAGACGTGCTAGGATGAATCCCCTTTGATATTAGCTTAGATTGCTCCATTTTCTAAATACTTCCTAGAATTAGGAAGTTTACTCTAGACCAATTTAAATCTTTACCCTCTATCCAGCCTGACTCTTATGTTCCTTTCTCTGTCTGGATCAGACCTTGGCCTAAGAGTCTTGGAATGTAGAACAGAGTGTATGATGTGGGTTTTCACTCCTCTTCTCCAGGCCATTCCTTTCTGGCTCCTGTCTCTTCTGATGTGTTGGGTGATGCATGAATGAAATGGAAAATGGCAGAAGCCTTTTTACATCCACTGGGGTTGTAGCAGTCCTCTCTTGGCTGTGATGCCCTCGCTAGGGTGCATATATGAGTTCTGCCCCTGACTGCTTCGGCTGCCCCAGCTCCTGCACTCTTGTAGTCTTGCTAGTGGGAGCCCTGTCCCTGGCTGGCATCCTCTAGATTGGAAGAGCCACATGACAACCAGACAACTCGAGCTTGTCTCTCTCTTCCTAACCCATGGGAAACTCACATTTTTGCCCTGCCAAATGCTGGGCCTTTAGGTTGCTCCCAATTTTGCTTTATTTTTTCTTTGTCAATAACTCTTTCCAGAATCTTCGTCCTCTTATCAGTCAGACATGGGGGTGTAATCAGGAAATCCACTGCCTCTGCAGACATTCCCTGGGGGAAGGAGATGGGCAACCCCCAACCTCTACCAGCTACGGCCTCCCCCTCACCAACCGGACTTCTGCAGGGAACACTCATCTTTTCTTGTTTTCTAGGCGGGGGAGGGAAAAGGTACAATAGCACTTTCTTCCTAGGTCAGTTCCTTACTCTTCTGAAGATTTGATTTTAAAGTCTTTCTATTCCTTTGCTTCTGTAAGCTGGTGGTAGGATGACAGGGGTAGTGGCTATTTAGTCTCCTCTTAAATCCTGAAGAACAACTCTGGTCTTCTTGACTACCCCTTTGGGACGTGGGAAGATTTGGCCTTTATTGTCATCATCCTTTTTGTCTTAGCTTTTATTCAGAGGCAACTCAAAAAGTCCCAGCCAATATCCAGCCAACGCAGACATTGTGCTATTTAGTCCTCACAAGAACTCTAGGAGGCACCTCCATTTTATGAGAGAGGAAAGTTAGACTAACAGAGATTAGGTTACTTGCTCAAGATCTCACAGATAGAAAATTAAAAGACCATGACTCAAATTCTGCCAGGTGTATGTTATTTATACACAATACTGCTATTTCTTGACTGTGATAGAGGTTATGGTGTATTTACTTTCAACACTGTTGAATGCCAGGACACCAAATTAACATTAAGTTTTCCTCTTCTATGATCTTCCTTATAGAAACAGATCACTAGGCCTGATGAAGTGCTCACAGAGTGATACGTTAGCTACACAAAGCTGATATATTTTTTGTTCTCCTTATTTTTCTTTTTTCACATGTAGCTTTCTTGTTAACAGTTGACTCCAGTTCCAGGTGTACACGGCAAATGCTGATGTAAATGGTGGGTTACACCAGAATTATGTCTCAAGGTTTCATTTACTTTAAAAATGTGATTATGATGAAAGCATAGACTGCACGTGCTTGTGCATGTATATATGAGTTGCATTCGCAGATGCTTTCAAAAATTTCTACTTATGCTAATTTTGTTTTCTTCTTAGTTACAGGGATGCAGAGAAGAATTTCCACAATATCTCTAACAGATGCTCCTATGCAGACCACTCCAACACAGAAGAAATTGAAGACATCTCAGGAATTCTTCAGTGTACTGCGAATATACTTGGTATGTTAACTACATATTTATATGGTTGAGAGAGAATGAAAGAGAGGGAAAGTTGAGGTGTAAGTTTCATTTTCTACCAAAGAGAGATTTGGAGAATATGGCAAATTGAGACCTAGACCTTGTGAAGGGATGAATGTTAACTCTCCTGAAGATGTTTGAGTGGAAATTGCTTGCATGCCATTTACTTAGAGATGGAAAAACATCAAAACAAAAATACTTAAATTCCAAGGAAACAATTTCAGATACTCACATGTTAATAATATTAGCTCTGTATAATCCATATGTCTTTGGCCCATATTTTCAGCTGAAATTGTGGGATTTTTTTTTCCCCTCTCAGTCATACTCTGTTATTTCTGGGAGATCATGGTTGGGGCGTAAGGGTGGCCCACAGGTACTCTTAACACTCTACAATCCAGTGTTCCTTTCTGTGGCTTTGTCACTGAAGGGATCATCTACTGAGGTCTCTGTGCCCTACTTGGGGCTGGGAAAATGTCCATGTTAAAGATATTTGTACTTAGGACAGAGGGGTTGTTTTTGGATGCTCCAACATGGCTAAAAAGTACTGTTGTAGTTTGTACCCAATCACACATCCTTAAGCTACTGTAACTGAGTTGTACTACCATACTATCTGAAGGTCTTTATGTGTGCGAGAGCTACATTGTATTCCATGCAAAATATTCTAAGAGGAATATTGTTTACCTAATGTCTTACAGATGTTTCTAGTGAGAAATTTCTCTTTAAGTTCTTTTTGGAATCATTTTCTTCCTTATGACCCAGATAGGTATCCATGGGGTGCTGGAGGGTGCTGTTGGGGGAATAACAAATCTTAGTGAGCTACTTCACACAGAATGCAGAATCACTTCTCTTTGGGTTCAGGTGATGGAGAATTAGGCAAACCAGTTTTCCTGTTCTTTCTTTTCCTTTAAAGTGATTTCCCTGGAGACACATGAGTTTCTCCTACAAACAGTTTCCAGGTCACCTCAACCTAAGAGTCTGTCAGATTTTTCTAAACATGCCTGACTTCTAGAGGTAGACTTCTTTTACATTCAGACTGGAAACCCAGCCACCAGTTGGCTACATTTTCATGCTAGGTAATTTTTGTAAACACAAAATCATGTAATAAGAAAATGTATACCTTTTGTGAGGGGAGGCATATAGATGTTAGTGGTTTGATGTAACAGTATGCAGGACAGTGATGGGTAGTTGAAAGGATGCCAAATATTCAGCACCTTAATCTTAGAACAACTGCAGAGATGTCACCATACCCAAGTAAATCTTATGATTGGAGAAAATAAGGGATGAGATTAAAAAAGACATTACCCAAGAGCTGTTTAGTTTTCTGATTTTGTATTTTCAGGGACTCTCTTTTCAGTAACATATATTTATCTTAATGCATTGTGACTTCAAGGGGTTGGGTGATGATGCCACACTAAAAGGGATATATCAGAATCTCAGTGAAGGAATGTTTAATATTTTGAGAAGTTGCTTCTTATCCAGTTTCTGAACATTTTCCTGACCCTCACATCTTTCTTCCTTATGCTCCCTATTTTTAGAATCACTGAGGTAGAGGGAGTAGAAAGTGTTCAAAGGTAATGAATATGTTGGAGGTGCTAAAGGCATTTGGGCTGTGGCTTGTAAGTGAGTGTGTAGAATTTCCAGGGAAAGAAAACCTGGGTCAGACAGTTTGAAATAGTGACCACCAGGGGACACTGTTGGCCCAGCATGGCTTAGTTGCCCTTTGAAGGTTGCCCTGAGATCCTGAATAAGTAGTGAGTGAGAACAGCAGGCAATGTGCTGCCTGATGACATTAGGGTAAGTGAAGTGTTTATAACTTAGAAGGTGACTTTGTAACCAGGGTTTAGATTTCCATGAATACTAACTTTTTCTACAAAACAGATACTAGGTCTGATTATTTTATTCCTCTTAAACAATGATAGGTTGTTCTGAAGATTTAAAGCACAATCTTGTAAAGTTTAAATTTCTGGAGCTTAACATTTAATGCCTGCCACCTGCCAACCAGATGCTGCCACAGATGATTATGTGCCTAAGTGGTAGCTGTTCTCTTTGAATAATGTCTTTTCAGAATTCTTGATATATTGACTCTCTGAGGACAGCTTTAGTGGCCATATTCAATAAAAGCTTTGTTTTTAACAAGTTGCTGAGTTATGATTAATCTTGGCTTGCTTAGATTTTATCCTATTTTAAAGTTTTGTTTAAATTCTCTTGTGTAATCATTTATGAGAATGAAAGAATTGGTTAGCTTACTGTACAGAAAAGCAACACAAAAAAAATATTTTTGGGAAGGGTGTTGGGAGGTGGCACAGGAAAATAGCATTTCAACCAAGTTTAGAAAAATTTTGATGCCGAGGAACCATTTTTTTGGATGGCAGAAGGCAATGTTCCAACTCATGGTTTGTATTTGTGACCTTTGGGGAGTGTGATTAGAATACTGGTGGACTGAGTTTGGCAAACATATGTATCTCTTACCTTCTTAAGCTGTTGCAGTGTTGTAACAGAGAATGGAAATGTGTTGATTTATTCATTTATTTGTATGTTATTTATACTTCATTATCAAAAAAGATGAAGTCATAGGTCACAAAATATGATCATAGTAGCAATTTTTCTCCTTCCAAAGTGACCATTCCTATCTAATTACTATTAGCAACTCCTCTAGATAGTTTGGTCATTTACTGGCTCTTCAGGTTGAAGTTGGCATTTACAGGGTGACATGGAATAAAAAGAGCACCTGGAGAGAGGCAGACAGTGAGTTGGAGAAGACCAGTTATTCCTCTGTCACTCATTTGTACTCTTACCTCTTCCATGAGACTCCCTGGGAGCGTATGTTGTGCCCTACAGAGTGATTCATGCCTCTGGAGTAATGGGAAAGAACTGCTTCCAGATATCAAAATGTTTGCTGTCTATTTTCCTTTTGTTGGCTTAGAAACTGGTTGTTTCTATTTTCTGTCTCATCATTTACAAATTACGGATATTGATTATGGTCTGTTTATTGCTGTCTCTTCACTACATTTTGGTGCTCTGGCAGTCGCTGTGTTAATGGAGGCTGGACCCTTGAAACTCTGGCCGTGCAAAGAAAGATAATGGTTCCTAGGCATTAAATTAACAATTAAATGCCCTCCCTGCTGGAGGACTTTAGAGTTAAATTTATTGCTTTATTTGGTACATGATGTCCTTTGCATACCAAAATGATCTAATTTTAGTTGTCTAAAACAATTTTTTTTCTCGCCGTAATCTGCAAAGCCTATTTTTAGCTCAAATTAAATAGTAGAAATGTGTTTATGCTCTTATGAAACATGACATTTAGTATTTTCTTGGAAATTGTAATGGTCGAATGGTATGATGAAGCAAGTTTGAAAGCATGTGTACCATGTTTTCTGCTGAAATGTTGCTGCTTGTTCCTATGGGTTGGATTTCAATAGTGTTGTAGGCAGGGAGACAAAGTGAGTAGGAGAGTTAAGGGAGATGGATGATGAATTGCATAGTCTCCTTTGTCATAATAAGTTAAATATAAATGAGGTTATGACTATTTCAGCTTTAACAAGTTCTAATACTATTAAGGGTGTTGTGGGTGTTTCAGTTGTTGTACAGCTTTAAGAGCTGCAAGATGGGGGGAGATAGGGTGTAGGAGAAAGACTTCCCACAGTAGTTTAGAGAACAAATAGACATGAGAGCTCTAGGTTAATTCATTTACTGATGAGTTATAGCAAATAAAGATTCGCAGTTTAAATATTTTCAGTATTTTACTAAAATGCATTGGAATTAAGGTAGTTGGAAGGGAAATAATTTAATAATGTTACTATAATGTAGTGATTTAGAGCAAGACTGGAGCCAGACTACTTGGGTTGAAAATGCAACTCAGCTCTTTACTAGCTGTATGAACTGGAATGATTTACTTCATGTTTCCTTCCCTCATATTTCTTATTTGCAAAATGGAGATGATATAATTACACACTTCCTAGAGTTGCTAAGAAGATTAAATGAGTTAATTTTTATAAAATACTTACTTAGAACAGCATAGTATATAACCAACTGCTATTATTATTATTGAGTATTCCCGAAATAATGTTTGCGTCGGACGCAGGAGATTTGCTTACTTTTTTAGGTGAAGAAACTGATACTTTGCAAGATTAACTAACTTATCAATGTCTTTGGTTAGAGTTAACAAGTGCCAGAGGCAGAATTTAAATTCATTTCAGTCTGATTCCAGACCTCATGCTCTTCTCAGTACTTAGTGCTGCCTTCCAGAGCTGTTGACTGTGTCATCATTCCTCTGATGCTAATTACACACCATCTTTCCAGTTCTCTAAATTCTTAGAATCATCATGATGTCGCATTTTGCTTAGCGCATTGCTCTTTCAAATGTACTTGGGATACTTGCTTGCATGTGACAAACTTCTTGTCAGTATTGAGGAAAGTGCAGTTTCATTGCAATTTGGATCATTTCAGTTTAGAAACTAGGATTATTCTTCAGATTTCAGGTTTTGAAAATGCAAATTAAGGGTGATGGTGTTTCCCATCACAACACAAACAAGGTTTCATAGCTTTGCTGTAGTAAACACTGTGCCAGTTTTGCTGCTCAGATTTCAACCTAATCTTGCTACGTAGCTGGCCTCATGTGTTAGACATCATTAGGGTAGCATAAAACCTGCAAAAAGGCTGTTTCTGATGTTGATTTCTTTTAATGGAAAAGTTTAAGAATGTCATTAAACAGTTTCTAAACAGAGACTTTAGGTAGTGGCTCTGTGTAAATTGGAGAAAACTTCTGTTTTCTGCTCTCTGTTTATATACTTTCCCTGAAATAATCAGATGTAGTGGTAGTCCTGAGAAAGTAGGAGAGCATTATGTGTGGACACTTCTTCCTATATGTATAAGATAAACACTGTAATAAAAACATGTCCTTAGGCTACAAGTCAGTTTTAGAAGTTACAAGGATATTGAATAGGAATGTGGCATGGTTTCCCTCTCCTAGATATTTTTCTCTCTTAGGAACATTTTCTTCTGAATCTTGTGACAGACTATTTCCCATTTGTCCTGCTAGATTTCTCCAGACATGGTTTTTTTTTTTCTTGCTGGAAAAACATGGCAGTCCTTTTTCTTACTTTAAAATTTTTGTTTGTGTATCTCTAATGCATTGTTTCCCTATCACTGGCAACTTTCCGTCTAAGCACCTCTTCTTTGTATCAGGGGAGGACAACCTCTCACATTCCTAAATTCTTCAGGTTGTTTTTTGTTCTCTTTTCTAAACTCTCCAGTAGGTTGGTGATTATTTTTCCTTTCCCTTTTTTTTTAATTGTTTTAATTTTAATATAGTTTTATATTTATAGAAAAGCTGTGAAGATAGTACAGAAAGTTCTCATGTATCCCACACCCATTTTCCCCCATTTGACATCATACATTAATATAGTAACTTGGTCCCAATTTATGAAACAATATTGATATATTATTACGGACAAAATTCCATGCTTTATTCCAATGTCCTTAATTTTTAAGCTTTTTCTCTTCCAGGATTTCACTCTAGATACCACATTACGTTTAGTTGACTTATCTCCATAGCTTCTCTTATCCATGACAGTTTCTCAGACTTTGCTTGTTTTTGATCACCTTGACAGTTTTGAAGCATATTGGTTAGATCTGTTGTTTCCTGTTTGTTTTGGTATGTGCCCATATGCCCATCATTGCCTTGACATATGATCATATTGTGTGTGTGTGCGTACATGGTGTGTTTTGAGTACTTCCTTACTTTCCAGCACTATAAGGTGTTTCAGACTTATCTTTCATACTTCCTGCCCCAGTTGTCTAGAATCAGCCATTTCTCTAACGAACCTTGATTCCTTTTATTGGAGAGTGGTATTAGAAAACATGACCTGGGCACTGGTTGTACTCATTGCTATTGGAGTGTTTTGCTTCTACACCCTCTCAGCTGACAGAGCAAGAGAATATATGTGTGTATACTAACTCGTATATATATGCCCGTGTATAAATATTTTTATATGTATTCGTCATATTATGCTAAAATGAGTTCATACTGATGTCTCCAACTGGACTCCATTACCATGGAGATCATTCTAACCTTCCCCCCCTTGCTTGTCTATAACCTCCTTTCTAACATGGAGAAACCTGACTCCCGTTAGCCATCATTTACTACATTCTTCAATTCCAGTGTACATTTATCGTTGTTTCAAAATTGTCAACACAAACTCCCAGGGGGAAACAATTTTATCAACTAGAATACATAGCCTATGGGCAGTTTGGGAATATGTAGTTATGTACAAAGTTTTGTAGTGTCCACTCATTTCCAGTGTTACTTAGGTAAGCACCTTTCTACCCAACCACTTCCGGTGAGATTTTTCTGTATATTTGTAATACAGCTAGATTATTTTATTATATGGTCTTCCATCCTGTGATATTTTGTTCTCCTAAATACACACACACACACACACACTTAAATTTGTATACAGTAAGTTTTATTCTTCTGCTGGAAAGTTCTGTGGGTATTGAAAAATGCATAATGTCATATATCTACCATTAGATCATACCAAATACTTTTATTTAAAAAAATGCCTTGTGTTCCACTTTTATAAAAACCTGTGTTCCATTTTTCTCAACCCCATGTCACCTCCAAATCCCTGGCAAGTACTGATCTGTTTGCTGTGCTATAGTTTTGCCTTTACCAGAATGTCATATAAATGTAATCATATAGTATGTCGCCTTTTCATTGGATTCTTTTGTTTAAAAGTGTGAATTTAAGGTTAATCCATGCCTTTGGCAGAGAGTGCATTCCCTTTCCCCCCGCCTCCTGAAAAATATTCCATTTGACATGTACTGCAGTTTGCTTATCCATTCATTGATTGAAGGATACCTTTGTTCCTTCCGTTTTTGGTTATTATGAATTAACTGCTATAAAACATTCACTTGCAAGTTTTTATGTAGACTGTATTTTCAAATCAGTTAGGTAATTACTTAGGAGTGCAATTGTTGGACTATGTTTAACCTTGTAAGGAACGACTAAAGTGTCTTACAAAGTGGCTGTGCCATTTGCCTTTCCAACAGCAATGAATGAGACTTCCTGTTCCTCTTCATCCTTTCCAGAAATGAGTATTTTCAGTTTTTTAGATTTTAGCCATTCTAATACATGTGCCTTCCTCCTGGAAGTTTTAATAAACAAAAGCAGCACCTGTTATCTTTTTACAATTTCTGCTTATACCAACTATAATTGATAATTTTGTTTTCTGGTTTTGTCATTCTAAATACTGTTCCTGATATTGTGACTGAATTTAGAAACTGCTTAAAAATGTATTAGTGACAGTAGTGATTGCCCATGATACTACCGTAATAGGTAAACTCTTTCTCTTTGGCTTGGTAACAATAAGTTCCTGCAATGGAGTTAGTCAGCATTTATTCACTAGGAAATGAAATATTTTAGGACTTTGAGTGTAAGTTTGAAATGATACGACCAACAGGGTCCCATTTGTTGAAGATGTTGAAATATAAGTTGTCCACAAATGGTCTTTGTCAATATCATTATGCTCTCCTAACCCCTAGCTTGCCTGAGTTAAGATTCCTTTCAACACTATCAACAGCCAGTGAGTCAAACTCATTTAACTAAAGCTCCTTTACACAATACAGTCTCATAACGAAATTCTCAAACCTTTTAGAAACTCTCCTATTTTTGTTTTCTCAGAGATAGTATTACCACCATTTAAAATCTGCAAAACTTCTTAGTTGGATAAAACCAAATAAAAGCACTTATGTATAACTTAGAGCAGGAGAAATAGAAGCATAGCTAGGTGAGGCTGCTTTCATGGGGTCACACCGTTAGCCGGTGGAGAGGGCAGGGACTGAACTATGAGGCGATGATTGGAGAGCCTGCTGTATTACTTATTGACCCCTCAACTGCTTCTGTTACCAAAGAGTAATCATTATTATTGCTTTTTCTCTGAGTTAGAAGGAAGATTATTCTTCCCTCACTTTGTGAGAAACGTGATTGTGGGCCTGTAATCATTTCATATGTTAAACCCATAGCTTATTTTGTTGCCATCTCATGGAGTAGATTTATAGTGATCTGGCACATTTGATTTCTGAAATACTGTTTTTTTGTCTTTATTTCTTTGAGTCTTTTTGCTGAAGTGAGCACACCACCTTCCCTTCTTCCCCAACCTTTTTATTTTGTGTTAGATGACTTTTGTTAATTAAATGAATTATTTCCTATGCATGAGGCTAATTTTTTTGTCCATTGTGTTATTTCTCTGTTTTCATTGTTCTTTGATGCATAACTCTAACTTCGACTCAACTCCAAATTTTAATAACATGATGTTTTAATTCTTCTGACAGTTAACAAAAAATTTTAAGATTGGAGTTAAGTTTAAACATCCTGAGTTCTATGCTAGATGAGTTGTCATTCTTATTAGTCTTGAGTTCAGTTCTTCAGTCAATTTTAAGTGCTTTTGACAGCATTTCTATTGTAATTTATTTAAATTAATCCGGTGAGTAGAGTTTTATGTGTCACAATAAAGATGTTACTCAAATTAAGACATTTTATATGTGGTAAATTCCCTTTATTATCCCACTGTTAGTCCCATTTTTCAAAAGCAAAAAATATTAGTCTTGTATTTTTTATGAGCCTGCTCAGTTAAAGATTTCCATATGTTATGTTTTCCATCAGGGGAGCTATGGACTGTTATGTATTGTGGATGATTTTTATAGGTGTTTTGGAGTGCTCTTTTCCCATTTCTATTACTCATAGTAGTACCTAGCTAAAGTGATATCTCCTTCAAAACTAATAAGTTTGAGACCACACTTCCAATTCCTGGTCTATTGTGTTTTTTTTTTCTTTATTTCCATGAAGTCTGATCTTAACCTTGAGAAATGGCAATTTTCCAATATGAAGAAAGAAGTTGTAGATTTTGGAAATACTTGTTGGAATTTTCCACTGTGTTATAAATGCATTTTATTTTAGCCTTTGTGGGCAGCTTGTACACTGTTATCCACCAGCATTATGGTCTAGAATCAGGTGGGGTAGAGAGGTTGCTGGGCGGTAGGGAATGGTGTGGGATGTGAGGACTGAGCTTCACTCCCCAGGTAGAAAGGGCAGTCAGAAGAACCAGTGTAGGTCCCCCAAGAAAGACATGACTCATTGATGGAATGGAGGCAGAACCTCCAGTGTTGGTGACAAGCACGAAAAGAAACTGATAGAGCATATATATGAGTCAACTAAACAAGAAATGCATGTGATTTTCATAAGCAAGGATATTGAAGTAACTCCTGACTCCTACATAATGGTCAGGACTGAACGTTGTCCAGAGCCAGGTAAGTAAAAAGAGGTGAAATTAACTCTGAAAATATCAATTGTAGTTTTGATATTTATACATTTATGCTTTTATTCTTCATAGGGAAATATGATTGCATTATCCACTTGAATCCTAATCCTAAAAGTAATCATGTCTACGCTAGACTCTAGATCAGTAGACCCTACATTCCACAAGCGATGCTATAGTAGGGTCATCTAGAGACATTAAGAAATAAAAGAGGCCTACAGACATTATACCGAGATATTCTGATTTGTCATATCTAGGGCAGAGACCAGAACTTTGTATTTTAAAAATACATTCTCCCGATAATTTTAGTATGCACCCATGACTTTTAACAATTTAAGGCTAATCCTGCTCCTGGGCAAGGATGCTTAAGAAACTGTAGGTCAATTCTTAGGACATTTGAGACCAAGTCACCTTTACTGTTAGTTTGGAATCTAAAATCCTGTGTTTCTCTTTCTGTCTTATTCCTGAAACTGGGTTGTGGCCTTGTACTCCACCCAATTCTTTTGACTTATTCCTACTTCTCTTTAGGACTTTAGTTCTATTTCTGAATCTCACATAGGAACTGGGGCTCTGCTTTCATTCATTGCTTTTCGTCTTCCAGATACAGGCTTAATGCCTCTTGCAAGATGCTCTGTATTTAATTTACCTTCCTCCCTCCCTCCCTCTCTCCCTCCCTCCCCCTCTTTTGCCTTTTCTCTATCTCTTTGCCAAATCTCCTTCATGCTGACAACTGCTGGCTTAGATTACCGGCTTAGACTGCCTTCATTTGCATCACACAATTAGAATATCACATTTTTTTTTCCCAAAGTTCTCTGATAAATCCCTCCCTTTATTCATCCCATGTCATTAATTCCACAGAGACTTGCAGTAGTGGTTTGTTCAAACTAATGTCAGAAATAGTGGGTCATGCATAGTTTTCATAAAATACCTGGTTACTGCTAGATTTTTTTACTTGAGAGCTTTAGATAACACTCTCCTGATCACTATTACTGTTGTTAGGATTAGAAATCCTATTAATTCCCAGAGGACAGTTTTACCCTAGGCAGAAAATAAAGTGGGCAATAGAATTCACTGCTGCAATAAGAAAGGGAAGTTTATACTTGTCTGTGAGTTTTCATAAAGCACAGAGTCATTTTAGGACCTTTAAAAGAAGAAATCAAGAGGGATTTCAGCGAGAGAACAAACAGAACAGTGACAAATGATCCTGACCCTTGTGAGTTACTCCACTGAGTGATTAGTGCTCAGGAAAACTTTGACTGAAAATACCCAATTGCCATCACTTTTCTACTGTTCATTCTCTTTCTTCTAGTTCTGTGTACTTCTCCACAACATTATATGAGACTTCATTCGCCTCTTCATTCCCTTCTAGTACCTCAGACTGGTTTTCATTTACCTCTTTTTGTTTCTATAACCGTTCTATTTTCGTTTTTCTTATTCTCAATATTACATTTTAATAAAAAGCAATGATTGAAGTCTGCTAAACGTAAGTTTACTTCTCTTAATTTGTCATCACATTTTTGCTTTAGTGCCATATTTCAGCTTAATTTCTAGTTGGCAAATTTAGTAGTCAAGTGGCTCTAACTTACTGCAGATCTATATAGCTTCTTTAATTCAGGGCTCTAAATGGTCACTAGGGTTTTAGCTGGACTAGTATATTGTTACATTAACTGCAGGAAAAGATTGATTAATCCAGAGAAGTCTGTATATAATATTGTAGAGGAAATGTTTGCCCTATTAAAGGAATAGTTTTTAAGTACTTTGTTCCATCAATACAAATATTTATTGAATATGTTGTATTTTTGGGTATTGTTCTAGGTACTGGTGATCATCAGGGAGAAAATAGAAAGCAGGGGAGGCAGGCAGTAAAAAACTGCAGAAAAATAACAAATACAAAAAATTCAGAGTGATGCATGCTGTGAAGAAAAATGAGACAATGGAATGTAAAAGGGTGGGAAGGGCTTCAATAATATGTTAATGATAATATTCTCAAATCCATTTAAGCAATTCACAGGATTTCTATATGACCGTAGTATTTGTGCTGTTTCATTGATATTTCTGGATTTAGAGCTCCCAAAAATGAACTTTTTTTTTTTAAACATTCACTTTAATATGGAGGAGGTTGAGGTTAATGAAAGTTCTGGTTTCTCCACTGATGTCTGAGTAGCGTTTGCTACTCTGGGTCTGTTGAAGATGAATGAAAGGAGACAGTGAGGCTGTAGCATTGTATTTTGGGCTAGACAAAGTATCAACTGGTGTACATCATTCCACCGGTGTGTTTTGAGTACCTCCATGTACCAGGCCTGTGCTGGCCATAAAGATTTGAGAGTGAGTGAGGCAGATGTCATCTCTGCTCTCCTGGCTCTGTCAGCATAGAAGCTAATGGGAAAGCCAGGTGACATGAGGTATAAAACTTCTCTGCTCAGTGGGCAGAATGCAAGGCTGCTTGAGTGTGACCACTAGAAGAGAGCCATCCCAAGAGAAGTGGAAGTAAAATCCACAAGTCAAATGCTTACTTACACTTTCTCTTGCTGTTCTTTGTTTTTCTACATATACTCACACATACACATATATGCCTATATACATAAGTACATATACACACATACATATCTACATATGTATGTATAAACATATATAAATTATATATGCATTACTATTTATAAAGATCTTTCATGTATATTATTTTGTACCTTGCTAAAGTCTATAGTTAAGTATTATTGTTTCTATTTTACAGATCAAGTAATTAGACCCAGAGTTTAAATGCTTTACTCCAAATCACTTAGCCAACAAATGCTTGTGGCTAGATTTGAATATAACTTTTTCAATTATGGGAAAGTAGTACAGCTCTTTTCACCATATTGCATTTTTCTCTGTTTCAAAGATAAGTGATAATTGTAACACATCTTCCATTAAAAGATGTCCAGACTAAATATTATATATATATACACACACACCCTCTGTTTCCTAAATAAATAAATAAATAAACACCCTATGTGTACGTATTAGTATATACTGCTATATGGTACTGTATGTTATTTTGGCCAACTCCTCAAATTAAAAAAAATACTTTATAAATACATTTTTCCAATGATTATTCATATCTGTGCTGCCAGAATGAGCACTGACAATAATTATTCTGGCTATGAAAGTATTTTCTGACTCCACATGAGAGAGAAAAATAAAGATCTAGAGAGCAAGGATTTTGAGTTGATAAAAATAGGAGGAACCCAGCTTATACTTCTGTTAATGCACATTTCATCATGTGCTTCCTAATTGTTTATATGTCTTTCTCTTCGACTTGAATGTAGGTACCTGGTGGTCAGGTGCCCTGTTTAACTCTTTGTAACCACAGCAGAAAGGCCAGAGGACCTGGAGGGAGAGCTATCCAAGGATTATTGTTTGAAAGACAAAGACTGAGGAGTGTTCTTGAGGAAAGGAAACTAAAGACACAAGAAAAACAAATGCAAAGCATGATCCTGGATCTTAGACTAGGAAAAAATACAACTATAAGGTATATCATTGGGACAATGAGCAAAATTGGAATATTGATTGTGGGTTAGAAGATAGTATTGTATCAAAGAGTACTTTTTTATACAAGGAAGTATTAGGGAGGAAGGGGCATAATGTCTGCAACTTACTCTCAAATGGGGTGTGTGTGTGTGTGTGTGTGTGTATGTGTGTGTGTAAAGATAGAGAAGGGGAAATGAGAGAGAGAGCAAATGGGGCAACTTGTTCACAAATTGGTGAACCTTGAGAAATTGGAGTAGTGTCTAAATATAGTCCCACTCTGTTTATCTAATATTGCAGGACAATTGATACCAGAATAGGTGATTGGTTACCCTGTGTTCCAGAACATTTCATTTCATTTCTTCTACACAGAAAAATATTGCTCAAGAATAAAATCACGTTTTCAAAGAATAAAAGTAAAACTGCTGACTACTTCTATTGCTTAAGGTACCTATTTTCGTGATACTGTAGTGAGTGACATCTATACAAGGACATGTAGCTTTCTTCTTGTCATCCCCTTACTATTAGGATAATTTTGGACGTCCCAGATACTTTCCTTGAATCCAGAAGCTTCATCAGTCATTGACATATTCGCCTCTGTTTACTCTTTGATTTTTTGATTGCTTCCCTGACATTTTAAATAGCCAGTATAAATTATTTTTCATAGCCTGTCATCAGTCATTAGATAATATTGCAATGTGCTATCAAAGTATTTCTTTATTTAGTAGCAGTACGTTCTGTATCTCCATATAGCAAGCAGTGTGTGCAATTAGTTACATAGGATCTTCACTTGAAGCAGGATATCACACTAAGTAGGTGTTTAGTGTTTACTGAGCTAATAAGCATATAAAGTGAACTGTTTAGAAGATGATATAGCTGTATATGGTTAAAATTATTACCACTGCCTATATATATATATATATATATATATTATATATGTGTGTGTGTGTGTGTGTGTGTGTGTGTGTGTGTATATATATATATAATATTTTAAGTTCTGGGGTACATTTGCAGATTGTGCAGGATTGTTACATAGGTATACACATGCCATGGTGGTTTGCTGCATCCATCCCCCCCATCTACATTAGGTATTTCTCCTAATGTTATCCCTCCCCAATCCCACCATCCTCTGCTATCCTTCCCATAGCTCCCTCAACCTCAACAAGCCCCAGTGTGTGATGTTCCCCTCCCTGTGTCCATGTGTTCTCACTGTTCAATACCCACTTATGAGTGAGAAAATGTGGTATTTGGTTTTCTGTTCTTATGTTAGTTTGCTGAGAATGATGGTTTCCAGCTTCATCCATGCACCTGCAAAGGACATGAACTCATCTTTTTTATGGCTGCATAGTATACCGTGGTGTTTATGTGCCCCATTTTCTTTATGTAGTCTATCATTGATGGGCATTTGGGTTGGTTCTACATTTTTAAATTAATAACAGGTCAGAGCATAAGTACATACTGCATATTCATTTTCCCTTTTATTGGAATAGACAAATGAAAGATCAGTTTCAAAAGTGGTACTCATTTCATATATATATATATATGTATCAAATTCAGATATATATATATATTATACATAATTCCTTAACAATGTAATTGTTGTATAGAAATACTGAGCTTATGCAAATCATTCTCACATTTCAAATTTATTAAAAATTAAAAATTCGAAGCAAACGTTTGCAAGACATAATCAGGTCTTCTGGCTATGCGATTTAACTCCCCTCACCTACTCCCATATCCCTGCACACACTCATATACCCACTTTCATGCTGTCATGGACCTCATAGTCCTGATCCTTTGGGAACAAAATTTTAAACTAAACAATGAAATGAATCTAGTCCTGCTAATAGACAAAAATTCAAGTGACAGTGGTATTCACTGACCATTTTTCCTTCTCTCACCTTAGTATAAATGTTAGGAAAATAGGAGGGATTTGTGGGATGGAGTAAATCTTGGTATTTTCACATAAGAACCTGACTGGACTTAACTTTCTTCTGATTTATCCAAGTCTTTGTTTGGATAGTTCTGAGTAGTGAAACAGGGATATTAGTAGTAAGCTTTACAGACAGCAGAATTGAAGTCTATAGTCCAGTTATTTAAAATGAAGATTGCCTACATTGGGAGATATCTACTTAGAACAAGGTTACTATAGTCACAAAGCTGAAACATTTCTCAAATATCTATTTGACTTCTAGGGCACAAGCCAACTGATCCACTGTTATTGGGATAGAAAAAACAAGCTATGTAGACCTTTACCATTCTTCTACAAGCTAGAAAGGAAATAGCAATAATAAACTGGCAAGGCTGGGAATGGGCTGAGAAGAGAAAATCCAGCTTGCTTCTTTACTTTTAATTGTGACTTTTTTTGAAACACACTTAAGCATTTTGAAAGGAATGTGGCGTCTTTCATCATGTGTGAATTCAAGATCTTACAGCTTTGTAATATCTTTTTTCTGCCAAGTACTGGATTCGGTTGAACTTTTGGATAATACGTTTTTGTTTGCTTTCAAATATTAAGAAGATCTCTCATATAACCTTCTGTTTTCCCTAGGAGTTAAACAGTGTTGAGGGAATGGTAAAAGTTTATGGGAAAAATAACGATCCACATTCAGACATTTTTGTGTTATATCTCTTTTGGCTCAGGCAGCCCTAAGCCTACTATTAAGGTATTTATAAGAATAAACTAACTCTCTGGTGCTGTTTTCTCCCCTGCTTCTACTTGTGTTTTTAACATTCCTATGTGACTTATTTTTCTTCCCTCTGCTCCCTAAGAAGTGGAGTGCCTTTCTCTGTTTATGACTCTGAAGTGGGGGCTGCTGTCCTTGGGGCATTTCAGGAGTGTGAGTGGAAGGACACAAGTTGGAGTAAGCAAGATGTGCTCACATTGCATTGAAGAGACTAGTCTGATCTGAGATGTGATTCCTGTTGGTGTATTATAAGAAATCAGAACAGGGAATGTTTCTTATGCTGTGTCTGTCTGTAGGATGTGCCAGTGCATCTCACTAGATGTACTTTGTTCAACTTAACATCCTCTTTCGTTCCTCACCAGTCCCCAAATTTAAAGAGTTGGATCTTCACTAATATCTTCTAGTCTCTGGCACTCCTTTCCATGAAATTGTGATATGTGTCCTGGTGAGATAATTAGAAACTTGGTTTGTTGTTACCTAGTTGACTCAGTACTTGTCTTGGCTATTACTTTATTCTTCCTTAACTCTTCATTTTAGTCCCTTCTGTGCTAGCTCCTGTAGAAAAGAGGATTTAACATACTCGTGCACTACAGCTGTTCCCACCACCATCATTTTTGCTTTGGAATGGCAATGATTTAAGAACTTAAAGCCAAAGGCTTATCAGTATCCAGCCCATGTTTTCTTACATTATCTACATTTCCCCATTAATGAGCCCTCTTGAATTTAAGTTAAAATGTAAAGCAACCTGAATATGCATTTATTCATTCAAATATCTATTCAACAAATATTTATTGCTCATTGGATGCTGGCATTGTGTAGGTACTGATTTACTCAGCCAAGTACAGTAGAGTGCTACACAAATTAATAACAGACTACCCTGTTCTTTTCTTTTGGGCTTTTCAGGCATCCTATGCTGAGTCTTGTGTCGAAGATACAACAATACAGAAAATAATCTGTCCTAATTCCTTAGTGTCCTGGTGATATATCTTACGCTTGGATTTATGGCTTATAGTACTATAATCTAAAATTCTTAATAACAATAGACTGAAATCCTTCATATCTTTATCTTAGTAATTGCCCACACCTGAGATTTAAACAAAATAAATAATTCAGAACAAGAAGAAACATCAAATAACACTGTGGTGCTGTTTATTGAATGCTCTATAAACTGACAAAATATTGGCAAACAACAGTCCAACTGTAAGGAAGGAGTCAGTTAAAATATGATAGCTCTGCTTAAAATTTTAATCCATACACTTGAATGAGAACTATGTGGAAAGATTATGTTACAGCATGGGAAAATGTTGATGATGTTGGTATAGCTCTAGTTCCCCAAGAAGCAGACTCCGACATGGAGATTCGCACTCAGGAAGGTTCCTGGGCAGTAGGCTCAGGATCAGTGATCCCATCAGGCAAATCTCATTAGGTTTCAAGGCCTGAGAATGATCCTCTGTGGTTCTCAGCTATGCCTTCTGGGTCATCCTTTTCTCATGAAAGGTAGTACATGTTTGCAGCTGAGGAATTTTACCAGACTGTTTCCCTGTGAGAATGTGAAGAAGGCAGATGAGGCAGAGGGAAAAGTTGAATTGCTATTACAGATGCCATCACAGCAGAAGTCTCAGCTGATCTCTTTAGAATTTCCCCCTGACTGGGACAAGAAGGAGGTGTCTTTGTGTTATGACTACCCAGTTTCCAAACTAACTATCTTAAAAGCAGGCTCCCCTGCGGAGGTGGTGGGATCTTGGGCCCACAGCTCTCTTCAGCTGAAGGCAATGCCTAGAGTTAGATTCAGTTGAGCGATGACAGCTACAAACACTCCCAGTATCTGTTAGAGATGATGAATTACACAAAAAGGAAAAATTTAGACTGTTTTGGCACATCACGGACATTTCTGAATCCAAGTACGTAAAATATGTGTGAGTATTCACAGAAACGGGAGGGGACACTGAAGAAATGAACACGGCTGTGCTACAAAAGAAAAGAGAATCCATGAGAACATACCCCTTCCACCAAATAAACAATGAAACCAAACAGATGATCGTTTCCTCTAAAATGAAAGAATTCAAGTATATATTTTTTCCTCCTCATTCAATTTTAAAAGACCATTAAGAAAATTCTTTCAGATCTTAGCCTTTCCCTTGTGTTTTATTTGTGCAATATGTTAGAGTTGGGTAATGACAAATGACAAACATAGCTTAGTGTTCTGTGAGATCTACTTTGAGACTCTAACAGATAAGAATAGTCGCTCTGCTCGGTGTGCTTTTAGTCATTCCTAGGGTGGCGTCACCCATGATGCTAAAGAAGCGGTGGTTATGAGTTCAGTAACTACATGTACCGTTGATACTCATTTTCACAGCTCTAAATTTCTTCCTTTCTCAGCTTAACATTTTATATATGCATGATCAAAATGGAAATTGGGCATGAAAAATGTGAATGACACAAGGCAAATAAATCAAATACAATACTGGGAAAACAGTTTGAAGTGTACATGCTAGTGAAGAAGAGTAAACCTGGACATCTATTTTCCCAAGTTAGAGCACATATACACAAAAGACTGTAATCCTGGCATAAAAGCTTCTCATGTCAGCTCCCCTTATC
This sequence comes from Ateles fusciceps, assembly GCA_036589455.1. Lineage (NCBI taxonomy): Eukaryota > Metazoa > Chordata > Mammalia > Primates > Atelidae > Ateles > Ateles fusciceps. The sequence continues at coordinate 4,481,955 of JAZHEH010000479.1, read as the reverse complement.
TGAAATAGACTTCCTATTTCTCGACTGCTTTCTTATTTCCTTCCAAAGCATAACTCGTAATATCCTTCCAAATCACACATACTGTGTGTGTGAGTTTTCTAGAGTACCCTTGTTTTTTATATTATACAGTTCATTAAAACTGGCTTTAATGCATTTTGAGTTACTTCTTTGAAAATATAAGATGAGAAGACAAAGGAGAACATGAGAACTATTTTCAGGTAGTTTAAACGACTTCTGTGAGAAGAGGAAATGGATTTGTTCAAATCACCACCTAGTATATGAGGGTATATTAGAACTAGTGGACTAAAGTTATAGGAATAGGTTTTGCCTCACATGGACGAAGGAAGGAATTTTGTAATTACTGGAGATATTCAGTACTGGAAGAGCAAGCTTCCTGAGCTGCTCATGAGGGTGGTGGTTAAACAGAGGAAGGATGACTGTCTGTGAGATCTGTGCTTCAAGAAAGATTGGACTGGTTATCAGTCAAGTTCTCATGTACTTGAAGGCTTCATGAATCAGTGTTATACCAAATGGTGTATTTGTGTATTCACAAATTCTGCTTTAAACAAATATATACGTAATCATAAGATTTCATCTTCCAGAAGTATAGAAGTATTAGCATTGCCCGTGAATGCTGTAAAAAATGCTGTGATGCTACTGTAATAGCTACAGCATGGAAACACGATAACACGGTAATTTCTGTCGCTCTTAACATCTAATGCTATTTGTCTAGTGAAATACATTTTAGGCCTTTGGCTAAGTATTTATTACCTAATTTAATGGGAAAATTGTAAAAAATTTCAGATTTCCATCAATTTCATTTCTTTACCACAATACTTTTTTTTTTTTTTTTTTCAAAAGTCAATCCCCTTTGTACAAATTGGGCTGCAGCATATCTCCCAACACTTGGTTGGAGCAGTTGAGGAGGGTGAATCGCAATTTAGTGATTTAAAAATATGACCGTGGCGGGTGAGGCCAAGATGGCCAACTAGAAGCTGTGGTGTTTGGAGGTTCCTGTGGGACGGGGGTGGGGTGGGGAATATAATAAGCATGTGAATCCTTCACCAGCAACCAAGGTCTTCAGGTTCTCTCATCAAAATTGACTAGAAGGCTGGTGCGACCCACGGAGAGAAGGAAGGAGCAGTGAAGCAGTGTGATGCAGAGGCCCACCTGAGAGCCACATAGGGAAGGGGAACCCCGAGGAGACCCGAACCCCTCCCCCACAGCCAGGGGAGGCGGTGAGTGAGTGAGCTTCCCAGCCGGTGAAACTACTTTTCCCACAGAACCCTGCAACCCACGGATTGGAAGATTCCACTTGTGAATCTACACCACCGCAGCCTAGCCTCCCAACCCAGGAACATGCAGATTGTTACAGCTTCTCTAGCTGGAAGCTGCTTAAGCCTACGGAACTGCTAGAGAAGCTGTAAGAATCTACATGTTCCTGGGTTGGGGGGATGGTTAGAGACCAGCAGTAGTTGTGGCTGCCTGAAGTCTAAACCGTTTGAGCTTCTGTGGGGAGGGGCCACAACCAGCACTAGGACTGCAACTGCCTAACAAGCTAAGCTCCCTGGGCGGGGATGGGCTGCATCCATTCCTGTAGCTCCAGGCTGTACTTTCTTCTCTAGAGCCAGAGCCAGGGAGGCTGAACGGCTTGGTCCCAAGACTTGTCCCCCACAGCCCAACACCCCAGCTATGGCAGTCTGTGGGTGCCTTTGGGCCCACCTCTTTGGGCCTAACCTCCACGCATCCTTCCTTAATGGGTGCGGCTCCCCTGCAAGATCTCTAACAACTCCAGCCAGAGGCTCAGGACAGAATTCAGATCTTCTTGGGCCTGAGCCACTAAGGTGGGGGGGGGTGGCCACAGTCTGGGGACCAGCAGACTTAACCTCTCCTCCTGGTAGTTCTGAAGAATCTGGGGCAGCCCAGATGAGTGGGTTTTCCCCTGGTGAAACGCACTTGAATGACATCTCCAGGCACAGGAATGAAACAGACGAATATGGCCTAAAGTGAACCCCTAGCAAACTGCAGTAGCCCTGCAGAAGAGGGACCAATTATTGAAAGAAAAACAAGCAGAAAGTGACAAGAACCACATCAGCAACAACAAAAAGGCCCTCACAAAATCCCCCTCCAAGGGTCAGCAGCCTCCAAGACCGAAACTAGACAAACTCACAAAGCTGAGGAAGAATCAATGAAAAATGCTGAAAACCTGAGAGTGCCTCTTCTCTAAATGATCACAGTGTCTCTCTGTCAAGGACACAGAACTGGAAGGAGGATCAGATGGACAAATTGACAAAAGTAGGCTTCAGAAGATGGATAATAAAAACAATGATGAGCTAAAGGAGCATGTTCTAATCCAATGCAAAGAAGCTAAGAACCTTGATAAAAGGTTAGAGGAATTGCTAACTAGAATACCTAAGTTTAGAGAGAAACATAATGACCTGATGGAGCTGAAAAACCTAGCATCAGAACTTCATGAAACATACATAAGTATCAACAGCCGAATTGAATCAACCAAGCAGAAGAAAGGATATCAGAATTTGAAAACCACCTTACTGAAATAAGACATGCAGACAAGAATAGAGAAAAAAGGATGAAAAGGAATGCACAAAGTCTCCAAGAAATATGGGACTTAATAAAAAGAATCTACAAATGATTGGAGTACTAGAAGGAGACAGGGAGAATGGAAACAAGCTGGAAAACACACTTCAGGATACTATCCAGGAGAACCTTCGCAACCTAGCAAGACAGGCCAACATGCAAATTCAGGAAATACAGAAAACATCATTAAACTACTCTACAAGAAGAGCAACCCCAAGACACATAATTATCAGATTCTCCAAGGTCAAAATGAAGGAAAAACTGTTAAGGGTCCCAGAGAGAAAGGCCAGGTCACCTACAAACAGAAGCCTATCAAACTTACAGCAAGACCTCTCAGCAGGAATTCTACAAGCCAGAAAAGATTGGGGGGGGCAATATTCAATATTCTTTAAGAAAAGAATTTTCAACCCATAATTTCATATCCAGCCAAACTGAGCGTCATTAGCAAAGGAGAAATAAATTTCCAGAAGCAAATGCTGAGGGATTTCATTACCACCAGGCCTGCCCTGCAAGAGCTTCTGAAAGAAGCACTAAATATGGAAAGGAAAAACCACTACCAGCCACTGCAAAAACACACCAAAATATAAAGACCAAAGACACTACAAAGAAGCTGCATCAACTAGTGTGCAAAATAACCGAATAGCATCATGTTGACAGGATCAAATGCACACATAACAATACTAATGTAAATGGGCTCAGTGCCCCAATTAAATACACAGATTGGGAAGTTGGATAAGGAGTCAAGACCCATCTGTGTGCTGTATTCAGGAGACCCATCTTACCTGCAAAGACACACAAAGGCTCAAAATAAAGGGATTGAGGAAAATTTACCAAGCAAATGGAAAGAAAAAAAAAGCAGGGGTTGCAATCCTAGTCTCTGACAAAACACACTTTCAACCAGCAAAAATCAAAAAAGACAAAGAAAGGCCTTATATAATAGTTAAGGAAAGAGTTCAACAAGAAGAGCTAACTATTCTAAATATATATGCACCCAATACAGGATCACCCAGATTCATAAAACTAGTTACTAGAGACCTGCAAAGAGACTTAGACTTCCACACAATAATAGTGGGAGACTTTAAAACCCCACTGTCAGTATTAGACAGATCAATGAGACAGAAAATTAAAAAGGATATTCAGGTCTTGAACTCAGCTCTGAATCAAGTGGATCTGGTAGATATCTACAGAACCTCTACTCCAAATCAACAGAAAATATGTTTTTCTGAGTGCCACATGGCACTTATCCTAAAATTGACCACATATTTAGAAGTAAAGTACTCCTCAGCAAATACAGAATAACTGAAATCATGACAGTTTCTCAGACTACAGTGCAATGAAATTAGAATTCAGGATTAAGAAACTCACTCAAAACAACACAATTTCATGAAAATTGAACAACTTGCTCCTGAATGACTCCTGGGTAAATAATGAAATTAAGGCAGACATCAAGAAGTTCTTTGAAACCAATGACAAAAAAAGGGACAACATACCAGAATCTCTGGGACATAGTTAAAACAGTGTTAAGATGGAAATTTATACCCCAAAATGCCCACATCAGAAAGCTAGAAAGATTTCAAATCGACACCCTAACATCACAATTAAAAGAACTAGAGAGGCAAGAGCAAACTAATCCAAAAGCCAGCAGAAGACAAGAGATAACTCAGATCAGAGAAGAATTGAAGGTGATAAGAGACATGAAGAACCCTTCAAAAAATCAATGAATGCAGGAGCTGATATTCTGAAAAAATTAACAAAATAGATCAATAGCTAGGCTAATGAAGAAGAAGAGAGAAGAATCAAATACACAATAAAAAAAATCATAAAAGGGATCTCACCACTGATCCCACAGAAATACAAACTACCATCAGAAAATAGTATAAATGCGTCTATGCAAATAAACTAGAAAATCTAGACGAAATGGATAAATTCCTGGATGGATACACTCTACCAAGACTAAACCAGGAAGAAGTTGAATCCCTGAATACAACAATAACAAGCTCTGAAATTGAGGCAGTAATTAATAGCCTACCAATCAAAAATGGATTCACAGCTGAATTCTACCAGAAATACAAGGAGAAGCTAGTACCATTCCTTTTGAAACTATTTCAAACAATTGAAAAGGACAGCCTCCTCCCTAACTCATTTTACTAAGCCAGCATCATCCTGATACCAAAACCAGGAAGAGACACAACAAAAAGAAATCTTAAGGCCAATATCCCTGATGAACATCAATACGAAAATCCTCAATAAAATACTGGCAACCCAAATCCAGCAGCACATCAAAAAACTTATCCACCATGATCAAGTCAGCTTCAACCCTGGGATGCAAGGCTGGTTCAACACACACAAATGCATAAATGTAATCCATCATATAAGCAGGACCAAAGACCACATGATTATTTCAATAGATGTAGAAAAGGCCTTTGATAAAATTCAAAATTGCTTCATGCTAAACTCTAATAAACTAGATATTGATGGAACATATCTCAAAATTGTAAGAGCTGTTTATGACAAACCAACAGCTAATATCATATGGAATAGGCAGAAGCTAGAAACATTCCCTTTGAAAACTGGTATAAGAAAAGGATGCCCTCTCTCACAACTATTCAACATAGTATTGGAAGATGTGGCCAGGGCAATCAGGCAAGAGAAAGAAATAAAGGGTATTCAAATAGGAAGAGAGAAAGTCAAGTTGTCTCTGTTTGCAGATGACATGATTTTATATTTAGAAAACCCCAGCTGGGTGCTGCGGCTCACACCTGTAATCCTACACTTTGGGAGACTGAGGCAGGCAGATCACCTGAGGCCAGGAATTCTAGACCAGCCTGGCTAACATAGTGTAATCCCATCTCTACTAAAAATACAAAAATTAGCCAGGCATTGGTGGTGCATGCTTGTTGTAGTCCTAGCTACTTGGGAGGCTGAGGCAGGGAAATTGCTTGAACCCAGGAGAGGGAGGTTACAGTGAGCTGAGATTGCACCAGCCTGGGCAACAGAGCAAGACTCTGTCTCAAAACAAAATCCTCATCATTTCAGCCCAAAAACTTCTTGAACTGATAAGCAACTTCAGCAAAGTGTCAGGATACAAAGTCTATGTGCAAAAATCACAGGAATTCCTTTACGCCAACAATAGGCAAGCAGAGAGTGAAATCATGAATGAAGTTCCATTCACAAATACTACGAAGAGAATAAAATACCTAGGAATACAGATAACAAGGGATGTGAAGGATCTCTTCAAGGAGAACTACAAAGCACTGCTTAAGGAACTAAGAGAGGACACAAACAGATGGAGAAACGTTCCATCCTCGTGGACAGGAAGAATGAATATGAAAATGGTCATGCTGCCCAAAGTAATTTATAGATTCAGTGTTCTTCACATCAAACTACTGTTGACATTCTTCACAGAATTAGAAAAAATTTTAAAAATATCTTATGGAATCAAAGCCCCTGTATAGCCAAGACAATCCTAAGCAAAAAGAACAAAGCTGGAGGCATCACGCTACCCGACTTCAAAGTATACTGCAAGGCTACAGTAACCAAAACAGTATAGTACTGACACCAAAACAAACATGTAGACCAATGGAGCAGAACAAAGAGACCTCAGAAATAGCACCACACCTCTACAACCATCTGATCTTTGACAAACCTGACCAAAAAAAAAACCAAAAAACAAAAACAAACCCACAAAAACAGCGGGAAAAAGGATCTTCCATTTTGTAAATGGTGCTGGGAAAACTGGCTGGCCATATGCAGAAAACTGAAACTAGACCCCTTTCTTACACCTTATACAAAAATTAAGATGGACTAAAGACTTAAATGTAAAACCCCAAACCATAAAAACCCTGGAAGAAAACCTAAGCAATACCATTCAGGGCATAGGCACGGGCAAAAACTTCATGACAAAAAGGCCAAAAGCAATGGCAGCAAAAGCCAAAATTGACAAATGGGATCTAATTAAACTAAAGAGCTTCTGCACAGCAAAAGAAACTATCATCAGAGTGAACAAGCAACCTACAGAATGGGAGAAAATTTTTGTAATTTTCTGACAAAGATCTAACACCCAGAATTTACAAGAAACTTAAACATATTTACAACAACAACAAAAAAACCCTTTACAAAGTGGGCAAAGGGTATGACACACACTTTTCAAAAAAAGACATTCACGCAGCCATCAAACATAAAAAAGCTCAACATCACTGATCATCAGAGAAATGCAAATCAAAACCACAATAAGATGCCATCTCACGCCAGTTAGAATGGCAATTATTAAAAAGTCTAGGAACAGCAGATGCTGGTGAGGCTGTGGAGAAATAGGAACACTTTTACACTGTTGGTGGGAATGTAAGTTAGTTCAACCATTGTGGAAGACAGTGTGGGAATTCCTCAAGGATCTAGAACCAGAAGTACCATTTGACCCAGTAATCCCATTACTGAGTATATACTCAAAGAAGTATGAATCATACTACTATAAAGACACATGCACATGTATGTTTATTGCAGTACTGTTTACAATAGCAAAGACATGGAACCAACCATTCATCAGTGATAGATTGGATAAAGAAAATGTGGTACATATACATCATGGGATACTAGGCAGCCATAAAAATGAATGAGATCATGTCCTTTGCGAGGGACGTGGATGAAGCTGGAAGCTATCATTCTCAGCAAACTAACACAAGAACAGAAAACCGAACACTGTATATTCTTATTCATAAGTGGGAGTTGAACATTGAGAACACATGGACACAGAGAGGGGGAGCAACACACACCATGGCCTGTTGGACGGTGAGGGGGAGGGACGGGTCAATAGGTGCACAAGCCACCGTGGCACGCTATACCTATGTAAAAAACCTGTACGTTCTACACATGTATCCCATTCTTTTTATAAGAAATAATAAATGTGACCACGAAAGAGGCATTGGCGTTAATTAACAGCTCTGAGTAAGCCCTCTGAGGATCCATCCACGTGGAAATCATGCTCTCCTGCTTCCTCTCTTGTGGCCTCCAATTTGAACAGGGCCAGTTATTATCAGCAAAAGCCAGAATCTATGCATGTCACAGTAATCTCCTCCACCTTCTTCACCAGCAGGTAAGAGACTGGTAAAACGTATAGGTGTGAGAAATGATGAGAATACTTATCTTCAGGGAGATTCCAAAGCTTGGGAGCCACTGCCCTATTTTCAGTGTGGCAGATTGCATTCCCGAAGAAGGGGCCAGGTGTGGGCACAGAGATGAAGCAGGTGCTCCTGCAGCTCCTCTTTGTAATTAGCTCATGTCTGCTCATTCTTTGACTCTGCACCTCACTGCTGCTGGGCTGCTGCTGGCTTTGTGTCTTCTCTGGCGATGCTCCAGGGTGCTGGGGAAGGAAGACTGGCGAATGTGATGAGCCTTTACCACCTGCCAGGTGGCCAGCATCTGATAGCAGACATAGCACAGAGGCCTCAGAAGGCTGCCTGATTATGCTGCCCCTGAAGCTGCCCACTTCTTAGCACTCAACACCTGTGGCTCTTCATTGGCAAAAGAACAAGAATTTGTGACATAATAAGCATTCACACCTGTTAAATTTGTCATTTGGCATAACTTGCCCAAGCTAGCGTTAAAAGGCCTGCCAGTCACATGCCTGTAATTCCAGCTACTCAGGAGGCTGAGACAGGAGAATCGCTTGAACCCAGAAGACAGAGGTTGTGGTGAGCTGAAATCGTGCCATTGCACTCCAGCCTGGGCAACAAGAGTAAAACTCAGTCTCAAAAAAAAAATAAATAAATAAAAGAAAAAAAAGGCCTGCCAGTGAATATTGAAGGGGACAAAATACAGCAGTGGAAAAATCACATATGCACACGTATATGAATTTATGTCTACTACATATATTATGCACAGACATATGATCAGTCACACCCAGATCTATTTTATTTTTCATTCATTAATTGATTTATTGTTTTATAGATTCACCACAGACAAGGCATGGTACCAAAAATTAGGGTTAGTATAGAGGTCTTCATTTAGTTTCTCTAGCACTCCATAGTTTCTCTTCCTGGACCTTAGATAATATGTTTCTTCAGTCTGGAATGTTTTTTTTCCTCCCCTATCTATCTACTTCTTTCTTGGCTGCCTACGTGACACTTCCTTTCCCTTCAGATACGTTACTTCTTAAAGGAAGCTATCTTTGACACAATGGATTACATTAGGCCCCTGTTACGTGCTCTCATAGCATTCTGCCCCTTATCTTCAAAACAGCCATTGTCATTGTATCTATTAGTACAGTTGTTGGGGTCTGTGTATGATTATTGGATTATTCTGTCACATAGCTCAATAAGGATAAGGCCCATTTCTGTTTTCATCACCATTGTATCCCCAGTGCCCAGCATAGAGACAGAGAGAGGTGTTCCTTTTTAATTTTTGTTTTTAAATTAAGAAATAAGTAAACGGTAAACAGGACATTACTCTTATCTTCAAAGAGGTTAAGTCTGGTTGAGGAATTGGACACATTAGCAGCTATTGTGTAGGAAATACTAGGATGGGAATAACCACAAGGTGCTTTGGAAGCTTAAAGAGTAGAGACATCTATCTCTGTCTTGGAGTGTCAAGGAAAGCATTCTGAAGGAATTTTGGTGTGAAGATACGCAAGATGAGTGAAGTGGAGAACTAGTTAAGTGGGGGTAGGTAGGAGGACAGAATCCTAGTTAGAAAACAAAACAGAACACACAATCAGCATGTACAGAAGCCTGTAGATGAGAGAGAGATTGTTGAGCATGTTCAGGAAACTCAAAGTGGTTCATAATGACTGGTGTAGAAGTGTGAAATGGGGGATTGAGAGAAAGAAGGATGGGCTAGTAAGTGAAAACTAAACCAAGCCTTGCTGGTTTTGGACTTTATTCAAAAGGCAACAGTCATGGGAGGGCTTTACAGAGAAATAATATGATAAGATGTATAATTCTAGACTGTTGATCATGGTGGCGTAAAACAAAGTAGTGGTATTTAGGATAGAGACTAGCAGGATGTCAGGGGAAGAGGCATTATGAATATACATAGAATGCACACACACTCTCGATCTCATAAATTTATTAAAATCATATGCTACATTATTTTGACAGTTTTAGCTTTATATGCTGTAAAATCAAATATCTTTTTACATCTTTTTTATATGTGTGCTTGTTTTGGTTAAGGCATGTATACAGTCCCCTAGATCTTCTAAAATATTTATTGCTTTGTCTTTTGCATTTTAAGATTTTAATTGATCTGGAATTTGATTTTGTTTGAGGCATGAGATGGGATTTAATTTTATTGTTTTCCAGATGGCTAGTGCCATTTATTAAGTAAACCATTCTTTCTCCTTTGAATTGAAATACTATTCTATGGTATATTAAAGCTTCTCATATACACAGATTTACTTCAACAAAAAGATATAATTTTATGCTTTCTTGCTATGTGTATACTGATTATTTTATTTTCATATCTCACGGTATTTTCTGGAACCTCCAAGATAATATTGAAAACAATGATAATAGCAGGCATACTTGTCAAATTGCTGATTTTAGTTGAAACGTTTTTAGTATTTCACTATTTGGAATAGCTGCTTCTGGTTTTTGGAAAAGAGCTTTTATTATATTTGAACAGTTTCTTTATATCCCTATTTTATTCAAAGTGCTTATTAAGATGGTTGAATCTCAGACTTTTCAGATTCTACTGATATGATCATATTATTTTCTTGTTTAATTTTATAAGTATAATTTATGCTGATATATTTTCTACTGCTGAACTACTGTTTCATTTCTGATATAAATCTGACTTGGTCATGATGAATTATTCTTTCATAAATTGCTAGATTCTATCTGCTACTATTTTAGCAAATATAAGAAACTGGTTTTAGTGTACTATATCTGGTTTTGACATAAAGTTGTATGGGATTAATAAAGGAATTGAGTGATTATAACATTTTTCTATGGCTTGAAAATATTTTAAAAATGTTGCAATTATATATATATATATTTCTAATTGCTAGCCAGAACTCAGGTTGCCTATTTCTTCTTGGGTCAACTTTGGTCATTTATACTTTGCCAGATACCCATTTCCATTTCATTTACACATCTATTCACAGAAAGTTGCAGGGTTCTTTTCTGATTTATTTATTTTGTCTTAAAATGTGCTTACATATTCTTATTCCAATTTAGTTTTTTCCTTTCTTAATTTCAGCTTTTTATCTATTAATTCCTACTCTCAATTTCTTGTTTTCCTTAAGCTCATTACAGTTTTCTTAATTTGGAAGCTCTTTATTTACTTATTTATTTTTGTTGCTGAAAACATTTTTGGCATGCATTTTCCTTGAGTATAGTTTGTTGTACCTCAGAATTATGTATGATGTAGGCTTCTTTTTATTGATTTCTAAAAGTTATAATTCAAATTTTGACTTTCTCTATAATCCAAGAGAATTTATTGCTTAACTTTCAAATATATATGCTACCTTTTTGTTATTTCTGTTTATTATTAATTTTTTATTATTAAAAATGTGATCTGCAGAATCTTAAAATATTTTGTGGGGTTTTTGTGGTCATGTATTTGAGCAATTTTTGTAATTTTATATACATATATACATATGTACATAAACATATGTTTTGAGTTTGTTGCTTTTGCTATTAAATTTTATTTATCTGACTTTACCTTTTCATATGTTTTTGTTCTTTATTATTAACATTAATTTATCTGATTTTGCTTTTTATTGTTGATATTTTGGTTTCTCAAAAGGACACATTAAAGTTTTCCATGAAAATTTTATTTTTATCAAAGTTTTCTTTTATCTTCATTGTTCTGTTGTATATAATTTTATTTAATTTCTCTATGAGTTAGCTGATTTATTCATTAGACGCCTTGGTACTGAGAGACATGTATTAATGTTTCCTACTGTAATTGTAGTTATATAGAGTTCTTCTTTCATTCTTAATTTTGAGAATATATAATGCTTTATTGAAATATGATTTAATACCATACAAGTTACCCAATAAAAGTGTACAATTCAATGGTTAATATATTCACAAAGTTTTACAACCATCACTGCAATGAATTTTACAACATTTTCATCACTCCAAAAAGAAACTCCAGTAGCAATTAATTCCTTATTGCTTTTGCTTTATATATTTAGCTACAATGTTGCTTGATTTTTATCTCTTAAGTCTTCTTTGTGAATTATAATTTTGTTTTACTTTGTCTCTCTTTATTCTGTTTATCACTTCTCCCCTTAATTCTACCCTTGTTGATATTAATATTGCCCCTCCATTCCTGCTTTATTTCTTGGAGATTCTTGGAATTCTTTGCCTACTGATTCATTTTCAACCTTTTATTTTTTTAATCACCTTTTATAAGTACAGTTCTTACGGAAGAAGTGAGGATTTTCTCATTTAATGGGATAATTTATTCATTTACATTTACTTTAATCCATGATGTATATGATTTTCTTGATTTATCATGTTTATTTTATATTGTTTTTGTTTGTGGTCTTTTGTTGACCTTGTAATTGGAGAGCTCTACTCTAATTTTTCATTTCATTAATAATTTTTTTCCTTTTTTCTGTTAGTGAAATTAGACCCATGGGTTTTTTATTATTTTAAAAGAAAATATCAATTATTTCCTTTTTAAGATTATATTATTCCTCTTCCCCCAAGTTCCATTAAGAAGAAACTTTTAGAATAGGTTTATTTTTCTCCTCTCTACTTTCTCTCCTCTGCCCACCATCCAACTCCTGGGTTTTGCTGAGATTATTTAGTTTCAGAATACGAATAAAATTTACCTTGTGGTAGCTTGGTAGTTTTTCTATGTATCAGTAATTTTAAATTAGTGTTCATACTACAAATGTCCAGATAATAGGTCATTATCCATAATATATGTCTAATATATATATAAATGCATGGATATTTGTATGTGTATACACATTTGTATATGATGTATATATACACATACATCAGAAAGCGTTTGTGTATGTGTGCATTGTAAGGTTCATTGTTGACTAATATGTCTGCTTTCCCTTCTTCTCTTAACTGGATTCCTCTGTGCCTTCATTCCGAGTGATTTGTTGTTTGATTAAGGTGTTTTCTCATTTTCTAAGGTGTTTCACTGAGTGCTGGAATCTCCGAATCTTTGATAGATATCTTGACTGGGTAATACACTTTTAAGTTTCAGTTCTGTCAGTATCCACCTATATTTTTCTCTCATCATCTAACTTTCATTGTTGCAGATGAGAAGTAATTTTGTTTAAATTACTTGTTTTATCTTGCAAGTAAAAGATCTTTATCTCTCTTTTTTTTTTCCCGGGAATCCAACCAGATATTCCTAGGAATGTGTGTGCATGCATGTGTGTGTGTGTGTGTGTGTGTGTGTGTGTGTGTGTGTGTCTGATCAATCCTGGTTGCAATTTATGCCTTTTCCATCTGTAGATTCAGGATTTTCCATGGTTCAGGGGAAATTCTCTCTGTAATTCATTTAGTTAATAGTCCTTCCTCCTTTGGTTTCTTTTTTCTCATCCTACATTATAGTGTTTTAGAAGTTGTTCTTCTAAATATGTTTATGGAAAATAGAAGGATCACAGAACAAATACTACAAGGGACTATCTGCTATTTGATAAGAAAGACACAGACATTTGCTTTGTGATTTGAAAGGAAGAGGTAATATTGATAGTTTTGTAGTGTACTTTTATGATACTGCACTTGTTAGTTGTAGTTACTAGATGAAAAAATTTGTTTCAGAGTATTCAGATAGGGGTTGCCTTCATCTTCATTACCACATTTCTCATTATTAAAATGTATATCTGATGTATATTTTAAAGCATATGTTCACAGATTTTTTTTTTACTTTTGAATTCAGCAGTACATGTGTAGGTTTGTTATATAGGTAACCTTGTGTCATGGGGGTTTTGTGTACGGATCATTTGTCATTCAGATATTAAACCTGGGACCAACTAGTTTCAGTACAAGGTCTCACTGGCCTTCAGGCTGCAGTATACTGGTGCAGTCACAGCTCACTGCAGCCTAAACTTCCTTGGGCTCAGGTGATTCTCCCACTTCAGCCTCCAGAGTAACTGGGACTGCAGGCCTGCACCACTATGCCTGGCTACTTTTTTGTATTTTTAGTAGAGACAGAGTTTTGCAGTGTTTCCCAGGCTGGGAACACCTGCTTTTATTTTATTTTTTTCTTGAGACAGGGTCTCACTTCGCTGCCCAGGCTGGAGTACAGTTGCATGATCATGGTTCACTGCAACCTCAACATCCTGGGTCTAGGGACTACAGGCATGTACCATGGTGGCCTGCTAATTTTTGTGTTTTTTGTAGATAATGGGGCTTCACCATGTTGGCCAGGCTGGTCTTGAACTTCTGGGCTCAAGCGATCAGCCTGCTTTGGCTTCCCCAAGTGCTAGGTTTACAGGCATGAGCCACTGTGCCCAGCCTACCCTGCTCTTTTATTCAAGTCTCCCTTCAAACATTGTCTCCCTGAGGAGAGGCAGATGCTCTTTTTTCCTGCACCTCCATAGGTACTACTATGTGCCTCTGTTGTAGCCCAACCACAATGTAATTTACTGTTCTGTAGAGGCCTGTGAGAGAAAATGTGTCTTTTTGTCTTCATATTCTTAGATGTGGCACAAGTGCAACCTTAAAAGGTTAGTAATATTCACCAAACAAATACTTAAATGAGTGCTTTCTATGAAAGAATGCTTATTCTTGGCCAGGTGCAGTGTATCATGCCTGTAATTGCAGCACCTTGGGAGGCCAAGGAGGGCAGATCACGAAGTCAAGAAGTTGATACCATTCTGGCCAACGTGGTGAAACCCTGTCTCTACTAAAAATACTAAAATTAGCTGGGCATGGTGGCCTGTACCTGTAGTTCCAGCTACTTGGAAGGCTGAGGCAGGAGAATCGCTTGAACCTGGAAGACAGAGGTTGTTGTGAGCTGAGATCACGTCACTGCACTCCAGCCTGGTGACAGAGCCAGACTTCATCTAAAAAAAAAAAAAAAAAAAAAAAAAGCTTATTCTCCAGGTGTCTGGCATTATGCCAGTGATAGATATGCAGACATAAATAGGGCAATGTCTTTGTCCTCAAGAAATGCCATCTGAAGTGGGGTGGGATAGCAGATGAGAGACAACAGGACCAGGTCATGAAGGAACAGGTTCTATTTTATTTACAGCTAAAGGATGCCTATTCATTTTTTTAAAGAGGTGAATTAACAGTAGTTTAAAATTCTAACTTATGCATTAATAAGAGCAGTTTTGTTATAAATTTTGCCCCTTGAGGAAGTGTATTCTTATAGACCCAAATGTCAAGCTGTCATAGAATCTTGTGATGTGAGGAGATGAGCATTGTCTATATGTTTCAAGTGATTTACTGTAAGTCGGGGGTTTGCGTCAGTCGTAGGCGGAAACTTGGGAGTCAGAATTGCATCAGTTGTCTGAATTGAATCACTTTGTCTGTGCTTTCTGAATTTTGAGATTAGGTTTAAAATGAAAGTCTTGGCTATTGACTTGTAGTATATTTGTAAAAGTTGAAGTAATCTTTTCTTTGTTTTAATCTTTCATTTTCTTCTTTTCTGATCTTGTGGAGTTTAACCATTGTGAGAATAAAAATCTTTATTAGTTAACTGAAAATTAAGGGTTTATATAGAATTGCCATGCATAATATTTTAATATAATATTCAAAAAATTCAACTTTTTTAGTGATACAAAAGTTACTTTAGCTTCTGGTATTCCTCAGCATCATCATTTGAAAATGTACAATCATTGTAGTACCAAGCTGCTTTATAGAGCAGCAAGGTTTTCTGGTTGAGAGATTGCTGTGCATAGAGTAGTTTTTATTTTGTTGCTTGTGGTGAACTTGTTATTTTCTGGATGATTCTTTGAGATCCTGGCATTAGACGAAGAACAAAAGCTTACTGTATTATCTTTACATTTGTGTGCATGATAACTGTGAGGGTATTTGCAATACTATGAGAAAGTTAGAAGAACTTCTCTTTTCTCTTCAATGCATATGGACCCTAAGTCTTTTGAAAATACAATTCTTCAAAGTTTAGAAGCAATCCATGGAATATTTTCAGCGGCACATGAAATATTGTAGTTCAGCATATATGGTCAGTTGATAGGAATTTTTATTTACTCTGTATTTAGTTTTTAATAAGAATTTCATAACTGGAAGATTTCACAGCAAGAGAGGACTGTCACTGAATGTGTATATAAATTTAATTTGTATGTTAGAGTTTTCTAGTTATAACATAGTGACGGTGATGTAAGGATTTGGCATAGAAAGAAGTTATAGTGAAGGAAGTGAGAATTGATGTTCAGACAGATAATAATCAAACCAGGAAAGGATCGTTTGATAAGCCAAAAGATAGGAGGAAGAGATGATGAACAGTGTCAAATTAAAGGAAAAACAGTGAACAAGGTTAAGTAAGATATGGACAAAACAGTATATATTGGGTTAAGAATTTATGAAAGCAGTTTCAACAGAGCAGTCAGAACAAGAGCCAAATGGCAGTGAATATTATTTATCTTGTTTTCTACACTAGAGAACTGGACAGATAAGTACTATTATTATCAATTGTGGCTGACATTATTGTTAGTGAATGCAGCGTATGTGGAAGAGCAGTCTTGTAACCTGGCAATGTGAGATGCGTGGTGATATTTTTATCTTAATAGGCGACTTTCTCAGCGAGTCTTGAGCATCCAATCCATGAAACCCATACTAATGTGAAATGCTTATTAATAAAGAGACTCTTTCTCACTTAGATTTTCTGCTCATTTTCCCATCACATGGATTTTAAGAAGTTCTTTGTCAAAATGACTTCTTGGCTACCACAATTTTTAGACTCTATAGTAACCTCTTAAAGAATATTAGATGTGCTTTGACTCTAGTTTAAAAATAATATTATTGACTCTGTTCTTTTGCCTCACTTCTGGTTGGGACGAACATTCAGGGAATGATAAAGGTAGGAAAGCAACTAAGCCATAGACAGTCTAGATTGCTCTGCACTCTGACAGGGCACTGGCAAAGTAACCTGTCTTTTTCCAGTTCTGCCTGATTTGTAGAACTTCCCAATGAGATGAAGTAAATGGGGGCAAGAAAATATGAATATGTAAACTACATGTATTGATTTCAACCAATGTTAAAGGAGAAGCAATAGAGTGACTTTAGGTAGAAGCTGTCTTTAATATGCAGTCCAAAATCTTTTATATGTGTTATAGTCCTCTGTGGCACATAAATTCCCTCATTTTTCCTCAGATCATCCTCAAGGGTGGCTCTTGTGATCACACGTGATCCTGCTTATTATTACTATATAACA
Source organism: Ateles fusciceps (assembly GCA_036589455.1). Lineage (NCBI taxonomy): Eukaryota > Metazoa > Chordata > Mammalia > Primates > Atelidae > Ateles > Ateles fusciceps. The sequence goes on along the minus strand of JAZHEH010000479.1, from coordinate 4,465,047 downwards.
CATTATTCACACTTAATTATTTTTCCTTATAATATCCAGTACTATAAGGTGGAGTTCCTTTTGCCAGGGCATCAGGCAGTGATTATATATGGAGAAAACTTAACAACAACCTTTAATTCTGTCTCATCAGATTCCTACTCCTTTCTTGGCTGCCCTCACTTTTGTGGGTGAAAGAATGCAAATCATTCTATAGTTCTGCCATTATTATTTTCTTGTTTTGTCTCCTTTTCCCTGAGGTCTAGCTGACCTGCATGACTTTCCCAGAGATTGCTAATGTAAGGCCTTTATTTCCACGAGATAGCTTTATGCCTCTCTTCACTCATGTGCCATAGATTTCCTCTCTCGGTTTTATATTTTCCACTTAATACCTGCATTTTGATAAGAAGTAAGATGATAATATGAATGGTATGTGGATATAATATATAGGTAACTTGGATATTCTATGAAGAATGAGGAAGTCATTAAGAAAAAGAAAAATACATTATTTGTGATAACTACTGCAAGGCTATTGAAAGGTGAACAGCTAGATTAGCAGCATTTAAAAAGCTGATGCTCTGGAAGTTAGGGGGATGGAAGGGATAAACTGAGGATTTTTAGGGCAGTGAAAATGCTCTATGTGCTATGATAATAGTGTATACATGTCATTATACATTCGTTTAAACCCATGGCATATACAGTGTTAAGAGTGAACCCTAATGTAAACCATGGACTTTGGATGATAATAATGCATCATGTAGGTTCACAGATTGTAATAAATGTACCACTCTGGTGGGGGATGTGATAATGGGGCAGGCTGTGCATGTGTGGAGGCAGAGATTTGGGAAATAACTGTGCCTTCTGCTCAATTTTGCTGTGAATCTGAAACTGGTCTAAAAATATGTAGTCTATTTAAAAACAAATAACAAGGTTGTTCATTAGCATTTTAGAAGCATCTCGAAGATGAACTGAAATTTACTTTTTCTAATTTGAGATGAGTGCGTTAACCTATGTGGAAATTTGTGGGTCCAAGAAACATAACCTTTGTCACTTCACTCAGTAGTTACCTCTTTTGATAAGCATTTAAAAAGCTAGAAATTCGATTATTTATATTAAACTTCACTAACATTTGCTTCCCATTTACCTCTAGGTTTGAAGTTTGAGGAAATTCAAGAAAGATTTGGTGAAGAGTTCTTTAATACATGTTTTGATGAGAATGAGAGAGTCCTTCGAGCTGTAGGTGGCACTTTGCAGGACTTTTTTAACGGCTTTGACGCTTTGTTGGAACACATTAGAACTTCTTTTGGAAAACAGGCCACTCTGGAGTCACCATCTTTCCTATGCAAAGAGCTCCCTGAAGGTGCTCTCATGCTCCACTACTTCCATCCTCACCATATTGTGGGCTTTGCAATGCTGGGGATGATTAAGGCTGCAGGAAAGAAGATCTATCGGCTGGACGTGGAAGTGGAACAGGTTGCGAATGAGAAGCTGTGCTCTGATGGTTCAAACCCAGGCAATTGTAGCTGTCTTACTTTCCTTATCAAAGAATGTGAAAATACTAATATCACAAAGAACCTTCCACAGGGAACTTCCCAAGTTCCTGCGGACCTCAGAATTAGCATCAACACCTTCTGCAGAGCCTTCCCTTTCCACTTGATGTTTGACCCCAGCATGTCAGTCCTTCAGCTGGGGGAAGGCCTAAGGAAGCAGCTTCGATGTGACACTCACAAAGTGCTCAAGTTTGAGGACTGCTTTGAGATTGTATCTCCAAAGGTTAATGCCACCTTTGAAAGGGTCCTGCTGCGACTGTCTACCCCGTTTGTGATTAGAACCAAGCCTGAGGCTTCTGGCTTTGAAAATAAAGACAAGGTAAGTGGCTATGGACTTGAGATGGGTGATGGGAACTAGAAGAGTGGATAATTATTTCAGTAAATTACATGCTGGCTGTACTTGTAATTATTTAGGCAAGAGAGCATAAAGTGCTATTTAGAAGATTACTGGTCCCTGGATGTATGTAGAAAGACTTGGCCCCATTCCCAGCCATTTTGCATAGTGTCTGCCTCCTCCATTAATTTCAGCATATAAAAAGACATTTATTAATACTAGCTATAGCAATTACAAAAGTGATAGAACTCACTAAAAACCTAGTAATATAAACTGATGAATATTTCCACTGACTAGAGTCAAACTATGAGAAATACATCATTTCGACATTGTGGGGTGTGACTGCAGTATCTTTAAATATATATGCTAAAAGCGACCTTCACTTTGAATATGTTCTTTTCTAAATTTCATAATCTGGGAACATCTGGTTTACATCCTATTTTTGTCTTAATATGCAGAATAATGTGTTCCCTAAAAGTTGAGAATTGACTATCTCAAGACTTCTTTTCTATTTAAATTTTAGTATTAAAATACAAATTCATCACTTTAGAACATGGTCCCTAGTTGAGAGAATAAAGTGAAGATCAGAAAATTGTTTGTGGATTTTTTTGAATCTCTTTTGGGAAATATGGGTTATAAATGATAAATAATTGATGAAAATATACCAGAAATAAATCTTAAAATATTTGGGTTTAAATGAACATTTTGTCTCTCAGGTAAAATATTTTAAAAAGTCAACATTAAAATAAATAATAAAGTATAAAGAAAAATAAACCATGACTTTTTATGTTTAGTAATACACTTTCAGTGATTTAAAAAAAAAACCCATTAATTTCCAGGAGCAAAATTTGAATGTACAGTCATTCAGTTTCTGGTAGAGTATCTTTTCAACACTTTGTACCAGAATAAATAAAGTTCTTTAAGGCTATTCAGCCTATTTCCAAGCATTTGGAGGAAGCTGTTAGCTATTAGAATTGACAGGTTGCTCTGGGCTAAAGGAAAGAGAGTTGTATAAGTAACTAAAGACTCAGTGAAAATAATTTATACATATTCTGGAGTAATAATAAATAAATGAGGAAATAGCCTCCTGAAAGCAATGCTTAATATGTTTTTGAGGATTTTATATAGCACTAGTTTCATGATTGATGATTTTTATAATTTTGAAGTTCAATGGAAAGTTTTGAAATAAATATTAGAGAGAGATGGCCAGGCAAAGTTGCTCAAACCTGTAATCCCAGAACTTTGGGAAGCTGAGGTGGGTGGATCACCTGAGGTCAGGAGTTTGAGACCAGCCTGGCCAACATGATGAAACCCTGTCTCTCCTGAAAACTCAAAAAAATGAGCCAGGCATAGTGATGTGTGCCTGTGATCCCAGCTATTCAGGAGACTGACGCAGGAGCCTTGCTTGAACCTGGGAGGTGGAGGCTGCAGTGAGCCCAGATTGTGCCACTGAACTCCAGCCTGGGTGACAAGAGTGAGATTCTGTCTCAAAAACAACAAAAAATTATTTGGGAAAGATAGAATGATGCTCATTTATTCAATATGACTAAATTAGGTGATTTAGGAATTCAGTGTTTTTCATCATGTAAGTTCAGTGACTTGAAAATATCTAAGGATAGACCTGGATTCCAGTTAGGCACATCTGGATATTTTAGTCTGAATGAATTGTTACTATTTGATCATACGATGATGATTTGAATAAAATTTGTCACATATGTATATTATATATATATATTTATACACATATATATGTTCAATAATTACCCATTTTGAAGTCCTTTAGAATGGAAGAAACTTGTTAAATAGCATTTTTGTTCTCATTTGTAGTTGCTTTAAAATACATTTTTCTCTCTCTTTAATTTAGGGAATATCAAAGCTATCAGTTCTGTTTTACAGAAGTACAGTATTTGGCTAGGAGAATTTGAAGCATTTTTGGCCTTTAGAATTGAAGTTGGTACTTTTGGAAATACGTTTGAACTAGAATATATGATTATCAGTGTTGTCGCTTTATATATTTTATAGATTTGAGAAAAAATAATTCATTTTAAAATTACTGCTTCAGATTTTCCCCCCTTATATTTCATTTGGCTTGTATTTCTATTTAATTTGTATACCAGAGTAAGAAATAGACATAATGAAACGATGACTCAAATGTCAAGGCCCCCTGCCAATTCCAATAATAAGGAACTGTGCTCATTGAGGAGATGCAATTATCATTTAAACATGTTAGTAGCAGTTTAAAAATAAAGCAATAGGCAGGATTTTCAGTTAAAATAAGGATAGAAATCCAGTCATCCTTATATTTATTTCTGCTTACTCTCCTGAGTTTGCCAGAATGGGACATTTGGGAGGTTATGTTTGCCCAAATTGAAACTATAGTCAGTAAAGTTGTCATGTACAGTTTTACCAGATAAATAACATTTTTCAATTAGTATGTCATCAGGCTTCAAATTTACAATTTATTACAACATGGACAGAAGAAAAATCAGATGTAAAAATTGTGTTTCTGTTGATAAATTTGACTTTGATCTTTATTATTTTCCACCTAATAGCTCTTCTTGTTAATGTATACCTCTATGTTGTCTGAAGTCCCTAATTTCTTAGTTAGATTTATAAGAAAATGCGATTTTAAAATAATTTATATTTATTCCTTAGTTTAACATTGAAGGCTCTCATAATTTAACTATTTTGTCTGTGCATTTAATACCAATGAAACACTACCTCTGCCATAAAAAAAAGGGCTAATCATGTAGCTGTATGACAGTTAAACATTTGCAGATTGAACTGCAGTGCTTTTGATAAATCACGATCTTTGTCATTTTCTGTTGTCAGTCACAGGTTAATCGTATGACTAGAGGTGGAAAATGGTCATGAGCAGTTTGGTGAGATAGAAATGAATGGAAAGCTATTGTCCTTGCCTCCAAAGCATTTGCATCTTGGTTTTGGTGTAATAAGCTATAAAGATGCAAGCGTTGGTCACCAGAAGCAAGAATGTCACCTAGGAGCATCTGATACAGTAATCAGTAGCAGGCTTCAACAGTCTTGAGGTTAGAAAAAACTCCTCCAGATGGCTTAACCATGCATTGATTCCTCTTGGTTTCCTCTACATTTTCTCTACCTGATCATCCATGCCTCACATATTCTCTCTCCCTCTGTTTTCTTCTTTTCCCCTTATAGTATTCCTGTGTTTTCATCCTTCCCTAAACTCAACTTCCATTCATCATCTTCTTTCCTTATCCGATGTCAAACATTAAGTATGAATGAATTGGTTGTTTTTTAAAATGCAGTAGATTCAGTATAGAGAATAAAGACTGAATTAATTCATGTTAGTTTGCGCTGTATATCTCTTTTACCCCGTTTACATCAAATATTGTTCTGAGAATTTGGAAATGAATTGCATAGATCTTTTGAATTACATGGCATTATGGTGAATTTGAGATTTTTTTTGCAGTTTAATGAGCAATTTGCAGGTTAATATTTACTCAATGTAAACAACATAACCCACTAATAAAAATCACAAAGCTTCTATGTATAGAGTGAATTTTGTTTGTGGATAACGTTATTAGAAATCCGAGTAATAGCACATAGCTTCCTTCTCTGGCATGTAAGGTCATGATGTGTGGTGAAAGTATCAACAGACTGGGAGAGAGGTGTCTCTGACAACCATGATCTTAGTAAATCTTTTTAATATTTGAACCTCCGTTTTATACCTTGGAAATTAATGAGCCTAGACAAGTTAATATTTTTACTCCTTTATAAATCATACTTAGCGTATATACATATATATGAGGTCACTTGATCTTGAAAGTTTCTTTCTTTTTTTTTTAAAAGTTATTTTTATTTTTATTTTTGGAGATGGAGTCTTGCTCTGTCTCACCCAGGCTGGAGTGCAGTGATGCAGTCTCAGCTCACTGCAACCTCCGCCTCCCGGTTTAAGTGATTCTCCTTCTCAGCCTCCCGAGTAGCTGGGGCTATAGGTGTACACCACCATACCCGGCTAATTTTGTATTTTTAGTAGAAACTGGGTTTCACCATGTAGACCAGGCTGGTCTGAAACTCCTGACCTCAGGTTGTTCACCCACCTTGGCCTCCCAGAGTGCTGGGATTACAGGTGTGAGCCACTGCACCTTGGCATGAAGCTGTCTTTCATCTCTATGTTTCAGTGAATTCAGATGCATTTTAAAAGACAGGCGGGGAGAATCTGACTTATCTACCATGAAGGGCTCATCTGTCATCAAGAATTAGTTAAAATAATTCTCTGACAGTTTAGGCTGCCTACCTCAGAAAGTTATTTGGGAGGATTAAATGACATAATCCATGTACAATTCTTAGCATCTTTGACCCCAGGGTTAAGCATTGCATAAATATTCATTATTGCTTCTTCTCCTATTATTATTTGTGTTTCTTTCCACCTATAACAGTCTCCCTATTTAGTCCCCTATTCACTTACTGCCTTATATGAGATAGCACCAGATATCAATAGATTTGATAATTTTAGAGAAATATTGAGCTCACCTAACATCTTCACAAAATATGCCTTGGTCCTTGCTGCTTGTCTCCTTAATAAAGACTAGAAGACCACTCGTAATACATTCTATCGGAGCTCTGTTTGGATCTGCATTTTATTTACATACTATCATCATTTTAAAATCTCTAGTCTCTTTGTCACATTCATGAAGGTTTGGAATCGAGTTTTCATTACCTGTATCTACTAATGGCTTTTATGTTCATTTATCAGAGCATTTTGCAGTGACTTTCAAAATAAAATGGATGTGTTAACTCAGACACAACCTGAAGCAGTAATGAATTTTGAGAAACAATAAATAACATGAGTTCTTTTGACATTTTTTTTTTTTAGTAGCAACGCTTCAGAGAACTTTAATAACACCTTGGAAGAAACCCAGCATTTGAAATACACCATCCCAGCGACACAGCCATAGCATTGTTATTCAGCTTCACTTTTGTTCTCAGGGTTGGAACTGAGGAAAAGCATTACAAAAACACATTTTTGTTTAATTCCCAGAAATACGCTCTCATTTGTCTTATTAATTAGAAGCTACAAACAAATGCTGGGAAACAATTTTCAAAGAATAAAGTAGGAAATGTCTGGTTTTCTGTGGCCAAATCAGTTTTCAAAATACTCTTTTATCTTTTGTAGACAGTTGTCCATCTTTTTCTGAGGTGGTGATTGAAAAGTTTTTAAATATATTTATTAATCTTACTATACCATAATGAAACTGTTGAAAGACAAGTTTCATTTTGCTGTCAAGAATACATTATTTGACTTCAACTTTAATTTAATTTGAGCAAGTGTGAGCAGTTCTTTTTGTTCAGATAATAATAGTTTATTAGAGAATTTCAAATATTGAACTTTAGTTTTAGTGCTGAACAACCTGACATAAGAGCTTTCTCTATACATTAGCCGAACGGAAACATGACTTAGTTGAAAATTATCTGGAGTTCACTCTGTTCTTGTAAGTATGGATGAGACCTTTATTTTTAATTTGTGTGTTGCTTACATTTCTCTAGAACTGCTCTCTGATCATTGCTCTTTTTTCTTTTAATGTAATTTATTATTTCGTAATAATTTGAATTCTATATAGATCCAGCAGGTACATGTATGGGTTTGTTACCTAAGTATATAGCATGATGCTGAGGTTTAGGGTTTGACTGATCCCCTCACCCAGGTCCTGAGCATAGTGCCCAATAGCTTTTCAACTCTTGTCCCCCTTTCCCCATCTAGTCTTCAGGGTCTGTTGTTGCCATCTCCATGTCCATGAGTACCAATGTTTAGCTCCCACTTTTAAGTGAGAACATGCGGTATTTGGTTTTTGTTCATGTGTTTGTTTGCTTAGAATAATGGCCTCAAGCTGTATCATTTTTATGGCTGCATAGCTGCATCCAACTATGCATTCTTTTAAGTGGTTGCGCAGTATTCCATGATATATATGTACTACATTGTCTTTATCCAATCGACCATTGATGGACACCTGGATTGATTTTATGTCTTTGCTATTGTGAATAGTGCTGCAATAATCATATGAGTGCAGTGTCTTTTTAGTAGAATAATTTATTTTCTTTTGGATATATAACTAGTAATGCATTTGCTAGGTTGAATGGTAGCTCTTTTTAAGTTCTTTGAAAAATCTCCCAACTGTTTTTCACAAAGGCAGAACAAATTTATATTCCCACCAACAATGTATAAGCATTCCTGTTTCTCCACAGCCTTTCCAGCATCTGTTGTTTTTGAGTTTTTAATAATAGCTATTCTGACTGGTGTGAGATGGTATCTCATTGTGGTTTTGATTTGCATTTTTCTGATAGTGATGTTGATCATTTTTTCTTATATGTTTGGTGGCTGCTTTTATGTTTTATTTTGAGAAATGCCTGTTCATGTCTTTTGCCTATTTTTTAATAGTGTTATTTTTTGCTTGTTTAAGTTCCTTATAGATTTTGGTTATGAGACCTTTGTTAGATGCATAGTTTATTAGATGAATAGTTCTCCCATTTTTTAGGTTGTTTACTCTGTTCATATCTTTTGCTGTGCAGAAGCTCTTAGTTTAATTAGGTCCCACTTGTCAATTTTTGTTTTGTTGCAATTGCTTTTGGGGACTTAATAACAAATTCCTTCCCAAGGCCAGTGTCCAGAATGGTGTTTCCTAGGTTTTCTTCTAGGATTCTTACTGTTTAAATCTTTAATTCATCTTGAGTTCATTTTTGTTTATGGTAAAAAGCAAGGGATCCCATTTTGTTCTTCTGCATACAGCTAGCCAGCTATCTCAGCACTATTTATTGAATAGGGAGTCCTTTCACTATCGCTTATTTTTTGTCAATTTTGCTGAAGACCAGATGGCTGTAGGTGTGTGGCTTTATTTCCAGGTTTTTCATTCTGTTCCACTGGTTTATGTATCTGTTTCTTTAATAATACCATGCTGTTTTGGTTATTGTAGCCTTATAATATAGTTTGACGTCAGGTAATGCAATGCCTCTGGCTTTGTTCTTTTTGCTTAGGATTGCTTTGGCTATTTGGGCTCTTTTTGGTTCTATATGAACTTTTTTGTTCTAGTTCTGTGAAAAATGATAATGGTATCTTGATAGGAATAGCATTGAATCTGTAGATTGCTTTGGGGAGTATGTCCATTTTCATGATATTTACTCCTCTAAACCATGAGTATGGAATGTTTTTTCATTTGTGTGTTACAAAAATTTCTTTCAGCAGTATTTTGTAGTTCTTACATAGACCTTTCACCTCGATTAGATGTATTCCTAGGTATTTTATTTTATTTTTTTTGTAGCTATTGTGAATAGGATTGCATTCTTGATTTGGCTTTCAACTTGAACACTCTTGGTGTATAGAAATTTTGCTGCCTGATCATTGCCTTTTAAAGTAGATTTGAGAAACTGATATTTTGATGCAGATATTAATGATGTTCATGCTGGTTCTGGGTTTTAAAAAATTAGTACAGTGTTAAAATTGCTGTATTTTTTTTTTTTTAATGAGCCACACAGGAGGCTTAATGACATTGTTCCTGTATAGTTACTTTATTTTGTATAGTCAGACTGTACATGATTACATGATGAATTATGTATTCCTAATAATCATCTATAGGCTTAAAGTGTTTATTTTGCTATATTTAATTTTTGTTAACAAGAAAGATTGTAGCCCTGAATATAACAGGAGGTATCTCCTATTGGAGATCAGATTTTATTTAGTTCTATTAAAGGTTTGTAGGTTCTGAGGGAGAAAAATCAGTCCCTTTAGTTAAAAATCATACAGAATCTTCCTTTAACTGTTCCTTTTGTTTTTAAGTTAGAATCATTTTGTTTTAGCCAGTAGCTTTAAGTCTTAGTGAAAAAAATACATGTTTTGAATGTGTTGTTTACCTCTTCATTTTTGATAGTTCCCTCTTTGTTCCTATGTACATTTTTGGTAAGTATAGAGTGCAGTAATTTTTAGTAAATGTATTTAATAGTGCATCTATGACAACAGTGTGGTTTTAGAAAACTGTATCACCCCCAAACCTGTACCCATTTGCAGTCAATTCCTGCTCCTACCTCCAACCGCAGGCAACCACTGGCCTACTTTTATCTCTATAGATTTGCTTCTTCTAGACATTGCTTACAAATTTCCTACAATTAGTTACCTTTCTCTTTTTTTTTTGGTTTGGCATCATGTTTTTGAGTTTATCCATATTGTAGTATGCGTCAACAGTTTGTTAATTTTTCCTGAACAGTATTCCATTGCATGGATACACTACAGTTTATTTATCCATTCACCAGTTGATGGACATTGGACTATTTCCAGATTTTGGTTATCATGAATAATGTTGCAATGAACACTAACATACAAGTTTGTGTGGATATATTTTCATTTCTCTTGAGCTGATTTACAGGAGAAGAATTGTTGCATCATATAATATGTTTAGTTTTTAAAGAAATCGCTGAACTGTTCTTCAAAGAACTTATGCCGTTTCCCATTTTTTTTGAGATGGAGTCTTGGCACTGTCACCCAAGCTGGAGTGCAGTGGCACGATGTTGGCTGACTGCAACCTCTGCCTCCCAGGTTCAAGTGATTCTCCTGCCTCAGCCTCCCAAGTAGCTGGGACTACAGGCACATGCCTCCACACCTGGCTAATTTTAAAAATATTGTTAGTAGAGACGTGGTTTCACCGTGTTAACCAAGATGATCTCAATCTCCTAACCTCATGATCCGCCCACCTCGGCCTCCCAAAGTGCTGGGATTACAGGGGTGAGCCACCGTACCCGGCCCATCATAGCCTTTCTAGTGAGTGCAAAGTGGTGTCTTAGGTTTTAATTTATGCTTCCCTGATGACTAAAGGTGGTAAACATCTTTTCTTAGACTTTTCAGTCATTGGTATAATTTCTTTAATTAAATATCTAGAAAAATATTTTGCCCATACTTAATTGTTGTTTGCTTTCCTATTAATACACTGCATTAAAAATACACATTCTAGATATGATATTGTCTTTAAAAGATACTGCCTTTGAAGAACAAAAGTTTTAGCAGTTTAAATATTAATATAAACAATATTTTCTTTTATAGATTATGCTATTGTTACGGTATTTAAGAAATTATTGTGTAATTCAAAACCACAGAAATTCCCTTGTTTTCTTCTAGAAGTTTTTGTAACTTTAGCTTTACTTACAGGTTCATGAATACATTTTGAGGTAATTTTTGTATATGCCATGAGGGCCTAACTCATTTATTTTCTCCCCTCCCCTTTCTCCACTACCCTCTCCTCCTTCTCTTCCCTCCCTCACTCCCTCCCTCTCTCCCCTCCCTTCCTTCCTTCCCTTCCTTCCTTCCCTTCCTTCCCTCCCTCCCTCCTCACCCCCTCCTTCCCTCCCTCCCTCCCTCACCCCTCCTTCACTCCCTCCCTCACCCTCCCTCCTTCCCTCCCTCCCTCCCTGCCTGCCTGCCTGCCTGCCTTATTGCACTGGCTAGAACCTTCATTGCAATGTTGAAAAGAAGTGGCAAAATGCACATCCTTGCTTTCTTCTGAAGTTAGAAGAAAAGCATTCGGTAATACCATAGGTATTAGATTGCATGCAGTTGTTTGTAGATGTTCTTAATCAGGTTGAGAAAGTTCTCTTTTATTCCTAGTTTGCTGAAGTTTTTATTAAGAGTGGGTGTTGGATTATGTCAAATCTATTTTCTGTATCTATTGAGATTATTATGTGGTTTTGCCCCTTATTGATATCTGTTAATATGAAAATTATTAACAGATTTTCATATGTTGAATTAAACTTAAAATCTTGGCATAAATCCCACTTGGCTCTGGTGTATTAACCTTTTTATATATTGCTGGATTTAGTTTGCTAATACTTTGGTAAAGATTTTTCTATCTATGTTTACAGAAAATATTAGTCCATAGCATTGAATTTTTTTTGGTCACATCTTTAGCCTCAGATAATGAGTTAGAAAGTGTTTACTCTTCATCTTTTTCTGTAAGACTTTGTGTAAGATGGGCACTGTTCTTTTAATATTTGATAAAACTAACCAGTGAAACCATCTGGACCTGGGCTTTTCTTTATGGGATAATTTTAAATTACCAATTCAGTTACTTTACTTATAATAGATCTTCTCAGATTTTCTGTTTCTTCTTGAGTTGGTTTTGGCAATTTGTATCTTTCTGTGAATTTGTCTATTTCATCTAAATTATCCAATGTGTTGGCATAAAGTTGTTTATAATATTTTAATATTTTTAATTTCTGTAGTATAGCTAGTGATGTCTCCTCTTTCATTTCTGATTTTGATAATTCATGTCCTATCCCTTTCTTATTTTATCTTGGTAATATTTAATAAATATTTGTCAATTTTGTTAATATTTTCAAGAAAACAGAATCTTTCTTTTTTTAAAAAATTATGATTTTCACCCACTTGTCTATTATTTGTGTTCTTCTTGCTTTAGCCTTAATTTACTCTTATTCTGGTTTTTTTAATGCAGAAACTTAAATTACTGAGTTGAGATACTCAAAAGATACTCTTTTCTTATATAGTGCCTTAAATAATGAATTTTCCTTTAAGCACTGTTTTAGATTTATCCCATAAATTTTAACCTATAGAGTGTATATTTTTATTTAAATCAAATTATTTTCTGACTTTTATTGTAATTGCTTCTTTGACAAATTGGTCACTTGGTATTATGCTATTTAATTTCTAAAAATTTTGATTTTTTTCAAGTTTCTGTTAATGTTTAATTTCATGATTGTCAGAGAACATACCTTAAACAATTTTGATCCTTTAAAATTTATAAATACTTGTTTTATTATTCAGCATATGTTCTATCCTGGATATGTTTTGTATACAGTTGAAAAGAATCTGTATTTTCCTGTTTTGGAGTTGAGTACTCTATAGGTTAAACTGATTGATGGGTTAAGTCTTCTAAATCTGATACTTTTCTTTAGTTGTTATTTTAGTTATTGAGCATGAAATATTGAAATCTTCAACTATATCTGTTGCATTTTTTGTGGTATTATTTTACGTGTTATAAACTCAATTATATAAAATAATTATAGGGGATATTAATTATAACAAAATATATAACAATTATGTATATTACATATGTTTTTAAAAGGAATTAGAAAATATATTCAAGTGTATTCATATACTCTCTTATATATAGCATTTCCAGTGTTCTTCATTCTTACTCTAGTATTCATGCATCATCTTTCAACTGGATGGTGTTCCTTTGGTATATCTTGTATAGTAGATGTGCCAGCAACACGTTCTATTACTCTTTGTTCATTTGGGAATGCCTTTATTTCACCTTGATTACTGATAGTTTTTCTGGATATAAAATTCTTGATTGGAAGTGTTTTCCTCCTCAGCAGTTTCAATATGCCATTTATTGTCTTTTGGCATCTTTTGTTTCAAATTAGAAGTTAGTTGTTAATTACATTGTTGTTTCTCCATTTCTGTGAACAAATAGAACATGGTGATGTAACAGAGAGTAATGGGCCTTGGGCATTGAAAAGATTGATTGGGTAGGGAAGATTTGTTTCAGAAATTGGCATGTAATCATATTAAAGGGAATAGGTAGGACTCATACATTTCTCTAATATCCTGGTACTGATGGGATTTGTAAAGTAATTACTTTATTGTGCCGTTCGACACATTTTATGTCCTTTCTAAACATTCTTATCTGGAGTATCCAGTTTAATTTATTTTCTTTCTTTTCATTTTTTCCAAAATGTATCTTTTGCTGGATACTGTAGACATTTAATCATATGTATTTTTTCAATTTGCTATTGGATCCTTTTTATTGTTTTAAATTATATAATTACAATTATGAAAAATTTGGGAAATGCAGAACACTAATAAAAATCATCTATTTTTTATTAATTCCTTGAAACACCCATTGATAACATTTTGGTGTACCTCTTTTTTACTTTTTTATGTAAATTTCATTAGTTATATAGTTGTAGATAACTGGAGTTTTACATACTCTGTTTTTCTGATAAAAATATAATACATGTCATTGTAGTCTTTATATTTTTCTTTCAGATTTTTTTTAGTAGTGTAGTTAAGCTATTTTTCTATGGCATATTTTCTCTGATCATTCAATAGAGTCTTAGCTATTTTGGCACATCTCCTATTCAGATTCTTGTTACTTCCTATGCAGTTGTCTTGTGTAATTTTAAATTTACTCTCATTTAAAAATATTTATGGAGAAACTTCTGTTCAGAAAGTTTCATTCATAGAAGTATCTGAGAAGTCAATTGTACTTGACTTTATCCTTTCTATTGATACCTTATATTGAAATGACAGTTTTTCCTTTGGATATATTCTGTGTGGCCATGTGGTACCCAAGAAGTTGCAGCTGAACCATAAAGCCAGCATGTACCTTTACTCTTCCTTTATTTTCAGAGCAACAGAACTTTATGGGCTAATCAAGCATCTGAAGACCATTTAGGAAAACATTAACATATTATTATAATTACCACACCACCACAGGATACATTACCTAAGAGAATACAGAGTAGTTTTCTTAGCAACCCTCACCCTATATTCATCAAAAGAGGGCCCAGAACTTGACTATTGCTCTGGTGGGAAAATAGCTTAGGTAGTCACAGTAGCCTTTGTCTTCCTTAAGTATATTCTGTCTTTTTGTTTTTGTTTTTTGAGACAGAGTTTTACTCTTGATGCCCAGGCCAGAGCACAATGGCACGATCTCGGCTCACTGCAACCTTCTCCTCCTAGGTTCAAGCGATTCTTCTGCTTCAGCTTCCTGAGTAGCTGGGATTACAGGTGGCCACAACCATGTCTGGCTAACTTTTGTACTTTTAGTAGAGATGGGTTTCACCATGTTGAAATCCAGCCACCTCAGCCTCCCAAAATGCTGGGATTATAGGTGTGAGCCACCGTGCCCAGCCCCGAAGTACATTCAAAACAGGAAAAGATATCAGAGGCTTGGCAACATAACACACTAGGTTTCTTTTCTTATTATTTTGTAATGGTTTTACTTTTCAAGGATTTTGAGATTTTAATAATTGAGTTCCAGAACTCAGATGACAACTTATTTTTCTTTTTCTATAGCAATTTTTGAATCATGACTTAAGCTATAGCATCTTTCTTTTTGCAAGTGGGTTTTATGGTAATTTCTAATTATTATAATTCTCATAGAAGCGATTAGCTTTACATATGCTTTGATAGGGCATCATCATTGAGCAAGCACAGAAAAAAGCAGTGTTGAGAGACATTATTGTGTATGATTAAGAATACAGTCTGTGTAGCAGGACTTCCCAGCTTCAGACTGTTATTTATTAGCTGGGTAACCTTGAGCAAGGCAACTTTTTGAAGCTTGTTTTCATTGCCAATCTCATAGTCAGTGGACCTCTCTTGTTTGCTCTCATTTCCTTGTACAAATAACTACTGACTTCTGACTTCCACAAATTTATTTACTACTTGTTTTAGGTTTGTCACTGAACACATATTTAACATTCCTTTGGTTGTTTTTCTCATTTTTAATCCTTAGTTTTGACTAAACCCTACTCCTTTTGTTAAATTTAAATATTTATTCTTAGAGACAAATGGCAGAATACTGTTTAATATTTAAAAGGCAAATCTATCAATATTTATCTGTATCTATGTATCTTAATATTTCTGGCACTATTTTAAGTTTCTTATATGAAAATGTTCATAAGAAGTGAAAACTGCTTTCAAATATTTTAATGGTTATCATATAAAAATGAGATAAAGTTTATTTTGTTTCAGATAGCAAAACCAGAATCAAAGAGTAGATGTTAAAAGAAGGTAGGTTTGGTTAAGAATTAATAGGAACTTTCCAACAACTGGAGACATTAAAAATGGAGGGGGTTGCCTGGTGAAATAGTGGGCTATATAATACTTGGGAGTTCATAAAGAAAATGAATGACAAACACTCAGTGGTATTTATTGACGATTCATAAAGGGAACCCAAGTCTTTAAAGGTAAATAATATGATTATGTTATTTTTGTAATGCTAGTTTCAGGAATAGGAATAGTATCCATACTATAAACATTTTGTGGAAAAAAAACCTCAATTCATTTTATTTTCATAGCAAATATGGTTTAACCTTAAAAAGTATTAAATTGGTGGAATAGAGAGACTTAGAAAAGCTTTAACTCTATTTAGCAATTCTTCTTTCAAAGCTTAGTACATGGTGGATTTCAAAATTCAACTCAATAAAGTATCTTTAATATTCCACCTATATTTGGATTCCAAGTTTAGTAGAGAATTTCCACTTCTCAAAATTCAATGAAAACTTGATTTCTCTGATCTATGATGAATAGTTTGTATATATAGCAAAATCTGCCTTTAAGACATTTTGAACTTATAGGAGTGCCTTATAAGAAAGCCACTAATTTATGTTTTTTAGCATCCATGAAATTGGATCTTTAAGAAATGCTGAAATAGTAAATAAGTAATTAGGATATGAGTTGTTAACAAGTTTTATTTCAGTTTATTTAGTTGTTAGACAATGAAAGCCAGTTTACACATTTCTATTGCACTAGTGGCTAAAGATTATGATCACTTGCTAGAGATCAGTTTCTATTGTATGCTTCAGAACTCTTAGTTCTGTTTAACAGCATTTCCTTATTCTGTGAAGAAATGAGTACAGTTTACCATATTTTGTTTTTCTGAAAATAATCAAAATCAAAGTACAGTCATGCACTGCATGGTGATGATTTAGTCAGATTGACTGCAGATATGACAGTGTTCCCATAGGGTTATAAAGCTGTCTTTTACCATGCCTTTTCAGTGTTTAGACACAAAAATACCGTCATGTTCCAGTTACCTACAGTAGTCAGGATAGTCACATGCTGTATAGACTTGTAGCCTAGGAGCAATAAACTATACCATTTAGCCTGTATGTGTAGTAGGCTATGCCATCTAGGTTTGTTTAGGTGTTGTTCACATAATGGTGAAATTGCCTAACAGTGCGTTTCTCAGAAGGTATTTCTGTTGTTAAGTAATTCATGACTGTATTTATATTTGAATCACACAATGATCTTAGTTTGTTTTCTGTTTTTCCTAATGAAGATAAGATTTTTTTTTTTTTCTTGGAGATTCCAGGGGGTCAAAAATCTGAGCTTATTGCAGGTGACAAGCAGAGGACGTTGATTCCAAAACTCTTGTTCTTTGAAGGACAGGTCAAAAATTATATTTCTTGTCAGGTCAGACTCATCTGTGAAGTTGTTGTTGGCTGATATTAAATGTGCAGGTCCTTCAAATGATTGAGATTTCAAGGTTACATGTCTCAAAATTTTGGGTGAATGAATGACTCTTTATTGGCCATTCGACACCAGCTTCAGAAATTCTTCCATCCACTATAGAAGAGGTGTGAGGGAATCTCTTTCTCTCTGTGAACATGTATGGAAAACTCATACTATGATTTACGGCAGCTTGCACTTTCATATTTTCTAATTTAGTTGTTGTGAATAAGCTAGGTGTAGATCTAACAATAAAATTGCCATAAACAAGTGTTAGAAAGAAATTCTTATGAACATTTCACACTGCATGTTCTCATTCATAGGCAGGTGTTGAACAATGAGAACACATGGACACAGGGAGGGGATTATCACACACTGGGGTCTTTTTGCGGGGAATAGGAGAGGGACAGCAGGGGATAGGGAGGTTGGGGGAGGGATAACATGGGGAGAAATGCCAGATATAGGTGACGGGGGGATGGAGACAGCAAACTACATTGCCATGTATGTACCTATGCAACAGTCCTGCATGTTCTGCACATGTACCCCAGAACGTAAAGTGCAATAAAATATATATTTAAAAAAAAAGAATTTTGTGCTAATCTGTTACATTTTTTAGGTAGGTTATGGATTCTTACCTATCTTAATGCAACTAATTATGACAACTATTTTTCAGTAGTTTAATTACCCTTCTACACTGTTCTGTGGTTATAAAGACTTATTTCATATAATAGTTTGTTATTCTGTGAAATAATATATATTATTTTATATACAATATTTACATTCTATGATAACTCAAAAAGAAACACAATTTTGTGAAGTTTGTGTTTTTACCTATCCCTCCACTTTATAGAAATAAATAGTACCTATTAAATTCTTTATAAGTTCTGTTTCCTGTTTCTCTATAATCTTGATTTTATGGGACTATGTATTTCATAGATTTTACATTTCACCCTGTTAATTTTTTTTTTTAAGTAGATAGGATTTTAAACTTGAATCTTTCTCACTAAATTACAGAAGAGAATGTACAATTTTTAATTCTTTTCTGTTATTTACTGGTGAAAATTCAAGTTTAAAAAAAAAGAAAATAGAGAAAAAAGACTGTTTTGCTGTTCGTGATGGGGATCATTGGACTCTAATAAACTACGTTTGATTTTCCTTAAAGAACATGATTTTGGAAAGTTTATATATGGTGTGATCACTTTAGTTTTCCCCAGACATTTCTTTGGAGTGAACCACTGTTTTACAGTGTGACCTCCGGGGCACTGTTCATACTCAGTTTATGGGGCTGCTTCTCACCACTATCATATAACGATTTAAATTAATTAATTTAAAAAATATGTTCAGAGCCTTCTTTAAGTCTAAATATAGAGTATATGACTATCTGCTTGTTTCCCTTAACTACTAATTTGATAATTCTAAGGCAAAGAGATGATTCACTGGGTCTGGTATGAACTGTTCTCTATAATTTGAGCAAGGCTCTGACTTCATCTTTCCTGAAGGTGGAAAAATAGTCTCGTAAATTTCTTTCTTTTCTTTTTTTTTTTTTTTTGAGACAGAGTCCTACTCTGTCACCAGGCTGGAGTATGGTGGTGTGATCTTGGCTTACTGCAACCTCTCAGGTTCAAGCAGTTCTCATGCCTCAGCTTCCTGGGTAGCTAGGACTACAGGTGTTGTGCCACCATGCCAGCTAATTTTTGTATTATTATTATTTATTTAGTTTTTGTTAAATACAGAGTTTTGCCATGCTGGCCGGGCTGGTCTGGAACGCCTGGTCTCAAGCGATCTGCCTGCCTTGGCCTGCCAAAGTGCTGTGATTACAGACGTGAGCCACTGCATCCGGCCTAGTCTCATAAATTTCTAAATGTTTTGTTATTATGTGTATAAAAATGGGCTGAAGTACTTTATTATTTCCTATGTTTATATTAAATAATTCTTGACTCGTTATACTTATATTGTTTTAACTTTTACAGATCATACTATCATAGGTGAGAGGGCTTCCTGGGGTAATTTTCAATTACTCCTTACCCTAATTTTCTTTACTCCTTACCCTAACCAGAGATTGGTATCACCAAAAATAATGGTTTATTTCAAAGTCTATATTTATTTTAAGATACTTCATCCTCCAATTTTATCTATTTTGTCATTGTTTGCATTTAATGTTTGGGTTGGTTTTTCTTGGAATGGCGTAGGTGAATTGACTATTGATTGACTATTTTTAGCATATAGTAAGTTTCAGTATATTTTACAAAAGCACACCCTATGACGGGGAAGAAGCTTTCGAGTGTTGATAGTGCCGAGTCGCAAGATTGCTTATCAGACCAGCCATTAACTTACATGTAGATTATTATGTATTATAATGTAGACAATATTTTTCTTTATTTTTAGTATAAAATGTCAAAAATCATTTTATCTTGCCAAAAATTAGGGTAAAAACGATTATCTAAGTATTTATTCCATTTATGTCTCTACTAGAATTAATCAAAACATTTAAAAACCTGTTGTCATTTAACTTGAATTGGAGGCCCAGAATCTATGACAACATTTACCTTTCGTAACAGAGGAAAATGTAAAACAGGTTTCATATCTCTTGGTATAGAACTCACTGGCAGTAGGATATAGTAGAATGTACTCGGAAATTCTAGTGCAGATATAAAACAATGTTCTTTACAGCAGTTATTGTGAATAACTGATACAGTTTTTGAAGTTTAAAAATAATATGATTTTTCTTTAAAATTAGTGGCTTTCAGTTTCTGGTTGAAATCTATTCTCTCCTCTCCTCTCTCTCTCTCTCTTTCTCTCTCTCTGTCTCTGTCTTTGTGTGTTTGTATGAAGATGACATTAGGGACTAGATCTTTTGAAAAACTTTTTCAGGATTTTAATGGACTTTGATAAATACAGAATGCAAATTAGCCTGACAAGCTGCATAATAGTTTCTTGCTACCCTTTCAAAGATTATGATTATTAAGGTGATGATGATAATGCATTTTTGTTTTGTTTTGTTTTGAGACAGGATCTTGCTCTGCCACCCAGGCTGAGTGCAGTGGTGTGATCTGGGCTCACTGCAGCCTTGGCCTCCCCAGGCTCAGGCGATTCTCCCACCTCAGCCTCCTCAGCAGCTAAGACTACAGGTGTGCACCAGGATGCCTGGCTAATTTTTGTATTTTTTGTAGCAATGGGGTTTCACCATGTTGGCCAGGCTGGTCTTGAACTCCTGGGCACAAGCGATCTGCCCTCTTGGCCTCCCAAAGTGCTGGGATTACAGGCACGAGCCACCGAGCTGGGCGACGTTGTGTATTTGTTGAGTGCTTAGTTCCAGGCCCTCTTCTAAACATTTTATATTTAATTATAATTTTATATTTTATATTTAATTTATATTTATATTATTTAACTCCCATTGCAAATTTTTGAGGTAGAGACATACTAAGGTCTACTTCTTAGATGAGTAGACTGAAATACAAAAAGGTTAAGAAAACTTTTCCAAGGTTATATAGCTAGTACATGCTAAGGACAATATTTGGACCCAAATGGTCAGGCTCTAGATAACAGCCTGTGCCACAATGCATGGCCTGAAATCAACTTCACTAGCACAGTCTTCTGAAGAAATATCACACATTTATTGCAAAAAAGTATTGTGATGGGCTCTGTATAAAGTTCTTATTTTTATGAAGTCTAGGATCAATTTTGAGAATGAGATATAAATATATGTAAGGATTAATGCAGTGGTATAAAGAAGTTGTCCATTGAACTATAATCAGTGTGAGGTTATAATGTTCTTCCTTTGAGGTAAGCTGAATTTTAAAAAATGTTACATTTAAGTAATTATTTTGATTGTCCTATGGACACAAGTGTTGATTACAGTAAACTATACTATTGGCAATTGTAATTTTTTTTAAATGTTATGTCAAAAAACATGTGTACTACTTCTGGAAAGTTGAAATAACCTAAGTTTCCTTGCTACCACCTGATCTAAAATCAAGTAAGAAAATTCCTAATATTATACTAATTGCTTCATGTAACATTCCTCAAAGGTTTAAGAAAATTTATTTTTATAATTTTGGTTTATCCCAATAGATGGATGGCAAGTCTTATCTTTGTCATTTTACTTTTATTTTACAAATGGTCTTGGGAAAACCTACATCAGATTTTGATCCATGAAAATTTCCTCTGATGTATGAGTAGTTCTTTCAGGTTCCAGATTAGTTTAATACTTTAAAACTTCTCAACCTTTGTTTCACAAGGCTTGTATTTTATTTTATAACCTGTTGTGTCTCCTTATCCAAAATAAATTTATAGTGTAGTCTATTATTCTACTCCCTGTTTTCTTCAATATAGTTTTGATGTATTGTTATTATCACCATTTTATTTTATTATTTTATTTTATTTTGTTGAGATGGAGTTTCGCTTTTGTTGCCCAGGCTGGAGTGCAATGGCGCAATCTTCGCCTCTCGGCAACCTCTGCCTCTGGGGCTCAAGTGATTCTCCTGTCTCAGCCTTCCAAGTAGCTGGGATTACAGGCACGCACCACCACACCCGGCTAATTTTGTGTTTTTAGTAGAGACGGAGTCGCTTCATGTTGGTCAGGCTGGTCTCGAACTCCCGACCTCAGGTGATCCACCTGCCTTGGCCTCCCAAAGTGCTGGGATTACAGGTGTGAGCCACCGTGCCTGTCCTGCCATCCCTATTTTATATGTTAATATTTGCTCAAATGAAAATTAAAAAAAAAATCTTTCTTCTAATGTATCTACTTGTCATATGTTTAAAAAAATGTTTTTCCACATAATCACATTTAACTTATGCATAATGTTGGATTTACAATGGCATGTTTATGGGGCTATGTGGCTGTGGGCCTTGCAAAGGAGTTCTTGAAGTTCACCTAGGCCAATCACATGTAGGACACATTTATGCCTTGTCTTCTTTTTTCATGTTTTTCAGTCAGACATGTTGAGTTTTTTTCATTATTTTATCCCTAACTTTTAGCCATTGTCTTTGCATACAGCAGGTGTTCAGGAAATATTTGCTGAGAGAGTGATTTAAGGATTTTGTAATTTATTCCCAAAGTATGAAAATACATGTGACAGCCTTTTAAAGGACACTGTTTATGTAAAGTATTATATTTGAGAAAATTATTCATCCATTAATTAGTGGTCGTATTTAAATATTCACTGTTAACATAAAATAATCTGATTACTTAAACAATATTTCTCCAAATTAGTTGTCGTTATGATCTGCCAGACCTAAATTGCAAATAAAACCCACATGAAGTCATTTCCCAGTGGGTCCCCAGTTTTGGCTCTTAGTCCAATTTCAGTCATTGCCCATAACATAGCAATTCAATGTTACTATATTTTTTCATTTTCTAGTGTTTTTTACAAGAGGTAGTCCAAATTTTGACCTCAAGTCTCTAGTCACCTTCCTTTTTCTTCTTTCTTTGCTGCTGTCGCCTATGTATATTCAGTCAGGGTTCTGTTCAAGACCATTTTTGAACTTTTATTTCATTCCAAGCATATCGGGAGTATACATGTGAAATGACAGATTTCCAGTCCTAAAGGGATCTTTTGTTAACCACCCATATATAAAAATTAACCACTCATATTTATTAAATTGTGAGTGTGTGTGTGTGTGTATATATATATATATATATATGCGCTCAGAATTTAATATGAAACAGGCATAGAAACAAGTATGTATTTCTATACAAATACATATTTGAATATATATGTTTGTTTCTATGTCTGTCTCTTAAACTGTGAGTTTCTTAAGAACATGAATTGTATCCTATCCATCTGTATTTCTTTAGCACCCAGTACAGTGCCTGGCATAAGGTAGACATTCAGTTGTTGAAGGAATAAAGTCACAAAGACTCTGTCCTATGTTTGGAGGGCACATATAAAAATATTCCATTTATAAACCTCAATTCAAATTCTTCTTTCACCTTAACATTTTAAAGTAAAAGGGCAGGTATTTGTCATCCACATTTTATAGCTGAAAAAACAGAGAGGCAAATGATTTGCCATATTCTGGTGGTGCCATCACCCTGGTCTGCTGATCTCTCTCTTAGAATCGATTTCATGAGGAAAGCAACCTAGGCAAAAAGCTAATTGTAGAAATGTTAGAGTTCATCACTTTTTCAAATTGTATAGAGTAAATGCTTTTTGGGGGTAGAGCTCATGTGCACTTTATAATAACAGTTTACTTAGACAAAGAAATGACTGACTCTCTGAGCATGGTAATTTTATTAATTCCCAGGAGCCTACTTTGTACTAATCACTGTTTCGTGCTAGATGTGAAGGATGTGATGATGAATACCACATGTGTTGTTAATGACCTTTCACCCAAGTGGAAGGCAAAAGCAAATACATTGTGGTAACCCCTAAAATGGAAGGGGTTTGTTTGTTTTATGGCTTGTTTGCTTAGTTATTTTATCAAGTGTTTACAATGAGCAAGGCCTTGGAATAAGCATTTTATAGACACGGTTTTATTTACTCTTTCCAACAGCCTTATGGGGTAAAAAGTTACTATTGACATTTTACAGATAAGAAAATTGAAGTATGAGTATTGTGTTGTGGGATCATCAATGAATGGACAGTTGGTTCTTTGTGGAGGAACTGGAGAAGGAAATTGGGAATAGGAGAAGGGTATGATCATAATGGGTCAAGGAAGAGATCTAAAAGATTTAGAAAGTACATTTTTTTGTAAAGAGTAGCAGTTTTTTTTAAAACCAGAATTGTTTTATTCCTTTAATCATCTTTGAAGCCTTTTTGGATCACATTTTGTCTTAAGATCACATGTCTGGCATGGGTCCCTGGGAATATTAAGAAAGGGCATCTTAGAATGCTCTAGTTGGCTAGAAGTGTGGAAACATCTGAGGGATTTTTCTGGTCAGGTCCAGTAAGAGACGTGATGCCGCAAGTTCTGGTCTTGGAGCATTTTAGGATATGGGAATTGAATTCAGTGAATATGGAAATAATAATGAGAAATCCATAAACAAGTTTTAAAAATAGGTGACTTCCATGCCCTGTTTTTGGCTTTTCCCATGGTATCACATAATTATATTACACTGCACATGGATTGAGTTAGGCAGAGTATGTAGCAGTTGACTTTATACCCCTGATATTTTTACTGGCTTTAGTTCATGTTGCATGTATTGAGTTAATTATAAAAGGAAAAATCAAAATAAGTCTCATCATAGGATTCTGAATATGATACGATTTCAGAGAAAGCAGAGACTCCATCACTTTTCATTACTAGAATGTCATTGCTTTCCAGTAGTTAACGAAGCACTGAATTACCATTATTTGAAAGTAATTATAATAAGGAGAATCTGAAAAAAAGAAACCCATGAAGTATAGATTTTTAAAGAAGAAATAAGATTCTGTTATTATGATTGACTTTATTCAGTGCCGTGAAGAAACCAACAACTTAACGTTCTGCTGGTTACTTGAACTGCTAACAAAATGGTAACAGGAAGAAGCTTACAGGGATTGCTTTATGTCTGTTTATGCATCATTTGTAATTATAGGATCTAAATAATAAACAAATGGAAATATTTAAGCCTTTAAACATGGTTCAGTTTCTTTTAATAGATTAAAATTGCCCTCAAGTGGTAATCATGTTTACACTTTCAATGGTTAATAAATTTATACTCCACACATGTTAATGTATTATAAATTTTGAATTGGTGGAATGTGATTTAATACTTAACGACAAAAGCCATTAGAAGTTTTTCTTTTTAATTTTTACTAAGTAGTACTTTATAAGACAAATGAATATAATCTATATGTAATAGAAATGCAAGTTATGAAGCATAAATAAGATAACCTGTGAATCCACTGCCTAATGTAACAGTTAAAATATTCCCAATTTTATAATGGGAAACTCCCTGAATCCACTTTCTTCCCAGTTCTGCACTGCTCCACCCATTGAAATAACCATTTTTGGTTTGGTGTTATTGCCCTGGTGTGTGTGTGTGTGTGTGTGTGTGTGTGTGTGTGTGTGTTGTCTGTGTATGCATGTGTGTGTATGTGTGGTTGGTTTTTTCAATGGCCTTCCCATAATGTATATATCTGTAAAAACATTTGCTTACTTTACTTGTTTCCAAGCTTTATAAAAAATGTAATTAAATGTCAGAGATTTTTGAGCTTACATATTAGCTAGTTTATCCATTGCCCAATGAGTCAACATATAATTTGCGGAACTCTGGTTTAGCACATCTCAATTTTTAAAGTGCTTTTACATATTTCCTTGGACATCTTCACGGTTGTCTTTGTGGGTTAAGCAGTGGAGGTAACATTTAACTCATTTACTTTTGGTAGACAAACTCCATCAAGACTAAGCTCAGAGTCTGAGAAATGAAATGTGGCTTCTTTGTAGTGTGAACTCATGTTATTCTCTTCTCTTTACACTGTGGATATGTGGATATATTGTGAAATGATTATCACAATCAAATTAGTTAACACATCTGTCATCTCTCCTAGATACCTTTCTTTTTTTGTTATTGTGGGGTGTACTGTATACTTAGCAAATTTAAGTATACAGTACAGTATTGTTAACTATAGTCACCATGCTGTGTGTTAGATTCTTAGAACTTACTCATCTTATAACTGAAAAATTTTGTACCCTTTGAGCAACTTATGCCAGTTTGTGATTATATATTCTTATGTGTCTTTACATTTTTGAACATGAACATTGGACAAAAAGAATATATGATCATTTTGTTTTTTGTGCAGTGATTTGACTGAAAGATCCATGTGGGCAGAGACAATGCCTCCTTTATCCACCAGTGTGTACCCAGTGTCTTCTACAATGTTCTGCATGTAGGAATTCAATGCATAGATAATAAAAGAATGTATTATAGTCTTGTATACAAGAAGAAATATGCAGATAATAATTATTTGGCTATATACCTGGGCAGTATCAAATTTAGGTTAAATATCGGATTTTTAAAGATATTGCCCACTTTAAAATTGTATACCCCAGAAGATGATAAATCAAGGTTTTACTGGCTTTCTAATATTGATTATTTGAAATGCTAGGTACATTGTACACTTGAGTTGGTAACTACCTTGTAATTCTTTGACTACAAAGAAAGATAAAAAGCTGTTAACCTTTTTTTACTTGTCATGAGATGAATTGTGCACAATAAATCTTTTCTCTCTTTAGTTGTTTGCCTGAGTGAGTGATCTAACAGATTCACAGGTCTTGTCACCAATAAATTTTGAAAATTTCCTTTCATTTTTTTCTGAATTTGAAATTAATGTGACATTGTTGTGTGTAATGTGTATGTGTGTATGTGTGTGCACATGTGTGGAAGAGAGAATCTGTGTGTGTTTATGTATGTCTAATGCCCATGGCAAGGAAGAATACACAAACACATTTGGGTTCTGTTGTCTCCTTACAAGTGAATATGTAGCATTATGCATTTAAGAGTAGGATTTTTGAAAAATGGTGTGTTGGGTAAAATATTTCTTTTGAAGGACAGAATTAAAGGGAAGGCAAATTGGACACTTGCCAAGTGCTGCATCCCATGTGGGGCTCTGAAATGTCACTGCAAATGTAATAAATAGAGAAAATTGCATTTATTAGAATTTTTTTTCAAGGAGAGAACACAGGTGGTTGCAAGTAAATCTATGGTGTGCTCTATCACAACAGGTGGTCCCTACAGTGCCCTCCAAGGAGAACTGGTGAACTGCAGGCATGTTTTGCAGAGCCGGGCATGCAAATAGGGGCATTGTACCCTTAATTCTCCTTCTCTTTTCTTGCCCAGAGCAGTACTCAGTTCCTACTCAATGTTTAAATATTGTTTAAGAGAATTTAAATAAAATAAAAACAATGAAATTATTGTTATGAGAACTACAATTTGAAGAGTAATCACATTATTGTCTGCCCATGGAGACAGCCCACTTCTCCTTGTTGGGCTTTGCTAATTTCTAAGAGCATTGCCTGATCTATCTGGCTGCTGTTTACCTCCACCCCCTTGTCTTGTCACTGTATCACACACAGTCTCTTTTAGCTGCCCCAGTCTTGCATCTTTTCCTAATATGCTAAGCTCCTTCTGGTTGTCACAGGGCCTTTGAATATGCTGCTTCTTTGGTCTGAAATGCTCTTCCCCTAACTCCTTAAATGGCTTCATAGTGCTCAGATTTTAGCTTAAATATCAACTCCTCAGAGGGACATTTCTCTTGATCTATGTAAAATAGAAGTAATCCAGTCTCAGTGCTGTGTTTATTGTCTTTATAACACAATTTACTGTCTGTAATGCTTTGTTTCTTTATTGTCTTGTGTCCTCACTAAGATGTTAGTGACATGAAGGCAAGGGCCT
The DNA here is from genome assembly GCA_036589455.1 of Ateles fusciceps. NCBI lineage: Eukaryota > Metazoa > Chordata > Mammalia > Primates > Atelidae > Ateles > Ateles fusciceps. The sequence continues at coordinate 4,437,652 of JAZHEH010000479.1, read as the reverse complement.
AATTGTCTTGTTTTTCATCTTATATTCCCAGTTAATTCCTAGAACAACATTTTAATTACATAATAGATTCTCAATAAATGTTTTAAAAATTAATTTAGGAATGATTGATTTTCAGTTCTGCAATTTCTAGTTTGTACCTTCTAATTTTTTCATATCACCACAATGTTTTATTTCTGCAAGTGTTTATACATTTTATGTTAGTTGTCTTTCATATGAAAGAGCAGACTCAGCCCAGGTTTTCATGCGATGATGTCTGAAATCAAGATATATCTGGACTGAACCAAAAAGTCAGTTTACTTAGCAGTAGATGAAAACATGACAGAACTCTGCGACACTAATTTGCTACTCATTGTTCTTTGATGTAAATTTTAGTATGCTACCTTTATCTAAAAAAATACATATACATCTATGTACATGTGTACTTGAAAACTGCATTTCACTCTAGTTAAAATATGGGTCATCTGGTTTAAGCCCAGTCTTTTTTTTAAGAAGGAACATAAAAGATATCTTAAGATCCCCTCCGTATGTGTAACTGCTGATATTTGAGAGTAAGAACTACGATCGAGGCTCAAGGCTACCTTTTTGATTTCTTACTTATATTGAATACTTACAGCAGCCAAATGAGCGAAGTATTATTTTATCAGTGTGGGTTAGAGAGAGTCAGTAAATTATAACATTCGTTTTACATATATAGACTCATAATTTGCAACCATGAAAATTGGATTTTGCTGAATCTTTTATTTTTCCCAAACAACTAATAAACAGGATTGATATAACAGCTGTTGTCATTTATGGTTCGCAAAGTAGTCTGAATTTAATATTTAACCAAAAAGTACTTTACGCTTAAGACTAAACTGTCAGCTAAATCTTTTGCCTTTTTAGCTTTAATCAAAGGAATACTTTTTGTGGCTAGTGTTTAGAAAGCTGTCTTTATAATTAGAGTCACAAATTAGGGTGTTGATGTTAGTGCGTTTAGATCATATCCTTTATGTATCTTACCCTCTTACTTTCCCTTGTTTCCCTTCATGGATTTTTTTTTTTTTAAACAGTGAGAGTGACAGTAACCATGACAAATTAAAATGCTGTGTATATAGAAGCTTCTCTATTTCAGGTTAGGTCCCAGAAGGCTGTTTTTCAGTTGTTCTTAAAATCCAAAGTGGCTCAAGGGGTTTCAGCTTGTAATGCTCAAATGCCTTTCCAACAAGCACTTGTCAGATTTAAAATGCACAAATAGTGTGAAATCTTAAAATCAGGCATAGTTATTTTTCACTTGCTTTACATGGTTCATTTATATTAAAATTGGGTTGAACCAAGAAGTCCCCTTTTTTCATGATCTCTGGAAGTGACTTAGAAATGCTTCAGCGAATACTACTGAATTTACAGCGAGGTAATCATTATATTTTCTGTGTGTTCTTGAGTAAACTTTTTATCTTACCCAGGATTAAAATTAGACAACATTCAAGCTACATTTTAAAAAGCATTTTTTTGTTTTTTTTTTTTTTTATCTCTTGCTGATAGATTGTCAGTTGTACAATGTGGCACTTTTACATGTGTTGTCATTTTTTAGTGGTTGCCCTAGATTTTTCAACCCATATTTACAACTAATTTGAATTCACTTTCAAATGACACTGTATTGTTTCATTGGTAGTACAGATACCTTATAATAGAGTATGCTTAAACTCTGCCTTCCTGTCCCCTATAACGTTGCTGCCATTCATGTCACTTATCCATACGATTTGATCCATAAGCTATATTCAAGCAATATGTTGTTACTATTATTACTTTGAATAAAGTTGTCTATTAAGTCAGTTAAGAAGGAAGATAAAATATTTTATTTTACCTTTATTCTTTTTCCACCTCTTTCTTTCTTCAAAAAAGATCCAAGTTTCTGATCTGTATGATTTTTCTTCTTCCTGAAGAACTTCTTTTGACATTTCCTACAGGGTAAGTCTGCTAGCAATGAATTTCCAGCTTTTGTTTGTCTGAAAAAGTCTTTATTTCTTCTTTACTTTTGTAGTAGTGCTGTACATACAATTTTAGGTTGTTTTTTAAGATTTCAATAGAAAATGTTTCATCCCACTCTCTTCTTGCTTGCATTGTTTAATTCAAGAAAAGTTGTTGATTTTCTGTTTGTTCATCTTTTCTTCTGGTTGGAAGATGGAGTGACAATTTGCAAGCTCTTTGCATGTTAGAACTAAAGAAATCTCTTTGGGACTTACTGTTTGTCCTTCAAAATACTTTATACTGCTGTAAAATTCCAAACACCTATGAAACATTTTTAGTCTTCTCATATTTTCAATTTTTAAATATTATCTTTATTTTCCCTTGTAATTATTTCTCTCCTCAGATTTTCAATTTTTAAAATATTGTCTTTATTTAATTTTCCCTGTAATTATATCTCTTTATTTGTATTTAATTTTCCTTGTAATTATTTCTCTTTTTATTGTCACTGTATTTGTACTTACTGAACATAGCATGGCTTGTAATATTCTTAAAATGCCTCAAAATCAAACACAGAAACACCAAGCCAACTGAAGACCGTTGACAACATGATAAGGTAACTAAACGTTTGCCCGCTTGGCTGTTATCACCATTTGCTGATGGCATCAGAGTAATTCAGCAGCTGAATTTTGTTTGGATAAAAAACTTATCAAGTAGAAACATTTTCACATTAATTATATACATTAGGAGTGGCACTATAAATAGATACTTGGTGGGAGTAGATGAAGGATAGTGTGACCCATTAAGTTCAAGGGGATGTCACTCAATGAAAACCTGTATAGATACTGATGTCCTCATGTATGTTATAACTCTCTAGTATATGCTCCCATAGTATTCAATGTAATATATTTACTATACAGTTGCTTGTTTTACTTGCCTGTCTCCCCTACAAATAGGTTTTTGGTTTCTCTTTCACTGGTTCTCTCTCTTCTCTCTCTCTCTCTTTTTTCTTTTTCTTTCTCTCTCTCTCTTTCTTTGTCTGTCTGTCTGTATGTCTTTTTCCATTACCTGATTCAAATCAGTGACTCAAGAAACAAGCACTCTTCCAGTCTTTATCCAGGTTATACTTGATGGTTGCCAAATAACATTAAGTACTCTTCTATGTTGTGGCTAAGGAACACTTTGGCCCTCAAGTATAATATATGTTCCCCTATAGGAAATCTGTTTGGCATTTAATTAAGAATGATTTAGTCGGATGGTCTTGAGTATTTTAACTTAAATAATGTTGAGATGAAACAAGTCATGCTTATAAATTTACATAGCACATTACATAGCACATAGCTACACCTGTCTAGCTTCACTTAGGTACTGGATTTGTATTTTGAAGAGCTGTACTTTGATGTGTATGTGTGTTTGTGTGCTATAGTTTGAATATGTTTTGTTTGAGCTCTCCAAATCCCGTGTTGGAATTTAATCCCCAGTGTGGCAGTGTTGGGAGATGGGGCTTAGTGGGAGGTGTTTGGGTCTTGGGGTTGGATCCTTCAGGACTGACTAGCTTGGTGCTTTCCTCATGGTGATGAGCGATTTCTTACTCTATTAATGCCTATAATAACTGGTTGTTAAAGAGAGACGGGTATCTTCACCCCTGCTCTCACTTCTATGCTCATCATGTAATCTCTGCACATGGCAGTTCCCCTTTACCTTCTGCTGTCAGTGGAAGTAGCCTGAGGCTCTCAGCAGATGCTGATGCTGGTGCCATGCTTTGTGTACAGCTTGCACAATCACGAGCCAACTAAATCTCTTTTCTTTATAAATTGTCCAGCTTCAGGCATTCTTTTATAGCAATGCGAAAGAACTAAGACAATGTGTTTGTATGTTTTATAGATTAGTACAGATTGTTTTAAAACATTTGGGTGCTTTTAGATATATTTCCTTTGAAAAAAAATTCCAAAACATAAGAAAAACATCAACTTACATTTGTAACTGTGTATAGAATGCTGGTACTGAGTCTAAAACCAACATGTTTTCTTAGGTTTGGAAAATGTCTACAGTGTGTTTGCTGAAAGCAAATAGTTTGTGTTTGTTTGATACAAAATACTTAATTTTTATGAGAGATTCAGTGGTAGAAATCAGTATAGGTTTTTTGGAAGCAGAAAGATTCAACTCCTACTTGGTTAACAGTATTTTTCACTGATGAGTTGATTATTCTGATGCTGTGTAGACATAACTTTAGTCAAACAGAGAAACAGAAGGTTTCATTAAAGGTCACAGTTAACAATTTTCTTTTTGTACAGAACTGTGCTTTTTTCTTTAAAGGTTCATATTTTATTTTCCTTATTATAGCATCAAAGTGCTGTTAGGGCATAGAGAAATCATTTAATCTATTCCATTGACAGGATTGTGGCGAGCTTCTTCTCAAGCCTTCATAGTGATCGAATGTAGAGAACCACAGAGTTAAATCTCACCCCACTGCAGTTTTCTCAAATTGAAAAGGAAAATTTAGTTCATGAGTATCTGAAGATGGAAGATAATATAGAATAGAGATTTATATTGTCCCCTGAACCTCATAGCAGTTTATGTGGTTCTGGGAAGGATATAGTTTTTTAAACAAGAGAATGCATATATGGGTTAAAGGGAAAGGTTTGGGTTCAAATGGAATTTTGGCCTTTTCTCCATAGATTTGTTTGAATAATGCTGGAAAGAGCCATGAAATAATAAATGGCTCAACAAATATTTTAAAATATATATATATATTTTTTTTTATTGCATTTTAGGTTTGGGGGTACATGTAAGAACATGGAAGATTGTTGCATAGGTACACACATGGCAGTGTGATTTGCTGCTTCCTCCCCATAGTGGCAGGCAGAATTCTAAGTTGTAATGTGAATTGCTTTTCAGAAAATTTAATCTTATAGTTTTGAGGATGGATTTGTATTAAGAACTGGTTAAAAAAAAAAGATGAGAGTTGTTATGAAATTTAGGTATGAATTAGTAAGAGCCAGTGAGTTAACATGAGCTATAGAGTATAGAGAAAGAGGCTGGGTGCGGTGGCTCACCCCTGTATTCCTAGCACTTTGGGAAGCTGAGGCAGGCGGATCATGAGGTCAAGAGATTGACAACATCCTGGCCAACATGGTGAAACCCCGTCTCTACTAAAAATACAAAAATTACCTGGGCGTGGTGACATGCACCTGTAGGCCCAGCTACTTGGGAGGTTGAGGCAGGGACTAGCTTGAACCAGGGAGGTGGAGGTTGCCGTGAGCCAAGATCACACCACTGCACTCCAGCCTGGCAGTGACAGAGCAAGACTCTGTCTCAAAAAAAAAAAAGAAAAGAAAAAAGAGGATTTAGGTGATTTTCAATATAAAATTTGTATTGATTTTTATTTTCTTTTAGCAGCTAGTTTGTTGGAGGGATGTGACAATGGAGTACACATTTCCTGCAGTTTTGGATTTCTACTGAGATTAATTCTTAATGATCAACATATTCTTCTAAATATTCTATGTGGATTCAAAAATTAACAACCAATTAGGTGCAAGTGATCAATTGAAATACTAAAAATATTAGAGTATTTGCTTATTTTGCCATCCAAAATACAATCTAAATATGTAATGGGACTTTAAATATTATTTTAGAAACTTATAACTTTTCAAGCTAAATACAAATTTGATGTATGTAACTGTATATAGTTTTCAATAGTTTGCTTTAAAAAGGACTTTAAAAAACATGTTATTTCCAAAGCATTGTTCGTGTTTGTTCACACACAAAAATAAGGTTCTTCCTTCTTGTTGGTAAAACAGAAATATTAGGTGCTGTGTATACAACTTAGTATCATTTTGTGAAACTCTCAGGCCTTGTATCTCTTGGGATTTTTAACTTGTAATTTATATGCCAAACCAATGTTTGGGCATTTAAAGGATGATTGTCGAATTTAAGGATTACCTAAATCCTGTGCTTTAACTTCTGCTGCTTCTGCTCATTGTTTATTTATTTGCTAATTGATACTTTCTTAGAGAAAGAAGCAGGGAAGAAGGAGAGCCTGCAATACAAATTAGTTCATTTTATTACTGATCCTGTTTGGCTAAAGAGTGTAAACGAAGTGATTAAGGTGGGTTAAACACAATGTGTGGCTTTCACAGTAGTTTTTGTTTTCTGTGTTTCTGGATCATCAGGAACTTTCTCTTACTTTGGGCTTCAGTAGAAGTGGTTATTGTGGGAACTTTAAACATGTTTAATGCATCTTTATATACAGTGAGGTTAGCTCTGGGAAAAAAATTAAATTGTACAGCTTGTATTTAGTATGTTACCCATTTTTCCTGTTTGTTTTTCTTCTTCAGGCTCTGCTTCTCCCTTTTATTCCTTCTTTTCCTTCTTCCCTCTCTTAATTACTTCCTTTAATACATACTTACTGAACTTCAACTATGTGATAGGCATATATGTCTGTATCTTAACAGTGGTGCCCTGGAGGAAATGTTAGTTTCTGTGGACAACAAAGGGCACAATCAAATAACTGCCTATACATTAGCTGACTGGTTTTGGTGCAAGTGTTAGGTCCCCTTCTCTTAGAGTCATGATATTAGCTGGGATAGGTTACATTGTTGTGTCAAATATAATCAACATGTACCACTAGCTCAAGCAAAGTTGAAGTCTTTCTCAGGAGACGGTTACCAGCCAGTGTTTCAAAGTGGGATGATGGGGTCTGTAAGGCACCAAGGCTGATGTATGGCTTCGTGGGTCTAAGCCATTTCAGCCAATGTAAAAAGATACAAAGAATGGAGTATTGTGCAAAGGAGTTTATGGACCAGACCTGAGAACAGTATGCATAATTTCCATTCATATTTTGTAGTCACATATCCACTGTAAGGGAAACTGAGACAAGGGATATAGGCCTGTGCCTAGAAGGAAGTGGGCAATGAATTCTGATAGATGTATGTTGTCATGCAGCCATAGTCATGGGTGACCCGGAACTAACTAGCAGTTTTCACAGAGATATTCTGGTTTTAATTTAAAAACCTTAAAAATAAATTCTATGCCTTTTTTCCTATTTACAAAAAAATGTTCCTTGAGCTGTGTAGGAAACTTATATAATATATATAAACAATTTGGAAGAATGCTAAATCTGCTTCTAATCACATAGCCGAGGGAATGTTATAATATTGTTGTATTTCTGGCCTTTTGCATGCATTTTGAAATATAATTGGGATCCTACTACTTATAGTTTTGGATTTTTTGTTTAAAACTAATGTTTTGAACTTTTTTCATGCCACTAAATATACATGAAAATGTTATTTATTATGGCCCTACAGATTTTTATCATAAGGATACTATAACTTAGTTATTATTCTATTGATGGAATTGATATTTTCATTGTTTACTGTATGTTTTTAGTGAATAACTTTTATACATAAATTCATACCTACATTTCTGATTATTACCTTAGTTGACTTGGTGACTCAAAGGATATAAATATATAAGATTCTTAATACACACTGTTCATTTGATTTTCAAAGAATTTTTGCCAATTTGCCTTCCAAAGAGCAGGAAAGAATGTGCTCACAAGTTGTGGGCAATTACCAGATGACCCAGAAATTTTGTTCTTTGGTATTATTCCAGAGAAATAAGAACTTATGATCATACAAAAACCTATACTGGGATTTGCATGGTAGCTTTGTTCATATTGGCTAAAAACTGAAAGCAACCAGATTTCCTTAACTGGGTGAATGGTTAAATAGCCTGTGCTACATTCATATGGAATACTGCTTGTCAATAAAGAGGATGGAGTTTTTGACACATGCAAAACTTGGATGTATCCGTAGAATTGTGCTGAGTGAATAAAGACAGCCCTGAAAGACTAGATACTGTATGACTCAATTTATATAACATTTTTGAAGTTAAAAAAAGAACAGGTTAGTGGTTGCCACGGGTTAAGGTTGGGGGAAGAGCAAGCAGGGAAGTGTGTGATTATAAAGGGGCAACACCAGGAATCTTTTTGGTGAGAGAAATTTTTTGTCTCTTGATTGTGGTGGTGGATATGCAAATCTACACGTGTGAAAAAGTTGCATAGAACTAAAAACATACACATACACATGCACACACACTCAAATGAGTACAACTGGGAAAATCAGATAGGTGATAGATTGTATCAATGTCAGTATCGTTTCCAATGTTGTTCTACAGTTTTGCAAGATGTTATCATTGGAGAAATGAGTAAAGGGCATCCAAGATCTCTATTATTTCTTGCAATTAACTGCATGTGAATTTATCTCAAAATAAAAAGTTTGATTAAAATATAGTGCACAAAATTTACTATATAGCTTTAGTACTTTTTATATAATAAGGTTCTGTTTGATGGTTTAAACTTTTCTGTAATTGTAATTATGAAATTATCCCTTCTATTCATTCCCTACTATTCCTGGCTGGTAGTTAAATGTTCTGAGACCTTTTCTTGTTTCCCTGACCAAATTTTCTTCTTTTACTTATTATTGCATATAATAGCAATTCCAAAAATATTTCTTCACCTTCTTCTAGCCTTTTTGTTTGACTTATGATCCAAAATCTTTCACTGACCTATTTGTAGGGTAGCTCAGACACCAGCCTATTTTTTACATTTTTATTTTTGTTTTCTTTAGATGTAACTGCCAAAGGATTTCTGGACCAGCTTTGGTTGACATAGTGCATAAAGAACTGATTGTACCTATATATATCCTCTTGGTCAATCAGTTATACTGTTAAAAGTGTTCTTTTATTTTATCAGAAAAGAATCTGATATTATTCACTTTTTTATTTTAAGAGTTGCTCTAAATAGGAGAATCGAGTAGTGATATTCCTCATCCTCAGTTTAAAATGCTTTATCATTATCTCTCTGTGCAAAGCCCTTCTTTTTGTTCTTTATTCATGTGATTATTTATCACTTCTTTTTTTTGTCGCTTGCTCCCACTCCAATACTCCCACTCAATTTTCTGGTTTATGTATAGGTATATCCGTGTAAAAATTTGTAACATTTTGCATGCATTTCACATTTACATAAATATTGTGCCATATATATCTTTTTAAGTAATTTAATTATGTAAAGATCTCTATTATTCTATATAAATTTGCATGTTTGTTGAGTTCTTCAAAATATTCAACTAGAATTTTGATTAAGATTACATTCCATTTATAGATTAATTTGAGAAAAATTGAGTTTTTTCACTATGTTTAGTGCATGCCTAGTAAACAAAGGTCTAATGATAAGCAATACAGTCGATGTTATCTATGCTTCCTTTCTCTCTTGAGATTTTAATGAGGGACTCCTAATGTCATTTGCCTAATATCTCTTTGATAATGCTTTTAGTATCCAGACTTTAATTATTTTTACTACATTTGCTATAGATGAACTAATATTTAGGTGTGTGTTATATTACTAACATTTAAGTTTCTGTTATAATCCTAATAAAGTTCTCTCATTGTGTTTGGATTGTGCAATTTTCATTGGCAGAAATCTGCCAAAAAGATTTGAAACTCTGTATCTTTTTGAGATTGTGTGGATAAATTTACTTGCATAAAGATAAGAATTGCTGTGTCTCAGCCATAGCTAGGACAATCTCAGGCAAATGGATTGTCGCCCCCAAAAAAGACTTCAGAGAAAAATATCTCTTAATACAATGAATTTATCTGGGAGTAAATAAAAAAGAATTCAGGCACAACTATAGCAAGCCATAGGTGCACCTGAAGAGGGGAGTGGAAGGGGAAGCTTTTATTCGGCAAAAAGAAGTTAATATAAGCTGCTTGGAAGCAAGAATTCTTTGCTTCAGGAGGCTCAAAAATGGAATTGGTGTCACTTCATTGGTGGAGATGCTGTTACTAGGCAAGTGTTCTTTTAGAAGCATCTTATCTGTATTGCTGCAGTCCTAAAGAATAACTAGAATAAACCTGGTCACAGAAACCTGTACATACACGTAAAACATAGGTCATGAAAAGCATGAGATGCATTAAGGAAATGAAGAGTTTCTCTTGAGAAGGAATTTCTTACGGGGTTATTTTAGGAAGTCCTTATGACTGTTCTTATCTCAGACATGTAAACATGAGCTGCCCTCCTTTGTGCTTTTCTGGCTCTAATTTGTTTAGATCTCCCATGAGTGATTCCATCCTGGTATTTGCAACTTTCACAGGGTCTTGGCTTGTTTGGGATTCTTTTTTTGTCAGTGATAAGTGCTTGTTACCCATTGTCTAAGTGCTATGGACTGAGTTGCGTTGCCCCCAAAAGTTCATACATTAAAGCCCTAACCCTTCATATGACTGTATAGGAGATAAGGCCTTTAAAGAAGTGATTAAGGTTAAATGAAGTTATAATGATAGAGCCCTGGTTCATTAGAACTGGTACCCTTATAAAAAGAGGAAGACTACCAGAGCTGTGTCTCCATCATGTGAGAACACAATGAGAAGGTGGCTTACTGCAAACAAGAAAGAGCCCTCACTAGAACCTGACCATGCCACCATCCTTTAAAATATTTTGTAAAATTTTGTAAATTTTTTGTAACTTTCAACTTTCCAGATCTGTGAGAAAATAAGTTTCTGTTGTTTAAGCCACTCAGTATATGATACTATTGCAACCCTATCTGACTAAGACACTAAGTCTGACATTAGAGTGATTGTCATATTAATTAATGCTGTGGAAAATAGGATTATGAGTCAGCTTTCTATTAGAAGTCATTTTATAACAGTCTATTTTTGTTCTAGGGTGTTTAGGCATTAAATAAAGTAAATGAGCCATTGGTTGTATCTTTCCCTGTTTGGTGACTCTTAATGAACTACATGAAATGGCAACTACTTTTTCTAGCCACCTCAGTGCCTTATATTCATGATAAGGCATTATGCATCATTTCCTATCTTTTTTGACACTCAGGATATGAAATTATTGTGCCATGTAATTCAGTTAGGTCACCGAAACACTTTGTGAGCTAGAAACTTCTGTAATGCAAAATGGTGTTGCTTATATATCTTAATTTTTTTTTCAGAGCAGGAGTCATTTCAAGAGTCAGAACTACCTAAAAAATCAGATAATTGCACCTAATCATTTTTCATCAACTGGCACCATACTTTTTTTTTTCCCTCAAGGAGATATGTCTTAGCAATTTAATGCTTCTCTCAGATTGAATATACTAAAATTGTGGTAGATTTTGGACCTAAATAAAATACAGATTTTCTGATAAGCATGGGAAAAGTTTTTGTCTTTTATTTAGCTTCACTTAACATCTACCTTAGTGCCTGAAACATATGAGGAGACTAGATGGATAGGTATTTGTTGTACATTACTAAACAACTTGAAAAAGCCCATCATATCAAAATTAATTCATGTAAAAATTTGAAACACTCTGAAATTGATTGTTAAGTGCTCCTCAAAGAGTAATTTTGGCAAACATTTCCAAAGAAGTTCATGTTCTGAGTTACTGAGACATAGATGTTTACTAACACAATAATCAATGGTTACACATTCTAAACATTTAATCAATGTAATGGAATACTGAGATAATATTACAGGAATTACGCAATGCCATTATCATTGTATGTAAGGAAAACAGTGAAGAGTTCTTATGACAAACACTCACTGCACTACTTATCTCCATTTTGGATGAGACACAGGCCATGTCCTGTATATGTTTTGTTGCTTTGCTGATAATCAGTTGCAGCTTTGCTCAGAAGAAGGTGTAGTAGGTCAAGTGAGGAATAAATATCAGACATCTATATATTGTTTTAAAAAATTTTTTGTAAAACATATTTTTATCAGTAGCTCTGGCTTTGTGGCTGCTATCAAACAAATTTGGTTACTTATAAATAACTTTAGGTTAGACTATGATAACTATGATAAAGTTGATGGCTTTCTGTTTAGTGAAGCAAAGTTTAATTCTGGTTATTCCAATGTCCTTTAGCCACAGTTTATGATTTCATGAAAGGTTTAGAAGCTGGATTGGAAAAACGCTTCTTCTAAGAAAATACTCCACATCAGCTATGTTATCTTTATATTATTAGTTGGGAATTATGCATTGCTATGTTGCTAGTAGTCTTACAAGAAGGCCTGCAGGCAGTTGTAGACAATTTTACCCAATCGTGACCATTTTGTGGTTGATGGTAATTTAGAAGAGAGGTAACAACACTTCACAGAAATTCTTTTATCACTTTCTATCAACTTCCCTGCCCTTGGCAGTCTCTTTGCTATTTAAATGACAATATATGCTCAGAGTTTGTATTTTAAAAAGCATGACTCTCTGTTTGGATAGGATCTAGAAATTTCAAACCAGACAGCAAAGTCATTAAAAAAAAACAAAAAAAAAAAACCAGCTTTCTTTTGAATAGTTAGCTTCAGATTCAGCCAGGGCCTAAGGACTAGGATGCCTTAAAGTGGACCCTGATCAAAGACTCCAAGGTAAATCCCTTTAGGGTTATTAGTTCCCTTGGCTTTATGTTTTGGTGGAATATAATCCACCAGGCATGTAAAGCTGAAATGTAATATAAGAAAATTCTGTATCATTGTTTCTCTAGAGATAGTTCAGTAAAGGTCAAAGAAAATTGAATCAAGATAGAGAGGGAATGCAACTGAACTGCGAAAATTGGATGTGGCCAGATAGCATTGTAGAAGAGTAGAATGAAGTTGACTGTGAAAGACTTCAGAAATTGGTAATGATTTTTTTAACCAATTCAGAAAATGTAATAATTATTAGATAATATTTATTTAGCATTCTCCTGTTCCTGGAACTTTGGTGGCATCTTTTAAAAAGATTTTACAGATTTATTTTTTATCCTTAAAAGTTACATTCTAAAGAATAAAATCAGAGTTTGAGGACAGTAAGTCATTGGATATATATGAAGTTCCGTTAGAGTTCTTATATTTGAAAAATTTTTGTAAGACATAGATTCATAGTCAAGAGACATGTACAGTTGTCCCTTGGTATTCATGGGAGGATTGGTTCCAGGACCTCCCATGGATGTCAAAATCCACAGATGCTCAAGTCCTTGGTGTAAAATAGTGTAATATTTGCATATAACCTACATACATCCTCCTGTATCCTTTAAATCATTTCCGGATTATTTATAGTGACTAATACAATGTAAATACTATGGAAATAGTTGTTATATTGTATTGTTAGGGAATCATGACAAGAAAATAGTCTGTACATGTTCAGTACAGAAACAGGTTTTTTTTCTATTTTTTATAATGTATTTATTTTACTTTAGGTGCATACTATATCTGGCATTTCTCATATACCTCTCCCCACCCTTCCCTCCTCCCCACCCCCATTTTATCTCCCCTACCCACCCCGAACTGTCCCCTGTGTGTGATGCTCCTCAAACTGTGGTTGGTTGAAGCTGGATGTGGAACTCATGGATACTGATGGTCAACTGTAAATACTTTCACTGTTATGATAGAAAGCCAGCAGCATGTGTTAATATAGAAGCTGCAGGAGATCCAGAAGATCTAGCTAAGATAATTAATGATGATAGCTATACTCAACAAAATATTTTCATTGTGGATGAAACATCCTTCTATTAGAAGAAGATGCCATCTAGGACTTTCATAGCTAGAGAGGAGAAGTCAATGCCTGGCTCCAAAACTTCAAAAGATAGTCTCTCTTGTTAGTAGCTAATGCAACTGATGACTTTAAGTTGAAACCAATTTTCATTTGCTATTTTGAAAATCCTTGGATTCTTAGAAAATACACTAAATCTGTTCTACTTGTATTATAAATGGAACAACAAAGCCTTGATGACAGCACATCTGCTTACACTGTGGTTTACTGAATATTTTTTTGTTTTATTTTGTACCTTCAAATTTCCATTATTTTTCTTTTCTTTTTTTATTATACTTTAAGTTCTAGGGTACATATGCCAATCATGCAGGATTGTTACATAGGTATACACATGCCATGGTGGTTTGCTGCAGGTTTACTGAGTATTTTAAGCCAATCGTTAAGACTTACTGCTCAGTAAAAGTGTTTATTTTCAAAATAATAGTGCTCTTTGACAAAGGTAATGGTCACCTTAGATTTGTGATAGAGGTGTACAAGGAGACAAATGTTGTTTGCATGCCTGCTAACACAACATCATTTCTATAGCACATGGATCAAGGAATTATTTCAAATCTTATTATTTAAGAAATAAACTTTGGAAGGCTACAGGTGCCATAGATAGTGATTCCTCTGGGGGATATGGGGCAAAGTAAATTGAAAACCTTCTGGAAAATATTCACTATGGTAGATGCTATTAATAACAGTGATGATTCATGAGAGGTGGTCAAAGTGTCAACATTAACAGAAGTTTGGAAGGTATCGAGTTCAGTTCTCAGAGATGACTTTGAGGGCTTCAGGACTTTAGTGGAGGAAGTTACTGCAGATGTTGGTGAAAATAGCAGGAAGACGAGAGTTAGAAGTGGGGCCTGAAGACGTTACTGAATTGATACACTCTCATGATAAAACTTGAACCTATGAGGAGTTAATTATTATGGATGAACAAAGAAAGTGGTTTCTTGAGATGGAATCTACTCCTGGTGAAGATGTGTGAACGTTGTTGAAATGACAACAAAAGATTTAGGATATTACATAATAGGACAGTAGCAGGGTTTGAGATGATTGACTCCAGTTGTAAAAGAAGTTTTGACTCTAGTTGTAAAATAAGTTCCCCATGTAGGTAGAATGCTATCAAATATCATTGTGTGTTACAGAGAAATCTTTCATGAAAGGAAGAGTCAATCAATATGGCAAACTTTATTAAAAAATTGTCAGAACTACCTCAACCTTCAGCAACAACCTCTCTGATCAGTTAGCAGCCAACAACAGAGGCAAAATCCACACCAGCAAAAAGATTACAAGTTGCTGAAGGCTCATATAATCATTACCAGTTTTAGCAACAAAGCATTTTAAAATGAAAGTGTGTACATGCTTTTTTTAGACATACTGCTACTGCACACTTAATAGACTACAGTGCTCTGGATTTGGGGCTTCTCATAGGTGTGTAGTGGTATCTCATTGTTTTAATTTGCATTTTTTCTGATGACATATGATGTGGAACATATGTTCCTATAGTTATTTGACATCTCTATATCTTCTTTGGTGAAATATTTGTTAAGGTCTTTGTCCTGTTTTTTATGCACTGGGAAACCAAAAATTTCAAGTGACTCCCTTTATTTTAGTATTCTGGAACCTAACTCACAATATCTCTGAGTTACGCCATTACAGAAAAGCTGGATACATAGAAGATATTTTCAGAAATTATTCAGAAAAGGAAGCTTATCTCTAGAGACACACAAGTCTTATTCAGATTTACTGCAGATATTACATGCTTATTCAAGTATAAGTATATTATGTTTAGTTTCTTTGTCAAATTGGCCCATGTAATTATGACTTTTAGATGAATAGTTATGTTTGTTTTGTGGCTGGGTGTGGTGGTTCATGCCTGTAATCCCAGTACGTTGGGAGGCTGAGGTGGATTACTTGAGCTCAGAAGTTTGAGATCACCCTGGGCAACATGGCAAAATCCCGTCTCTACAAAAGTACAAAAATTAGTTGGGTTGTGGGGGTATGTGCCTGTAGTCCCGGCTCTCCAGGGGGCTGAGGTGGGAGGCTCTCTGGAGTCCAGGAGGTGGAGGTTTTAGGGAGCAGATATAGTGCTACTACACTCCAGCCTGGGTGATAGAGCAAGACCTTGTCTCAAAATAATAATAATGATAATAATAATTATGTTGGTTTTGTTAAAACATTTTCACAGTTATCAGATATCATATATTGATTGACTACATATACGATCGATTCTTAATGTAGGGCATATGGGTGTTTTTCAGAGGCTCCATGAAACCCCTGCATTATTAATATGCAAAATTTGGCACAGGATCTTTTTCTTGGATGAAGGTTCATCAGATTATCAAAAGAACTTCTTAAAAATATTTAGTTTCAATTATTTTGTAATTAAGGAACAACTATAAATATTTTAATTCTGTAGGGAAGAAAATATGATTTTTAATATAAGTTAGACTAAACCACACGTTGCTTGAATTTTCTCTCTGTAATTGTTGTTCTGGCATTATGTAGACAAAGCCTAAGTCCTTTAATTATGTCTGAATTAATTTACAGTACATGGAATTCACCCACACTTGTTTTATTTATCTCTCCATGGAAACAGCATGCTTTGAGCTGCTACTAAATATTTCATATGCAGGCTATTTCTACTTTTATATTTAATGATATATTCTTTAGATTGTATTGTTTCATTTAAACTGTTTCTAGAAATGCGGTAAAGTTTAATATTCTTTTAAAAATGCATTTCAAAGGAGTCAGCTTTTCATTGTATGGGTTGATTCCCTTGCCATCATTCATTATAGTGTGTTTTGTTTGGTTGTTTCCTAATGTTGTTTTTTAGTATCTTCCCCGTGCAATAATTTTTCATTTTGGGGGTCTCATTATAAAGTTTTTTTTTTTTTTTTTTTTTTTTTTTTTTTTTTGAGACGGAGCTCATTCTGTCGCCCAGGCTAGAGTACAGTGGTGCCATCTCAGCTCACTGCAACCTCTGCTTCCCGGATTCAAGCAGTTCTCTGCCTCAGCCTCCAGAGTAGCTGGGATTATAGGTGCCTGCTACTATGCCCGGCTAATTTTTGTATTTTTAGTAGAGATGGGGTTTCACTGTCTTTCCCAGGCTGGTCTTGAACTCCAGACCTTGTGATCCACCCACCTCAGCCTCCCAAAGTGTTGGGATTAGAAATACTTAGTCTCAATTATTTTGTAATTCAGGAACAGCTATAAATATTTTAATTCTGTGGGGGAGGAAAATATGATTTTTAATGTAAATTAGACTAACTGTTGAAATGACAACAAAGGATTTAGGATATTACATAATAGGACAGCAGCAGGGTTTGAGATGATTGACTTCAACTGTAAAAGAAGTTTTGACTCCAATTGTAAAAGAAGTTCCCCATTGTTGATAAAATGCTATCAAAATATCATTGCTTCTTATAGAGAAATCTTAACATGCAAGAGCCACCACGCCTGGCCACAAAGTTCCACCAAATTTTAAAAAATTTAATTTTTAAAGGTATAATTTACATACAGTCAAGAACCCAAATCTTACATGTATGGCTTAATAACATTTTAATAGTTTTTACGTTTTAGAGTAGTTGTATGTTTATAGCAAAATTGAGTGGAAGGTACAGAGATTTCCCATATACCTTCTGCCCCTTCAACAGACACAGTCTTCTATTATCAACATTCTCTACCAGAGTGATACATTTGTTACAATTCACTCACCTACACTGATACATCATTATAATCCACAATTCATACTTTAAATTAGAGTTCCATTTTGGTGTTGTATAATCTGTGGGTCTGGATAAATGTGTAATGGTATGTCCACAATTTTAGTATCATAAAGAATATTTTCACTGCCCTTATAATCCTCTGTGCTCTGTCTATTCCTCTCTCGTTACCCATTAACCCCAGGTAGTAGCCACTGATCTTTTTACTGTCTCCGTATTTTTTTTTTTCCAGAATGTTGTATAGTTGGACTCACACAGTATATAACCTTTTCAAATTGGGTTCTTTCACTCAATTATGTGCCTTTAATTTATCTGCTCATCTTTTCATGGCTTGATAGCCCATTTCTTTTTAGCACGGGATAATAGTTCATTGTCTGCATGTTTCAGAGTTTATTTACTCACCTATAGAAGGACGTCTTGGTCGCTTTAAGTTTTGGCAATTCTGAATAAAGCTGCTATAAACATCCATGAACAGAGATAGTTTTATTTCATCCTTTCCAATCACTACACCTTTTTATCTTAGTTCATTTGTTCTGTTATAACAGAGTCTTGGTAATTTATAAAGAACAGAAATTTATTTCTCACGGTTTGGAGGCTGGGAAATTGAAGATCAAGGCAGTGGCAGGATTGGTGTCTGGTGAAGGCTGCTCTCTGCTTTCAATATGGTGTTTTCCAGTACTCCTCTTTGAGAGGAGAAGAATGCTGTATCCTCACATGGCAGAAGTGATGGAATAGCAAGAGAGTGTTTTTATCACCCTTGAGCCCTCTAATAAGGATAATAATCCCATCCATGAGAGTGGAGCTTTTGTGATGTAATCACCACCCAAAAGCCACACTTCTTAATACTGTTGCATTGGAGATTATGTTTCAACATGAATTTTGGAGAGGACCAAATTATTCAAACCATAGCAATTTTATATCCCTTTATTATTTTATTAGCTACAGCTTCAGTACAATATTTAAAAGTAGTAGTGAGATGGTACATTGTTGCCTTGCTCCTCATCTTAGTGGGAAAGCTAGTTTTTCACCATTAAGTATAATGTTAGCTGTAGAGATTTTGTAGATATTCTTTATTAAGTTGAGGAAGTTTCCCTCTGTTACTAGTTTGCTGAGAGATTTAATGGGTTTTGGATTTTGTCAGATGCTTTTTATGCATCTGTTGATACGATCATGTGATTTTTTCTTCTTTAGCCTGTTGATGTGATGGATTACATTAATTTATTTTTAAGTATTAAACTAGACTTGCATGCTTGAGATAAATACTACTTGGTTGTGGTGTATACTTATATTTATACATTGTTGGATTTGATTTGTGAATATATACATATGTATGTGTGTATATATGTACATGTATATATATGTGCACATATATATATATACATACATATATTTATTTTTTTGAGACAGTGTTGCTGTATTGCCCAGGCTGAAGTGTAGCGGTGCGATCTTGGTTCACTGAAACCTCCACCTTCTGGGTTTAAGCGTTCTCCTGACTCTGGAGCAGCTGATATTACAGGTGCTCACCACCATGCCCAGCTTGATTTGCGAATATATTTTGTTAACAATTTTTGCATTTATGCTATAAGAGGTATAAGTCTGTAGTTTTCTTGTAATGTCTTTGTCTGGTTTTGTTATTAGGGTGATACTGGCCTCAGAATGAGTGAGGAAGTTGTATTACTCTGTTCTCACGCTGCTGAGAAAGACATACCTGAGACTGGGTAATTTATAAAGAAAAAGAGATTTAATGTACTCACAGTTCTGCATGGCTGGGGAGGTCTGATGCTAAAAGGTGAAGCAGGAACAAAGGCATGTCTTACATGGCAGCAGACAAGAGAGCTTGTGCAGGTGAACTGCCCTTTATAAAGCCATCAGATCTGGTAAGACTTACTGTCACGAGAACAGCATGGGAAAAGCCTGCCCCCATGATTCAGTTACCTCCCATCAGGTCCCTTCCATGACACATGGGGAATATGGGAGCTATAATTCGAGATAAGGTTTGGGTGGGGACACGGTTAAACCATATAACAAGTATTCTCTTTGCTTCTATATTATGGAAAAGATTTAGAAAAATGGCATGGTATAATTTATTTCTTAAATGTTTGGTAGAATTCACCAGTGAACTCATCTGGGCTTGGTGATTTCTGTTTTGGAAAGTTATTAATTATTGATTAAATTTATTTAATAGATATAGACCTTTACAGGTTATCTATCTTTTGTGTCAGTTTCAGCAGATTGTGTCTTTAAGGGATTGATCCATTTTATCTAGGTTATCAAAGTTGTGGGCATAGAGTTATTCACAGTATTTCTTTGTTATCCTTGTAATGTCCAGAGGATGGGTATTGATATCTCCTCATTTATTTTGGTCTTATTCATTTGTGTCCTTTCTCCTTTTTCTTAGCCTGGCTAGAGGCTTATTAGTTTTATTAAACTTTTCAAAGAACATGTTTTGTTTTCATTGACTTTTCTCTGTTTATTTCCTGTTTTCAATTTCATAGATTTATATTCTATCTTTTTTCCTCATGCCTACTTTGATTTAATGTTTTCTTCTTCTTGTAGTTTTCTAAAGTGAAAGATTAGATAATTGATCTTAGATCTTTTTTCCTTATATATGCATTCAGTAGTGTTACTCTCCTTGCACTGCTATCATGAATCACAAATTTTCATAAGTTGTGTTTTTATTTGTATTTAGTCAAAAATATTTTTACATTTTTATTCACATTTCTTTTTTGAAATATGTTATTTAGAATCTCCAAGTGTTTGGGGATTATTTCACAGCTATCTTTCTGTGAAAGATTCATAATTTAACCCCATTTCAAGACATTGTAAGACTTCTAGTCTTTCCTCTAGTATTCCCTGAGAGAAGCTGGTAGAGCCCCATGAGGTAGTAATCACAAAAGTGTGCAGTCTCTGGGATGACTGGTTCCCCCTGGAATTTTTAATCTCTCAGACTTGTCCACACTGAGGCTCCAGTAATTTGTAAACTACTGTTCAGATTTTTCTACTGTGGCATTGGTTCCCAAGGAGGTTTTTGCTTGTAGGTTGCTGCTCCAGTAAGTCATGATTCTCTGTATCTGCCTGTCTTTCTCTCCAATTTTAGGGGCAGTGGTTTGCCCAGTGACCTCACTTCTCTTATGCATTTAAGAAGAGTTGTTGATTTTTGAGTTTATTCAGGTTTTTGCTTATTGTTAGTATGAAGTGGTAACTTCCAAGTTCCTTACATGTGGGACCAGAAACTGGAGGCAACCACCGTATATTTTTAAATTATATCATTTGTGTACTCTATAATTTTATATTTCAGTATAGGTGGTATATATATTCTGTCACATAAATATGTGACAGAAATAAGAAAACAAACAAAATTTATTGGTTTATTTATTTCCTCTTTCCCTAAATATTGAGGAAGTTTTCTTTTTATAAGACTAAATTATTTTCTCTTTCATTCCATGAAATTTTGTACATTTTGAGTTCAGCAAAATGCCTTTAGCCAACATATTTTGATTCAGTGATTACAAATAAATGTGTGCTACTTGCCTTTAAAGTCAAGTTAAAGTCCTTTTTGGCATAGCCAAAAATTATGTTAAAGTCCTTTCTGGCTTAGCCAGAAATTATGTCATACATATGATGTTAGTTCCCTGGAACTGCAGAGATGTTTAGGATGATCTTGTAATATATTTTTCTGTTTTGATTTGTCAAAAAGAACAGATACCTTTTAAGCTCCCCTTAAATATTGTTCCTTACATTTTTTGGGAAGAAGAAGACTTTGCTATGTGAACATCCTTCCTCACAGGAAATTATTTTTTGTTATTGTTAGTGTTTCTTTGTAAAAAATACATCTGCCCCACTTTTCTAGTCTTTAAACACATATAATGGACTGGTGACTAAATACAGTTCTTTTATTTAATAATCATTTCTAGGAATAATTAAATTTTAGTTTTGGAAAGGACTTTAAAAATCCTCTTGTATGTAAATAATGGCCTTAATTAGGTTTACTGAATACAAGTGTTGAGGGAGTACACATAGCAGATAGATAATAAAGTCACAGATTATGAACTTAAAGCAAGGAAAAAATACAGTAGCAGATTTAATTGGCAATGAAGATCAGATAACAATTTATTACTACTTAATTAGAATAATTAAAATCAGAAGAAAAGGCATTTGGGGCAGGTGAGGTAACAAATGAGGTGTTGATCTTATAACACAGTAGCAGAGATGCATCATTTTAGTAATGTTAGGGTCTAGAGAGGTTAAGAGATGTATTAATTACATAAGGTAGACTCTTAGTATGGAAGATTTTGCAAGCTTGCATTTTTGGTAATTGCTTTTCTATTGTAAATAAAAATCAGTATTTAAAACCCTCTGAAATACATTAAATTGCATAATGCCAAAAATTAATATGCTTTATCACACTGAAGGAGCTTTGATTGTAATACAGCCTTCAGTGTCTACAGACACCTTTCAGCAGGTATGCAGAGCCACATGCACAATATGTAGTTGACTGATACCGTGAAATGACTGGAATTTTACTGGACAGCGAATGGTGAAGCAGCCAAGACGTAAAATAGGTTTGCAGACATCTCAAGATATTTCAAAATGAAGAAAAAAAACCTAACAGTTTTAGCACTTGAGTAAAATAAAATCATTTTTTCATCTTTGCTCCAAAATTTCTTCAGGTTTCAAAGGTCCTGTAATAAATGTGTTAGCACTGGATTTTTCCTTGCTGTAGAAGTGAGCTATGAGACAATAGAAATAGATTTTGAAATTCTTGAGACATGAGGGGTTAGATTTAGGCAGATCTGAGAAAGGAAGTCAGGATTCTCTATGGTTTCTTGAGAAGTTTATGAGAATCTGTTACGTGGTCATTTATTTTCTGTCATTTTACTTTTGTCTGATTTGTCTTTTTTTAAGCTTCTATCTCCACAATTTTTCTGGGTGTTTTTAAACACACAGGGACTTACCTTGGAGAACATTTTTCAAAAAAAGATGGCAAAAATACTATATCTAAACTTCTTAGAATGTATAATGTGATTGTCTTCTGAAGGGCAGGAGTTAAAGCACATTTTTATTCTTGGAAATATTGTTAAATGACGAATAGAAAGTGGAAACCTAGAGGCATGGCAATGAAAAGCCATTTAGGGGAACCCATTTTTATTTATGAAATGCTTATTATGTTAAGAAATGACTGGGCATGGTGGCTCATGCCTATAATCCCAGCACTTTGGGAGGCTGAGGCGGGTGGATCACCAGGTCAGGAGATGGAGACCAGCCTGACCAACATGATGAAACTCCGACTCTACTAAAAACACAAAAATTAGCCTGGTGTGGTAGCAGGCACCTGTAATCCCAGCTACTTGGGAGTCTGAGGCAGGAGAATCACTTGAACCCAGGAGGCAGAGGTTGCAGTGAGCTGAGATCGCACTACTGCACTCCAGCCTGGTGACAAAGTGAGACTATATCTCAAAACAAACAAACAAACAAAAACCCAGTACATTGCAAAGTTTTTTAATCTAATAGATGATTCTTAACTTTTTTTTTCTAAATAGAGAATACTGCATTAACCTATAAGCTTCTAAGTTGTACCTTTGAAGGGGCTTTTCTTACTTTGTCTTGAAGAGCCATTTTGTATTATCTATAGCTCTCCCTGGTCTTTCTGTCCTCAAGTAGTCTTAAAATAATTGGTTGTTCTAAGGTAGAGAATGGGCCAAAGTAGGAGGATATATCAAGATGTCCAATTGGAAAGGAAATCAAATTGCTTTTCCAATGATCAAAGAAAATATGGCACTAGAGCAATGAACTTTTAAAATGATTCTAATAGGACAAGGAAACCATTGTTGTAATCTTGTTATTCAGCTACCAGAAATGATAAATTAGATGTTTACTGATCACTGCATTTATTGTGGTACAAGTACCTGTTGGCTATAAGGGACACCTCTCAAACCAGAAGGCAAGGGAAACAAAAACAATCATGTCACTTTCCTAGCAGCATGTGATGATGAATTTCTCATTCAAACCCTGTGAAATAAATAGGCTGCTCATTCAAAATCATTTTTGGTTTTCAGCATCATTAAAATACTTTTTTGGACAACTTGCACAGAGAATATAGTAGGTAGACCCAGGTGATTGTTCACTCCCCCAACTCCCACCCTTCAGAGAGAGACTTTCTCAGGCAAGCTTTTAAGTGATTTATCAAGGAGCACTGTGGTAATAACCTTCAAAGACTGATAAAGAACTAAGTAGGACTCTAGCCCTACTGGCCAAAGATGAAAATGGCATTATAAATTGCAGCAGTTGACAATCTCTAGTGTAATATTGGAAATATAAGGCTGGAATGAATTCTGACTTGAGAGACCTAATTTCCTGGCTTTTAATCAGTGTATATCACTGAATATCTTTATCTACCTTAATTTTTATGCCTGTCACTTAACCTAAGCATCTTCATCTCTGTCACAGACTCCCTTTTCTTCTCCCAGGTAGCATCTGCCATTGTAAACAAATAATTAAGTTGAACCAGGTGTAATTTGGGTAGCTGCCATACAACATAAGGGTGGCAGGAGTGAAAGACTCAATAGTGTGAGTGAGAGTCACTGAAGTGATTGGCTTGAGGTCTAAGCTGGATCTGAAATGACGTGAAAGGCAGAGCTTTGGTGGCTGGCAAAAAGCATGGAGTCGGACTGGACACTTAAGTGAGGTTTTGGTGGAGAATGAACAGTGCAAGAAGTTACTTTATGGATAAAAATGATGACTTTCAGATTTTGAGATTTAATATAACTTTGTCTCTGGATAATACTGTCTAAATTTGGAGGCCGTGTAAATGGAGAAAGGAAGATAAACGAAGTAAATGAAGTAAAGAAACTCTGACAACACGGCGAGTAGGGCAGATTCCCCCAAATTAACTTATCAGTTAGTTACTGAACACCATATTCATGGTGTAAAGGATTAAATAAATTGAAAAACGTACTATTTATGTGCTGTAGGATTGGGCGGTAACAGGTTTTGAAATATTAATGACTAATATACCTGATGATTATAATAGAAATAGTGCCTGCTGCTTGGTAGGTACTTAGATTTTTATCAAAAGAATAAATTTATGCATGAAATCATAACTGCATGAAGGAACTAACCCAGAAGGGGCAATAGGCAGATGCATGTGGAAGAGCGTCATGGAAAGACAAAACACACCCAGAGGAGATAAGATTTGAGTTGAATTTTGAAAGATAGTTAGCCATCAGTGACTGTCGGGGCTGGAGTGAGGAATTTGAAGCAAAAGAGACATATTCCCCTCTGTACAAAGGCAGAGATGCAGGGTGAGGCTGGAGTACAGAATGCATGGAGAGGAGGAATAAAGGAACACCCTTCGCAACCCAGAATTATTATCTGCACTTTGTTCTGAAAGAAATAGCCATTGGAGGACTCTAAGATGGACTGTGATAAGATCAAATTTAGAGTCAGAATTTCTGATGACTGTCTTTTTGACAGTTTAGAGATTTTATTGATGAGGGTAATACTGTGGGCGTTTTTAGGGTATTCCATGTTTGAAGTATCTGTCCTATTAGACAGTTGAATAAACATGGTCTTTTATTTTGTCTTTGTTTTATTTCAAGTTAAACATGAACAAATTTATATGTACATACAGTATAAATAATTGTGTATATTTATGTTTATAAACAATTGTACAAATCATTATAGATAGCATAAGCACACATTTTGTATATGTGTATACAAATACATACACACAATTTCATATATAGGTGGTATCCAGATAGGATGAGGTTTGTCCATGAGTTACTGAAGACCCAAAATAACAGAGGTTTGTATTTCTTTGATGAGAAAGAAATATGTAGGCAGTCTAGAGTTGTTATTTGTGTTTTATATATCTAGATACCTTTTATCACTTTGTTCTGCTTCTTAAAGCCTGTAGGTTTTCCCCATGGCCCAGGATGTCTGCTTGAGTTCCAGCATCATGTATACATTCCAAGTAACAGGAGGGAGGACAGGATGGAAGCCTTTAAGGACCGTTTTATGATAGAGACACATTCAACATAACATTTTAAATTATATTTCATTGGCCAGAACTTAGCCCTAGAGCCTAACTTGGCTACAAGAGGGGCTGTAAAATATTATCCCTTCTGGATGGCAGTATACCCAGTTAACAGTGATGGCTGTCCTATGATCAAGAAGGGGAAGAAGAAGCTCATGAGAATGAGCTCTCTGTGCCAGATACATGTAGTTATCCTCCTTTTCCCCCAGTAATTCTATGTAGAGAATCTCTCTCTCTCTCTCTGTGTGGGTGGGTGTATGTGTGTGAGCGTGTTTTCAGAAGTTCTTCCAATAGAAGTAACATACAACCACACACATTTTGTGGACAATAATAACATTTTATAAGCAAAAGCATTTTTGAAATGCTTGTGTTTATGTAATTGGCTTAGTGTATACTACATGTGACGATTGTAATAAGTTGCATTTGTGTAGAGCTTTAAAAATATTTACTAAAGTACATTCACACTTGTCATCTTACATAATCTATACAACTTTTTTAAGGTAAATAGGATGTTGTACTATCCCCATTTTATATGTGGGGAAATGGAATTATGTGGTTTAATATTGAAACTAAGACTGATACTCACTGACTCCTACTTTAGGGTTAATAATGGAAGGGAATAATAGTATGAATTTTTTAGAACAGAGGATAATTAGAATATAATTTGTATTTTAATTTGAATGAATGTATGGTAGTGGATGTGAATTCTTATTTATTTGATAAATTAGCATTTAAAATATTTTTCTCACGTGGTATCTTGGCCATGGTCAAGAGCAGCCCATTTTCCCCTAGCTGTAACTGTTTTCTTCTTTTAATAGGACAGATAGATTGTGTGGTATTGCTCAGTTAATGTAATACTGATAAATAAATTTACTAATCAATCATGTATTTCCCTGTAGTTGTAACATGCAAAAGTTGTCTATGAGTTAATTTTTTTTTTTGACACATTCATTGTACAAAATAATCCAAAAATTCCACTATCTTTGTTCTGCAATATTCCTTTGTAAAAACAGAGCCCTGGTAAATGTTATCATCATAAAGGCAAAATGAAGCACTTTCAACACCTCACTCAAATCATGGTATTTTGAGCTGGTGACATACATTGCTCAAGAGGACATAGTTTATAATTTCTACTCCATTGGGGATTCACATTAATACAAAGTACTTTTAGCCTCCTATCTTTGGCAGTAAATTTTCTGAAGGTCCGTTTATCTTAAGAGTAGCAAAGAAAAAAGAAAGCTTTTGAGTGGCTCCTAGGCTAGAAATTGAGCTACCTCTTTTGAAAAGACTGAATTTTTACTTTAAAACCCAAGCGATATTGTTTAAACTCTCATTTGAGCCAGAATGAAACTTTGACTACTAATCAAGTGTTAAAGCAAGGTACTCTGAGCTGGGTGTGGTGGCTCATGCTTGTAATCCCAGCACTTTGGGAGGCCAAGGTGGGTGGATCATGAGGTCAGAAGTTCAAGGCCAGCCTGAGTGAAACCCTGTCTCTACTAAAAATACAAAAATTAGGGGAGGGATCCAAGATGGCCAATTAGGAGCAGCTCAGGATTGCAACGCCCAGTGAAAATGCAGAGGGTGAGTGGATGCCGCATTTCCAGACGGATTTTTATTGCCCACAGACCAGGAAATTCCCAGGCGGTGGAGCTCCATGGGTCACCAGCGCGGCTGTTTTGGCCGACGCAGCTGTTTTGACTGGCGTGGCTGTTTTGCTGGCACCCTGGCGTGGTGCGTCTCCGTACAAAATACACGGGTCTGGGCTCCATTTTAGCTGGCGATTGGAGCTCCAGGAAGGCACAGTTGCCCATTCATCTGATTAAAAAGGGGACTGAAACAGGGAGCAAGGCCAGGAGATTCCCAGGCAAAAAACCACCATGAATCACAGCACTGCTGTTTCAGCCCACACAGTGGGTTGCCACATGGGAAATCACACAGATCCCGGCCCCTTTTCAATGGGCGACTGGAACACCTGGGAGACAGTCAACCTTTCAACTGAAAAAAAGGCTCTGAGGCAGGGAGCCAGGTGATAAGGCTTGGCTGGTCCCACCCCCCACAAAAAAACAGCAGTCGGAAATGCTCTGGATTGAGAGTTTCACAGCAAGCACAGCTGAACCCAGGACGGTCCAGCTCTTTGGCAGAGGGGCCTCCGCCATTACTGAGGCACTCCACCACTACAGAGGTAGTTTGCCATTGCCGAGGCAGCCCGCCATTACAGAGAGAGTCCGCCATTACAGAGGTGGGCTGCCATGGCCGAGGCAGTTCTAACTACACCTGTATAAACAGGACTGCTGTTTCACACAGCAGCTGGGCGGAGCCCACAGCAGCTAGCAAACCCTCTGCAGGCAGACAGTGACTAGGTTGCCTCCTCGCTGGGCAGGGCAGCCCTGAAAAAAAGGCAGAAGCGCAATGGAAACTCATAAATAAAGCCCTAACTTCCCCGGACAGAGCACTTGGGGGAAAAAAGGGGTCTATGAGTTCTGCTGCGGCAGACTTAAACCCATCTGCCCAGCAGCTCACAGCTCAGTACTTGAGCTCCTATAAAGGACACACTGTCTCCTCAAGCAGCTCCCTGACCCCCGTATATCCAAAGAGTCACCTCCTAAAGGAGAGCTCAGACTGACATTTGGCGGGTATCCTTCTGGGACAAAGATAGCAGAAGAAGAAACTGGCAGCAACCCTTACTGTTCTGCAGCTGCTGCAGGTGATCCCCAGGCAAGCAGGGCCTGGAGTGGACCTCAGCAGTCCTACAGCAGAGGGGCCAGACTGTTAGAAGGAAAACTAAGAAACAGAAAGAAATAACTTCATCATCAACAAACTGGACGTCCACTCAGAGACCCAATCTGAAAGTCAACAACTACAAAAACGACAGGTGGATAAATCCACAAAGATGGGAAGAAACCAGTGCAAAAAGGATGAAAACACCCGAAACCAGAATGCCTCTCCTCCTATAAGGGATCACAACTCCTTACCAGCAAGGGAACAAGGCTGGATGGAGAATGAGTATGATGAATTGACGGAATCAGGCTTTAGAAGGTGGGTAATAAGAAACTTCTGTGAGCTCAAAGACCATGTTCTAACCCAATGCAAAGAAACTAAGAACCTTGAAAAAAGATTTGACAAAATGCTAATGAGAATAAACAACTTACAGAGGAATATAAGCGAATTGATGGAGCTGAAAAACACAACACAAGAACTTTGCGAAGCATATACAAGTTTCAACAACGGAATTGACCAAGGAGAAGAAAGGATATCAGAGGTCGAAGATCAACTCAATGAAATAAAATGAGAAGGCAAGATTAGAGAAAAAAGGGTAAAAAGGAATGAACAAAGTCTCCAAGAAATATGGGACTATGTGAAAAGACCTAATCTACGTTTGATAGGTGTACCTGAATGTGACAGAGAATGAATCCAAGCTGGAAAATACTCTTCAGGATATTATCCAAGAGAACTTCCCCAACCTAGCAAGGCAGGCCAATATTCAAGTCCAGGAAATACAGAGAACACCACAAAGATATTCCTCAAGAAGAGCAACCCCAAGGCACATAATCGTCAGATTCACCAGGGTTGAAATGAAGGAGAAAATGCTAAGGGCAGCCAGAGAGAAAGGTCGGGTTACCCACAAAGGGAAGCCCATCAGACTCACAGCAGATCTCTCAGCAGAAACCCTACAAGCCAGAAGAGAGTTGGGGCCAATATTCAACATCCCTAAATAAAAGAACTTTCAACCCAGAATTTCATATCCAGCCAAACTAAACTTCATAAGTAAAGGAAAAATAAAATCCTTTGTGAACAAGCAAGTACTCAGAGATTTCATCACCACCAGACCTGCTTTACAAGAGCTCCTGAAAGAGGCACTAAACATAGAAAGGAACAACCAACACCAGCCACTCCAAAAACATACCAAATGGTAAAGAGCATCAACACAATGAAGAAACTGCATCAACTAACGGGCAAAACAGCCAGCTAGCATCAAAATGGTAGGATCAAATTCACACATAACAATATTAACCCTAAATGTAAATGGGCTAAATGCCCGAGTGAAAAGACACAGACTGGCAAATTGGATAAAAAGCCAAAACCCATCAGTGTGCTGTATCCAGGAAACCCATCTTACATGCAAGGATACACAAAGGCTCAAAATAAAGGGATGGAGGAAGATTTACCAAGCAAATGGAGAGCAAAAAAAAGCAGGAGTTGCAGTTCTCCTCTCTGATAAAAATAGACTTTAAACCAACAAAGATCAAAAGAGACAAAGAAGGACATTACACAATGGTAAAAGGATCAATGCAACAAGAAGAGCTAACGATCCTAAATATATACACATCCAATACAGGAGCACCCAGATACATAACGCAAGTTCTTAATGACTTACAGAGACTTAGATTCCCACACAATAATAGTGGGAGACTTTAACACCCCATTGTCAATATTAGATCAACAAGACAGAAAATTAACAAGGATATCCAGGACTTGAACTCAGACCTGGACCAAGCAAACCTAATAGACATTTACAGAACTCTCCACCCCAAATCCACAGAATATAAATTCTTCTAAGCACCATATCACACCTACTCTAAAATTGACCACATAATTGGAAGTAAATCACTCCTCAGCAATTGAAAAAGAACGGAAATCATAACAGTCTCTCAGAATGCAGTGCAATCAAGTTAGAACTTAGAATTCAGAAACTAACTCAGAACGGCACAGCTTCATGGAAACTGAACAACTGGCTCTTAAATGTTGACTGGATAAACAATGAAATGAAGGCAGAAATAAAGATGTTCTTTGAAACCAACTAAAATGAAGACACAACATACAGAATCTCTGGGACACATTTAAAGCAGTCTCCAGAGGAAAATATATAGTAATAAATGCCCACATGAGAAGCAAGGAGAGATCTAAAATCGACACCCTATTGTCAAAATTGAAAGAGCTAGAGGAGCAAGATCAAAAAAACTCAAAACCTAGCAGAAGACAAGAAATACTAAGATCAGAGCAGAACTGAAGGAGATAGAGACACAAAAAAAAAAACCCTTCAAAAAATGAATAAATCCAGGAGCTGGTTTTTTGAAAAGATCAACAAAATAGACCACTAGCCAGATTATTAAAAAAGAAAAGAGAGAATAATCAAATAGATGCAATAAAAACAATAAAGGGGATATCACCAAAGATTCCACAGAAATTGAAGCCATCATCAGAGATTATTACAAACAACTCTATGCACATAAACTAGTAAACCTAGAAGAAATGGATAAATTCCTGGACACTTGCATCCTTCCAAGCCTAAACCAGGAATAAGCCAAAACCCTGAATAGACAAAAAACAAGGTCTGAAGTTAAGGCAGCAATTAAGAGCCTCCCACCCAAAAAAGCCCAGGTCCAGATGGGTTCACAGCCAAATTCTACCAGACATACAAAGAGGAGCTGGTACCATTCCTTCTGAAACTATTCCAAACAATCCAAAAAGAGGGAATCCTTCCCCAAATCATTTTGTAATGCCAACATCATCCTGATACCAAATCCCGGCAGAGACTCAGCAAGAAAAAAAACTGCAGGCCAATATCCATGATGAACATAGATGCAAAAATCTTCAATAAAATACTGGCAAACCGATTGCAACAGCACATCAAAAAGATTATCCACCATGATCAAGTAGGATTCATCCTGAGGATGCAAGGCTGGTTCAACATACGCAAGTCTATAAACATAATCCACCACATAAACAGAACCAAAGACAAAAACCACATGATTATCTCAATAGATGCAGAGAAGGCCTTTGACAACATTCAACAGCACTTTATACTAAAAACCCTCCATAAACTAGGTATTGATGGAACGTATCTCAAAATAATAAAAGCAATTTATGACAAACCAACAGCCAGTATCATACTGAATGGGCAAAAACTGGAAGCATTCCCTTTGAAATTTGGCACTAGACAAGGATGCCCTCTCTCACCACTCCTATTCAATATAGTACTGGAAGTTGTAACCAGAGCAATCAGGCAAGAAAAAGAAATAAAGGGTATTCAAATAGGAAAGGAGAAAGTCAAATTGTCTCTATTTGCAGATAACATCATTGTGTATCTAGAAGACCCCATCGTCTCAGCGCAAAATCTCCTGAAACTGATAAGCAACTTTAGCAAATTCTCAGGATACAAAATCAATGTGCAAAAATTACAAGCATTCCTATATACCAATAACAGACTTAAAGAGCGCCAATCAAGAACAAACTGCCATTCACAATTGCTGCAAAGAGAATAAAATACCTAGGAATACAACTAACAAGGAATGTAAAGGACCTCTTCAAGGAGAATTACAAACCACAGCTCAAGGAAATAAGAGAGGACGCAAACAGATGGAGAAACTTTCCATGTTCA
Source organism: Ateles fusciceps (assembly GCA_036589455.1). Taxonomy (NCBI): domain Eukaryota; kingdom Metazoa; phylum Chordata; class Mammalia; order Primates; family Atelidae; genus Ateles; species Ateles fusciceps. Next base: position 4,406,023 of record JAZHEH010000479.1, on the reverse strand, counting down.
TGGTTAGGGAGAATCAATATCGTGAAAATGGCTATACTACCCAAACTGGTTTACAAATTCAACACTATCCCCATCAAGTTACCAATGACCTTCTTCACAGAACTGGAAAAAACCACCTTAAACTTCATATGGAACCAAGAGAGAGCCTGCATAGGCAAGTCAATTCTAAGCAAAAAGAACAAAGTGGGAGGCATCACACTACCGGACTTCACACTATACTACAAGGCTACAGTTATCAAAAGAGCGTGGTACTGATACCAAAACAGAGATATAGACCAATGGAACAGAACAGAGGCCTCCGAGGCAACACAACACATCTACAACCATCTGATCTTTGACAAACCAGACAAAAACAAGCAATGGGGAAAGGATTCCCCTGTTTAATAAATGGTGTTGGGAAGACTGGCTAGTCATGTGCAGAAAGCAGAAACTGGACCCCTTCCTGACACCTTACACTAAAATTAATTCCAGATGGATTAAAGACTTAAACATAAGACCTAACACCATAAAAACCCTAGAAGAAAATCTAGGCAAAACCATTCAGGCCATAGGCATAGGCAAGGACTTCATGACCAAAACACCAAAAGCATTGGCAACAAAAGCCAAAATAGACAAATGGGACCTAATCAAACTCCACAGCTTCTGCACAGCAAAAGAAACACTCATTAGAGTGAATCAGCAACCAACAGAATGGGAAAAAATTTTTGCAGTCTACCCATCTGACAAAGGGCTGATAACCAGAATCTACAAAGAACTGAAAACAGATTTACAAGAAAAAAACAAACAAGCCTATTCAAAAGTGGGCAAAGGACATGAACAGACACTTTACAAAAGAAGACATACATGAGGCCAACAAATTTATGGAAAAATGGTCATCATCACTGGTCATTAGAGAAATGCAAATCAAAACTACATTGAGATACCATCTCATGCCAGTTAGAATGGTGATCATTAAAAAAATCTGGAGACAACAGATGCTGGAGAGGATGTGGAGAAATAGGAACACTTTTACACTGTTGGTGGGAGTGTAAATTAGTTCAACCATTGTGGAAGACACTGTGGCGATTCCTCAAGGACCTAGAAATAGAAATTCCCATTTGACCCAGCAATCCCGTTACTGGGTGTATATCCAAAGGATTATAAATCATTCTACTATAAGGACACATTCACACGAATGTTCATTGCAGCACAGTTTACAATAAGAAAGACCTGGAACCAACCCAAATGCCCATCAATGATAGACCGGAGAGGGAAAATGTGGCGCATATACACCATGGAATATTATGCAGCCATCAAAAATGATGAGTTTGTGTCCTTTGTAGGGACATGGATGAACCTGGAAAGCATCATTCTCAGGAAACTGACACAAGAACAGAAAATCAAACACTGAGTGTTCTCACTCATAGGTGGGTGTTGACCAATGAAAACACATGGACACAGGGAGGGGAGCATCACACACCGGGGTCTGTTGGGGGGAAATAGGGGAGGGACAGCAGGGGGTGGGGAGTTGGGGAGAGATAGCATGGGGAGAAATGCCAGATATAGGTGATGGGGAGGAAGGCAGCAAATCACACTGCCATGTGTGTACCTATGCAACAATCTTGCATGTTCTTCGTATGTACCCCAACACCTAAATAAAATGCAATTAAAAAAATACAAAAATTAGCTGGGCGTGGTGGTAGGTGTCTGTAATCCCAGCTACTTGGGAGGCTGAGACAGGAGAATTGCTTGAACCCGGGAGGCAGAGGTTGCAGTGAGCAGAGATCACATCATTGCATTCCAGCCTGGGTTACAGAGCAAGACTCCATCTCAAAACAAACACAGCAAAGAAAAAAACAAGGTACTCTGATGTGAAGTGTCTTTTTTGTTTTGTTTTTAAATGGGTTATAAATTGTAAAAACTAGAAGTATAGCTTCTTGCTAATGTTCATTTACCTCCAGGGACCTTTTTTGGTCCATCACACTTGTCTTTTCCATAATACTATTATTGAATACTCTTTACTTCTTGAAACATCTTCTTTCTTTGGTTTCTGTAACTTTACTCTTTATTTTTCTCTTTCTGACCCCCTTTACCTGTTTCTTCTTAGTTTACTTTGCAGGCTCATGCTCATCTACCCAGCCTTCCACGTGGCTTGTTCCTAGCCCTTCCTTTCCTCTGTTCCCCCTCTCAAACTTCCTAGCATTCTTCCCACACTCTCTCTCACCTCAGAGACATTGTACATGCTGTTTTCGCTGTCTGAAGTATGCTTCCCTTGAATCTTTACCTGGTTAACCTCTATTCAATATCTAATGTAGCATACAAACGTTGCCTACAAGTTAATTGGTTTTTGACATATTCACTGTACAAAATAATACGAAAATTCCACTGTCTTTGTTCTGCAATATTACTTTGTAAAAACAAAGCCCTGGTAAATGTTATCACCATAAAGGCAAAATGAAGCACTTTCAACACCTCACTCAAATCATGGTATTTTGAGCTGGTTACGTACATTGCTCAAGAGGACGTAATTTATAATTTCTATCCCGGGGGCATTCAAATTAATACAAAATACTTTTACCCTCTTATCGAGTAAGATTTCTAAAGGTACATTTGTCTTAAGAATAGCATATACAAGACTAAATTTATTAAATTTAAATTAGATCTAAATTTAATTATCACTTGTTCAGGGAAGCCTTACCTGAATTCTGATTTATAAAATTGCCTGGTATATATCTCATAGCATCATTTAGCTCTTCTTCCTACATGTTACATAGTAAGCTCCATGGAGACAGAAACCATGTTGCTTTTCTAACAACTTAATCCCCAGTGTCCAGTACAATGTTCACATACTAAGTGCACAGTAAATATTTTTGAATGAATGAATACGTTTTTATAGATACAAATAACACATTATGAAAATAGCTTTTGTGTAAGTTATACACACATAGATAAAGGTATCCAGGAGTCTCCTTATTTGTTGGCTGAACTGAGAGTTAAACATAGTTAAAAAATGAGAGATCAATGTCCAATCATTGGTTTTGAGGTTGGGATGTAGCCTTTGTTCTCAGTGTTGTGGGACTTAAAAGATGCAATTACAGACAGAGGATAGAATGAATTTAAGTGGTTCAGTAGTGTTATTTTAATTCCCTCAATAATAATTCACTTTCTCTAGATGCCTTTAATGTGTAATATCAAAGTCAAATATAATTTTTATTTATCTAAACACAGGCTTGTATATGCAGAGAAGACATAGAAATATTGGAACGTCTGCTACTTAACTAAATGATGACCCTCAAAGTTCAGTTTTCATGTGTTTTTCTCATGAGAATCTGAATGATTGAATGAGGAATTGGGCAACTTCTAACATGAGTTGGTTTTATAGTTTCAGAATGAGAACTGATAAAATCTTAATATTACATCTCTATCATGTAAGTAAGCTGATTATATTCTTATGTTTCATTACCAAGTAAGTTACTCCTTTTCCTTTGGGGACAAATTTTCTTCTTTGGGGGGACACATTTTGATGGCAGTAAGTGCATATTTTTGACGTGTACCTTTCTGTGACATAATAGTGGGAAAATTACAGATACTGTTAAATGAGAGTGAACAGTCATGCCAAGCCCTGTATCCAGATAGCTTCTCTTATGGATTGGATTTATAAAGTCTCTGGAGAGTGCTTTGTGTCTATGTTCACTAGATATTTTAAATCTTCTAATACATGTTTTATCTTATCGTAGCCATTAGAAAACAATAAGATAAAACATGATTTTTCATGATCGTTCAAACTTTTTTTTTCTTTCTTCTCCCCTTTCACCCTCCACCCGTTTTGAGCTACTTTTTACAAATATTGACTCCATTAAATTCTTACAAGAACGTTTTAAAGCTGCTGCTATTGGGGAAAAGTAAGGTGCACAGTTGGCAATCATCTGGATGATTAGATTCATGTAAAATTCCATTTTGCAGAATATAAGTCCTAGCCCACTCTCACTGTGTCTTTCCTTTAGAATCTCCACATCTCTACAAATTATGTAATAACCTTTAGTAAATGCTTTGGCCACTTAGATAATAGTGACACATCTATAAACCTCCTACCTCCAGATGTTATGTACTGAAATGTACTGTAAAAAGCTGAGTCAATATTTATTTTTCTTTGGCATAATATAGGAAATCTGAAGAAATAAGAGAAGGAGGAAGAAAGGAAGGAGGAAGGAAGGAAGGAAGGAAATGGAAGGAAGGAAGGAAAGAAAATGAGAGAAAGTGCTTTTTGAAAATTTCCACTGGAGAAAAAATTACTCTAGGAATATTCTGAAGGATTTTCTGATTGATATTTTTAAAAAATATTGTGATAATATTGGTATCATCGCCTAGTCATTTATATATGAATTCTATAATATCCCTTTATTGGTAATCAGCATTTCAGAAATCCTATAAAACTAAATGTGTGTTCATGCAGAGAACATGTAAATCAGTAAAACCCATACATCAAATTAATCTGGACACTTCTTTCCGATTGGTTGCAATTTGCATTTACTGTAGAGCTTTCTTTATTTTCTTGTTTTATTTACTGTTGAAAGTACTATGAATTAAATCTGGGGTGAAGAGGAAGAATAGCATAGGTGACATTTTGGTAACATTTTATTGCTTTGGATGGACAGTGGATAAATTGGTATTCATTTTCTTATTTTTCATATATAATAAATTTAAAATAATATACCACAACGCAGACTTTGATATGTAATACATTTTTAACAAGAATACTGCACCATAAGGCAGACCTAATAGTGCCTAGTTTTGTGAATTTGCAAGCAAGTTGTGAATCATTCTGGATCTCGGAGAACTTTCGGTAAAAACTCAAAAACAAAAAATATTCAATCTAATAATTCATGAGGTCAGAAGTTGACTGTGTTACGCCCATCTTTTGAGGCTACTTTAGTTCTGTCACCAGTGATTAGATTATTTGTAATTCATTTATTTTTTGAACATTTGGAGTATGACTAATATTTATATGCAATTAACCCTATATGTAACATTGCTTTATATATATATTATATATATGTATAGTTATGATAGGACTTCCAACATTTAAAAGGGATGTTCCAATTGGAAGTGAAAATATTAGTTATTCACTGTCTGAACACAATCCAAACCACTGGACAATTAGGTTAATTCAGGGAAAATAGAATCATAGAATGCTACAACTGGAAGGAACCTTAGAGATAACTTAATTTACCCCTTTCAATTATAAATAGGGAAATTATTGCCGTCCACAGAAGCTTAAGTCATGCAGCTAAAGGAAGAGCTAGCACTAAAACTCAGATTTCAGGGCTTCCTGTCTGCTTCCTTTCTGCTGTATTGGTATTTCCCAAACTGTCATTTCCAAAATTGTTCATGTGAGTGAAACCAAAACAAACAATCAAAACAAACAACAATAATAAAATTAGCATTTTGTGGCACAGTAACTTTTTGAAATGTTGCCGTGGATCCACAGTGCACTTTAATATAGTAAAGTCTCTGACAAAACCCTACAGTAAAGGAATCTATGTAACCACTTAATCCACTCTTCCCAAATTTGTTGACAACTGATCTTCTTCTATAATGAACAACCAGTACATTTTAAGGCAGAAAGTTTGGATAATGCTATAAAATTAGATTGTTTTTCCTTAGCATGCAACTTGGTTGTACATGCCATGCCAAACCTCTTTTGATTTCAGTAGGGGTAGCACCGTGTTCAAGACGATGAAGAGGAGACTTGAATCCAGTGAATGAGACATGGGGTTTTTTGTGGGACTTACACATATAGGTTGTCCAGTGGCAGTGGGCTGGACGGGAGAACCATTACAGTTTGTAAATGCATGCAGTCTTCACTCAGCACCATCTCCTTAGCAACCTTCACCTGGCAACCATCATTTAACCCAAAACAAAAGGCCTTAATCCGCCTGCATGGGCCTGCATTCCCCAGGATGGGTCAGGGTTCAGAGGTTCCTTATAGATAAGGAATGAATCTTCAGGTTGGCTGTTCCTGGATTTCTTAGCTCAGAACTCTGAACACACATTCTTCTTAGGACATGGGGTCATTCTCAGGGCATGTTTAAGTGATTGTTGCCAGGAGCAGCTGCCATACAGGGTCATTCTCAGGGCATGCTTAAGTTATTGTTGTGAAGGGCACTGGCCATACAGGGGCATTCTCAAGGTATGCTTCAGTATAATGCTGTCAGGTATGCTGACCGTACAGGGTCATTGTAAGGGTGTGCTTAAGTCGTCATTGCTGTCAGGTGCATCTGCCAGAAATTATAACAGATTAATTTTTTTTTGTTTGTTTGTAGAAATTGGTTTATTTAGAGAGAGAGAGAGAGAAACAGGAGAAGGAGAGAGAAAGAAACAGCTAACTCTCACACTGAGTGAGAGAATCCAGAAAGATGGAATCTAGGAGAGGACAGATTAATTTTTAAAATTAGATTAACAAATGGTAGCATATAGCTCTACCTTAGTGGATGTAGAGAGATGCTCAATAGAGAGGTCAGTATCCCATAAGTGCTTTCAAATCTTTGCATTTCATGGTTCAGTGAAGGGACTTGGGAGAGAGAATAAGCTTCTAGCTAATGAAAACTTATTGGAGGGCATACTGATGAAAATGGTACTAAGTAATTAGTAATGGAAATACGGGTATTAGACAATGGCAATGGAAACAGAGAGAAGAGAGAAGAGAGTCAGAGCCATTTGAGAAGGATAGGTTGTTTTACGCCCATCTGTTTCTCACTGGAGCAAACCTCAAACCAAGTGAAAACACCAGAAAGTAATACAAGGAAGATGATTATTGTGAGGGAAGTAGAAAGGAAGGAGAGACATCAAACATGGACACATTAACAGTAAGTGGGGCAATATGCCGTCTCCTGGAGATTTCTTTATTTTGAGATGTAGTCTCGAACTCTTCCACATCTAAACTCCTAAAGATTTTCCTTCTTGACTCTAATTTTACTTACCCTGTTGGATTTTCCTTTAGTTTGTCGAGTACATGTTTCATCACTCCCAAGATATTATTCTAGAGGACAAGGACAGTGGCTTGTTTTACTAAGTCCCGCAGGTACTGGCCATTTACTTTGTATGAATCATTGCCGTTGATGAATGTTTGCTGAATACACACACATACGATGAAAGCATTCATAAGTGTGTAACTACAGTAGAGTATGTGAAGTATTAGCTCTGATGATCCCTTCTCTCAAAAGGTTTAGAGTGTACTCAGACAACACACTTACAAAAAAAGACCATTCTTATGTGAAACCCTTGATATAGGACATATCAATTACAAGGAATAGATCATAGAAGACTTTGTAAAGAAAGTAGTGTTGAACGTTAACAGTAATTATTAAAAGCAGTGTTGATGGTTAGATTAGTTTCTGAGTGCTGTTGTAACAAAATTATCACAAACTTAATGTCTTAAAGCGACACAGTTTATCTTATAGTTCTGTAGATCAGACGTCTGAGATGAGTTTTATGGAACCAGAATTAAGGTATTGATGGAGCCGCATTACTTCTGGGGACTCCAGGGAAAGGTCCATTTGCTTCCCCTTTCCAATTTCTTTTTTTTTTTACTTTTACTTTTAAGTTCAGGGGTACATGTGCAGGTTTGTTACATAGATAAACTCATATCATGGGTAGGTTTTGTAGTATAGATTATTTCCTCACCCATGTGTTAAGCCTAGTACCCATTTGTCATTCTCCAGGATCCTCTCCCTCTTCCCACCCCCCACCCTCCCAGTAGGCCCCAGTGTTTGGTGTTCCTGTCTATGTTTCCAAGTTTTCTGATCTTTTGGCTCCCACTTATAAATGAGAGCGTGCAGTATTTGGTTTTCTGTTCCTGGGTTAGTTTGCTAAGGATAATGACCCCGAGGTACATCCATGTTGCTGCAAAGGACAAGATCTTTCTTTTTTATGGTTGTATAGTATTTTGTGGTATATAAGTACCACTTTTTCTTTATCCAGTCTACCATTGTTGGGCATTTAGGTTGATTCCATGTCTGTGCTATTATGTATAGTGATGAAATGAACATAGATGTTTCTCGTGTCTTTGTCACAGAACAATTTGTATTCCTTTGGGTATAATCCAATGATGAGATTTCTGGGTCAAATGGTATTTATGTTTTTAGGTCTTTGAGGAATCATCACATTGTTTTCAACAATGGTTGAACTGATTTACACTCCCATTAATAGTGTATAAGTGCTCCTTTTTCTTTACAACCTTGCCAGCACCTGTTATTTTTTGACTTTGTAGTAATAGCCATTCTTACTGGTGTGAGATGATATTTCATTGTGGTTTTGATTTTCATTTCTCTAATAATCAGTGATGTTGAGCTTTTTTTCATATGCTTGTTAGCTGTTTGTATGTTTTCTTTGAAAAGTGTCTGTGTCCTTTGTCCACTTTTTAATGAGTTTGTTTGGGTTATTTTTTTCTTGTAAATTTCTTTAAGTTTGTTGTAGATGCTGGATATCAGATATAAGTTTGTCAGATGCATACTTTGCAAAAATTTTCTCTCATTCTGTAGGTTGTCTGTTTACTCTGTTGGTAGTTTCTTTTGCTGTGTAGAAGCTCTTCAGTTTAGTTATATCCCATTTGTCAATTTTTGCTTTCGTTAAAATTGCTTTTGAAATCTTCATCATGAAACCTTTGTTCATTCCTGTGCCAAGAATGGTGTTGCCTCAGTTGTCTTTCAGGGTTTTTATAGTTTTGTGTTTTACATTTAAGTCTTCAATCTATCTTGAATTAATTTTTAGTATGTGGTGTAAGGAAGTGTGCCCAGTTTCAGTCTTCTGTGTGGGTAGCCTAGTTATCCCAGCACCAGTTATTGAATTACTTGTTTTGGTCACCTTTGTTGAAGGTCAGATAGTCATAGGTGTGTGGCCTTATTTCTGGGCTCTCTATTTTGTTCCATTGGTCTACATGTCTGTTTTTGTACCAGTACCATGCTCTTTGGATACTGTAGCCCTGTAGTATAGTTTCAAGTCAGGTAGCATGATGCCTCCTGCCTTCGTATTTTTGCTTAGTTATGACCACAGCAATGAGGCAAGAGAAAGAAATAAAGGACATCCAAATAGGAAGAGAAGAAGTCAAACTATCCCCTGTTTGCAGATGACATGATCCTATACCTAGGAAACCCAGTAGTTGCAGGCCCAAAGCTCCTTATGTTGATAAACAAGTTCACAAAGTCTCAGTATACAAAATCAACATACAAAAATCGCTAACATTTCTATACAACCACAATAGTCAAGCTGAGAGCCAGATGGGGAACCCTTTTTCAGCTTCTAAAGGCTGCTTGTATCCTTGGCTTATGGCCCTCTATTGCATCTTCAGAGTGCATCCCTATAACCTTTGCTTCGTTCCTATAAGGACCCTGTGATTTGTATTGGGCCCACTTGAGTAATTTAGAATAATTGCTCCATCTCAAGATCTTTGACTTAATTACCTCTGCAAAGTCTCTTTTGCCATGTCAGATAACAGATTTACAGATTCTTGGAATTAAGACTGGGATATCTTTTGGGGACCATTATTCTTTCTACCACAGTGGAAAATCATCATGAGCAAAGTTACAGAAGTTGGAATAAGCATGGAGTGTATAGCTGAATGCTAAAAAGATGAAAATGAAATGTAAAGTACGTATTAAGAAGCGTGGCAAACAGGATTGCTAAGTAGGCTGGTTTAAGTAACAAAGGTCTTTAAAACTTAGGACAGGAGATTTAGATTTAATGCAGTTAATACCAGGGAACCATTCCACGTCTTTTAAAGAAGTGGCTACTGTTATGAAAATGGTATTTATGGGAGGTTGGTCATGTATAATTTGTAGAAGAGCCTGGTGGAGACAAAGTTTGATGGCAGGAAGAATGGCAAATGTACAGTTATATGTGGTACCTTGCATAGTTATTTACATATGTTGGATACGATACATTCTATAAATTGACTCAAAAATTATATTTTTGAATTAAAGTAGCAATTATTAAACTGTTTACAGTTCAGTTATTTTATATCGTATCTGTATTTGGACCACAGTGATGGTTGTCAATTTATGCGATGTCAGTCAGTGGTTTTTCTTGGCTTCCTCATATCTTTCCCTCTGTCTTAACACCTACATGCTAATGGCTATTCTGAAGGGACTCTTCTTTTTCTCATTCAGAGAAATCTTCCTTGTTCTTGTGAAAGTAACTTTATGTTAGGGATGACAAATTACTTTTTTAGATATTGTTCCAAATTTTCTTAATTATTAAATTTGTGACATTAGTGAATTCTTCCAAGGTGGAAGATACTGACATCAGGCTGAATATTTGCTTGAAATACATCTTTTTGGGGGATGGGGGGAATGGAGTCTTGCTCTATTGCCTAGGCTGGAGTGCAGTGGCACAGTCTCCGTTCATTGCAACCTCCGCCTCCTGGGTTCAAGCGATTCTCCTGCCTCAGCCTCCCGAGTGGCTGGGACTACAGGTGCATGCTACGATGCTCAGCTAGTTTTTTGTATTTTTAGTAGAGACGGGTTTCACTGTGTTAGCCAGGATGGTCTCGATTTCATGATCTCATGATCTGCCTGCCTTGGCCTTCCAAAGTGCTGAGATTACAGGTGTGAACCACCGCGCCTGGCTTAAGTACATCTTTTTTTTTTTTTTTTTTTTTTTATTGCATTTTAGGTTTGGGGGTACATGTGAAGAACATGGAAGATTGTTGCATAGGTACACACATGGCAGTGTGATTTGCTGCCTTCCTCCCCATCACCTATATCTGGCATTTCTCCCCCATGCTATCCCTCCCCCAACTCCCTACCCCCCCCACTATCCCTCCCCTTTTTCCCCCGCACAGACCCCAGTGTGTGATACTCCCCCTCCCTGTGTCCATGTGTTCGCATTGTTCAACACCCGCCTATGAGTGAGAACATGCGGTGTTTGATTTTCTGTTCTCGTGTCAGTTTGCTGAGAATGATGGTTTCCAGGTTCATCCATGTCCCTACAAAGGACATGAACTCATCGTTTTTGATGGCTGCATAATATTCCATGGTGTATATGTGCCACATTTTCTTAACTGGAACTTTCATTGCTTTCATCTGGAAAGGGTCAACACTAGTTGGATAAAAAGGATTCACCTTTTTAATTGTAATGGATTATCAACTGTGATGTGTTTTTTTTATTGTTCCAAGACCATGGTGTCCTCATTATATTTAACATCAGAGTAAAGAGCCATGTTTGCTCTGGCACCAGAATGGAAAGGAGGCATGCATTATAGATATTTATTGTTTTCACTTGCCTAGCATTCATACTTTTTTTCTTCCCCTGTGGTAATAGGCTCCTTCTCCATCCCTTCCCTATTGCAATCCATGTATTTTGCCCTTCTTCAACTCTAACTGATGGTTGTTTAGTATCAGAGTAATGAATTCTATAGTTGGTCTGTAACCTGTGGCTGGAACTTTTGCTAGATCAATGGGGGATAAGACACCCACTCTCTACTGAGCTGGATAAAGTGGTAAGTCTTAAGTCTGGGGCTGCTGAGAGTCATCATTAGAAAGAGTTTTCTTAATGATGAAATCAGTGCAGAGTAAAGCAAAGCCCGTAACAAAGAGTCTCAGTGTTGGTGAGATGATATGAGCACTGGATCCAACCATGATTTAAACTGAAATGTTTCTCTGCTTCTTTCGATTTATATGTCAGTGCATTTTCTTCATTATTTAAGCTCATTTTAGTTGTTCATCTATCAGTTTCTGTCAAGAATCCACTCTTGTACAGTACACATACAACCAGAACTCTCACTTGGGCTCCAAGGTCTCTTCAAGGTCCGTCTCTGGCATATTTGCCAAGGTGTTAAGGGTTCCCCTTCAGCTTCCTTACTTTGTGTCTTAGCAGACAGAGTGAGCTAGATTTCCTTGCTACCTGCTGGTAATTTGCTGAGTCATACAACTCTCTGCAAATATGATACTCTTATTAGCAGCGTCAATACAGAGATTCTAAAGGAAAAAATATTTAATTGCCGTAATGGGAGCCAAAACCTGGTTGATAAATCTTTTCATATTTTTCTTGTTAATGGAATTAGAGGAATGAGCACAAGACTGTCTTCAATTTATCTATAACTATGATGGATTATTTCTTTATTTCAGTAGTGATAAATTTTGGGGGGATTCCTGGGGTATTTAAAGAAGTAAGAGATAGTTTTGCTAAAAGAATCTTAAAAGATTTCATTGAATGTGAAATATCCAGTAAATGATAGGAAATGATAGGAGTCTGTCTTGATTCTCATTCTATAGTCTCTGCTTAGGGAGAAACTTTAAGTTTTATTTTAAAGATTAAATATTACAATATCTTTTCCTGTTTTTGTTTTTTTTTTTTTCTTTTAGTGGCTTTCCTTTCTCTTCACCTCATATAACTAAAGAGATGGAGGAAGTAGTTCTGTTGCTAACTCTTACAGAAGTTGTGCCCATTTCTCTTTTCTGGTTTGCTGAGATTTTTATGCCACTAATAAGGTCAGCATTCTTCTTTGGAAAAAAAAATTGTCTAAATTCTACATATAGGTGGCACTGCAGAAATATTTGGAAAATAACATTGGAACACTAAAATTACTCAAAAACAACAAATGAACAGAGCAAAGTCACTATGCAGTGTATGCAATTCAGAACAACTCTGCTTTGAGACTCTAACATAAGATAGGCAGAGGAAGGGAAGATTCAAATATGTTCTTCTTGCATGAATAATTATTCATCAGGAATAACCTTTTAATTATTATCAGGCTACTGTATGGTAGCTGATTTTGTTCCTCAATACTTACATGTGCTATTTCTTTATTAATCAATTCCTGGGCTACTCAGTTTCTGTATTCAATCCTATTTTACAAAGGCCACAGTTTATTGGATTTTAAAGAGCCCTTAAATAAAGTTATCTAACATAACATCCTGCTCAGTGAGAGATTGCACTATATAATATATATTCAGCAAATATTTTTAGATTACATATTAATTAGAAGACATCATGCTACACATCAAAGGTAGATAAGAGCAAAATACCCTCCAGCTGAAACTCTAAATGTAATGAAATGGATGAATGAAATGAACAGGCTACTAAAATATCTTATAATAAAGGAGAACATTGATGTATATCTATCAGGTTCTAGAAAGCTCTAACATTTGAATCAGGCTTTGAACATGAAACTTAGAAAACAAAGAGCACACCAGGCAGAGGAGAAAATATGCAAAAACATGGAGACAGAGAGAGATCACAGACAATTTGGAGAATTATTAACAGATTGACATGAGATGAAACTGGTCTGTTGGTAAAGACTAGATTAAGAAAAGCTTTTGTAACAATTGCAACAAAAGCCGAAACTGACAAATGAGATCTAATTAAACTAAAGATATTCTGCACAACAAAGAAACTATCATCAGAGTGAACAGGCAGCCTACAGAATGGGAGAAAATTTTTTCAATCTACCCATCTGACAAAGGTCTAATATCCAGAATTTAAAAGGAATTAAACAAATTTACAAGAAAAAACCCCATCAAAAAGTGGGCAAAAGACATGAACAGACACTTCTCAAAAGAAGACATTTACGCAGCCAACAAACATATGAGAAAAAGCTCAACATCACTGCGAGGGCAGGGAACTTAGGGGACGGGTCAGTAGGTGCAGCAAGCCACCATAGCACGTGTATACCTATGTAACACACCTGAATGTTCTGCACATGTATACCGAAACTTAAAGTAAGATTTTTAAAAAAAAAAAACAGCTTTTGTGTGTGTATGTGTGTTGCACATGCACCATTCTGAAGAATTGGGCCTTAAATTGATCATCTAGACAGCATGCTCATATCCAGAGTTCACAAAGCAGCAATTATACTTTTGAATGGTGCTAATTGCCAGACATTTTTGCTTATATATTTTGCTGACATCTGTCTCTTTCTGATTTGTATTCACTGGTCCTATTCTCGACTTCATAAATTAAAATTAGTATAATGTTCTTTTATATGACAATCCCTCATATATTTAAAAGTGTCTCTTCCTTATTTGCTAGTCTTCAAAATTAAAGTTCCAGTCATTCAAACTATTTATCATGCTCTCCTTAGAACACTCCAGCCTCAGAATGTAGATAATCTAATTAATAAGCAGCTTGGCTGGTGTGTAGCAATGTTGTGACCTTTCTCTGGATTCTGCAAGTAGGAATATGAGTGTCACTCATGGTAATATTAGTATTTTTATTGCTATAATTGTTAACTACATTGTATTATTTGTATATATTGATTTTAAAACTCATAGATTAGTTTTTCATGATGTACTACTGGGTCGATTCTGCCCAATCCTGTAATCTTGCATATGATCCCTGTGCACAAAGTTTTACATTTATTCTTGTTCAATTTAATTAAAATTAATTTTGGTCTAGCATAATTTCCTGTAGAGGTAGTTAAATCTTTAATCTGTTTCTCTGTGTTATCAACTGCTTATGTTTTCTTAATACTGTATAACTTAGATAAATATACTTTCATTCTAACTTTTGATAAAAATGTAGAATTTCAAAAGATACGTTACAACATCTACAGCATCTATAGAACACACATCAAGGCTGGTAATATGCAGAATATGCAATATAAAATACTTAGGAGATTTGGCTAATTAGTTTAATTCACCTAAACCAGCTAATATTTTCCGGTCTATACTCCTAATTCATAATGAGTCTGTTAAATGCCTTTTAAAACAAAGTCCACTGCATCTTTGACATTACTCAGATCAAATAGTATGACAACCTTAAAACAAATAGAAATAGTGTTAATTTGACATACGTTTTCCTTTAATGCACATTTGTTGAGTCCCAGAAATATGTCCATTTCATTTTCCATGTGAATGTGATTTATTTGGAAATAAGCTATTTACAGATATAATCGAATGACCTTAAGATGAGGTCATTATGATGGGTCTCTAATACAGTATAACTGGTGTCCTTATAAGAAGAGAAGAAACACAAAGACGGATACACAGGAAAAATTCCTTGTGACCATGGAGGCAGAGATGGGAGTCACATGTCTGAAGGCATAGAGACAGCAAGGATTGCTGACAATACCAGAAGTTAAGAGAGCTGCATGGAACAGGTTCTTTCCTAAAGCCTTTAGAAAGAGCATTATCCTGTCAACACCTTGATTTTGGACTTCTAGCCTCCAAAACTGTGAAAGAATAAATGTTTAAGACTGCCAGTTTGTAGAAAATTAATAAACCTAGACATAATGCTAGTGTCCACACTGCATTTTAACCCCCTTTTTGAAATTAGGTCAGTATATACCCATCTTAATTCTTCCGGCAATGTTTTGATTTTCTATGTTTCTCTGAAGATTATTGAAGGTAGATTAATCATCACATTATCAGGATATTTTAGTGTTCCTATAAGTTTATACAGATTTCCGGCGATGAGATACTCACTCCACTATTTACTCATTTAAAATTGTTTGTTAGTTGCTAATTTTGCACTTGAGACTGAGCTAGACACTGGAAATAAGTACATGGTTCCTGGACTTGAGAAGCTTACGATGATAGGCCAATGAAAATATCAGTACAATTTAGAGCAACAAGTGTAATGAGAGGATACCTGCAGTCCTAGGAGAAAGCAAGAATAGGGCTACCTGGGGAAGTTTTCCACAGCACTGAATTTAAGGTTGGATGCAATATGATTTATGGCTTTAGGCTAAGCTAAAGAAGGCAACTAATTAAAAATAAAACAAAAGAATGAAAGAATGTTGCATAGTATGGAGATGTGAGAGAACAAGAAGCTTTCTGGAAATCTAGGTAAATAGATTTGTTTGGAATACAGTCAGTGGCAGGGAGGAGAGAAGGCTGGAAAAGTTGGCCAGAGCTATTTCATTAGAGTTCTTGGATTTCATTCTGAAGGTCGTAGGCACCCATTATAATGACTCCCACCCCTACACACTTTAGTTGTATAGGAAGCTCTTTCAAAGGAAAGGAAACAAGTAACAACCACAACAACAAAAACATGCAAAATAACTTCTTGTTGATCCCCAGTATTTACTTAAATTATTTTGTGTTAATGTTAATTGGTTATGTTCAAACCTAAAAGTAATTTGGAATTTTGTACATGTAATTCACATACAACTCAAATATATTTATAAACTATACCAAAAAATTCCCACAAAACTAATCAAATTCAGTTTAATGATAAACTGAATTTGACAATAATTTAAACAAATTACATGAAAGTAAATGTTTGCTGAAACTAAGTTGCACCTGCTATAGTGTAGTTTTTTAAAAACTTCCAGATTAGTTCCTTATTTTAGTAACATGTTTTATCCTGTCTATGTACCATTAATTAAAACAGCATGGTACTTTGAAACTTTGGATGAAAATATGCAATTTCTTCTCTAAGATTTTCTTGCTTACCAAAAGCTGTTAGCAAATATTTAGCAATTTAATAAAATATTATGAAACAGTGATGGAAATATACATATTTGGCATTAAAACAATTGTAACCAGACAAGAAGGAATAAAAAGTAACACTATCAAAGGCAAAGCTTGACTATTTAACAGAACAATTTAGCAAAGTTTAATAATTCAACAAAAGTCATAGATTCTTTTTTCCAATTGACTGCTTTAGAGACTGTAGCCAAACTTATAGATGAGCATTATCAGCAGGTGTATTATAAAATAGGTTTACTCCCACGTACCAGGTAATAATTAAGTTCTGGTACTAACCTTTTCTTTTCAACCACTGTAAAATATTCTCTATTGCATCCTGATATTCTTACATTTTCACTTAGTACAAACGCAACCTATTTTTTTTCTCATTAATCTATGATAATAAAAATTATGCTGTTTAAAGCTAAAGATAACCTAAATTCAAACAAAAAATCACTTAAATTGTGTAATAATACACAGTGATAACTCAAAATATTTTGTTATACGAAGTGTATTCTATAATAAGTTAAAATTTTGTTAGAAATGTGGTGGATTGATTCCATTTTGAAAAAGTGTTGTATTAAAACATTTTAAGGCAAGAGATGGGCCTGGTCTTGCCATTCTCCTATCAGGTTTTTTATTTCAGTTTGGACCTTATTCACATAAGTAATAAAGGAAGTAAAACATCATTGAAAGAAGGATATTCTGTTTTATTTTCTCATTTAAAAGTATGTACGTATGTATATATTTATTTATGCAGTAAATAGTTACTGAGGTATTGTGGGAAGTACTGATGACATAGAGGTGGCTTAAAAATACCAGATTCTGTTCCTCATGAAGTTTTAAGTCTTTTGTAGGTAGTGAGTCAATCATTTCCAGGACTGAGCTTAGCTATTATATTTGGAGAGTGGAGTTAACACATATTAAATTGCATGGTAACTTTTTAATGTACAGATCTGCACTGTCCTATGTAGTAGCCATTAGCCAAAGAGGGTTATTTAGATTTAAATCAATTAAAATTAAATAGAAGTGAAAATTCAGTTCCTCATTCAAACAAGCTACATTTCAAGTGCTCAGTAGCCCCTACCCTATGGGACAGCAGTGATATCTCAGACTTAATAAAACATTGAGAGGTAACTGGATAAAATACTTATATGTTGTGTGGTTTAATTCTTATAATTTGTTTATTTTAGTTGACAAAATGAGTTCTATTTGAAATTAAACCATACCATGTATTCATATGTTTCTAAATTATGCTATTTATACTCCATGTTTTGGTTAATGATGACTCTTGTTTATTTTTGTTTTTCAAGAAGCTGAACAATTATAGTTTTGATAATTGTTAGATTTCAGATTTTTTAAGAGATTCATTTCCAAAATATTTTCTTTGTAAATATCTAAATGTGAGCATTTAGATACTTTATTAGATGAAGGGATTCAAATATGAATACATCTAGTTTAATGAAAATCTTTCTTAAAACACAATATTAATATAAAATATCATTACAATATAGGAGTTGTTTCAGAAATTTCTTGTTCAGAAATTGGCTACTTGATTACCACTACTTTCAAATTCTTCCATAGAGAATTAGTGACATAGGGTTTTTAAGTAACAGAGAATGGAATTAAGGCAATATTGGAAATGTTGAATTAATATTTTTTTAAAAAGTAACTTAATGAATCTGGAAATCATCATTCTCTGCAAACTGACACAAGAACAGAAAATCAAACACTGCATGTTCTCACTCATAAGTGGGTGTTGAACCATGAGAACACATGGACACAGGGAGGGGTGCATCACACACTGGGGTCTGTTGGGTGGGATCTAGGGGAGGGACATCAGTGGGTAGGGAGGTTGGGGGGGGGGGGGATAACATGGGGACAAATGCCAGGTGTGGGTGACAGGAGGATGGAGGCAGCAAACCACATTGCCATGTATGTACCTATGCAACAATCCTGCATGCATGTACCCCAGAACCTAAAGTGCAATTATATATATATATATAATGTTATACTTTTCTCTAAAAAAAAAAAATAAAAAAGTAACTTAAAAGCAATAGAACTTTTGCTTTAGTCCCCTTAATTTGCACAGAGCTGGATACTTAATAAACTTGTGTTTATGTGTCTATCAGTTAATATTTACGATAACTGTATTCTAAGAGCCATCTGTCAACATTGTGCTATGTTCACAAAGAATTTTAAAGACTGTGTATATGGTCATTTCATTTATGTTTCAGCATCACTGTATTCCTGTGGAACCTCTTCTTACTGTCAAACAAGCACTATTTATGACATATTTGTGACCCAAACTGTATTGCTTATTAGGTTGAATATGTGAGACACACTTTTCCTTAATTGTAAATTATCATTCAATGTAATGACTGCTTCTCACTTCACCTACTCAATCTTGCCTTTTCTAGGTACAGGCATAGCTGTATAGCTACCACATTTTAAATGATGTTGTCCAAGCTGGGTTTTATCTAGTTTTATTCAATATTTTATCTTGAACTTCATGAAACCAAAGTCTACATATATGACTCACTTTAGGAATAGAACTTTCAGGATTTACTTTTAGTTTGCTCTGCATATCTGTCGCCCGACCAGAGGGTTTTCTGGGGGTTGGAGTTGTATTTAAGGTGGGAGAGGCAATTCTCACAGAGATTCAAGAATAAATTTGGAATTCATGTCATTCTGTATGCAGATTAGTTTATAAATAGTCCTCTGCTTACTAGCGCTGACCTACCACACCATGGCCCCTAAAAACATCTTAATTCCATTCCATTCTCTTTTTTATTTTGTGTGCTAAATATTGACATTCTTGTCTTTGATAGAAAATCAATTATTCAGTGATCTGCATCAGAAATTCATTTGGCCTGTTTTATTTTGAAATTTTTAGCATATTCAGAGGAGTCTATTAAGCTTTAATTTTGCTCTCAAAGTGTTATAATAGTCCTTAGCATTCATGCTGTGACCTTCAACTTGTATTTAATTTATTCTGTCTTATACTAAATATGTTACAAGATGCTGATGAGATATTTTGAATCTTGGATGAGGCAGTGCTAAAACTTAGCCAGTCTGAGTAAATTTTAATTCTAGAGGATTCTCTACAGACTGAAAATTAAAATGGCTTTTCAGCTAGTCTCAACTAGAAAATAATTCTGTTTTAGTGTGTGTGTCTGTTTTCTTTTCCTAACTGCAGAGTCTCTATTGCTCATAGTTTGTGTTGGTGTCTGATACATGTGACTATCTCCCAGATGCTATGGTGTCTTCAGAATGGTAAAAAAAAAAGATTGAGATTGTGATAGCAGGCTGATAAATATCTTCATGTCTCTTTCATTTCCCTGTGTAGTGTTTATCACATAATATGCTTTGGACAATGTTTTAAAAATAAATTGTACATTTTTGTGTAAAACCAACTATGTTTATAATCAACATAGATCATTGTCTCTCTTGGAGAACCATCAGATATTTTAGCTTCCTAAAGGAGTGAGTCCAGTAGCACTTTATTTTAAATTAATTGACTTATCAATTAATTAATTTGGGGGACTGATATTATGTGTTGAAGTGAATAAGTAGTATTCTAAAGAAAGTTTGGTTAATATTTATACTTAAGAGAAGACAGTACCTAGGACTTGTGGAAATTTGGTAGGCAGCTATGACCTGTGGTATCTTTTAAAATAGATTTTTTATTTTGGTATTGGAAAAGGTTTTACTAGTATCAACTAATGACAACATAATTCATTATTGGAGGTTGTTAGTACAGGATAAAATTCTCATTGTCTGCATTTCAGAAAAGACTTCCTGTGTTCTTCCATGGAGCAGCAGATAGCAATTCTGAGCCATTGAGGTACACACCACAGATACTGTGCATTTTAATTGACTGATTTGTCTCTTCACCTTTTGAATTACAAAGATGAGGCACTAAATGAATGCTCAGACTTTAGCAAACTGAGGGAAAAATGTCATTATAACCACAGACCAAATGAAAGTACAGTTGTGATAACTTAACGTAGGAGAACCAACTTGCAGAATGACCTTGGGAACTGGCAATTTTAAGTAACTCATGCACATTCTCTTCCTTGAATCTAGCTGAGCACAGAGTAGTTCATTCTCTCTCCAAATCTTTTAAAATTTACTAAAATTTTTTCCCATTCTGTTGGTTGCCGATTCAGTCTAATGACTGTTTCTTTTGCCGTGCAGAAGCTAGGAGTTTGATTAGGTCACATTTGTCTATTTTGGTTTTTGTTGCCAATGCTTTTGGTGTTTTGGTCGTGAAGTCCTTGCCTATGCCTATGTCCTGAATGGTTTTGCCTAGATTTTCTTCTAGGGTTTTTATGGTGTTAGGTCTTATGTTTAAGTCTTTAATCCATCTGGAGTTAATTTTAGTATAAGGTGTCAGGAAGGGGTCCAGTTTCTGCTTTCTGCACATGACTAGCCAGTTTTCCCAACACCATTTATTAAACAGGGAATCCTTTCCCCATTGCTTGTTTTTGTCTGGTTTGTCAAAGATTGGATGGTTGTAGATGTGTTGTGTTGCCTCCGAGGCCTCTGTTCTGTTCCATTGGTCTATATCTCTGTTTTGGTACCAGTACCATGCTGTTTTGATTACTGTAGCCTTGTAGTATAGTTTGAAGTCTGGTAGTGTGATGCCTCCCGCTTTGTTCTTTTTGCTTAGAATTGACTTGGCTATGCGGGCTCTCTTTTGGTTCCATATGAAGTTTAAGGTGGATTTTTCCAGTTCTGTGAAGAAGGTCATTGGTAGCTTGATTGGGATAGTGTTGAATCTGTAAATTACTTTGGGCATTATGGCCATTTTCATGATACTGATTCTTCCTAACCATGAACATGGAATGTTTCTTCATCTGTTTGTGTCCTCTCTCTATTTCGTTGAGCAGTGGTTTGTAGTTCTCCTTGAAGAGGTCCTTTATGTTTCTTATTAGTTGTATTCCTAGGTATTTTATTCTCTTTGTAGCAATTGTGAATGGCACTTCATTCTTGATTTGGCTGTCTTTAAGTGTGTTATTGGTGTATAGGAATGCTTTTGATTTTTGCACATCGATTTTGTATTCTGAGACTTTGCTGAAGTTGCTTATCAGTTTCAGAAGATTTTGGGCTGAGATGATGGGGTCTTCTAGATATACAATCATGTCGTCTGCAAATAGAGGCAATTTGACTTCCTCCTTTCCTATTTAAATACCCTTTATTTCTTTTTCTTGTCTGATTGCTCTGGCTAGAACTTCCAGTACTATACTGAATAGGAGTGGTGAGAGAGGGCATCCTTGTCTAGTGCCAGATTTCAAAGGGAATGCTTCTAATTTTTGCCCATTCAGTATGATATTGGCTGTGGTTTGTCATAAATAGCTTTTATTATTTTGAGATACGTTCCATCAATACCTAGTTTATTGAGGGTTTTTAGCATAAAGGGCTGTTGAATGTTGTCGAAGGTCTTCTCTGCGTCAATTGAGATAATCATGTGGTTTTTGCCTTTGGTTCTGTTTATGTGGTGAATTATGTTTATAGACTTGCGTATGTTGAACCAGCCTTGCATCCTCAGGATGAATCCTACTTGATCATGGTGGATAAGCTTTTTGATGTGCTATTGCAAAAAAAAAAAAAAAGGAATGGGAAAAAATTTTTGCAGTCTACCCATCTGACAAAGGGCCGATATCTACAAAGAATCTACAAAGAACTAAAACAGATTTACAAGAAAAAACAAACAAGCCCATTCAAAAGTGGGCGAAGGATACGAACAGACACTTTACAAAAGAAGACATACATGAGGCCAACAAACATATGAAAAAATGCTCATCATCACTGGCCGTTAGAGAAATGCAAATCAAAACTACATTGAGATACCACCTCACGTCAGTTA
Organism: Ateles fusciceps; assembly: GCA_036589455.1. Taxonomy (NCBI): domain Eukaryota; kingdom Metazoa; phylum Chordata; class Mammalia; order Primates; family Atelidae; genus Ateles; species Ateles fusciceps. The sequence goes on along the minus strand of JAZHEH010000479.1, from coordinate 4,383,766 downwards.
GGATGGCGATCATTAAAAAATCTGGAGACAACAGATGCTGGAGAGGATGTGGAGAAATAGGAACACTTTTACACTGTTGGTGGGAGTGTAAATTAGTTCAACCATTGTGGAAGACAGTGTGGTGATTCCTCAAGGACCTAGAAATAGAAATTCCATTTGACCCAGCAATCCCATTACTGGGTGTATATCCAGAGGATTATAAATCGTTCTACTATAAGGACACATGCACACGAATGTTCATTGCAGCAAAGTTTACAATAGCAAAGACCTGGAACCAACCCAAATGCCCATCGATGATAGACTGGACAGGGAAAATGTGGCACATATACACCATGGAATATTATGCAGCCATCAAAAACGATGAGTTCGTGTCCTTTGTAGGGACATGGATGAACCTGGAAACCATCATTCTCAGCAACTGACACAAACACTGCATGTTCTCACTCATAGGCGGGTGTTGAACAATGAGAACACATGGACACAGGGAGGGGGAGCATCACACACTGGGGTCTGTTGGGGGGGAAATAGGGGGAGGGACAGTGGGGGTTGGGGGAGTTAGGGAGAGAGCATGGGGAGAAATGCCAGATATTGGTGATGGGGAGGAAGGCAGCAAGTAGCACTGCCATGTGTGTACCTATGCAACAATCTTGAATGTTCTTCACATGTACCCCAAACCTAAAATGCAATAAAAAAAAATTTACTAAAATTTGTCTTTAGTTGAATAGCGGCATCGACTTCCACACTGTCTTAAGTCATACACTGAAGTCATTAAATGACAAATATGCTTCCTTAGGAAATGTTTGGTGATTCATTAGTCTAATAGTAGAAGCACCATTTCTCTACTTCCCTCTCTGTCTCCTATCCTCCCCCTTATCTTCCTTCTGTCCTCCTTTCCTTCTTTCCTTTTTTTTAAATTCAAGATCTTGAAGTTAAATTAGAGATAATCCAATTTAAATTTTTCATTTGAAGAAACTAAGGCCCAAAGAGGTTCATTATTCCCAGAGCCAGAACTAGCTCCTAGACGTTCCTAATCTAGTTCTTTTTGCACCATATACACTGCTTCTTTGTAATATGCATTCTAAAATAAAAGCATGAGTGAATATTATAAGCCCGAACACGTAAGTATTGAGCATTTATTGTGTGCAAGGTACTATGATAGATGTTGTGGAGAAAACCAAGGAAAAAGACAGTGGTTATTTTCTCAAGTAGTTTACATTCTACCAAAGGAAATCATTTCCATATATATTTTTATGTAATTATATATAAATTATATAATAATTGCCATACAAGTTTTTAAAAAAAATCCTGAGTAGAAAGGATTCAAGTCTGGGGTTATCTTTATTATTATTATTATTATTTTTTTAAAGTTGTACATGTGCAGAACATGCAGATTTGTTACATAGGTATACACATGCCATGGTGGTTTGCTGCACCCATCAACCTGTCGTCTACATTAGGTATTTCCCCTGATGCTATCCCCTCCTGTAGCCCCCAATGCCACAACAGGCCCTGGTGTGTGATGTTCCTCTCCCTATGTCTGTGTGTCTCATTGTTCAGCTCCCACTTATGAGTGAGAACATCTGGTATTTGGTTTTTTGTTCCTGTGTTAGTTTGCTGAGAATGATGGTTTCCAGCTTCATCCATGTCCCTGCCGAGGATGTGAACTCATTCTTATTTATGGCCACATAGTTTTCCATGGTGAATATGTGCCACATTTCAAAAGCTAGTGGAAGACAAGAAATAACTAATATCAGAGTGAACTGATGGAGATAGAGACACAAAAAACCCTTCCAAAAGTCAATTATTCCAGCATCTGGTTTTTTGAAAAGATTAACAAAATAGATAGACCACTAGCCAGGCTAATAAGGAAGAAAAGAGAGAAGAATCAAACAGATGCAATAAAAAATGATAAAGGGGATATCACCACTGATCCCACAGAAATAGAAACTACCATCAGAGGATACTATAAACACCTCTATGCAAATAAACTAGAAAATCTAGAAGAAATGGATAAATTCCTGGACACATATACCTTCTCAAGACTAGACCAGGAAGAAGTCAAATCCCTGAATAGGCCAATAACAAGTTCTAAAATTGAGGCAATAATCAATAGTCTACCAACCAAAAAATGTCCAGGACCAGATGGATTCACTGCCAGATTCTATCAGAGGTACGAAAGGAGCTGGTACCTTTCTTCTGAAATGATTCTCAACAATAGAGGGACTCCTCCCTAACTCATTTTATCAGGCCAACATCATTCTGATACCAAAAACCGGCAGAGACGCAACAAAAAAAAATTTCAGGCCAATATCCCTGATGAATATCGATTCAAAAATCCTTAGTAAAATACTGGCAAACCAAATTCAGCAGCACATCAAAAAGCTTATCCACCACGATCAAGTCTACTATCCCTGTGATTCAAGGCTGGTTCAATATATGCAAATCAATAAACATAATGCATCATAAACAGAACCAATGTTAAAAACCACATGATTATCTCAATAAATGCAGAAAAGGCCTTCAATAAAATTCAACACCCCTTCATGCTAAAAACTCTCAATAAACTAGGTATCAATAGAACAGATCTCAAAATAGTAAGAGCTATTATGACAAACCCACAGCCAATATCATACTGAATGGGCAAAAACTGGAAGGATTCCTTCTGAAAACCAGCACAAGACAAGGATGCCCTCCTCACTGCTCATATTCAACATAGTATTGGAAGTTCTGGCCAGGGCAATCAGGCAAGAGAAAGAACTAAACGGTATTCAAGTAAGAAGAGAGGAAGCCAGATTGTCTCTGTTTGCAGATGACAAGATTGTATATTTAGAAAACCCTATCATCTCAGCCCAAAATCTCCTTAAGCTGATAAGAAACTTCAGCAAAGCCTCACGATATAAAATCAATGTGCAAAAATCACAAACATTCCTATACACCAATGATAGACAGAGAGCCAAATCGTGAGTGAAATCCCATTCACATTTGTTACAAAGAGAATAAAATACCTAGGAATACAACTTACAAGGTGTGCAAAGGACCTCTTCAAGGAAAACTACAAACCACTTTGCAAGGAAATAAGAGAGGATACAAACAAATGGAAAAACATTTCATGCTCATGGATTGGAAGAATCAGTATTGTGAAAATGGCTGTACTGTCTAAGTAATTTATAGATTCAATGCTATCCCAATCAAGCTACCACTGACTTTCTTCACGGAATTAGAAAAAACTACTTTAAATTTCATATGGAACCAAAAAAGAGCCTGCATAGCCAAGACAATCCTAAGCAAAAAGAACAAAGGTGGGGCATCATGCTACCTAACTTCAAACTATACAACAAAGCTATAGTAACCAAAACAGCATGGTACTGGTACCAAAACAGAGATACAGACCAATGGAATAGAACAGAGGCCTCAGAAATCATACTATATATCTACAACCATCTGATTTTCACAAACCTGACAAAAACAAGCAATGGGAAAAGGATTCCCTATTTAATAAATGGTGTTGAAACTCTCCATATGCAGAAAACTGAAACTAGCCATATGCAGAAAACTGAAACTGGACCCCTTCCTTACACTTTATACAGAAATTAACTCAAGGTGGATTAAAGACTTAAACATAAGATCTAAAACCATAAAAACTCTGGAAGAAAACCTAGGCAATACCATTCAGGACATACACACGGGCAAAGACTTCATGACTAAAACACCAAAAGCAATAGCAACAAAAGCCAAAGTTGACAAATGCAATTTAATTAAACTAAAGAACTTCTGCAGAGCAAAAGGAATTATTTTTCACTCTCCCTCTGTGTTTAGTCTCATTACAAATCTCTTACAAGTTTATTTTTGAGGCCTAAAAAGGGAAAGGGGGCAACATAGTCAGGGACAGCCCCAGCCACCTCAGTCCCAGCCATCTCAGTCCCAGGTCACATATGATTCACAAATGCCCTAAAGTTGGCAGATCTTTCTTCCTGTTAGTTTACAAAGCATAGCAATTTTTCAAAAGAAATCTTCTCTAGGAATCTCAATGAGAGAGGGAAATGTAAAAGCATAGAAACAAAGGGCAGTTTATACTTCCCACGTTTTTTGTCCTAATGTATCAGAAAATCCAGCTAGCGTTTAGTGAGGAAGAAAACCAAAACTGCACTTAATATTTGCTTTTAGAAGTTTTCCTCTTTTCTCCATTAGTTTGTCCGAGTTTTATTATTTTACAGAAAATTTGGTATAAAGAAATGGTTTGTAGAATAAAAGCTAATGTTAGATAATTATAAGCATTGTTAAGATAAAATGTATAAAAATGGGATAGAAAAAAGTGTTTTTTAAAAAGATGAGCAATTTCCCCATATTTGATTTTGAGCATTTCATTTTTAATAACTTATTTGTTCAAGAAACAAATTGCAATTACTGTATTTTAAGCTTGACTGTGTAATACATAAAAGGAAATCCTGATTTTAAATGCTATTCTTTCATACACATCTCTGCCTTCAGAATTAGTGATGTATTTATTATCCTAAGAACATCCCTTTAATTTGCTAACCATAGCTATGTTGACTCTTGGGTGATAGATCCCGAACTTGTTTCTGAAGCTTGGTGCTTTGGGGAAGAAGATTATTCTAGGACTGAGAGTTGATGGGAACATGGCTGACAAATGGGAAGTTTATAAAATGTTCTAGCAACAAAGAGATACCTATCCACACTCAATTTGGGGAAAAAAGAACACTGATTTGTTATTGAGTAAACACAATAGACTACATACATGTAGAGGGCCCACAAAACCTATGAAGTCAGAATGACATTTAGCACAATTTATACAGCAAAGAAGAAGAAAATAAGATTTCTCTTATTTCCTCAGTTATATCTCAAGATAGCCTTCTAGATTAAGGGTCTGTGTTTCTATTTCAAGGGGTTATGAGGCCTGTAACCTTGGAGACATCTTTGCAATGTGAAACTAGAGACTGGGTTTATCTAGACCCTGGAGAGACCATTTATATCTAATAGGTTAGAACAAGGACTCAAGCACATTGTGTTTCTAAGGAGACTCTTTCAAGAGGAGAAGAGAGGGAAGCTGCCTTCTTTCCCTATGTAAGCAAATAATCTCCTTCTTGTCTTCCTCCTCCTCCTTCTTCAAGTTTATGTTTATAACGAAGAATGGAGCTTTTCTCTTATCTGTGATTCGTTTCTTGGGCTGGAGTCAAGCTGAAATGAGGGTTGGGGTGGGTATTGTTTAGCTGTTTATGATGGCATTGCATATTCAGTGGTAGCAACAAAAGATGCACTGTCTTAATTTTTGTGTTAATTCAGGCATTAGAACAGTAAGTGAAAGGATAGACATTGGCACTTCATTTATATGGAGTTGCATTATCTGACAATCTCATGTTTTAACAACTCAGCAAAGTATGTGTAGAAAGCTCTGAGAAGCTAAAATATAGACCACCAAATCTGGGTCACTCAGGCACTTACAAAGAGTTTGTTAAACCCTCGCTTATTCTGTTTTGAATGTGCTTGGTTGTCTGGTTTTCCAGTCCACAACAGATTAGATACAATATGGTAAAATACACTGGATGGAAGTGTTGACTCTAATAACAGGAAATGTGACAGTGGAAAACCTGATGTCAATGGAGCTATAAAGGAAAATGACCTATAATTTGAAAGACAGGAACTCAAATGAATATTGACATAAACATTTTAGTATATATTTAATATGTAAAGTGTTTGATAAATACTAGTCACTTAGTTCATGTCATGTCTTTTCCTTTTTTCCTCTGCAAGTATGACTGTATTACATTGCAGCCAAAAAAATCAGTTTTCATAATATTACTGTTAGTTTTGAGAAATATTTATGTCTGGATACTCTGGAAAACAGCAGGGCATTGTGTGTATATATTAGTTCTTTTTAACTCAGTATGTTAAGAGTGAAACATATTTTGATATTTTAAAACATAAACTTAAGTAATTTATAAAATTTAAATGTTGAGTAATAATAGTAAAATAGTGATTAAAAGCTCTTTATACGTATTGGTGCATGTAATTTCATTATCTTATTTATGTTGAATTAGGTGAAACTCCTCCCATTAGCAATAGGTTGCAGTACAGTCATGTATTACTTAACAATAGAGATAATTGCTGAGAAATGCATTTTTAGGTGATTTCATCATTGTGTAGGTATCGTAGAGTATATACTTACATAAATCTAGATGGTAGAGCCTACTGCACACCTAGGCTGTATATAGCCTATTGCTCTGAAGCTGCAAACCTGTACAGAATGATACTGTACTGAATACTGTAGGCAGTTGTAACATGATGGTATTTGTGTATCTAAACATAGAAAAGGTACAGTAAAAATATGATAATCTTATGGGACCATCTAAGCATAGAAAAGGTACAGTAAAAATATGATATCATAATATTATGGGCCAATAAGTGGCCAGTTATTGACCAGAACATTGTTAGGTGATGCATGACTGTACTTTTACCTGGCATTATTATTTTCATTATTTTTCGAGGAATCGTATTTCACTTTTAAAAACGCATTTTTCTTGAGAACATGAATCTGTTAAATTTTCGATCATGCCTTTTGCATAATAGATGCTTAGTAAACTTTTATGAAGTCAATTAATTAAATTTGTTGTACAATTCCATTGGCACGATACCTTTATTGCAATTTATTTTTTAAAAGGATAGGGAAAATAGATAGAGGAGGTTCAGTAGAATAAATCTATAAATTAAGCATGATGGCCAGCTCCATTTAAGTATGAGACAGTATCTGTTATCCCTGTTGGTAATAAAGTACTGTTTTTTCAGGGAAGTTCAAATGTTCATACAAAAATACCAAGCCTTAACACAGGATTAGAATCAGATTTAAAGCTGTCAGATCATTGACAATCTTTGTTCACAATTCAATGCCTGATTATTGAATTGTAGATGTAAGATTATTTATAATTACCACACTCTTACCCTTCATTTTAATCTGAATTCATTAATTTTACATAATGTCAGTAGTAGGTCAAATTATTGTAACAATGAACTACAGTCCCTAAAAATTATGACAAAAGGAGGCCAGGGTTAAGTTTAGAGTTTTTGGATTTCATAACCTGTGTATCTTACATGTGATCAAGGAATCTGGAACTATTGAATAGCCCCTGCTGCAATATTTCGATTTTAAATCAGCTATTTGCAATTAGAACAACAATTATCTGCTTATACGACATTATTTCTTATTATGTTTTCAGCTTACTATCTAAATAGAGTGGCCTGGAATTGTACTCATCTAACATTTGGCCTGAAGAAAGCTGGGAGTGGGCTGGCAACATAGTGATTTTTTTTTTTTTTTCCTCAAGAATAGTATTTTATTTTATTTTATTTATTTTATTTTTTTTTTCTTTTTTATTTTTTTTTATTGCATTTTAGGTTTGGGGGTACATGTGAAGAACATGCAAGATTGTTGCATAGGTACACACATGGCAGTGTGATTTGCTGCCTTCCTCCCCCATCACCTATATCTGGCATTTCTCCCCCGATAACATAGTGATTTTTATGCTTGTCTTCTAGATCCAGGACTAGAGCAATATTTGATACCAACAAAGGTCATCAAAGGAATTTGTCTTACATATTTGTACTCCATCTGTATCTGCCTTATAAGTCCTAATACTTCTGGTCTTGGGTCTGTATCTGCCAGTCATCATAGAAGTCTAGAACTCTGGTTCTGAGTTTAGATGGACCTGTGTTTAAATCCTACTGCCTCCACCTCTTGATGATGTATTCCTAGCCAACTTTCCTAATCTCCCATAGTCTCAGTTTTCTAATCTATAAAACACAGATAACAATGGTACCTATTTCAGAGGCTTGTCAAGAAGATTAAATGACGTAGCTCACTAAATATATAATGAGTATCAACATTATAGTGTCCTAAATCTTTAATATGGTATGCAGCCAAACTGTTTGAACTTTACAACTGCTTCTCATTCAAGATGATCTAATCTGCTTTTTCCCTGACAAATAAAATAATTCCTTTCTTTATATAACTGATAGAATTTAAATAGATGTTAGAAGGAAAGCAATCTAGTTGTATTAATTTCTACTAAGATTTGAGTCACTGGTAACCATAACTCTCCAAGACTTATTTATGTTTTGTTTTGTTTTGTTTTGTTTTTTTTTAAAGGAAAAAGACATACATACAACAACATCAGTGAAAGTGATTGTCTCCTGGAAAAATCATTTATGTTTTAAGGGATACTTTATTTTTTGCAATCTATTAGTTGTCGAAGATTTAGGCATGACAGTGAATTGAAGTGAAAGCTTTAGACAATATTGGTGAAAGGTACATTTGGGGCTCATTGCCTTTCAGGCTGGTTGTCATTGCTGAGAGGCCTCTCTTGGGTTTAGCTTGCAGAAGTTTAATCTTTCTATCATATATTTTTTCTTTTTGTACTTTTCCTTTTTAGAGTCCTGGATGGGTTCCAGGACCTCTGACAGATACCAAAATCTAAGGATGCTCAAGTTCCAGATATAAAATGTTATAGTATTTGCATATAACCTTTGCATATAACATATGCATATCCTCCTATATATTTTAAATTATCTGTAGATTACTTGGAATACATAATGCAATGCAAATGCTATGTAAATAGTTGTTATACTATATTTTTAAGGAAACAATGACAAGAAAGGGTCTACGCATGTTTAGTACAGATGCAATTTATTTTCAAGTAGTTTAAATTCACAGTTGGTTGAATCCATGGATGTGGAGCCCACAGATATGGAAGGTTGACTGTACATTCTTGAAAAACTATGAATCTTTTGGCAAAGGCAAGGTGACCTACAATAGAAGGAGGAGTTAGGATAAAGGTCAGGTCAGTTGAAGGTTGAGAGAGTAAGATATGAGAAGCAGCAATGACTGGTTTTATATAAAGCTATGTGTAAGTAGGGACTATAACTGATGGAATGTTTATGTTTCCTCCAAAATCCATATGTTGAAATTCTAATCCAAATATGATGGTATTTGCAGGTGGGGCCTTTGGTAGGTAATTGGGTCATGAGGATGGAGCCCTCATGAATGAGATTAGTGCCCGTGTAAGAAAAGAGAGCTAGGTAGCTAGCTTTCTGTCATGTGAGGATATGGTGAAAAGTCAGCAGTCTAAAACCTGGAACAGGGTCCTCACCAAGAACCTGACCCTTCTGGAACCCTGATTTCAGACCCCCAACCTCCAAAACTATGAGAAATCAATGCTGTTTAAGCCCTACAGTTTGTGGTATTTTGCTATAGCAGCCCTAGCTAAGACAAGGACTAAATTTATTCTCAAGATTATAGAAGTGAGAAGTTAACTCACTCAATGCTAGGTTTGGACATAGAAGTAGATATGTAATACCTCATGAAGGTAATTGTCTAGGTAGGATATAGTCCATTTTAAAAGCGCACACCAGTTATTTGGAGATTAGCTTTGTTTTCTTAGCAGTGAAAAGCACTATGGGGACTAGTATAAACTGTTCAGTTTAAGTGAAAAGAATGTCCAGATGATGTCTGCATTTCTTACAAAGATAATTGAATCACCAAGTAGGGAAGTTGGCAGAGCTCTTACTTCTCTTTTGGCACTATAGAGTTTAGAAGAAAGAGTAATGGAAAGAAAAAGGAACTGGGTACACATGGCCGTGGGTATTCATTTCAGTACGGTGCACAGTGTGGTGCTGTAATACCCCAGGGACATAGACTAAGGTGCCAGGCTTGCTTCTCAGACACTTAATGGAAATTTTGACTGTCTGCAGAGAGAATTTTTTTATATTATATTAAAGAAATAATAAATGTATCAGGATATAGAGGAATGAAGCTTTCCAGATAGAGAAAGATTTTACATACATAATTTCACTTTATCTTCAAAATTAATCCCTGAAAACAGGTAGAACTGATGGTTTTATCTTTGAGTTACAGATAAGAAACATAAGATTGCCAAAAATCATACACCTACAGCTTTAGACAAAAAAAAAGGTAGATCTTTTCTATTCTCTGTGGTTCTTTCTGTCATATTACTTATATAAAATGACAGTGAAACAAAATGCGCAGGCTTTTGGGCATGTAAAGAAGGATTAACTTTCTTCTAGCTAACATGTGTTTTTCTTTTTTGAGACAGAGTCTTGTTCTGTCACCCAGGCTGGAGTGCAGTAGCATGATTTGAGCTCACTGCAAGCTGTGCTTCCTGGGCTTAAGCAGTTTTCCTGCCTCAGCCCCCCAAGTAACTGGGATTACAGGCACCCACCATAATGGCTGGCTAATTTATGGAGTTTTAACCCTGTCTCTACAAAAAATACAAAGAAAAAATTTGCCAGCTGTTGTGGCACATGCCAGTAGTCCCAGCTACTTGGGAGGCTGAGGTGGGAGGATCACCTGAGCCCAGGAAGTCGAGGCTGCAGTAAGCTGAGGTCACATCACTGGACTCCAGCCTGGGTGACAGAGTGAGACCCTGTCACAATCAATCAATCAATCAATCATTCAATAAATAAAAACAAGAGACCCAAACAGATAAAACACCCTTGAAGTGTGAAGGACTAATGCTTTCTGATTCCAAAATTTATTTTAAAAACTACAGTAATTAAGATAGTGGTCTTAATTGGACAGTGGTACTGCTATAAAGCTAGACATATAGGTCGGTGTAATCGAATTGAGTGTTCAAAAATAAACACTTACCTTTATGGTCAGTTGATTGTTGACGAAGGTGCCAAGATAATTCAGTAAGGAAAGAATAGTCTTTTTTCAACAAATGTTTTTAGGACAAATGTCTGTCTCCATGTGAAAAAATAACCTTGGGCTGTTACCTTAAAACATATGCAGAAATTAACTCAAAATGCATTGTAGACCAGGGATAAAGATCAAGATGGCTGAGTAGAAGTGTCTGGCACTCACCTTTTCCACAAAAAAGGACCAAAATAGCAAGTGGGTAACCACACATTGAATAGAGTGTCTAAGACAGAACACTGAAATTCAGCAAGGAAATGACAGGGACCCTCTGAAGCATAGAGGGAGAGGGCAGCCAAGCAGCTGGCCTAGCCAGGAACAGTTTGGAATGAGGAAGGTGTCTTTATTGTGGGGAAGAGGTAGGTGAGAGATCCCTTGCTGTCCACTTTCCCACCACAGTTGCTGGTAATACTAGCCACAGGAGAGCTACTCAGCACTCACAGGCCCTTAGCCTAGTATAGGGAGCTGCCTAGGGTCTGTGCAAGTGAATGGTTCTGGAGAGGGACTCACAGTGGCTCCCACTCACTCCCCAAGACCAAAGCAGCTGCAGCATGGAGCCATTTTTAGAACCCAACTCCCACTAGAGTACATTATTCTCTGGGACCCAACCGGTCTTGCACTTTCACATCTCCAAAGTCCCACTTCTATCCCCTGCATTCACCCAGAAAGCTGCAACACCACAATGGTAGCTAAACCTAGCATTGTGGCTTGGTCCACAGGATTCTGGCCTGTGCGGTGCACTACACCCTGGGGAACAGGTGCTTTAGCACACCAGGATGGCTGCCCCACTACAAAGGGAACTGATACTCCCCGGAGCCTTAGATGTGCCTGTCCTGGGCTGCTGCAACTGAAAGAAACCTCCTCCCCTCCACTCCAGCTTCACACCTGCATACTTCTTCATAGGGCCTGAGGACAGGAATTCCCTAGGCACTACTGTCTCTAATGCCTGCATGCATACTCTGGATGCCTGCATATTGGACTGCCCCACTCATAGTTGCCACCACTGCCACCTGTTCGTCCATCCAGGGCCCTGAGGACAGGCCTGCCCTGATCGCCGCTGTTGATGCTTGTGCATGCTGTCCAGGAGCCTGAGGGCGCACCCACCTCACATAGTACTACCCCCTTTGCCTGCATGCACTATTTTGGAGCCTGAAGATCAGCTCATCCTTCTCATCACCATATGCTCCCTTGCCTACTAGCCAGAAGACTGAGGACAGGCCTACCATGTCCACTGCCACTGGCAGATACCAGCCTGCTGCCATCTGCTGTCATAGTCACTGCCAGTGCACATGTGCACTTCCCAGGCCCCTAGAGACATCCACTCAGCCTGCTGTTGTGCTCTTCATCTAGGCATTTCATCCAAGATCCGGGGGACTGGTCTACCCACCTACAAACATTACTTCTGGTGTCTGCACTCTCACAGGCCCACAGGCTGTCCTACTATTGCTGTTGTTACTGTCAGTGCTGTGCACACTGCCCAGTGACCCAAAGACACGCCAACCTGGCCCTCCTCAGCTACCACTAATGCCAAAGCATGCTGCCTGGGGCTTGAAGATCAGCTTACCTGGGTCCCCCCACAGCCATTACTGGTGCCATCCTATACCACCCAAATGCCCTAGGACTGACACGCCTAGCTTACCAGCAACATCACTCATGCCCAAGGACCAGCCCACCAGTGACCTTGTCCTCAGTAACTTCTGACACAGCGGCTGGTAACAACTGCAGCCAGTGTCACTGAGGAACTCACTGATACCGATCATATTTGTTACAGCAAAACAAATCATATGGTGACTACACTACTGCACCTTCCCAGAATCAAAGCCAAAACACCCTACTGAACCAACAATAAAGATCTTACAGGGTGAAAATCTTTCCCTACTAAAGCCAGTCCATAAGACTAGAACAAGCAACTATTAAAACAGATGCAGAGATATCGGTATAAGGACACAGAATCATGAAAAAGCAAGGAAACATGACACTTCCAAAGGAATATACTTTTTCAGTGACAGATCCTGCAGAAAGAAAAGTCTATTAAATGTCGGAAAAAAATTAAAAATAATGATCTTAAGGAAACTCAGTGAGATACAAGACAACACAGATAAGCAATATAAAGAAATCAGAAAAATAATTGATGATTTGAATGAGAAATTTGACAGAGCTAGGTATAAAAAAGAAATAGAAATTGTAGAAGTGAAGAAGTCAATTAATTTTTAAAAATACAATTGATGTCTTCAACAATAGACTAGATTAAGCAGAAGAAATAATTAAACTTGAAGATAGATCTTCTGAAATAACCCAGCCCCAATAAAAACAAACCAAAACATTTTTTAAAAATCCTAAAGAAAATAGAAGGAATGAAGAGCATTCATGTGACAAATGGGACACTGAAGCAAACAAATATTCTTATATTTGGATTTTCAGAAGCAGAAGAGATGTGCAAAGCTATAGAAAACCTATTTAATGAAATAATAACTGAAAATTTTTCAAGTCTTATGGAAGATAGAGACATCCAGATACAGAAAGGTGAAATATTCCTGAACATATGTATTTTCTGATGCATATTATAGTCAAACAAACAGTCAATACTAAAAGACAGTTCTACAAACAGCAAAAGAAAAGGGTCCAGTCACACGTGAGGGAAGCCACATCAGACTAACAGCAGATTTTCCAACAGAAGTCTGACAGCTCAGGAGAGAATAGAATGATTTATTCAAAGTGCTGAAAGAAAAATACTGCCAGCCAAAACTGCTATACCAAGCAAAGCTGTCTTTCAAACATGAGGGAGAAATAAATCTGTCTCAGACAAGCAAAAACAGGGCTTTCATCACCACTAGACTAGTCCTGCAAGAAGTGTTTAAGGGAGTCCTACATCTGGAAGTTAGAGGACAGTCTCTACCTTCATGAAAACACCCAAAAGTATAAAACTCACTGGTAGAGCAGATACACAAAGGAGAAAGAGAAAGCAATCAATGGTCATTACTACCAAAAACCACCAAATTGTAAAGGTAAACAAAACATGAGTAAGAAAGGAAAAAGGATATACAAAATAATCTTAAAACAACAAAATGACAAGAGTACATCTTCATTTACCAATATAACCTTGACTGTAAATGGCTCAAATTATTTTATTAAAATATATATACTAGCTGAAGAAATTGAAAAAATAAGTGAGAACTAGCTATATGTGGCTTATAATAAACTTCTTCACCTGTAAAGACAGACATAGTCTGAAAGTGAAAAGATGTATAAAAAATATTCCATGCATACAGAAATTGACTGTGCAAGAGTAGCTACACTTGTATAAGACAAAATAGACTTTAAAAAATACATAAAAAGAGACAAAGGTGACAATGAAATAAAACTAGAAATCAATAACAAGAGGAACTTTGGAAACTGTACAAACACATGGAAATTAAGCAACATGCTCCCCCAATGATCACTGAGTCCATGAAGAAATTGAGAAGAAAATATTTTCTTGAAAAAATGCAAAATGGAAACACAATATGGCAAAATGGGATACAGAAAAAGCAGCACTAACAAGGAAGTTTATACCATTAAACACCCATTAAAAATAGACAGATTTCAAATAACCTCATGATGCACCTGAAGTGACTAGAAAAGCAAGGACAAACCAAACTTAAACTTAGAAGAACAAATAGTGATCAGAGCAAACTAAACAAAGATGAAAAAAAACAAGCATCAATGAAACAAAAATTTGATTTTTTTGAAAAGATAAAATCAGTAAACCACTAGTTAGACTAAATAAGAAAAAACGAGAAAAGACCTAAATAAGTAAAATTAGAAACCAAAAAGGAGGCATTACAACTGACCACAGAAATGCAAATGATCTTTAGAGACTACTGTGAACAACTATAGGCTAACAAATTGAAAAACCTGGAGGAAATTGATAAATTTCTGAATACATATAACCTACTAAGCTTGAACTAGGAAGAAATAGAAAACATGAACAGAACAATAGCAAATAATGAGATTAACTCAGTAATAAAAATGTTCCCAACCAAAAAAAAAGCCCATCATCAGATGGCTTCAAACCTGAATTCTACCAAAAATTTTAAGTAACACACATTCTTCTCAAACAATTCCAAAAAATTAAATAAAAGGAAGTTCTTCTAACTCATCATATGAGGCCAACATTACCCTTATATCAAAAGCAGGCAAGGACACAAGAAAAAAAAGTGCAGGCTAATATTCCCTGTGGACAAAGATGCAAAACTCTTCAACAAAATCTAGCAAACCAAACCTGACCACACATCAAAATGATGTTTTACCATGATCAAATAGGAATCCCAGACATTCAATGATTGTTTAACATATACAACTCAATAAATATGATATGTCACATCACCAGAATGAAGGGCAAAAGCCATATGTTCACCTTAGTATATGCAGAAAAAGCATTTGATAAAATTCAGCATCACTTCATGCTAAAGACTCAACAAATTAGGCACAGAGCATACATCAATATAATAAGGATCATATATGACAAATCCACAGCTAACGTACGTACTGAATGGGGAAAAGCTGAAAGCTTTTCTTCTAAGAACTGGAACAAGACAAGGATGCCTGCTTTCACCACTTGTATTTAATGTAGTACTGGAAGTCCTAGTCAGAGAAATCAGGTAAGAGAAAGAAATGCATCAAAATTGGAGAAGAGGAAGTCAAATTGTCCCTCTTGGCAGACAACGTGATCTTGTATATGGAAAAACCTAAAGACCCCCTAAAAAATGTCTTAGAAGTGATATGCAAGTTCAGTAAAATTGCATTTATATGCACCAATAATGAACTAGTTGAAGAAGAAATCAAGAAAACTGTCATTTGCAATAGCTACAAAAAATACCTAGGAATAAATTTAACCAAAGGAGTGAAAGATTGCTACAATGAAGACTATAAAACACTGATTAAAGAAATTGAAGGCGATTCAAATGGAATGACATCAGTTGCTCATGACTAGAAGAATTAATATTGTTAAAATGACCATATTACCCCCCAAAATTTATAGATTGAATGCAATCTCTATAAAAAATATTAATGATGTTATTTACAGAATTTGAAAAATACTAAAATTTATATGGGTCCCAAATACCCTAATTGTGAAAGAAATACTGAGCAAAAAGATCAAAGCTGGAGACATCACACCACCTGACTTCAACGTATGCTACAAAGCAATAGTAATCAAAATAGCATGCTATTGGTATAAAAATAGACACTTAGATCAATGGAACAGAATAGAGAAGTAAGTCCACATGTTTACAGCAACTGACTTTCAATAAAGGATCCAAGAACATACATTGGGTAAAGAATATACTCTTTAATAAATAGTGATGGGAAAACTGGGTATCAGTATGCAGAAAAATGAAACTAGACCCCTCTCTCTCACCATATACAGAAACCAACTCAAGATGGAGTCAAGGCTTAAATGTAAAATGAAAAATGATAAAACCACTAGAAGAAAGCATAAGGAAAACACTTCAAGACATTAGTGTTTGTAAATAATTTATGGGTAAGACTTTAAAAGCACAGGTGACAAAAAAGAAATATAGGTAAATAGGACTATATTAAAGTGAGAAGCTTGTGCACAGCAAAGGAAACAGTCAGCAGTGATGAGGCAACCTGTAGAATGGGAGAAAATATTTGCAAACTATCCAACAAGAGATTAATATGCAGACTATACAAGGAACTCAGACAATTCAATGGTAATCTCCCCTTCAGTAACCCAATTAAAAAGTCAGCAAACAAGCTAAACAGACATTTCTCAAAGGAAGACATACAAAAAATGGATTGTAGACCTAAATGTAAAAACTCAAATGATATTAATAAATCTCTTAGAAGGAAATATGGGAGTATGGTTCTGTTTATATGAAACATCCAGAATGGGCAAATCTGTGAAGGCTAGAAGATTAGTAGTTTGTCTATGACTGAGGCAGGGAGGGAGAGAGAGATGCAGACTGTCTGCTAATGGATACAAAGTTTCTTTGCGGGGTGATGAAAATATTCTAAAAGAGTTGGGGATGATGATTCTGTAATTCTGTGAATCAACTGTGAAATCCATTGACTTGTATACTTTGAATGGGTTAATTCTATGTTATGCAAATTATATTTAAATAAAACTATTAAAAACAAAGACAAAGGGGCCTCTTCACCTCTATCATGTTTTCTTTCCTGTGACTGTTTTCCCTAAATTCTAAGATAATGCTCAGTTGGGATGGATTATTAGTTCTCCTTTCCCTGAAAATTTCAGGTAGGTTTGGTGATTTTCCATCAGGTATTTTTCAAAAGTGTCTTAAATGGGGGGTTACCTTGTCCTTTGGAACATTATACAATGTTTATGTATGATATATGATATATGATAAAAGATTTAAAATTCAGTTTTGGAGCTGGGGAAGGGCTCAAATTACATTTTGTAGCTCCTATTTTTCGACATTATTCCTCAAACTATACTCAATCGAATATATTTACCATAATTACTATGTACTAGCTTGCAAGTCCAACAGCTCAAACCATGAAACACTAATTGCTACCTCCTTTGAAACTCTGTAATACTTTTTCTGTAATTTGCTTATAATTACCATATGCAGGGTTGTATAAAGTTACATATATATATCTATATATTACATATATAATATCTAAATACTTTGCATATAATACTATATATTTAACTTAATTTATAAATTATAAGCCAATAGAAGAAAGCTTTTTAAGTTTCCTAAAGACCTAACACAGTTCACTACATATATGAGCTAATTAATAAATGTTTCTAGTTGGGCAGTAAGTAATGCCAGTCTCTACACCAGAGAGAAGGGGTTGAGCATTAATGTGAGTGACTTTTATCAGTAATCCAGCAAATTATAGAATGGATTAAGATTAAAGACACTCTATAGGATCTTACAAAGCTCATCATTTAGTAGCTAGTTTTTGTACAGAAAATGGTACCTCTGTGAAATAGAATTGGCTTAGAAGACTTTGACTTACTGTAATTCTAAATATAATTCAAAACATAACTTTTCCTGTGATACATTTTACAAAGTTTAAAACGAATGCTGAAAATACTTCATATGGTACAAGTATTCCACATGTGCAAGATGTAATACAGCAATAGGATGGAATTTTCAATAAATGACTAAACATTCAAATAAGCGTCTTTCATAGGAGGTCCTTGGCAGTCAGCACATTTTTACCACTAATGCTACTATTATAAAACCATTTTTGGAGCTATTCTTTTGGAAAGTCTGTCCTTCTCTCAAAGCCAATGTACAAATTACATGGAATAAACAATTTTGGTACTTTTCCATCATAATTGTTTACAATCAAAATTATAATACTGTGGTTAGTCAACCACTTCATTCTAGGGTTAGCTCAGAATCACTTTGGGGTGCTTCCAAAATTATATCCACTGTTAAAACAAGAATATATGCTACCATTTACAGTTTTTAAAAATGGATTTTGAGCTTTGCAATATCGCTATAACAAATGTGTATCTTGGATCACTGCCAGGCACATGTTGAGAATCCAGTTAAATGTTGGTTTAATGAGTGAATGCATTAATATAATTTTTCTGTTACTTTAAAGAGAGTACATCTTTAGCAATAGCTGTAAAGGTTTCTGAAAAATCAAATTATTTCATATTCACAGTTTGCATATACTGATTCTGTGCTTATGCCTGCTATTTGAACTCTTTTTTTTCTGCTCATGACTTTTGACCAATTTATATTGACATACATTCTGTTGATTTTTATATACTTCTGCCTAATTGCAAAAAAAAAAAAAAAAAAAAAATTGAACAACATGTAAAAGGAAAGTTGCTCCAGCATTTTCACCAGCTTTCCATGCCTTCTCTGTTATGATTGGTAGAGCTCTGTGATGCCTTCAACTTATTTTCAAATTTCGGCATAGTAAACATCATTGGGCCTACAGATTTGAAAGCATTAAGTTACTTCAAGTAATCAGTGTCCAAATCCTTCCTCATTTGGTCATGGTATTTTGCACTCTTATTGCAGTGGCTGCTCTCCTAGTCCTTTGTAGAACAAAGTTAAAAGATATTGGTAAAAGTCTGTCATTTTCTGGAGTCATTTATAATATTCTTGCCCTCCGCATTTAATACATTGAGTTATATTTCTAATTTTAAAAAAGCATTTATTTCTTTTAGTGTTTTTCAAAACTTGCTTTTGATTTATTTTTTGGTGTATCCTTTCTTTAGCCTCTTATCCCATGAATAAATAATTACGTATGTTGAAAATGAAGAAAATACAATGGATTTATACACCTTTCAAAAATTTCTAGGGCCCATCCTCTACAAACTCAAATTTTAATTGATAGTTTATCTTTTTTTGTGCCTGAAATTTACTTAGAGCATATGTAATGAAATATCACCTTTTCAGGAAGCTTCCACTAATGGAACTCAGCTGAAATGCTCTCTCTTTCCTTTGGGTCCCTAGGGCTTTGTAGCTTCGTTTATTTTGCCTTGTCTCGTAGTAATTTGTGTATAATTCTTAGTTGTCTTAAACAATAATAATAATAATAGCAATGATTACTATTGATTAAGCATTTCCTTTGGGTCAGATACTTCATGTGAAAGATCGTATTTATTTCTTAAACGTATCTTACAGCAAAGATATTATCATCTTTATCTTATATACCATATATTATATTTTATCACATGTATAATATAAATATATATGTGTATATACATTTTATCACATGTATAATCATATAAACATGTATGTGAGTATGAGCAGAAACAATCCTTATAAAAATACAATTGTGTGTGTGTGTGTGTATATATATATATATAATATTTTGAGTTTTTCAGTGTCACTATAACAAATGTGTATCTTGGTTTACTGCCAGGCACATGTTGAGTATTCAATCAAATGTTGGTGGAATGAGTGAATGGATTTATATAATTTTTCAGTTTTATATATGCATGTATATATATATATATATAATTATGGTTTTATAAGGATTGTTTCTGCTCATAATGAGAATTTGAGCAAATTATTTTCTGCAAAATAAACCTGGGTTACATTTTGCCCCTCAGAACCGTTTATTTTCTTATATATAATTTTCTTGTTAGGAACATTTGAAACTGGCCTCTTTTTGGTCCCTTGAGACTTACTTTATTTCCGCTTAGTGCCTATAGGATTTTAAATTTAATCTTGAGGATTAATAACCTTTCCCTTGATACGTGGTATGCCATTTCTATCTTAATATTGAATTCTCTATTTCACAGAAATATTCCTCTGTTATATCTTGGAATAATTTTATATTTCATTTGTTCAGTTCTCTAGGAAAATAAGAGGAAATACAAATTGGTTAGATGCTAAGTAGATGTTAGACATTATAAGAAGCAAAGATTAAGGAAAGGTATCAGATGTACAGTTCAGAACAAGTAGTGATAAAGAGGTCAGAATGTCTGGGAAGCCCAATCAAAATGTTTTCCCTAAAGATCTCCATATTATATCAGCCATCATAGACTCCCTACAATAGCACAAATAGAGCACTGCTCCTTCTTGTTTTTTAAATTAGTATTCAACCCTCGTTTAATGTGTATTTACTGTGTGCTAAGTCCTGTATAGACAAAAGATATTAATGCTTTAGTTTAAAATCTAGAGTTTTTTCCACCAACTTTTGATTTTAAAAAGTTTAAGCGTCCAGAAAAATTGGAAACTAGCAAAATGTTAAAACAAATCTAGATTCACTGATTACACTTTAAAATTAAATTCCACCATCTTGCTTCTAAAATTTCATCATGTATCTCCAAAGATGATTCATCTACACAGTCACAATGCCCCCCAAAATTAACTAGAAAGTATACTACCAAAAATGTAATTTATATTCAAATTTTCCCAATTTTCTCAACAATTTTGTTTATAGATTGTCTCTGCTAGAATCCAGTTGAGTATTACATATAGCATTTAGTTTTCATATTTCTTTAACATCCTTTATTCTAAATAGTTTCTTCTTCTTGTTTCTATGATGTTAACATTTTTTAGAGTTCTACAGTTCGAATTTCTGATTGTTTCCTCATGATTAGGTTAAATGTTTTTGCCAAGAACTGTATCACATTAAGAGGTACAGAATAGTAGTTTATCCTATTCTTTGTAATGTTATCTCAAATTACTTAGTTAAGGTGTTGGCTGTAAATCTTTTCATTGAAAGGATAACTTTCATTTGGTAATTAACCAGTTATCTGTAGGGTGATTCTTTAGACTATGTGAACATACCCTGTTTTCTGGCAACTTTTCATTGAATGATTTAGCAGTCTTTAATAATCCTTGCCAGAATCAATTATTATATCAGTGGTGGCAAAATGGTGATTTTCTAATTCTACCCCTAATCTTCTTAAGTACAACTATGACCTACCTCATTAACGTAGCTATCCCAAATTTTCTGGGCTTCTTTCTTAAAACTATCTGGTAGATTACAGTGAGCTCTCTTTTACAAAGAAGAAATAAGTGCAGTATTAAATGTCTAACGAGCATCAGGAACACAAATAAAGTGTATCTACATTTACCCGCTCTTTAACTTCTTTCAATATGGAAGAGATCGTCAGCGAGCACCTAAGTGATCTTACGGAGAAGCAAAGACGATCCACGTAACACGGTTGTCTCTAGCACTCATCCTTGGATGGAAACAGTTAAGACACACCCAGTTGTAAATATCAAACTCATTCTGAAGAGAGGGGGGATCAATACTGCAAGGACTTCCAATTTCATACTCTATTATGGGAAAATAGAGTATTTAAAAAAATCTGCCTCAGGAATTTTTCTTAGTTTTTTGTTTTATTTGAAATAAGAAGAAAGCATTACTTCTATGAAACATAAGCTGTCTGCTTTCTCATTACTTGGCCTGGTGTGGACTCTGGACATTGTTAATATTTCAAAGCATCTCCAGGTGATTCTAATGTGCAGCCAGGGTTGAGACATTTTAGAACAGGTAACTTCACCTTGAGAGATGTGTGGTATTAGGACATATGGAGATGGGGGAGGTAACTTTAGGTGAAGAGAATAGCATAAGCAAAGATTAGCCTACTGACGACAAGGATTTGTCATTCTTTTCCACAAATGAAGCCTTTTTTTGTTGTTATGTTTACCTGAAAGGTAATTGGAAAAATGATGCCTTAAAGTACACTCATTTGTGAGAATCACAGGCAGAAGCATTACTGTGGTATTAGAGAGGAGTAAATTACTGTTCTTGATAACATCCTGCAATTTATCATTTGTAGCACAATAAGCCCTTTCACTCCAATTCCGTTCGACAGGCCCATCCATGGCAAGATAATAAACAAAACAGGGTTTATTGAAAACATGTCTGATAACAGCAATGATACTGAAAAAGAGCAAAACAGTACAATCCTAGTTTTTATGTTTCTGCTTTGACCAAGGCTTAAAAAGTGTATTTCAAGCCTGTAAATATTGATTGTGAGATACAAGAAGCATAACGTAAATATTTTGAAGGAATAGTAATTAAGAGCTGTGAGTCACAAATAGCTACCAGATGAAATGCAGAAAACCAACTTTGTCAGGACTTTGGGTCAGAGTATCAATTTTGATACCCACTGAGAATAGCCAAATTAAAGATGAATGCGAGTAAATATTGATGATCGATACTATTCAATTTGTCTGGTGATAAATGTTTCTTAGGTTTTGCACATATCCCAAATTTATGAATACATAAAGATGTAAAAAGATGGAAAAAACCTTTTTTAAATGTTTTCTCTTTCTATATTATATTTTCAGAAAGGCACAAGTTTTAGAGAAATCATGTAAGCTGAATGGCAGACAGCATGGGCCATATTTCCATGTCAAAAGTAAATTGAAAATCTAAATTAGTACCTGAGGTTAAAAATATTTATGTCCACAGATTACAGAATACAGAAGAAAAGCAATGCCAGCCAAATCTGAAACATAAACCACAATTTTTCTTTGTATTTGAAAATATTGCCTTGGTGTTCTGTATAAGAAGATGCTTACTTCATAAACATGCATGTGCAGGTGTCTTTCTCATACCATGACTTAAGTGCCTTCCAATAGTATCACAAGATGCTGACCAATGTTAGACCTCATTTCCTGAAAGTTTCTGGGTGCTCTGTGATGGATCCTATGGTGCTGAGAGTCAACAATATTTGTAATAATAAATAGAAGATTTTTCTCACAATTTCCAAAGCAATGTGACATTAAAAAATAAGGATAGGAAGGAGAAAAGGATAAAAAGAATCAGTAAAGTAGTAAGAATAATTAGTATCGTGTCAGGAGAAGTAAATTCTAGTTGTGTCTCTGTCACCAACTAGCGAGAGACTTTGGGAAACTCATGTTAACTGTTGATTTCACTTGCAAAATGAACATTAGGCTAGTATTTCAGTAATTTCCAAATGTTTGAAGAAACAGAACATCTATCGATATAGTATAGAAAAGTTTCTTTCCTTCACTTTTACACAGTTAAACTATTTCTGATGTTCTGACCTTTTTCCTGTTCTTTACTTTTGTATGCTTTTAATTTCAACTTCTCCCACTTGCTCTTACTCCCTAATACATCCAGTATGCCTCTACAGGTTTATTTCCCTGCCTTTCAGTAGCCCTTGGTGTTCATTCACTTTTTAATTCAATTTTTTATTTTTTTATTTCAATAGGTTTTTGGGGAGCACATGGTGTTTGGTTACATGAATCAGCTCTTTAGTGGTGATTTCTGAGATGTTGGTGTACCCATCACCAGAGCAGTGATGTGGTCTGTACCCACTGTGTAGTCTTCTGTTTCTCGCTACCCGCCACCCTTTCCCCAAAGTCCAATGTATCGTTTTGTTTTATTACTTTTTTTCCTTAAAAATATTCAGATACTGCATCTTATTACTCCTTTAAGCTACTCAACCATAGGTCTCCATGCTTTCCTTATAAAGTTTTCAAAAGGGTAGCAATTGTTTTCACAAGCAGAGCCTTACTGGAATTTGTACATGTGTGGAAAAACATAATACTTTTGGAATTTACTGATGGTTTCACTTTACAAAATAAATAGAACCTTTTTCTCCCTTGAATGAACTCTTACTTGGAATCATAATATGTAAAACAGATGAAGGCAAAGATGCAGGAGAAGTCCTTGAGGCCTACCATTTTAGCCTTTCCCATCCTCGTGAGACTGACGTGGCACTGCCACAGACACCTAAGGGCCTTGCTACTCAAAGTGTGGTCCAGTAATCAGCTGCATTAGCTGGTTAGAGATGCAGAATCTCGGAGGCTAATTAGAGAATCTCAAGCTCCAGTGGGACCTACTAAATCAGAATCTATATTCTAACAGGACCCTTCCACTGCCCCCTAACCCCGCTTCGTCCCTCCCTATCTGCTTTTTACTCCCTACGATGATCTGTTTCACAGTAAAGTTTGTGAAACCCTGATTTAGAGATAGATGCAACTCCATTTGAAAAGTAACTACTGGACTAGTTAACCCATAGAGATGAGTGGGGTTCATTTTGTCCTTTCACATACCACACTGGCTGATTCTCAGCTGGAAGCCCAGTGGGCAAAAAGAACAAGAAATAGTGGCACTAATGCCATCTTTAGAGTC
This sequence comes from Ateles fusciceps, assembly GCA_036589455.1. Taxonomy (NCBI): domain Eukaryota; kingdom Metazoa; phylum Chordata; class Mammalia; order Primates; family Atelidae; genus Ateles; species Ateles fusciceps. Next base: position 4,359,471 of record JAZHEH010000479.1, on the reverse strand, counting down.
TTGGAATATGGAATGCAAGGTTTTTATTTTATTTTATTTTATTTTATTTAGTAGACAGTCCAATGCTCTGTCTCGTCTACAACATTGACTCAAAGAAAGGGACTATATAGTGGCCTCTGTTTATATTAGCATATCAGTCAGGGCCCCAACAGGAACTTAATGGCACACTCAATGGAGATAATTGAATAGTCTTTTTAACAAAGTTGTGTGCAATCTTAAGGAAACCACTAAGGGATGGTGAAGCCGGTAGAGACTAGCAATGGTGGGAACCACTAACACTGTCAATCTTGGTAGAGCAAGGGAAGGGATGGAACCTCGGGAAAGCTTTAACTATGGGAAGGATCCATTGCGGGAGCTCTTGCCTTAGGTGGAAGAATATAGCCACTGCTAAGTCACAGATCAACAGAGAGCAAACCAAGAGAATAAATAAACCAGACTTTCTCTCCTCTCACACTTTGGCCACCTGCCCTTGTCTAACATTGGCCAAACGCAACAGGAAACTAGATTGCAGGGGAGTGATTTGATGCAGTCCAGACAAGTCACTTCCTGGGGTACAGAGTAACAGAAGGTGGAAGGTGATTCTGAAGAGGAAATTCAGATATCTAACATGATAAATAGTTGGATTTGTAACTAAAAAAAAGGTAGTAAAGTAAAATTCTAATGGAAAGGTTTCATTTGCTTGTTTTGTTTGCATATACGTTCATACATATGTATGTATATTGAGCACAAGGAGGAAGTTCTAAGAAATAGTGAGATGTAGCAGAAAGTGTGTGCTTTGAAGAGGCATTTTTATACTTTATTCTACTGTAGAAAGTTTTAGGCAAGAAAATGTTGTTAATCTGTATTTAGCACATACCCCTTTGTAGGTACTGCTAAGGACACTAAATTATAAAACATGGTCCCTTCCTCAGAGAGCTATGATCTTGGTTGAAGGGTAAAAATATAAAATACATTTATAATATTGATATGGAATGGAATGCTTTATTTCATTCATTCAATTTTTACTAAGCACCTGCTATGTACCAGGCTATGTCTTTGAGTCTGAAATTCAAAACAAATAATGAATCAAAAATTATTTGGTCCCTGTTCACAGGGAATTTGTAATTTTGCTGGAAAGATAGACTTTAATTACACAATTCAAGCATGGTAAGTGTTTTGAAAAGAGAAATACGGAGTTCTTTAGGAATTTATATCAAATACACCTAACTTATATTGGGGAGCCAAAAAAGCCTCCTTGAAGCATTTAAGAAGTACAAGTAGGAAGTTATTCAGGTCATGGAGGATAGTAAGGTGAAGGGCAGCTGGGGGTGGTGGAGATGAGGGTGTTTGTGGGGCGTACTAGCAGAAGGGCAGAGAAGATCACGTGTTCAAAAGGCCCAGGGAGAAAAGAGATCATTGCATATTTAACAAAGTGAAAGCAATCTATTATAACTAGAGCAGAAAGTAAAGGGAGTGTGGTGTTTGTCTTTTATCCTACAGCACTGGAAAGGTATTAAAATATTCTAAGTAAATGAATCACTCCATCAAATAGAAAAATGATGAATATAAAATGATATTACTATCACTTTGAACTAAAACTTTATGTTGACACTGTTTATTTCTGAAGTTTTTCTGAGAAATAAGCATAAGAATGAATTCTTCTCAAAATTTTTTCCAAAGTTTATTTTCTTCTTCTAATGTAAGAAAATAGCTGAATTGTTCTGGATTTTCTGTCATCTTTTGCTGTATATTAAAGTAGTAACATCTTTTTAAAGGAAATTAGCAAGTGTTCTTTATTAACAATCTTAAAAATATAGAATGCTTTTAAATTGATTGTGGGAACACATGGACACAGGGAGGGGAGTATCACACACTGGGGTCTGTTGGGGGAAAAAGGGGAGGGATAGTGGGGGGGTGGGGGAGTTGGGGAGGGATAGCATGGGGAGAAATACCAGATATAGGTGATGGGGAGGAAGGCAGCAAATCACACTGCCATGTGTGTACCTATGCAACAATCTTCCATGTTCTTCACATGTACCCCAAACCTAAAATGCAATAAAAATAAAAAAAAAAAAAAAATAAAAAAAGAAAAAAAAAAGAAAAAAAAAATTGATTGTTGCCAAAAGTAGGACACAAAAAGTATTATAGAATTATGTCAATAATTAGGAAATAAATTTCACACCTCTTTATGTGTATGTATGTGTGGATTCTTACTGCTTGAATTGTTTAATCTCTTGGTCAGCAAAGCAGTTACCTTCTAACTTCTTCATCTGCTTCCTCAGCTTATTGACATTTCTATATCAATATAGTTATTTTGCCTTTCTGGAGAAGGTAAATCACAACGAATATGTATTTCTTTGAATTCTAGCCAAACAGACATGCAGAGTCCCTCTTGAGCTAGAAGCATTTATGCAGACAGTATCATTTCATAAAAAGATTTATCGTCAAAACCCATCACAAGATCACTGTCAGAAGTACTGGGGATCCTGCCAATCATATGTTTCTCCACATTATTATTTTTCCAGATATCTTCTTTCACCACTGCAGTAGCCCTGATGAATATTAACACAGAAAAAAATAGTGCTTTTTTTCTTCCAGGAACAATACTGTCATTTTTGGCACAGATGAGAGATACCTTAGTTCTTAGGTGAATGTATAGATGGATGGACACAATTGAAATGATTTCTTAACCAGCTTACAATGTCACATTTTCAAACTTTATGGATTCAGTGGCGCATGTTAAATTATTGTACAGTAGACATTTTTCACATCACGAAGAAACCAGGAAAATTTGTATACAGTAGGCTCTGATCTTGCCAAATGTGGGATTATTCTAATACATCGTTTATGATACATGACACCAGCTGCTCATGGTACCTGATTGCTTATTAAGATGTAAATTTATTTGTCCATTAGTTATTAACAGTAGATATGAATAAAATTATGAATATATATACATACATTTGCAAATATTTGATCCTTCTGAAATTGCAACTGAAATTCTACTTGTTTCCAGTATGTTTTCAGCTTTATACATTTTCATTTGTTCATTCATACATTGATTGATTCTACAAGTATCCACTGAAACATTACTGTGTGTTAGGTCCCATGCTAGACTCTATTTTTAAAGTTGACTTTTAAACAGAGTCTGCTTTCAAAAAACTTTCAGTCTCGAAGGGGGGGTAAGACACGAAGACATACTACAAGAGAGAATGTGCTAAGCACCAAAAGAAAGACTTGTATAAAGCCATTCTGCATCTGAGGTAAGTGAGCTTATTTCTACTTGAGAGGGTAGAGTTATATATGAGGGACAATTTTATAATGGAGGTGACATTGGGAAAGCGTCTCTCAGAATGGATAGGACAGAGACAGCAGGATAGGAGAAAAGCACATTTTTCCAGCCTATGAGGAAAGTATTAGCATAGAGTGTGTACTCAGAATAGAGAAGATGCAAAGCATGGAATAATATTGAGTCCCGAAAGGCTTGGAATGGTGACCAGACTACATGTTCTACAAATGGAAAAAGGTGTTATTATTTTTTTTGTTATACTTTAAGTTCTGGTATACCTGTGCAGAATGTGCAGGCTTGTTACATAGGTATACATGTGCCATGGTGGTTTGCTGTACCCATCAGCCAAAAACTATTACTAAACAGAAACAGCAAAGGGATTCTTCTCAAGAAAAAACTAATAATACTCTGGGGATTCATTTGTTTGCAGCAAGGGAACGGTTGCAATTCAGTAGTGACAGTAATTTATATGTACTAATTTTTCAGTATACAGTTGGCCCTTGAGAAACAAATTTGAACTGTGCAGGTCCACTTATGCACAGATTTTTGTTCAATAAATACATTGGAAAATGTTTTGGAGATTTGCGACAATTTGAAAAAAAACTTGCAGATGCGCTATCTGGCCTAAAAATATCGAAATAATTTAAAAGTTAGGTATATCATGTGGAAAGCAGTGTGGTGATTGTCTAAAGAGCTAGAAACAGAACTACTCCTTGACCCAGCAATCCCATTACTGGGTATATACCCAAAGGAATATAAATCTTTCTGCCATACAGATACAGGCACGCAAATGTTCACCGCAGCACTGTTCACAATAGCAAAAACATGGAATCAACCTAAATGCTCATCAATGACCAACTGGATAAAGAAAATGTGGTACATGTACACTATGGAATACTATGCAGCTGTAAGAAAGAATGACATCATGTCTTTTGCAGGAACATGGATGGTGCTGGAGGCTATTATCCTTAGCACACTAATACAAGAAAGGAAAAGCAAATATTTCATGTTGTCACTTGTAAGTGAGAGCTGAATAATGAAAACTCATGGACACAAAGAGGGAAACAACAGACACTGGGGCCTACTTGAGGGTGGAGGTTAGGAGGTAGGAGAGGATCAGAAAAAAACAACTACTGGGTACTAAGCTTAGTACCTGGGTGATGAAATAATCTGTACAACAAACCCCTGTTATAAAAGTTTACCTATATAACAAACATGCACATGTGCCCCTGAACCTAAAATAAAAGTTTAAAAATGTAGATACTAGTCTATCTCATCATTTACTACTCTAAAATATATATAAATGTGTCACAAAAAGTTGAAATGTATCAAAACTTAGCACACAAACACTGACCATACCTGGCACTACCACTTGCAGTTGAGAGAAATGTAAAGATGTAGTATTAAATCGTAACTGTATAGAATTACCTGTATTACATACTATACTATCGCAGTAATTTTGTAACCACCTTTTATTGCTATTGAACTCCTGTTGTATCCTCTTAAAATAGCATGTGATGTTAATCAGATCTGCACGAGTAGTTCATCTCTCCAGTAAATTGTGTATTACAGCAAAAAGTTACCTCTCTTGGATTTTGTGTATTTTTTGTGTGTTCAGTGCAATAATGTAATTCTTGAATAACACCATGGGGCCCACATGAAGTCCCACTAGTGATGTTGAATGTGCTTCCAAGAGGCAGAGAAAAGTCAAGACATTAGAAGAAACAGTTGAATTACTTTATCCATACTGTATATTGAGGTCAGCAGCTACATTTGCCTGTCATTTCAGACAGATGATTCATCTTGTAAACAGACAATGTAAACTTATGGTATTGCTAAATACAATACAGTATTGTATATGTATTTCTCTTCTTATGATTTTCTTAATAACATTTTTCTCTAGGTTACTTTATTGTAAGAACCTAATATATAGACAATGCAAAATATGTATTAATCAGCTATTTATCATCTGACAAGACTTCTGGTCAGCAGTAGGCTATGAGTAGTTAGGTTTTGGGGCAGTCAAAAGTTACACATGAATTTCAACTGCATGGGATACCAGCGCTCCTAATTCCCATGTTGTTCAAGGATCGACTGCACTTTTTTCATTCTTAATAATTTACTCTTTTTAATCTCTATATGATTTATAAAGCTTTTCAATTACATAATTGTTTCTTAAACTCACCCAATACAAAGAACCATTTGGGATGCTTGTAAAAGATAGCATACTGCAATTGCTATTAATATAATTATTCCATAGAAAATTTTTGCTTAGATTTACCTATGTTTGTCAGATTACTTTGTTTCCTATTTTTAAAATCCTAGACTATTCTAGGTTCATTTTTCTTTTTTTCAAAAATGCACTTTTATAAGTTTCTTTTGTGTTAGATTATTTGTAAAGAAGTCTCTTGGTTTGTGTTGATCTCATTAGCATTATAAAAATATAGCTTTTCTGACTTTACCACACTAGGATGACAGTTATTTCTTAATCCATTGAAAATATTATTCCATTGTGTTCCAGTTTCTATTACTGCTATGTAGTGTCAGTCTGCTCTCTCTGCTTTTATGATCTCTGTGCTGAGCATCTGTAGATTCATGCCTAAATATCTAATTTTGGATTTATTTTTATTTATGTTTCTTGTTGGATTCTGTGCTTAATATCATGAGTTCATATTTTTTATTGCTTCAGAGAGTTTCACAATCTGGGACTTCAAATTTTACCTTTCCCTATTCTCTCTATTCTCTCCCTCAGTTACCCTGATTAATTTAGATTTTCATATTCTGTCTTCTATATCACTTGACCTTCCTCATATTTTCTACTCTTTAGCTCTTTGTGCTACATTTTATAGTATTTTTAGATCTATCTTCCAGTTCTAGTTTACTTACTTTCTTTAGTGGTATCTAATATTTTATTTAACCCATCTGCTGTTTTGTTTTACTGTCAACCATTATTTTTAATTTATAAAGGTTGTATTTTCTTCTCCACATCTCCCTCATCTGGTTTAATTCTGTCTCATTGTATTTTTGTGATATCATCCTTTACTTCTTTAAATCTCCTATGTATATTTTGTATTCCAAGTCTTAGCATCTAGTATTTGGTGCCCTTGGTGGGCTAAATCTATTGTGTTTTTTCTACCTACTTTCATTTCTGGTGGTGAGTTTTATTATAAATTTGGTGATTGCTGATTGTTATCTTATATTTGACTTTATTTTATTCTGAAGAAAACTGAGAGAAGGTTCATGTGTTTCTACAGGGATCTGGAAGGCATTACAAACCTGCAACCAATTTAGCTTCTCCCAAGGTCTCAGGTGTAATCCAAAAATCTTTTTCAGCTTCTCTTCCTCACTGCTAAGGTAAAGCTAAATCTCCAAACTGCAGTGCAGAGATTGGCATTTACCCTCAAGCTATCCTATCTTAAGTTTGCACTTACAGCTTATAGTTAAGCTTTTAGCTCAATGTTTTTGCTTTTACTTTTGCTTAGGCCCCTTGGAGATTTTTCTTACCTATTTTAAGTCCAACAGTATTATAAAAATTATATTTTATGCAAGATCTACTTTTTCTTTTTGTTTTTCATGAGGCTCCTTCCAGCCCACGGCCAGAAGCTGAATGATAGGTATTTTTGCCTATAGCACAATGTCAAGCTGGAAATTATCAAGTGGTTTAGATCAATATAGATAAGCCAAACTGGAACACTTTAGAATAAACAAAAATGAACTTGGCATCTGATTTGTCCAGTTTAGTAGTCTCTACTGATTCTTGGTACTTTGTGCTATTTGGATGCAACCTAAAATATTGTGTTAGTAAAATATTTAAAATGAACCCAGAGGATATTATGCTAAGTGAAATAAACGAGGCACAGAAAGACAATTACTGAGTGATCTCATTTAAATGTGGAAACTGCAAAAGGGCTAATACATAGAAGCAAATAGTAGAATAGTGGTTACAAGGGATTGGGGGTATGGGAGAAATGGGCAGGTGTTGGTCAAAGGATCAAAGGATGCAAATTTGCAGGTATAAGATGAATAAGTTCTAGAGACCTAATGTACAGCATGGTGACTATAGTTAATGCACTATATATTTGAAATAGGCTATAAAAGTAGATATTAAGTATTTTCACCACAAAAAATAAATATATGAAGTGATTCATATGTTAATTAGCTGGATTGTGGTAATCAATTCACAATGTATAAATGTGTCAAAATGTAAACATTGAATTATAAAATTTTTAATTTATTGATAGTACCTTAAGGCTGAAAAAAAGTATTTGTTTTACAGAAGTGGTGACTGAGTCACTCAGAGACTACTAATGCATAGCTCTTCTTAAAACTTCTTTTTTCTTTATTTTATATGTTTTGCAATGGAAAATTCAAGGAAAAATGGAGAATTGATTCATTAAGAAGTCTAAGACATAAAAAGATAAATATTTAGTCTATTTTTCCAATAATCTTTGGAATCTTTTAATAATCTTTATTTACTTATGGTTTATTAATTTCATATAAATTAACCATTCCATTAATATCTACAGAGTGCCTATATGGCATGTACTCTTCCACATGATAGAAAATATATCAAGGAACATATAGACAGAAATCTCCACTCATAGATTTAGCATCCTATCATCATGATAGACATAAATAAGAAAAGGTAGTAAAATAAATGGTACAATAGATAGTAAATGCTAAGGAGAAAAAGCTTGGAGAAGGAATCAAGAATGTTGTTGTAATATTAAGTGCATAGATGGATTCGCTGCTTCTGAGCATGTTCTTAGTGCATTCTGTGGACTGTTAGATCACAGGCGGATCATTCCCATAATATAGTGAACAGATTGTTTAGGAGAGTGAGTGTTACGTGTTTATTGTGTTCTTCTTCCTAAGATATCTTGAAGCCCTAACGCTTAGTCTCTCTGAATGTAACCTTATTTGGAGATAAGTTTCTTTATAGATAAGTTTCTCTGTTACTTCTTTATAGAAATAATCAAGTTATAATGAGGCCATTAGGGTGGGCCCTAATCCATTATGACTTCTGTCTTTACAAAAAGGGAAACATTTGGACACAGATACAACAAACACAGGGGGAACGCCATGTGAAAATTAGAGTTATGCTGCTGCAAGCCAGGAAACTACCAGAACCTAGGAGAGCGATTAGAGCTCTGTCAACATCATGATCTCAGACTTCTGGCCTCCAATATATATGGCAATAAATTTCTGTTCTGTAAGCCACTCAATTTGTGATACTTTATTACAGCAGCCCTGGCAAACTAATATAGCCAGCTTAATAGTATGTAGGACAATAGGAGATGCTGAGCTAAGAGCTCTAAAATTACTTCAAGTCTACTATAATTTGGGCTGCTTTCATTTAACAAATATATAATGTTTATGATATACCAGGGACTATTCTAGAAAGTTTGTAAATATTAACCAATATGTGTCCAAATAACAATTGTGTTATATAGGTTCATTTATTATTTCCATTTTAAAGATGTCAGGAAAACATTCAAGCAAACATCACATGGCAGGGCAGACATTCTTAGACCTTATATAGAAGATTTTCCTGAGGATGCCATATAACACGTGTACACATATGCAAGTTTTTAAAAAGCCCATTCTCTAGTAATAGTGAAAGATGTAGGCAAAGGGCATGCTCCAGACGAGAGCACCTGTGTCCTGGTCCTGCACCTCTGTTTCCTGAGCCATAGAACCAGGGCACATCACTTCTTTCAGCTTCCATTTTACATCTCCTAATACTAACTAGGTTATTATAAAATTAAGCCTGATGATAATTTTAAACATTAAAATAAATATCAAAAGGAGTAAAGTCTCTAATACATAGTTTTCTCTAGTGATTTTCATTTTTAAAGGGATTATCCCCTCAATATTTTCCCAAATAATGTATTAATTTATACACTACTTGTGAACACTCAGATTTAAGAAATAACTTGAATTATTTAGAGAATACTTGAAAGGCTTTAAAACCATCTGAATAGACTGCAAACTACACAGACAGTTACTTTCAAAGATATAAAAATTGATATGAAATTATAATTCATGATTCACATTGAATGAGCATAAAACTAACTAAATATCAGTCCTTTAAGCAAAGTTTTGAATTCAGAATTATAGACTAAAATATGTGTTAATCTCAGAACCTGCCTTTAATTAATTTATGGCATAGAACCTAAAAATGGGAAGTATATTAATTACAATGAGAGTGAATATAGTCAGATTGGGCTGGGAAAGAATCTTGATGTATTCTTTTCACTACAGTTCTAGCTTGGAGGAGGTGTGAGTCTAGATCACATCTCAAATGCATAATGGAGTTGGGGGAGAAAGATTTCTTACCAAGACCTAGTATTAGTCAATGTAAATATTGCTAGCTGTTATAACAAACAATCTTGAAATCCCAGTCCTTTAAAACAGGAAACATTTATTTCTTGCTCACATCACAGATCTGAGGCAGGTTAGGTGTCTCTACTAAGCAGCCCTGCTGCAAGAGAGACTGCGGGATCCACACTCCTATCTTGTGATTTTACGGTATTAGACAAGTGGCCTCCATGATTGCTGAGGAAAGAGTAGAGAAGTGGAGAATCACAGGGGCTACACTCACATTCCAATGATCGTAGCTCAGTCATTATAGCTGTAACCTGACAAGATTATGACCAATAACCTTTTTTTCTGCTGTCATCATATGGGCTTTTCTTCAGTGCTCTGAATATGCAATTTTTCTTTTCCCCTCTGAGCCTTTGAACTTTCCTTTACTCATCTTGGGCACTTCCTTGCTATATCGCAGTAATTTGCATGCTTTTCACCATCACGGGAAGCCTCCAAAGAACATTCCTTCAGTTGAACTCTATCATCTTCTCAAGGAGTTTCTTACACGTTGTTCATGTTCATGGGAATGTCTAGAAAGACAAATTCTGATGATCTGTGTCTGAGACATTTTGCTAGTGCAAAGTTAGCCTTCATCATGATATTATAATTTATGTGGCACGTTTTATGCTTTGTAAAACTATTTTTAATTTTAATTTCTGCTTAGTTTCGTCAATTATTTTTAATTCTATGATAGAATTAAATAAATCTGTTTATAGACATTTTAGTTATTTCCAGAGTTTCACTGTTACTGAAAATGCTGTACTGAATAAGGATGTATTTTTAACCTGTATTCTATGCTTATTCAATATAGCTTCATAAAATGTATTATAAATTCTTCAACATAATTTCATTATTAATAGATCCTGTTGGTCATATCTTTCATATGCCAGCTAAATAATCATTATCATTGTTATAATGCTTAATAACAACAATAATAATTGATAGTGTGTGTGTGCATATATGGGTACTGGCCTATGCTTTTGATGTGTATTATTTCATTTTAACTTTATTGCATTAGAGTTCCCTAGAAGGACGGATTTAATAGGATAAATATATATATAAAGGAGAGTTTATTAAGGAGTCTTAACTCACATGATCATAAGGTGAAGTCCCACATTAGGCCGTCTGCAAGCTGAGGAGCATGGAAGCCAGTCTGAGTCCCAAAGCAGAAGAACTTGGAGTCTGATGCTCAAGGGCAGGAAGCATCCAGCAAGGGAGAAAGATGTAGCCTTGGAGGCTAAGCCAGTCTAATCTTTCAATTTTCTTCTGCCTGCTTTTATCTGGCCACACTGGCAGCTGATTAGATTGTGCCCACCCAGATTGAGGGTGGGTCTGCTCTCCCAGTCCACCAACTCAATTGTTAATCTCCTTTGGAGAAACCCTCACAGATACACCCAGGAACAATACTTTGCATCCTTCAATCAAGTTGACATTCAGTATTAACCATCACAAGTCCACTCCTTGTCAACTTGAACCCATACATATATCCTGAAATTGTGCATAATCTTCAAATAATGATAATAAGATCATAATTACACCTAACATAATACAACTAACTTTCATGCAACCAGAAATGCACCAATCCCCAACCTAAATGCTATTACATAAAGTTAACAACACTTAAATGCTGACATGAAGTCAATAAATCTTATGTCACATGATAAAGGAGAAATTAAAATGAAGATTCTCTTAGTACAAGTGTATATATGCACAAACATGTTCCTAACAAAATAAAGAGGAAATAGTCATGACAGTTACAGTCCTCATTTCTGCAACTGGTCACATGGTCGTAGCTGGTATTGATGACTACTTTCTTCTACTACCCATTCTGTATTCCCTTTGCCTCCAGCAAGCACCTCAGCAGGCCGTGGTTTTTTACCTGGTGGAATGACGCAAACCTTCATTACTGAAGGGTCTGGGCTGTTTGTAGTCCTGCCTGGATTGTGCTGTTCTAGTCTCCCATTGACCTTAATCACATCACGGGGCATGGTAATACTAAAAGACACCCTAAGGGATCTCCTGTATTCCACACATACTCTTCCTTACCTCCAGTGTGAAATAGTAGACTGATTTCATCTTGATAGTCCAGGTCAGTCTCCCAGCCAACACTGTAACTCCCTTCTTAGCCTGTTGACTTAAAAGTAGGAGGAGCTCAAAGTATCCCAGTGGCAGTTTTAACTTCCAGCTTAATAGAATTGTTGCATTCTTCAACACTTTGCATCCTTCAATCCAATCAAGTTGACATTCAATATTAACCATCACATTCATCCTAACCCTGTTCTGTTAAAATTATTATCCCAGTCTTACAGATAAGGATGCTAAGACCCTGAGAGGCCATGTGACCTGCCTGTTGTCACTCAGCCAGCAAGTGGTAGAACCGGGCTTTACAGTCAGGCCATTTTTAGTTTCAAAAGTCTCGTTCTTTTCATCTTTCCACACTATGTATGGAAAGAATACTGAGACAAGCAGTCTAGGCCCCAGTCACAGCTCCTTAATTACAAACTGTGTGATCTCTGGCAATTCACCCAACCCTCCCTCATCTTTGTTTCTCTGATTACAGTAATCGTGATTGTGTGTTCACACAACTGCAGGAAGACAAAATGCAACAAGGTATATAGAAACCTTGAAAATTCCAAATCCAAGGGATAATTAGAAGATTAATATTGAGTCACAGATTGACTTTGTTTGTCAAGCCGACTCTTGGCAAACATTAAGGATATGCCCAGAGCATTCAAATCTCCAAACTGGAAACAAAGCAAACATATAATTCCTCTTATAAAATATAGCAATGCCACTGAAAATGTCAGGGCCCCTTTACACCTCTATTGTTTTCACAAATGTGGAGGAAAATCATTAATAAAGTTGTTACTCTCTGAAACATTTGTTGAAGTAGTTCTATGATTCACCTTTGATGACTGTATTTCTAGGCTATTTGATGGACTTTTCCATGTCCTAGTTCTTAGATTCCACTCCACATTCTAGTCTTTATTCTTTGAAAACCTATATTCTGGCACAGAGCCATCTATGGTGGGCTCTGTAGGTTGAGAGGTTATGGTTCAATCCTTGCCTTCTTGCTAGTTTGCCTTGTGATGCCATGCAACTTGTCCTCCTCTCCATGCCTTATTGATTTCATTTATACCATTGAATCGATGGATTGGACCAGATGATATCTGAGACAATAGTTCCTCAGTCTAGTTGATTTTTTGAATCATGTGTAGGTGTTGTTAAAAAATAATTTCTGCACAGGGACCCCAGAACTTAAAATATAATAATTTAATAAGTAAAATAATAATTTCTGAAATAAGGCCACATACCTACAATCAACTGATCTTTGACAAAGTTTACAAGGATAATAGGGAAAGGATACCCTATTTAATAAAGGGTACTGTGAAAATTGGTTAGCCATATACATAAGAATAAAACTGAACTCCTATCTCTCACCATATACAAAAATCAACTCAAGATGGAGTCAAAGACCTAAAATACTTGCAACTATAAAAATCCTAAAAAAAAAATCCAGGAAAATCTTTTCTGAACATGGGCCTAGTCAAATAATTTGTGATGAAGACCCCAAAAGCAAATGCAACAAAACCAAAAATAGACAAATGTGGCTTTATTAAACTAAAAACCTTCTACACAGAAAAGAAAAAAATCAACAGGGTAAACAGACAACCTACAGAATGGGAGAAAATATTTGCAAATTAGGCCTCAAACAAAGGACTAATAGCCAGAATTTACAAAAGGAACTCAAACAACTCAAGAAAAAAATGAATGGGTACATTAAAAGTGGGCAAAAGACATGAACAGGCATTTTTCAAAAGAAGAAATACAAGGAGCCAACAAACACATGAACTAATGATCACCATCACTAATCTTTGGACAACTGCAAATTAAAACCATACTAAGATAGCATCTTATACCGGTCAGAAGGGCTATTATTAAAAAGTCAAAAAACAATAGATGATGTGGATGCAGAGAAAAGGAGCACATATACACTGTTGTTGGGAATGTAAATTAGTTCAACCTCGATGGAAAACAGTATAGAAATAGGTCAAAGGACTGAAAATAGAACTACTGTTGGACCCAGCAATCCCACTACTGGGTATCATTATATTAAAAATGACACCTGTGCTTGAATGTTCATTACAGTTCTTCATAATAGGAAAGTCGTGGAACCAACCTAAGTGTTTACCAACTGTTGACTTTATTTAAAAACTGTGGTATGTACGTGCCAGGGACTACTATGTGGTCATGAAAAAGAATGAAGTCATATCCTTGGCAGCACTTAGATGGAACTGGAGGCCATTATCTTAAGTGAACTAACTCAGAACAGAAAATCAGATATCACCTGTTCTCACTTATAAGTCTGCACTAAACAATGGGTACACATGGACCTAAAGAGGGAAATAGTAGACAACGGGGGACACCAAAAGCAGGGAAGGTAGGAGGGCTCTGAGGAGTGAAAAATTACCTCTTGGGTACACCAGAAGCCAGATCTCTACCATTATTCAATATACCCATGCAACAAACATGCACATGTTCCCCCAGTCTACATTTTGTAAAGTTGAACAATTACAAATAACAATAATATCTTCTATATCGTATTGCCTATTCTCCTTCTCCTAGAACACATTCCAATGCCTACTATTATTTTAACCACAAAATTGTTGATGACACATTGTGATATTAAAATGTGTCTTTTCTTCATTAACAGAGGTATTACTGTATAACCTGTGAAAGAAATGCTTTACTTTGATAAGGGACAATGAAGAGTACAGGAGTTAAAAAATATTCTTCTTAAACTCTAGACCTTTTTGAGAACGAAATTCTCAGAATTTGTATTACTTATTCAAATTGTTCAGCTGGAGGCTATTATCCGAAGTGAATTAACACAGGAACAGAAAAACAAATACTGCATGTTCTCACTTATAAGTGGGAGCTAAACTTTGAGTATACATGGAAACAAAGATGGGAACAATAGAAAATGGGCCCTGCTTGTGGGAGAGGTTGAGAAGAGGTGAGGGTTGAAAAACTACCTGTTGGGGACTGTGCTGTTTACTTGGGTAATAAAATCATTTGTACACCAAACCCCAGCAACACACAATTTACACGTGTAACAAACCTGCACGTGTGCTCCTTGGACCTAAAATAAAAGTTAAGAAAAATGGTGGAAAATTTCATAATTTTACTTCAATGTCATAGTCAATTAAAATTAATATTTAGCAAAGCAAGGAAAAAAGCCAAATTTTTTATATGGTAATGTAGAAAAGTCTCCAATATCTACGTAAATCCTAAAATTTGAAAAATAAATGAATAAAACTAAATTTAGCAGCTCTGTATTTCTTTAGCCATAGACTAAGCAACTGCTCTATTATTCCATTAGAAAATTCCTTTTGTACACAAATTTTCTTAATTCTGCTTATGCAACAACCAGGATTCTCAGTATGTAACAATAGGTTTTGCTAACTTGGGTCCCAGCATAAATTCTAGTTATTTCTTTTAAATATTTAATGCAAGTCAGCCAGAATGCCAAAACACTATCCTTATTACTAAGCAATATATTAAAGAACTACCCCTGACTTGTTCCTTACCCGTAATCCACAAAATTGAAATGAGGAATGGAAGAACAAATATATTTTAACATAAATAATAATTTAGTGATAATAACAAATAATACACACACAAACACATAAATAATAACAATTGGATGTTAGTTTTGTTTCTAAGGCTTTGTCAGAATACTCTGTGTTAAATTGGCTGAGTCAGAATGGTGAACGTGATTTTACGCATCCAAATGACTATTACTAGGAGTAGGTTTTTCATCCAGTCCTATGTAACACTGTGTTAGTGCTTTGTGCAGAATCATTTTTGTAATATTTCCTTGAAGAAGATACAGAATTTTCTGTCTTTGCGGAACATTGAATGGTGGTGCTATATAATTACTATAGCTTCTTGAAGTGTTGTTATATAAATCAGATATATAGAAATAGAGCCCACATCTCCCATGGGATGTGTGAATGAGTGTGGTGACAAAAGCTCCCCCAGGGGTTCAGGCTAGCTGCTGGTTTTAAAGCAAGGAAAACTTTTAGTTCTGTGCCTTTAATGTGTATGATTTACTGAATGTGTAAATGTGCTGAGAAATAAAACCATTTTTCACCCTTTGGGAAAAAAGGCAGTTTGTGTATGTAAGGTGTTAAACACTTCATATAAGTTTAATATTCTCCACATAGCATAAAATTTAGTGCTTGTTAAGTAAGACTGAATAAAGACTCTAACAGCAAAACACAAACATTTCATATTTGGAAAATTTGCACAGCAGAATACAAAAATATTTGTTGATGTTTTTCTTTCAACTATAAAGCAAAGACCCATTTTCTTTAAATATTATATGAATCCTTCTGTGATTTTAAAAGAAAAGTGGCATCTAATCATGGAATATTAAATCAACTTGGTTATATGGTTTATGGCTTATTTATCAAAAAGAATTCAAATCCATTTTTAGAATGAATTTCTGAGATTTAAAGAATATAAATGAAACTAAATACAAACACACAGGAAAATTAAAGCGCAGAAAGATAAATTGTCTGAAGGGTTATATTTTTGTTTATTTAATGAATAAACAATAGAATTATATAGTGTCTCAACAAAGGCAACATTTCAATCTATTGAATAAATAGGAGCATAATTAGCCTTGAGTTAATATTCCCTCCTCACACATACATTTTTCTAAGGATTCACTTCAGTAAAAAGGCAAATATTTTGTGGTTTAGTTCCTGCAAATTTAGAGTGCAGAGGCTAGGGTGGGTGTGGTGGCTCATGCCTGAGGCTGAGGCCAGTGTATCAGTTGAGGCTAGGAGGTCAAGACCAGTCTGGCCAACACGGTGAAACCCCGTCTATACTAAAAATACAAAACTTAGCAGGGAGTGGTGGCATGTGCCTGCAGTTCCAGCTACTTGGGAGGCTGAGGCAGGAGAATCACTTGAACCTGGGAGACAGAGGTTGCAGTGAGCCAGTATCTTGTGACTGCACTCCAGCCTGGGAGACAGAGTGAGACTGTATCTCTAAATAAATAAATTATAATTTTTTTAAAGTGCTTAGCCTAGTATTGGCTGCTTGCTAATCGAGGTGATGTGTGCTGAAGGTTGCGGTGGCTGTGACAGTTTCTTAAGGAAAACCATAGTATTGATAGGTTTTAGATATTAAGTAAATATTTTTAAAACAAATAAATGAATGATTATTATAAATGCAGACATTAGGATGATTTTTTTTTAATAGCTCTATGGGGGAAAGTTGGTTTTGTTTCAAAGCACCTTATTTTTTTTTTTTTTTAATAACTGGCTGTTAAGAATCAAAACACAAACACACATTGAATGATAAAAACAAATAAGCAATTAAAACAAACCTATATTATTTGTATTTGTTTATGTTTTAACTGAAAGTTTGTGTTCTTTGATCAACATCTCCTCCATCCTTCCATATCCCAGCCTCTGGTAACCACCATTTTAATCTCTCTGAGTTTGAATTTTATACTTCAAATATAGGCGAGGCCATGCAGTATTTGGGTACTTGTCTTTCTATGCTTGATTCATTTCACTTTACGTAATGTTCTTTATTTTCCCTTTGTAAGGCTGAACGGTATTCTCTTGGGTATCCAGTCATACCTCAGAGATATTACGGGTTTGGCTACAACCACCCCAGTAAAATATTAGAAAAGGGCAAATTACGTAGTATTTTTTGCTTTCCAGTGCATTTACCATTCTGTTCACACTATACTGTAGTATATTAAGTTTGCAATAGCATTATATCTAAAAAATGTATATACCTTAATAAAAAACTTTATTGCTAAAAATGCTAATGATTATCTGAACCTTTAACAAGTCATAATCTTTTTGCTGGTGGAGGGTCTTACCTTGATGTAGATGACTGCTGACTGATCAGGGTGGTGGTTGCGAAGGTTGGGGTGGCTCTAACAGTTTCTTAAAGCAAGACAGCAATGAAGTTTGCTGCATCAATTGACTCGTCCTATCTCAAAATATTTCCTGATAGCTTGCAATGCTGTTTGATAGCATCGTATTCACAGCAGTACTGCTTTCAAAATTTGAGTATGTCTTCTCAAACTCTGTGCTGCTTTATCAACTAATTTTATGTAATATTCTAAATCTTTTGTTGTCATTTCAACAGTGTTCACTGCATCTTCACCAGGAGTAGATTCCTTCTCAAGAAGCCACTTTCTTTGCTCATCCATAAGTACCTATGCAACAATCTTGCATGATCTGCACATGTACCCCAGAAGCTAAAGTACAATAAAATTAAAAAAAAAAGTAACTTCTCATTCATTTAAGTTTTATCATGAGATTGAAGTGATTCCGCCACATGTTCAGGCTTCACCTCTAATTCTAGTGCTTTTTGCCATTTTTACTGTATCTGCAGTGATATTCTCAACTGAAGTCCTGAAGCCCTCAAAGTCATCATTGAGGGCTGAAATAAACTTCTTCCAAACAGTTAATGCTGGAGATGGCGTCTTTCTTTAAACCTCATGAACCGTCCTCTGCTAGCTTCCCGCTTTCTTCTGCAGCTTCCCTACCTCCCTCAGCCATCACCTAATTACAGAAATTTAAGGCCTTTCTCTGGACTGAGCTTTGGCTAAACAGAATGTTATGGCTGATTTGATCTTCTGTGCATACCACTAAAACTTTCTCCTTATCAGCAATAATACTGTTTTACTTTCGTTTCATTCCTGTGTTGACTGGAGTGGCATTTTTAAAAATTTCCTCCAAGAACCTTTCATTTTCAGTCACAACTTGGCTAACTGGCTTAAGAGGTGTAGTTTTCCACCTGTCTCAGCTTTTGACATGCTTTTCTCACTAAGCTTAACATTTCTAGCATTTGATTTAAAGTGAGAGCCATGCAACTTTTCTTTTCACTTGAATACTTACAGGTCATTGTAGGGTTATTCACTGGTCTAATTTTAGTATTGTTGTTCTCAAGGAATAGGAAGCTCTGAGGAGAGGGACAAGAACTGGGGAACAGCTGGTTGGTGGAGTAGTGAGGACACACACCATGTTGATTGATTAAGTTCATGGTCTTATATGGGAGTGGTTTGTGGTGCCCTAAAACAATTACCTTAGTAATATCAAGGATCACTGATCACAGATTACCATAACACATACAATAATGAAGGAGCCTGAAATATTATGGGAATTGCCCAAAAAAATATGACACAGACATGACGTGAGCATACGCTGTTGGAAAAATGCCACCAGTAGATTTGTTCAACAGAAGGTTGTCACATACTTTAAATTTGTAAAACAATGCAATATCTGCAAAGGGCATTAAAGTGAAGCACAATAAAATGAGGTATGCTTGTATATACCACATTCCATACCACGATCATCCATTCATCTGTTGATGGACACTTAGGTTTATTCTATATTTTGGCTGTAGCATATAATGCTGTAGTGGGGTGCAGATAACTGTCATTTGATTTCATTTTTTAAATATATACTCAGAAGTGAGGTTGCTGGATCATACAGTAATTCTATTTTTCCTTTTTCAAGAATGTTGATACTGTTTTTCATAATGGATGTACTAATTTCCACCCTTACCAACAGTGTACAAAGGTTATCTTTTCTCTACATTTTGCTGGTACTCATTATTTTTCATCATTTAGATAATAGCTATTCTAACCAGTGTCTCGTGATACCTCATTGTGGTTTTATTTGCATTTATCTGATGATTGGGATGTTGAACATTTTTTTTTCATATTTCTCTTGGCTAATTTTATGCCTTCTTTTGAGAAATGTCTGTATTCAGCCTTTTGCCCATTTAATTTGGTTGTTTTCTACTTAGTCAGTTATTTGAGATCTTCATATATTTTGGATACTAAACCCGTGTAAGATATATGGTTTGCAGATATTTTCTCCTGTTTTGTATGTTGTCTCTTCACTCTATTGAAGTTTCCTTTGCTGTGCGGAAGCTTTTTAATTTGATAGAATCTCTTTGATTTCTTCTCATTTTTATTGCCTGTACTTTTGGAGTCATGTCCAAAAAGTCGCTGTTCAGAGCAATGTCAAGGAACTTTTCCTCTGATTTCTTCTAGTAATTTACAGTTTCTAGTCTTAAATAGGAGCTATTGGAACTAAAGTTATAGGAACTATTTTTGCTGGAGGGCCTAATGCAAATACTTATAGATAGACAGAATACTCCAAATATGAAGGATGAACTTTGCATAATGATAAATCTTTGGAGCCAGATGACATCTGTCAATATGTTTTAATGAAAATTCATTTGTAATTGTTTAATTTGGGCTAGATACGACTGTCATTTTATAGGGCTTATCATATCCTAGCTAGAAGATGAATATTAGAGGACAAATTATTTCTTCATTAACTTAGCTGATGCAGTCTTTAGGAAGGGGTGGAATTGCACCACATTTAAATGTTCCCTCCCCTTTTATTTTCTGGAAGAGACTGAAAAAATGGTGTTAATTCTTTTTCAAATAGTTGTTAGAATTTTCCAGCAGGACTATCTAGACCTGAAGATTCTTTTTTTCCAAAAAATTTTAAATTACACATTTAATATCTTTAATGGTTATAAAATGATTCAGATGATCCGTTTCATCTTGGTTGAGTTTTGGTAGTTTGTGTTTTTTTCAAGGGGTTGATTCATTTTTAAACTGTCAAATTTTTTAACGTAAAACAGTTTGTAATATTCCCTTATCATTCTTTTAATGACTCTATTAACTATAGCGATATCCCCTATCTTGTTCCTTAAGTTGATATTTGCTGACTTACCTATCATTTTCATCAGTGTTGCTAGACTTTTACTGATTTTATTGATTTTTTTTAAAGAAACCAGTTTTTTGTTCATTTTCTTTATTGTTTTCCTGTTTATGATTTCATTGATCACTTCTCTTATGGTTATTGTTTCCTCCCTTCTGCTTGCTTTGGGTTTATTTTGCTCTTACATTTTACGTTCTCTGAGGTAGACACTTTGATTATTGATTTGTGATTTGTTCTTGCCTTGACTCTAAGCACTCTGTTCCCTTCTTTGGCTGCATGCTACTTACCATTTTGATTTTGTTTTATGCATTTTAATTTCTCTTAACAATTCCTCGTTTAAAATGAATTGTGTAGAAAAGTGTTGTTTGATTTTCACATTGTAGGGATTCTTCTGTTGTCTTTCAGTTATTGATTTCTAGTGTTATTTCGTCTTGTTAATATACTCTGTGTAATTTCAACTTTTAAAATTTATTCTGGTGTGTTTTTATGGCCTGGGATTTGGTCAGTATATATTCCACGATCTCTCCTCTTTTTTTTTTTTTTTTTAAAGAAAGAGTATTCTGCTGTTGTTGGATTGTCAAATTATTATAGATATTAATTAGACCATATTTGTAGATTTTGTTGTTTTTGTAGATTTTGTTGTTAAGATATTAGCTTTCTATGGTTGCTGTAACAAATTACCATGAACTTGGTAGCTTGAAACAGCATAAGTTTGGCCAGGCGCAGTGGCTCACACCTGTAATCACAGTGCTTTGGGAGACTGAGGTGAGCAGATCACGAGATCAGGGGTTCAAGACCATCCTGGCCAACATGGTGAAACCCTGTCTCTACTAAAAAATGTAAAAATTAGGCGTGTGACACATGCCTGTACTCCCAGCTACTCGGGAGGCTGAGGTAGGAGAATTGCTTGAATCTGGGAGGCAGAGGTTGCAGTGAGTTGACATCACGCCACTGCACTCCAGCTTGACAACAGAGGGAGACTCTGTCTAAAAAAAAAAAAAAAAAAAAAATCTTAAGTTTATTCTTTCATAGTGTTGGATGCCAGCAGTCATAGTGTCAAAAGGCTCCTGCTGTCTCCAGAGGCTGTGGGGTAGAATTCATTTGTTGCTTCTTCTAGCTTCTTGTGGCTGCTGGCAGGTCTTGAGGTTTCTTGACTTGAGGTCACATCACTCTATATCTCTTTGTTCACATCACCTTCTTCTTTGTGTGTGGTGTGCGTGTGTTTGTGTGTGTGTGTGTGTGCGCACACACACACGTTTGGTCTCCCTCTGTCTTCCTCTTGTAAGGCCACTCCATAATGATCAAAGTATCAGAATGTATAATATTATCATATCTGTCTCAGTCATCACATACGATCTAGACAACCCATGAAGAGAAGATAATCTATGTATTTACCCATATTTCTAGTCTTTCTGTTTATTTTCTTCCTTCCTGGTGCTCAATGATTTTTTTCTCTCATCTTTTTATTTCCATTTAAAGACTTTTCTTTAGCCATTCTTTAATAGTAGATCTTCTAAGACAAGGATTTTTAGTTTTTGTTTGGAGATGTTCTTTCCCCCCAACCCCCACTTAATTCTTGGAGGATAGTTTCCCCAGATGTAGAATTCATAGTTGACAGTTTTTTTCAGTTTTATTTTTCAATTATTCAAAAATAATGTGCTACTTTCTTCTAACCTCTATAATTTTAGATGACAAATCAGCTGACATTCAAACTGGTGTTTCCCATAAGTAATGTGTCATGTTTCTCTGGCTGTTTTCAGGACTTTTTTTTATTGTATTTAATTTTCAGAAGTTTAACTATGATGCATCTTGGAGTGAATTCCTTTGAGTTTATCCTTATTTAGAATCCATATAGTTAAATCTGTGGGTTTATGTCTTTTACCACATTTAAGACATTTTCATCTACAGTTTCTTCAAATACTATTTCAACCTTACTCTTCCCTATTTTTTTTGAAATCTTATGAATGTGGATTTTTTCTTTTGTCCTAGAGAGTCCTAAAACATTTTTTAAGCCTATTAACAACTCTCTGTTGTTCAGACTGAGTAAATTCTATTAAGCTGTCCTCAATTCACTGATTCTCCTCTGTCATTGCCATTCTAATTTTGAGCCCACCCAGCATGTTTTCTATTTTTGTTGCTGTACTTTTCAGTTCTATAATTTCCACTGGTTTTTATATTTCTATTGCTTTACTGAGATTTTGTGTTTCAAAATTCAATTAAAAAGAATTTATAATTGCTTGTCGAAATATTTTCTCATGCCTTCTTTAAAATTCTTGACCGATAATTCCAACTTCTGATTCATTTTAGTGTTGGCGTCAATCGGTTGTCTTTTCTCATTCAAGTTGTGATTTTCTTGTTTCTTATTATGATGGTTGACTTTCTATTGTATTCTGGATAATTTGGGTATTGTGTTAGGAGACTCTAGATTCTATTTAAAATTTTCACATTCAGTTTCTCTGTTTAGGTTTGGCATGTAGGTCCTGGTCTACTTTTGTGGGTTTTAGTTGCAGTGACTGTGTAATTTTCAGAGGTTATGTGCTGCTCTTTTCATCGTGGTTTATTTCATGCCTCATGGCTCCCACTGTTCTTGGTAACGCTGCTTGAGGGTGCAGAGCAGGCTTCTGCCGGTCTGGCATCCTTATGTCTCTATATGGAGGGGGTTTTCAGCCCATGTGGATGAAGAGTAATTCCTAACTGGGTATTTGTTGTGCAAAATTTCTCTTGCTGGTGACTCTAGCCGTACAATTTCTTGGGTGGTGAGTTATGGTGGGTGTGAGAGGGAGAATATCAGGACTTTAAGGACATGGAAGCTTCTCAGGCTGGGCACTGTATCCTGCTTTTTTAGTTAGAGCTAGTTATTGAAAGTAAATGATGCTCTGTGAGAGAAATAGCCCTTCCGGAAACCCCTTTAATCATTGAGGCACCAGAGACATATCATTCTATTAGTACTTTCATAAATTACATTTCAGGGATCTGAAAGACCAGAAACCACATTTAGAAGTGCCCATTTTTTGTTACTGAACTGAATTTTAATGAATAGGCTTGCAAATAGCATCTTCATCTATATCTGTAGCAACAGTTTCTCTCTTTTCAACTGCCCATTGTGAACTTCTTTTTAGGATTGTTTCACCATCACATTGATTTATATTTAAAATTATTTGTTTCCCTTCTCTCTCTTTCAGCATCAGGCTTCCACAGTGGTTAAGAATGTTTCCTTTGGAGTTAAGCCAATGGGTTGGAGTGGTGACTTCACTGCTTATTAGCCGTGCATTCTTAACAAGTCTCTTAACCTCCCTAAGTCTTAAAACTGAGGATAGTAATAGCTAGCAAAAAGTTGATCAGTAACAAAGTATTAACTAAGTATTAATTAAGTACTCAGACAGTACATGGCCAACAGCAAGTACTCACAGATGGGTTCAGTTAGCTACAAACATCATCCTCATCAATCAATATCATCTTTTCCAGTTTATACATAAGGAAACTAGGCTTTGAAAGGATAAGGAACTGAACCTAGGTCAGTTTTTTCATTTAATTGTCAGGAGAGTTGAAATTCAAATTCAGGCCTAACTTCTTCCAAATCCTTCTTTTCAAACTATTATGTAACACTGCCTCAAATGATTTTCTTATAAAACTTGAATCTCCATGAGGGCATGGATTAGTCCATGCTTGAGATATGCAAAAACATAAAATGTGTAATGTGCAGTTATATGACCTGGACTTACTCCATTCTGATTACTTATTGATAACAGTGGTAAATCTTTTCATAGAAATATCTGTTCATAAACATACACCAAACCCCATAACATGAATTTACCTATATAACAAACCTGCACATGTACCCCCAAAATGAAGATAAAAGTAAAATGAAAAAGAAATAATGCAGATAGTTTAACAGAACCTGAACAATCAAGGTTTGTGATAGTATGACATTTAACCCTTTACTATAGCTTAGAGTAAAACACTCCCATTTGTTATGCTTGCCAATTTCTGAAATGTGACAAATGTTAGGACAATTTATTTTTCTGATGTCTTCTGTGCTATCTCATTGAAACTTCAATATGATGTAAGATGCAATAAAACCTATATAGATGTTTCTATTTTAAGCAATTTTCCAAAGTTCTTTTACATACAAATATATAGTTCTTATGATAGTTTTGCTTATTGCTAAGTTAATAAATGCAGATCAGGGTGAATTTCTGAATTTATAATGAGAAAATTTGAGAAGGGTAATTTATATTATTTTCCAATTTAAGTAAAAATGCACTGATGGCAGAGATACAAATGGTGCCATTGAATCTGCCCATTCATTAAATAAAACATTCATTGATAGAAAATATTGAAAAGGAAGTTATTTACTTTATTTGTTAGGGCTTCTCTTCAATGAATTGTTTTTCTGTAGTGTAGCCAATCAGCAACTTTTTTTTCTTTCAGGGTCTCTTTACGTAGAGATTTCAAAAAACAAACTAAAAGTCACATATAAATCAAGAACATATTTACTGTTTTATATTTTTTAGACAGGAATGTGTACTATTCAGTTCAGACTTTATAAATTAATCTTTAAAATGCATTATATATAGGAAATAATATATATTAATGTATGCATGCATACATACATACACTGATTCCATATTAAAATTAAGATGAAGATGATAAAGGCAAAAGAGAATAAGGTCTAGTTGTGATGGTAAATGTGGAAGTTGATACCTAGGAAGAAAGAGAAAGAAAGAGAAAACAGGAACCAACAGAAAAAATGAGAGAGAGCGGAGTCCAGGCGATGAGGAAGAGAGACCAGCAGGAGAGACAGACACCAAGCGAAGGAGGAAGATGAAAAAAGTGTAACTCCAGAAAGCAGAAGAGAGAAGAAAGAAGAAAGTAAGATAGAGAAGAAAAAAGAAATAATTGGAAAGAAATGTGAGGAGAGAGAGAGAGATGCTACATAGAAGTTTAAATATATAAGTATCAGATGACATTATTGCCATTTAAAAATGTGATTAACTCTATAAAGCTTATCAAGGTTTTTGCTCTAATGTCAGTCTTTAAAAAAATTGTATACTATTTTTTAAACTATATGTATCATGCCCTTAAGATCCTAATAACAAGAAAGTATGTATTATTAACAACACTTCTTCCCCCAAAAGCATACGAAACATATGTAAAACAATCCGTAAATATTTTACAAGACAATTATTTTATTTTTACTCAAGCCGTAGCCTGCAGTATTTTGAAAGCCTGTTTTAGGTGGTGAATTTAGAATGTCTTCTTCCTCCTATTCTCTGGCCAATATTGATCTGGTTCTCTACCATACTGTGATATGTTTGAAAAGGGGGAACCTTATTTTATCTTTCTATCTTTATCACCCAGAGTAGAGCATTACTAGTAGATAGAAAATAATAAATATTCTAGTGAATAAATGAGAGTAATATAAATAAAAGGATGAAATACAGAAATTTTACATAAAGTGGGCATTTAATTTCATAAAAAATATAAATCAAGCATGATTTCATTTTATTTTCTTATAAACAAGGTCTTGGCGAATGGTACAAGGGAGCAAAGTAAAAATATTAACAGACTTAAAAATCCAAATCCCTATAGTTTATTCCATATTTGTTCAGTGCCACCAGTTTTTATCAACTAGCTTAACTATTTAACTATAAAGAAGGAAAATACATGTATTGAGCGCATTGCTTGTGGTAGTGGAACATATATGAAACTGACGCACAGTCCCAGTTGGTCGACTTTTAGCCTGTTCTTTCTAAGTAATTGCAACTAGCTTCTTTTCCAGGTGTGCTTAGTCTAACCTTAGTCCAATCCAAATAGCTATAGTTGTGGCCATACCCTAACATCACCTTCCTTTCCTACTGGTGCTCATTGTTCATCCCCTCTGAAGGTGTTCATTAGGCTACCAGGCATAAGCTTGTGTTCACTAAGTTTTCCATTAAATACCACCTCCCTAAATTCTCTAATGAAAGGGCACAGAAAAGAGGAATAGATTTAAATTATTGTACCCTCAGATTCTTTATCATATGACCCAAATTCCTTTAGTGTTATAATTAATATTTTTTCATTTGTTTTTAGCTATATATGAACATGCTAATTGATAGTTATTTTATGGTAATGCTAGCTTAATGATATCTGGTTTATCTTTTTATTTTTAAGAATAAGTGAACTGTCCACTAATCTAACCAGTGCGATGATTAGTATCTTTTCAAAGTACTATAATGGTTGAAAAATGACTTACGTAAGTCCAAACAATTACTTTGATTCATTGTAACCTCCCGGATTTATTTTCTGAAAGAAGTATTATTGTAATGACAGTTAAATACAGTTATTTTGACTGGATTTGTCCTAATTTTATTAGTATTTTGCACATTGAAAGCTTTTGAATTGGCTCATAAACCAGTTTCATGATGTACCTGGGAGTATCATCTTGAATAAAAAATGTTTTCCTGTTTCATTTTTCACTGATCTTACTTTCTGCTTCATTATTGTCTTTAGAAAGTAGCTGAGTGACATATAAATAATTGTTTCTCTTCAGAACCATGAATTTTAAACTGGCTAAAAATTAGATTTTAATTTGTTTATATGAATGCAGTAACTCAGTATTGCTAATAAAATATTTTTGTTTTTCCTGTTCATCAGATAATATATTAAATTTTGTGAACCCACTATGTGAAGAGTACTGATCAAAATTCCATGTTAATTTCACAGGTGATGGAAGTCAAAGGACAAATGATCCATGTGCCAGAATCAAATTCCATTTTATTTTTGGGCTCTCCATGTGTGGACAAGTTGGATGAACTCATGGGCCGAGGGCTACATCTCTCAGACATCCCTATCCATGATGCCACCCGAGATGTCATTTTGGTTGGTGAGCAGGCAAAGGCTCAAGATGGCTTGAAGAAAAGGATGGATAAATTAAAGGCAACTTTAGAAAGAACTCACCAGGCCCTGGAAGAAGAGAAAAAGAAGACAGTGGATCTTCTGTATTCTATTTTCCCTGGCGATGTAGCCCAGCAGCTGTGGCAAGGGCAGCAAGTACAGGCCAGAAAGTTTGATGATGTCACCATGCTCTTTTCAGACATTGTTGGCTTCACAGCCATATGTGCCCAGTGTACTCCCATGCAGGTCATCAGCATGCTGAATGAGCTGTACACCAGATTTGACCACCAGTGTGGATTTTTGGATATTTATAAGGTAAGGATGTTTAGTTACTTGTATATAAATGTTTTTAAATAGTAAATTGTCATCTTAATTAAATTGATTTTTTTACTTAAACTTGGTACTAAATAATTGACAGCTCTTTAATTTAGAAATCTTTAGAGAGAATACAATTTCTTTATGAGTAAACTTTCAATATGAGTTGATTTGTAGTATGGATACAGATAACTGTGAAGAATCATGACATTTCTCAGTAAGGAAGAATTCTATATAGCTACTCCTCTAAATTTATTTTTATTAAAAAATTAAACTTGTTGAATCCTAGGCAACTTTTCACCACATAATTATTATTGCTTAGAAAATGGGGTTCCAATATAAACTCAGAATTTTACTTTGATAGTTAAAAAGAAATAGCAAGTTATATTAAAATATGCATTGTATTATCAAATATGCTAATCAGTATTTTGCACTAAATCATTAATTGAGATCTTTTGAATTCTAAAAAAAAAAAAAGGAAAAAAAAGAAAAACCTGTATATAAATACTCTAGCTATTGCCCAAATGACTAATGGGTTTTAGAGGAAGTACCTTAATTTTCCAAGCTACATAATGGAAAAACTTTCAAAACGGTTACTAACTACCATTTGTTGGTTTGATTTGGTGAACTCCTTGTTAATTTCTTATTAAGATCATAGCAATAGGTTGAGTCATCTAGCTCCGTATCTACCTGATTGAAAACTCTACAATTTACCTAGAATCTTACGTAGATTGCCCAACGTCAGGGCGCAGGGC
Source organism: Ateles fusciceps (assembly GCA_036589455.1). Classification (NCBI taxonomy): domain Eukaryota; kingdom Metazoa; phylum Chordata; class Mammalia; order Primates; family Atelidae; genus Ateles; species Ateles fusciceps. Next base: position 4,331,104 of record JAZHEH010000479.1, on the reverse strand, counting down.
TTTTTTATATGAAGGGCATCAAGTACTTTTAGTATAAATAGTTGTGAACTGCAGGTTTTATTTTTTTTTCTTTACAAACAAATACTGACCAGCTACTTATTTTTATAATGTGATCTTCATATAAGCAGATTTGGAAAGAACCTGTCTGATTCACTTTGTAAATTTCATATTATCATCCAGAGGGTGTTTTTATGAAGGTGTGTCTTCTTGGGGAAAGGAGTTCTTTAGTTTCATTATGTAGAATATGTAGCAAATGTTAAATATTTTACTTGAGTTTCTTCTGAGTGGTAAACATTTAGTATGAAGTATATACGAGGGATTTTCCTTGTTATAGAAAATAAAGTTCTTGTAAATTATCTTTAAATCTCTAATAATTTACTGGTATATAATTTACAGTAGAGGTAGCCAAATGTCTGATTCTAAACTGGAGAGATACTATAATGCTATACTGTCACTTCCAGAAGAGAGGAGATCAGCTGAATTTGGCAACATTTTCCTTCCTCCAGACTTGGAGCACTATTACAGCAGTCTCTGCAACAACCAATCTTTTCCCTCTAAACTACTGATTTGCAGTGTTTGCGTCCTCTAGTTTAGTAATCATGTTTTTTTTTTCAGCCCTAAGTTCGTACAGCTAAATGAGATGATAAATAGATAAATACATTCTTTGTAAAAAAAAAAAAATGAGAATCCCTGACAAACATAATTATAAGTTAGTTTTTTTGTTTTTTGTTTGTTTTTTGAGACAGAATCTCACTCTGTCGCCCAGACTGGAGTGCAATGGCACGATCTTGGCTCACTGCAGCCTCCACCTCCCAGATTCAAGTGATTCTCCTGCCTCAGCCTCTTGAGTAATTGGGATTACAGGCACACACCACCATGCCCAGCTAATTTTTGTATTTTTCTAGAGACGGGGTTTCACCATGTTGGTCAGGTTGGTCCTGAACTCCTGATCTTGTGATCCGCGCACCTCAGCCTCCCAAAGTGCTGGGATTATAGGCGTGAACTACCATGCCCAGCCGTATCAGTTAGATTTTGAGAAAAGAAAAAAATGTGATGCTTCTGAGTATACCAAAGCAGGTTCAAAGTTTTAAAATATAATTTGATTTCTTAGACATCAAGCATTCGTTTCCTTGATATAAGCTAGGATATCTCACAGAAAAAGAAAAATAGTAGAAATATTCTCTGTGATCTTCAAATGTTATTAAACCATGGACAGTTTCATATAGTCATGAATAAAAATTAACAAGTTTTAACTTACAGAATGTTTATATATGTGTGTGTGTATATATATATATAAATATATAGTAATTCTAGTTCACAACTCATAAACTAAAATTCCTTAGGAAATTTTGCAATGAATTCTAACTAAATAAGATTCCACGGCTTGGTGTTCTTAACGTACCTTCAATACTAGTGTATTAGTCAGGGTTCTCTAGAGGGACAAGAATAATGGGATAGGCGTATATATGAAGGAGACTTTGTTAAGGAGTACTGACTCACATGATCACAAGGTGAAATCCCACCACGGGCCATCTGCAAGTTGTGCAGCAAGGAAGTCAATTTGAGTCCCCAAACCTCAAAAAGTAGGGAAGTCACCAGTGCAGCATTCAGTCTGTGGCGGAAGGCCTGAGAACCCTGAACAAACCACTAGCGTAGGTCCAAGAGTCCAAAAGCCGAAGAACTTGGAGTCCAATGTTTGAGGGAAGGAAGCATCCAGCACAGGAGAAAGATGGAAGTCAGAAGACTCAGCCAGTCTCGTCCTTCCACATTCCTCTGCCTGCTTTTGTACTAGTCACGCTGGCAGCTGACTAGATGGTGCCTACCAGGATTGAGGGTGGATCTGCCTCTCCCAGTCCACTGACTCAAATGTTAATCTCCTTTGGTGACACTCTCACAGACACACCCAGGAACAATATTTTTTATCCTTCGATCCAATGAAGTTGACACTCAAGATTAATTATCACAGCTAGTGAGTATATTTATCTATGATAAGTGTATAGGGCAGTTTTGGCTGCTTAGGTTTAGGGAGGTTGAGTTTGGGAGATCCAGACTGGAAATACAATATATGTTAAATCCATAGAAATAATGGTTTGGCCAGAGAAGAAAAGACAAAAAGAGATATTATTCCTGTATAGTATTTTAAAAAGTACCTTGGTAGAAATGCTTTAATAGGGATATAAACTAGAAAACTTCTATTTGACCAGCCTGATTTGTAATAATCATAATCATTCTAGTGTATTTCCTAGAAAATATACACAGTTCTACTTTAAACCATGATCTATTTGCTAAATTTTTAATTGCTATTGAAATAAAAATCCCAGAGGTAGTAGAATTTTTTGTAAGGACCACAAATCTTCTGATTTTATGAAATGAAAAGAGCTTTGCTAGATTTAATGTATAGAAGTTGGGTAATTATGTATAATAACCATACCACAGAGAAAAATAAGGTACAGCCCACCTTTTATGTTAGAAATGTGAAAGGAAGCCAGTTAAACTAGATGCCAAGAGGAAGGAACTAGATGGAGTGGCCCACATGGGGCTTTCATAGTGTGCTACAACATGAGATACTAGTCTCTGAATGTGTGGTTGCCCCTCTCTCATTCATGTCATTACTCTATGTTTTCTTATCATTAGGTAGGTGACAGAGTAAAGAATTAAAATTTTAGTGGTAGAATTCAGATAAATTAAGATATAATAAGACCATTCTGCGAAAATAATCAAGCTTTCTATTAAGTAGTGGGTTGGGGGAAGAAGCTGTGGATTTTACTCTGCATATGTAAGCACTGAGAAAATGAAGGCCTTTACAATGCTTATCTGCCAAGATGTTACAGGTGTATGAATACTAAGAGCTAGGCGAATTGAAGAGAGCCTGGGTTATAATTTTGTTTCTCTTGTAATTAGAAAGGCAAATTTTCAGTGAAAGTCAACATAAAACAACATACTACATAATATTTTGCTTCTCAGATTGTTCTCACATTAATAACATAAAGAACCAGCATCTGATTTTGTAAATTAATGACATATACATAATAATAATAATAAATAATGGCATTGGCTATTGAAGCAAATTAATGTAGATTTTGCCTTATTTTACATTTGTCTTTGGCAAAACCTTTGATTTTAGATAAGCCAGGGAGAAAGACTTCTCCAATTTTTCTCATTCCATTCTGCCAAGGTTGCAGCATTCCAGTGCTATTTTAAATACAGTCTTTAGCATTCCCATCTTTTCACCTTTAAGCGCTTTAACTTGATTCTTTTCCAGGTCTGTACCCCATAAAATAGAGATATTCAGTGCATCAGTCTCATAGTTACATCATAAGCGTTTCAGTAAGCTTTCCTATACTCAAAGAGCTTAGAATAGCATCTGGTACGTAGTAGTTAATGTAAATATTAGCTGCCAGTAGAACTTCTCACACAGGTGTATCTCTCTAGACACACAGGGATGTATGTTATGTGATTATATGTGTTTGTGTGTACGTATGTGTATGTGTGTGTGTATATACATACTTAATGTGTACAGAGCTTTTTGGAAAAGAACAAAATATGATCTCATTTAATCCCTCCATGAATAACATGTGGCATGTACATTTTCAGATTAAATAAACTGAGTTTTGGAAAGGTTAAATAATCTGGATAACATAGCTCGTAAGTCAGAATTTGAACTGAGACTTATCTGATTCTAAAGCCTATGGTTTTTGTACAAGTTAGGCTGTGATCTAGACAATGAACAAATTATAGAAATAAAGAATGGAAACTGTTTAAAAATGATGTTACAGAATCAATAACTATAGTTATACTGAGTTGGAGATTCTCCCATCTGCCATCTTTTCTCTTTGTTAGAGACCAGCCAGCACCTCTGTCTTCACTCCTCCTATGGAAAGTGATATACCAAAAGAGGTATTTGGGGAGCAGTGGTCCCAGCTGCAGGCAATAAGAGGTATATTTTTAAAATAATGAAATGGAATAAAAGTTGATTTGGTTTTAAAAATCATTTTCCCAGGTAACTCTAAAAATGTTAGTGATAAAATACTTTTCCCTGTCAGAGTAAAGGTAGGGGCAGAGTAGTCCCATCACAGCCTTCAAGTGTGGTTTGCAAATGTCCATGGTGTTAAACATTGAGAGTCAGGTTCAGATTGGGAAGAAGACAAGATCAGGCAACCAGGAAATACTAGGACCAAAATTCTATTAGATTAGGGAACCTCATGTTGAAAATTTGAAAAACCACCACACAAAGTTCATATTGGCAAGGAATGCAAGTATTGTAAGTCTAGCTGGAAAAGCAGAGTTCAGGCCAACTAGCAAAGTAGGAGGAAATCCATGTACACTCTTAGGGAATGCAAGACCTTGGGACTGGGCACAAGGGGACTAGATGACAGGAATTGGAAACCAGGCAGCATGTCTAGGTAGAAAGTACAAATATGGGTATCAGTGCAGACTTTGATAAAGAAGCATAGTCTTTTCCCTGGACAGAATTAGGCTTAGAATCAGAGGGTGCACAGGACAAGTCTACAGCATCAAAGGGGAACTGAATATGGCAACCTCATCAAAGGATATAGAGATGTCCACTGAGCTTTTAAATGCTAAAACAGGATTAGACTCACTGAAATACTAGAATTAGGAGGTTGGTTATATCCCTCCTTGAAAATGCAGAGAATGTGCTTGGGGACACTCTTGGAATTAATACAATTTGAAAATTACAAGATACATTGAGTCCTTCTAAAAATCTTTTGAGGCCAATGAAAACACTGTGTTAACTTTATAAATTCCTAACTCCATAAATACAATACCAATTAAAAGGGTCAGAAAAGCCATTAAGATCATGTACATTATTTAATTTATACCAGTATGTTATTATGCTTTAGTCTTCTATTAACTATAGACTCCTGCTAACTATAATTCCTTCACCACTTTGTAGAAAAAAAATCTAGACATTCTGTCTTAATACGTTTTGTGCTGTCAGAATACCTGAGACTGGATTATTTATAAAGAAGAGAAATTTAATCTCTCACAGTTCTTAAGACTGGGAAATTCAAGATGAAGGCGCTGGCATCTGGTGTGGGTCTTCTTGCTGTATCCCCACATGGATGAATGCAAAAGGGCAAGAAAGAGTGGAGGTGAACCTATTGCTACAAGCTCTTCAAATAGTGGCTCTATCCTCATGACCTCCCATTAGGTCCCACCCTTAACACTGTTGTAGTGGGGATTAAGTTTAACAACACATGAATTTTGAGGAACACATTCAAACCATAGCACATTCTAAAATTAAATACAGAATGCAAAAGTGAATAGTGATAAATATCCATGAGAGAGATGCTTGTACATAAGTTTATATATAAATGATCAGTGTTGGCTTTTGAGTGTGAGTGTTAATATCCCAGGGAAACTGAGAGTCAGGCAAGCCCTTCTGGTCTGAGTATCTTGGTGGAGACTGCCAGGGCTTTGCATTGATATACTCGCAGCACCTGAGTCTGCGTATCGAATAAGGAGCGATGGCAGACTGAAATCCCCATCTTTAACCTTTTGTAAAAGCTGAAAACAGTTGTTTCTGACATAGAGTTTCAAGGCTGCACAACTTTATGCCTCAAGAATTTTAATTTGTCTTGACATTTGATACAAAGCTAGTAAAGCGCTCTGTTCTTCACTGGACCTTCAGCCAGCCTTCAGAAAGTGCAGCAGATTCTCAAGGATATTACTTTAGCATGAATTAGAGTTAACAGAACAATGAAATGCTTCACTTCCACCTTGTTTTGTTGTAAAACAGCCTTTCAAAGTACTTAAGTAGTTAGGGTATTGTTGGAATTTTATAATTATGTATATGCCATTTTACCTCATTTGCAGCATGAAATGCCAGTTCCATTTAGTAAAGAGTAACTGCTTCATTTTTTCTTGAAGATTTACATATTTTCTCTTTTAATGATCAGTGTACACGCTTTTAAAATTGAGCACTGTTGAAGATTTATGTTAATTCTCTTCCGTAGTATCCGTCAACATCAGCATCATTTACTTTTGCTATTTTGTTAGAAATGAAGCAAGAATGTCTTTTAGTAAGTTAGGAAAGAAGGATTTCTTAAGTAAAAAATTTATTCAACTCATTCATCACTCAATAAACATTTAGAACTCATTTGGTAAGAAGGCATGACTTCCATAGAACCTTAAAAATGTTATGGAAATTAGCATGTATTTTTAGAACAATTTTAATGAATAGAAAAGAACTCATTTATATGCTTTAGGAGGTAAGGTGAAAGTCACAGATAAGCATTCTGTTCTGATAGTTTTTTTATGGGGGGGAGTTATATTGTCAGTTTCAAAATACCATAATGCTGTAAAAATTACCTGAAGAGGGTTTAACCTCATTTATATGTTTGCCTTTGGCAGCACTTTGGTTGGAGATAAGGAAGAGGTAAGGGTAAGATATTTTTCTTTCATTCCATTCAGCCGAGACTGTGGAATCCCAGTGCTATCTTGAGTGCACGAGTTGGAGTTCTCATCTTTCCACTTTTCATGGCTTATTTAATCTCTCTGCCTCATTTTTATCATCCTTAAGGACTAATTTTATCACTTTATAGTCCTATTTTGTGAGCTTTTCAATGAGATTTATGTAAAGTGCTTAGAACAGTGTCTGCTTCATGGTAGTAAATATACATATTAGTTATTATTACTTCTCAAACAGGTATATCTGGTCCTGTATGAGAAGCACATGTGTCTGTGTGAGTGTGTGTCTTGTATATGTGCAGGCATTTTTATGTACATAAACATTGTGTATCCAACACTTACTAGAAATAGATAAAATGCTTATTTATTTGGATTTATTTTTTTAGGTTATTAGAATTGCATTGTATGCCAAAGACTGTGAAGGAAGGGTAGAGAGAGAGAGAGAGAAAAGATAAGGAGGGAGGGAGAGAAATAGCTTTCTGAAATGCATTATTTGTGTCATCTTCATGGGGCCTCAAAGATTCTTAAAGATGGATCCCTCTGCGTACTCCAAATTATCACATGGAATTGATAAAGATGACAGTGTTTCTTAAAGTCATAATGACTTGTGGGATGTCTGTGACCAATACTATGAAACTGAACCCCAAATGTCTATGTTTTATATTCTAATATGACAGCCTGAATTATTTTTCCTCTATATTCAAAGAACGTTTCTTTTAGTGTTGTGGCATATTCTGAAGATAGAAGGCTAAAATACTTTCAATTGCTAAGCAAAAGTTAATATTAATGAAGTGTCTTGCTGAATTTTTCAAAGTGTTTTGGCATTGTTATTTTTGTCCCTATTGATATTTAATTTCTAAAGAGTGGTGGCAACTTCAAAGAGATTGATGTTTTTGATTTTTACAACCAAGTGGTATGAACTGAATATTTATGACCCCCCAAAATTCATGTGTTGAAGCCCTACTTAATGTGATATTATTAAGAGGTGGAGTCTTTTGGAGTTAAGTTTAGATGAGGTCTTGAAGGTGGGGTCCTCGATGATGGCCTTAGCATCATTATAAGAAGAGACCTGAGCCTGCTTTCTCTCCTCTTTGTGAGGACACAGTAAGAAGGCAGCTACCTGTAAGCCAGGAAGAGAGCCCTCACCTGGGAAGTGAATTGACTGGCATCTTGAACTTGGACTTTCCAGTCTCCAGAACTATGAGGAATACATTCCTGTTGTTTAAGCCACCAGTCTATGGTATTCTGGTATAGCAGCCAGAGCAGACTGAAATCCCAAGAGAAGGTATATAACTTCTACAGGCAGTGTGGAAATTAATTCATGATATAAGTATCTAGTAAGTTGTCTTAGCAGATTAGTCTGTGTTGCTAGGATCTCCTACATCTAATAAGAATAAATGCTACCCCATGATGCAAATGAAAGATTTTCATTAGCCTTATAGAGTTAACTGTTACTACACAGTATCTCTCTTTTATATATATCAATAACTGCAAAGATGTTAAGCTCTAAGCTCAAACTGCTCATTTATCTTTGCCACTAACCACTTCAGCAGAACAGTATGAACAGCTTGCTTTTAGTTTGTACATAGGGTGAGTTAACTAAAATGGAAATTGATTTTCTAGGCAGGACAGCTATCTCTCACTTATCTGATAGGATAGCCTTAATACAATGTGCAAATCTCACTGAATTGAGGTGTTTTTATTATCTATTTTAAACAAACCTTTAATGAATGCTTTTATGTAGCAGAAATGCTGTAAATACTTCTCCCACTAAATTCCGCTTAATAGCAGTTATTTTAAAAGTGAAGATTTCTAAAAGCAAAATGAAATTAACAGAATTCACATTTACTAAGTACAAACTGTGTTCCAGAATCAGTGTTAAGTGCTTAAATTGTGATATTTCTTTTATTTTCCAGAACAGACCTGTGGAATAGGTGTTATGATGTCCCTTTTGTCTTTTGAAATTTTTTATTTCAATTTTTGTGAGTCCATAGTAGGTGTATATATTTATCAGGTACATGAGATGTTTTGATACAGGCATGCAATGCATGATAATGACATCATGGAAAATGGGTATCCATTCCCTTAAGTATTTACTTTTTGTGTTATAAACAATCCAGTTGGACTCTTTTAAGATGTACAATTAAATTATTAACTATGATCACTCTGGTGTGCTATCAAATACTAAGTGTCCCTTTTGAAGATGAGTTTAGTAAATTGCAGATGTTACTTGAAGTTAGTTCTGATTTAGTGAAAAACCTCATATTTTAGAAAGCAATGGTTTAGGCCAGGCATGGTGGCTCACACCTGTAATTCCAGCAGTTTGGGAGGCTGAGGCAGGCAGATCACAAGGTGAGGAGATCTATACCATCCTGGCTAACATGGTGAAACCCTGTCTGTACTAAAAATATAAAAATTAGCAGGGCGTGGTGCCATGTGCCTGTAGTCCCAGCTCCTCGGGAGGCTGAGGCAGAATAATTGCTTGAACCCAGGAGGCAGAGGCTGCAGTGAGCTGAGATCACGCCACTGCAGTCCAGCTTGGGTAACAGAGTGAAACACCATGTCAACAAAATTAAAAAAAAAGAGAGAGAGAGAAAAAGAAAGCAATGGTTTAAATCATTCGTGTGTCAGATAGCTAGTGTTTCTAGTTACCTAGATGCAGAACCAGGACAAAAACATTGTTCTGGCACTTACATATTATAGGTTCGTGCAAAAGTAATTGTGGGATTTTGCCATTACTTTTAATAGGTAAATGAAATATTTATTTATTTACAAATTGGTATGTTCTCTCCAGCAACTTTTTGTCTGACTGACAAATTACCAGAGTTCATCTTTTAAAAATAAAAGAGAATATAGTATGTCACAGGACTATTCTGAGGCTGAAAAGAACTAACAGCCAAAGGTCCTTATTACTAATATGAGGCCCTTAATGTAGTAATTAGAGGATGAGCATGACTTTGTAAATTGCAATTTGAATTCTAGCCTAGAGGTAAAAATATAACTAGGTTTCCTTTTTTAAGGTATTCAACAAATGTGCACTATTTTTGAATATGTGTTAGACATCATAAATACTTGTTCTCTTTGGCTCCCGGAGGTTAAAGAGAATCTTTGTACAAAAGTTAAAAGAATAATTTCAGCACAGTAGAAGATCCTTATGAAAGTCTGTGTTCCTAACAATGAAATAGACTGGCTGAAGCATATGCTCTGATCATAGTGGTGATATGCCACAACGTTTTGATGGGGCAGGTAGGAACAGTTCGCAGTAGGTCCCCTAATTCTGTGAGACTCTAAGAGTCTAAATTCTTAGTGTTGGAGCTGTATGGAGTTTGCTAGGAAAAGGTTTTCACACTGCAAATCAATGCTGTTGCCTCCCTATTAATAAGTTATTCATCCATGGCAAGTTTTAAATGATTTGTGTTTATTTTTGCAAACATCTTTTAAAGTGGAAAGATGAGAATTTAACCCTGTCATTTTAAATTTGGGTTAAAATGAATACAAATCTTTATAAGGTTTGATGCATTTTGTAAGTTTTGAAATGGGTAACATGACTTTCAAGTTGGAAAAATACAGGGAATCAGTTGAAGCAAAATCCCTGTTAGACTGCTGATTTAGCTGTATGTGTCGGGGGTGGAGGATGTGCACGTGCACAATGTGTTGGAATCTATGAAAGCTGTCTATTAAGATAATGCTGTTCTTAAGATTGTGCAAAGCAATTTTCAATGTTGTGTTTTCTGATGATAGTCAAAGTTTAATGTTGGTTAGCTGTTCATGCTGTCATCAAAGGGCAATTTTGTGTCTCTCTCTTTTTCCCTTACTAAATTCTGTAATTAGTTTCACTGCCTCATACCTGATGGGGCATATTTCAGCACTCTGATTAGTATAAGGTCTTTTGACTGTCAGAGAGAGCCCAGATGAGGACTGTTGTAATTGCCTATGACAGTGAAATGACAACTAAATGTAGGGGAAAGGGTATTAAAGTCCGAAAACCTGATTTTAATTATATCTTTGTCACCTAATTAAGTCATATAACTTATCTGTGTTCAGCTTCTGCATCTATAAAATGGGAGCAATATTATAGGTCTCACATATTTGTTGCAGCACAGAAAATTTGTTCAGCAAATAATTGTTGTTTGGAATTTGTCTATTCATAATTCAAAATAATAGTGAGATATATATGTGGGAAATTGTTGTAAATTAATCAACAGTAGCAGCAGTTGACTCCATCTGGAGTTATTCATATGAAGGAAGACCAAAATCAGAGAGAAGGTCTTGAGGAGCTTGCTATAAAAGGAGGGACAGGGACTGGTTGAATGCCTAATACTTGCCAGGTACCATGCTAAACTTTTTATAGGTTTATTCATTAATTTCATTTTTAATAAATAGTCATCATATACTGTGTTTAAGTACTAATCCAGGCATTGGGTAATAACACTATTGAGGTGTTTTATTTATTAGATTTAGAATTTATTTTGGATTTTATTGTATTTATGTATTTGTTTATCGAGCTTTTTTGAAGTATATTAATTAAATAAAAATTGTATAAATTTAATATTTACAGTGTGATGGTTTATGTATAAATTGTGTAATGATTATTACAACCTAATTGATTAATACATAGTTGACCTATTATCAGATATAATTATACTTTGTGTTTGTGAGTGTGGGGGGGGGGTGTGTGTGTGTGTGTGTGTACATATAGTGAGGACACTTAATATCTACTCTCTTACCTGATTTCAAGTATAAAATACAGTATTATTAACTGTAGTTGGTATGCTATCTGGTAGGTCCCCAGAATGTAGTCACTTTATAAATGAAAATTTCTGCCATTTGACTAAATCTTCCCAGTTTTTCCACCCTCACCCCTTGGCAACCACCATTCTACTCTCTGTTCATATGAGAAACACAGAGAGTTATTTACATTCTCACTATAAATGAGATTATATAGTGTCTGGCTTATTTCACTTAGTGTAATATCCTCCAGATTCATTCACAAATGGCAGGATTTTGTTATTTATTATGGCTAAATAATATTTACCATTACATATTAGCTGTGTGTGTGTATATATATATATATATATATATATATATGTGAGTGTGTGTATCACATTTTCTTTATTCATTTATCTGTTGATAGACACAGGTTGGTCTCTCATTTTGGCTATTTTGAATAATGCTGCAATGAACATGGAAGTGCAGCTATCTCTTCAACATACTGATTTCATTTCCTTTGAATATGTATCCAAAAGTGAGGTTGCTGAAAATTATAGTAGTTTTACTTTTAATTTTTTAGGAAACTTTAGAGTGTTTTTCATAATGGCTGTACCAATTTACATCCTCACAAACTGTGTATAAATGTCCCTTTTTCTCCATACCCTCATCAGCAATTGTTATTTCAGACTTTTGACAGTAGTTATTCTAACAGGTGTGAGGTGATATCTCATTGTGGCTTTAATTTGTACTTCCCTGATCGTTAATAATTTTGAGCCCTTTCATATACCTGTTGGCCATTTTTATGTATTATTTTGAAAAATGTTTATTCAGATCCTTTGTTCATTTTTTGATCAGGCTGTTTGGTGTTTTTGCTATTGAGTTGTATGAGTTCTCTGAATATTTTGGACATTAACCCCTCATCAGACATGTGGTTTGCAAATATTTTTTCCCCTTCTGTAGGTTACCTTTTTCATTATGTTAATTTTTTTTGTCTTTTGGTTTTTTCTATGCAGAATATTTTTAGTTTGCTGTAATCTCACTTGCTTATGGCTTTTGTTGACTGTGTTGTTGGTGTATCTGAAAAACTCATTGCTAAGGCCAGTGTCACAGAGCTTGTCCTTAAGTGTTTAGCTAAGAGTTTTACAGTTTTGAGACTTACATTTGCGTCTTTAACCCATTTTGAGTGGATTTTTCTGTATGTCATAGGAAAAGGATCTGATTTCATTTCCCCAACCCAATCTAGCTTCCTAACCAATATATTGAAGAGAAGATCCTTCTTCCATTGGGTATTCTTGGTGCCCTTATAAAAGATTGTGTAGATTTAGTTCTGGTATCTCATTCTCTTCCATTAGTTTTGTGTGTTTTTTTTATGCCAGCATCATACTATTTTCATTATGATTCCTTAGTGATTAGTTTGAAATCAGGAAATCCAAGGCTCCAGCTTTGTACTTTATTCTCAAGATTATTTTGATTATTGTAGTTATATAAGAATTTTAGGATTATTTTTTCTGTTTCTGTGAAAAAGGCCATTGGAATTTTGATAGGGATTGCATTGAATTTGTAATCACTTCAGGTTCTGTGGGTATTTTTACAGTATTAATTTTTCTATTCCATGAACACATATTTTTCCATTGATGTGTCTTCTTCAATTTCTCTAATCAATATATGATAGTTTTCAATGTACAGATCATTCGCATCCTTGATTAAATTAATTGTAATTGGTTTATTCTTTTTATTGCTAATTTAAATGGGATTGTTTTCTTAATTTCTTTTTCAATATTATGCTGAATACAATAGGGAAGAGAGGGCATCCTTGTCCTGTGCTGGTTTTCAAGGAGAATGCTTTCAGCTTTTGCCCATTCAGTATGATGTTGGCTATGGGTTTGTCATATATGACTCTTACTATTTTGAGGTATGTTCCTTCAATACCTATATTATTGAGAGTTTTTAACATGAATAGATGTTGAATTTTATTGAAAGCCTTTTTCTGCATCTATTGAGATAATCATGTGGTTTTTATCTTTAGTTCTTTTTTTGTGATGAATCACATTTATTGATTTGTGTATGTTGAACCGACCTTGCAGCCCAGGGATAATGCCTACTTGATAATAGTGGGTAAACTTTTTTATTTTTATTTTTTTCTTGAGACGGAGTCTTACTCTTTTGCATAGGGTGGAGTGCAATGGGTGATCTCGGCTCACTGCAACCTCTGCCTCCTGCGTTCAAGCGATTGTCCTGCTTCATCCTCCTGAGTAGCTGGGATTTCAGGCACCTGCCACTATGCCCAGCTAATTTTTGTGTTTTTAGTAGAGACAGGGTTTCACTATGTTGGCTAGGCTGGTCTTGAACTCCTGACCTCCTGATCGACCTGCCTCAGCCTCCCAAAGTGCTTGGATTACAGGTGTGAGCCAACAGTGGGTAAGCTTTTTCATTTGTTGCTGGATTCAGTTTGCCAGTATTTTATTGAGGATTTTTGAATGAGTGTTCATCAAGGATACTGGCCGTAAGTTTTTTTCTTTTTCTTTTTTTTTTTTTTTGTATTTCTGACAGGTTTTGGTATCAGGATGATGCTGGCCTCATAGAATGAGTTAGGAGAAGTCCCTCTTCAATTTTTTATAATAGTTTTGGTAGGAACTGATATAAAACATAAATGAGTTCAGTATGAGATATATAAAACCAAATTTTATTGGTGTTCTAAAGGAATCAAATATATTATTTTACTGAGGACTGGGGATCCTTTTAGAAAAGATATGGCATAAGAGGTGAACTTGGAAGTATGTGACAAATTTGACTTCTGGAAGAGGGACTAGGGGAGGTTTTTTGTAAATCTGTACTTATTCTAAGGGGATAAAAGATAGTAATTCCATAGATACATAAAAATTGTAGGATTTATGGGCTAAGATTGTCTTCTTTAAAGAATGAATTGTTGAGAGGTGGAGCAAGATGGCAGATTAGAAGATCCCACTGATTGTCTCCTTCTCAGAGACACCAAACTCAACAACCATCTGCACACACACACAGATACCTTCATAAGAAGCAAAATCAGGTGAATACTCACAGTATCCAATTTAAACTTCATATCACTCAAAGAGGCACTGAAGAGAATATGGGAAAGACAGTCCTCAACTGTTGACACTGCACCTTCCCAATTTTCCCTGTAGGAGCTGCCAAGCATGGAGAAATTTGTGCACGTGAGAGAAGACTGCAGTAATTATGAGACTTTGCATTGAACTCAGTGCTGTCCTGTTAGAGCAGGAAGCAAAACCGGGCTGAACTCAGCTGACACCCCTCACATAGAGGGAGCATTTAGACCAGCCATAGGCAGAGGGGGAATCACCCATGCCAGTGGTTAGAACCCGAGTCCTGCCAAACCTTGCCACCATAGACTAAAGTGCTCTGGGGTCTTAAATAAACTTGAAAGTCAGTCCAGGCCACAAATACTGCAAGTTTTAGTGCTGAGGTGGGCTTGGAGCCAGTAGACTTGTGGGAGACACAACTTACTGAGATATCAACTTGGGCAGCTAAAGGAATGCTTGCAGCACCCCTCCCCCGACCCCAGGCAGTGCAACTTACATCTCCAAAAGAGACTTCTTCTTTTCGCTTAAGGAGAGGAGAGGGAAAAGTAAAGAGGACTTGGTCTTGCATCTTGGATACCAGCTCAGTCACAGCAGGATAGTGTACTGGTCAGAGTCATGAGGTCACCATTCCAGGCACTAGTTCCCAGACATTTCTAGACATGTCATGGACCACAAGGGAATCTACTGTATTAAAGGGAAAGATCCAATCCTGGCAGGATCCATCATCCAAAGAGTCCTTGGGCCCTGGGTAACCACAAATGATACCCAGATCCTATTCTGTGGGCCTTGAGCAAGACTTTAGGTGCACTGGCTTCAAGTGAGACTCGGAAATCTTAGTTGTGGTGGCTATAGTGAGCAACTCCAACTGGTTGAGAAAAGCAGAGGGGAAAGTAAAGGGACAGTTGTCTTACACCTTAGGTACCAACTTGGCCACAGTGAGGTAGAGAAACAAGTAGGTCATTCGAGGGTCCTGATTCTAGGCCTTGCTCTTGCATAGCATTTCTGGACCTGGCCTGGGCCGGAGGCCAGCCTGTTGCCCTAAAGGATGGGCCCCAGGTCTGGTAGCATTCATGCAAGTTGACTGAAGAGCCCTTGGGCCTTAAGTGAATATCAGCAATAGCCTGTCTGATGTCCCACTGGGCCTATGGTAGTGCTGGCCACAGGGTGAGTCTCCTCTGACTGTGGAAAAGGGAGGGGAAGAGTAGGAAGGTGTCTCATGGTTTCAGGGCGAGCTCAACCACACTAGAACAGAAAACCAGGTAGACTTCTAAAGTTTTTATTCCAATCCTTAGCTCTCAGATGGCATCTCTGGACCTCTCTGGGCCTTGGGGTAGCTCGCTGCAATGAAGCAAAGGACACAAGCCTGACTAACTTTGCCACCTGCTGCTTTTAACGCCCAAGGGCCATACGAAAACAAAGGCAGTAGGCAGGTAGTAGTTATAGCAGTGCTGTGTTGGCTTTAGGTCTGACCCAGCAGTGTCCCAGTGTTGGTGGCCACAGCATTGTTTGTGTCCCTCCATCCCAAGCCCCGGGTGGCTCAGCACAGAGAGAGAGACTCCCATTGTTTGGGAGAAAGTAAGGGAAGAGAATAAGAGTCTCTGGCAATCCAGATAATTCTTCTGGGTCTCATCCAAGACCACCGAGGTGGTGCCTCTATAAGTGTACAAAAACCACAGCGTTACTGGGCTTGGGGTGCCCTCTAATGCAGATCTAATTCAGGTGGCAGTAGATCTAGGACTTGGATCACAACACCCAGGTCCTTTCAAACACCTGGAAATCCTTCCCAAGAAGGACATGTATAAACAAGACCAAACTATAAAGACTACAATAAATTCTGAACTCTTCACGAACAGACACAGTTGAATGTCAGCTAGCACCAAGATCATCCAGGAAAACGTGACTTCACCAAATAAACTAAATAAAGCACCAGCGACTAATCCTGGAGAAACAGAGATATGTGACCTTTCAGACAGAAAACTCTAAATTACTGTTTTGAGGAAACTAAGAAATCTAAGATAACACAGAGAAGGAATTCAAAATTCTATCCGATATATTTAACAAAGAAATTGAAATAATTAAAAATACTCAAGCAGAAATTCTTAAGTTGAAAAATGCAATTGGTATACTGAAGGCTGCATCAGAGTCCCTTTTATAGTAGAACTGATCAAGCAGAAGAAAGAATTAGTGAGCCTGAAGACAAGCTATTTGAAATACATTGTCAGAGGAATACAATACCTAGGAATAAACTTGACCAAATAAGTGAAAGAACTCTACAATGAAAGGTGTACAACATTGATTCAAGAAATTGAAGAAGACACAAAAATGGAAATACATTTCATGTTCATGGTTTGCAAGAATCAATATTGTTAAAATGTTAATACTACCCAAAGCAAACTACAGATTCAGTGCTGTTCCTGTCAAAATACCAATGACTTGCTTTACAGAAATATAAAACTTAATCTGAAAATGTATATGGAATCACAAAAGACCCAGAATAGCTAAAGCTATACAGCAAAAAAGAACAAAGCTGGAGGAATCACATTACCCAACTTCAGATTTTACTACAGAGCCATAGTAACCAAAATAACGTGGTACTGGCATAAAGACAGACGCGTTGAGCAGTGGAACAGAACAGAGAACCCAGAATATATCCACACATCTACAGTTAACTAATTTTTGACAAAGGTGCCAAGAACATACATTTGGGAAAGGACAGTCTTTTCAATAAATGATGCTGGGGAAACTGGATATGCATATGCGGAAGAATGAAACTAGACCACTATGTCTTGCCATATAGAAAAATCAAAATAAAATGGATTAAACACTTAAATCTAAGACCTCAAACTATGAAACCACTAAAAGAAAACATTAGGGAAACTCTCCAGGACATTGGAGTGGGCAAAGATTTCTTGAGTAATATCCCACAAGCACAGGCAATGAAAGTGAAAATGGACAAATGGGATTACATTAAGTTAAAAAACTTCTGCACAGCAAAGGAAACAATTAACAAAGTGAAGAGACAACGCACAGAATGGGAGAAAATAATTGCAAATTACCCATCTGTTAAGGGATTAATAACCAGAATATATAAGGAGTACAAACAAGTCAATAGGGGAAAAAAATCTAATAATCTGATTTTAAAGTGAACAAAAGGTCTGAGTATATATTTCTTAAAAGAAGAGAAATGGCAAACAGCTATGCAAGTCAAAACTACAATATGATAGTATCTCACCTCAGTTAAAATGGCTTTTATCCAAGAGACAGGCAGTAGCAAATACGGGAGAAAATGTGGAGCAAAGGGGAACTCTTGCACACTGTTGATGGGAATGTAAATTAGTACAACCTACATGGAGAATAGTTTGTAGGTTCCTCAGAAAACTGAAAATAGAACTATCGTACAATCCAGCAATCCTACTCCTAGGTATATGCCCAAAAGAAGGGAAATAAGTATATGGAAGCGATATCTGCACTCCTATGTTTATTATAGTACTATTTACAATAGCCAGGATTTGAAAGCTACCTAAGTGTCCATCAACAGATGAATGAATTAAGAAAATATGGCACATGTACACAATAGGGTACTATTCAGCCATAAAAGAATGTGATCCTGTCATTTGCAACAAGATGGATGGACCTAAAAGTCATTAGGTTAATTGAAACAAGCCAGGCACAGAAAGACAAACTTCCCACATTCTTACTTGTGGGAACTAAAATTTAAACAATTGAATTCATGGAGATAGACAGCAGAAGGATGGTTACCAGACACTAGGAAGGGTAGTAGGGTGGTCATGGGGAAGTGGGGATAGTTAATGGACACTAAAAGAGAAAGAATGAATAAGACCTAGTATTTGCTGGCACAACAAGATGACAATGGTCAAAAATAATTTAATTGTACATTCAAAAATAACAGAGTGTAATTGGATTGTTTGTAACTCAAAGGGTAAATGCTTGAGGTTATGGATATTCCATTTACCCTGATGTGATTATTACACATTTCACACTTTTATTAAAATCTCTTTCATGTAAACATAAATATGCACTGTGTACCCATAATTAAAAATCAAAAAATTAATAAAGAAACTGGAAAACAAAAATCCTAAAAAACAAATTCTTAATGAAATATTTTCACTTGATATGCTAAGTGGGTCACAGAATTTACTTTTGTGACATCAATTAACATTATTTAGCACTCCTTACGTGTTTTTTCAAAATATAGCAGACATTTGCCATTCTCTGAGGGTATGTTTAAAGTTCTGGTAAATCAGAAATACTTGGAAAATAATAGACTCAATATTATTTTATAAAGAGTGAGTGGATGAATTCTAGGTAGAGCAATAACTTTGAGTATTAATATGGTGGTGGGAGGTACAGAAAGTTTGCAAAGAACATTGAGTTATCCATTCTGATTGGAACGTGGAGTAAATTACAATGGTAGAGGTGGATGAACCTGGGAAATTGGAGCCCTGTTGTTGAAGATCTTACAAGACTGTTTATCAGAAAGAAATTTTGAATTGCCCACATCTAACAATGATTTAGAATGAAATTTTGATATTTTGATGTATTTCTGGATATTTTTATGTATTTCTCTTTCCTAACATGCCTCAGTATTCAATATCCTTTATGATAAACAACCTGGGATGTAGAAACAGTATTTTCCACACAATGGAGATTCCTGTGCAGGAACTGGAATGCACATTGAAAGGTCTACTGAGAGTTTTATCAGGAGGAGAGCTTTCTGTGATAGGCAGTCGTTTGGAATCCATTTTCCTTCATTTGGGAGTAGTTCCCAGGCCAAATCACTGTTCTATTTATATCCATGACCTCCTTTTCAACACTGTACCAGCTGAGCACTGTAGAGACATCCTTCAAAGCACCGTATTTGGGTCAAAAATATCAACCCAAATGAGTATAATTAGATTTTTTTTTTAAAGAAAGAAGAGGTATTTTTTTGTTTTGTTTTGTTTTTTCAGTATCCTAGTCAGTAAAATCCTTAGTTAAACTCGTTTCCATTTGAATTGCTAAATCATTATGTACAATGAGCTTGGGTGTGTTTAATTGAGCTCAAAAACTTTCTTTGGATCATTGAATGCCTCCTGTGCCAGATGATTCTCAGCGTGTGTTGTGTGTGTGCGTGTACATGTGCACGTTTGGACTGGTCGTTGTGGTCTGCACTTGCAACAAACAAGGAAATATCTGGAAAAGTTTATTATCCCTATGGATAGAGTGGAAGACAGAAAAGGAGTACATGAGACTGGCTGGGATCAGGTTAGAAGTACTTTTCTCCTTTCTGAAAGCCACTGCTCTTTAAAAAAAGGTGAATAGGTGAATATTGTACTATTTTTAACTCACTTCATATACAGAAATCTTCAGACTTTGGGAATCATTAAAACAACTGGAGCTTGTGAATGCAGATAGCTGGGCCTTATGTCCATATTTTGATTCAGTAAATCAAATGGAGCCTGGGAATCTAACTTTTAACAAATACCCTCTTGGTGATTCTTAAGCAGGTTGTCCTGAATTTTGCAATTGAAAACTTTGCTAAGGGCCAGTTCTGACCCCTAAATGTAGAAATTGGATGCAATTTAAAACATTTAATAGAACTCTTATGGGCATCTTGATACTGTACTCAGGCCCAGGGATATAAAGTTAATATCTAGTAGGGGGAGAGGAGATAAACACACACACACACACACACACACACACACACACACACACACACAAAAATATATACTGTGAGAGTGATAGAAATTTGTCCATCAGATACGGTTGTAAGAAAGTTACAGATTCTCCCCTTGCCAAACAAAAAGAAGAAAATCACAGATCCAGAAACTGGGAAAGAAAACTTGAAAATGTTGGAGGCTGAGTCCTGAGATAGCCTACTTTGCAGTTTTGTTTGGGATGTGCCCTAAAAGAATTGTGTACTAAGTGAAGTGGAAATAGTTTTTCTTCTCTTTTTGCATCTTCTCCTTTAAAAGTAATGTGTGCATCCATGAGGCTTTCAGGGGCCTTTAGAAAGAGTAAATAAGCCTAGTTTCAATCCATCCTCTCTCTTAGGGTCTCTGATAATAATCAGCTTTGAATTTAAAGCTGTAGTGGAGAAAAAGCTGCCCACATCTAAAAATGATGGTGGGCTTTAGGAGCAGGTGACCTTTTATTTTCCTGAGCCTATGCAAGGAGTGGATACCTATGTACACAGATTCTTCTCTCTGAAGTGCCAGTTTAGGTTAATGGCAGTGCCAACTGAGGACTTTCACTACTTCACATGACAGACAGTAAGCCCATAGAAAGTTAGAGGTATTACAAGGTTACTTTAATGACTTTTTATCACTCCTTAGTTCTGCAGATATTACCCATGACTTCACATGGAGGACAAGTATGGAGCTCCAGCCTCTGTAACATAAATCTCATTAATATACAAAAATTATTGCTAGAATATTAACCTTTAGCATCATAAAATAAGATTATATAATGCAGATATTAATATTTAATGACTAGAAGATTACTTACAGAAATGAAAAAGAACATCCTAATAATTTTGCTTTTTGGTAATCACATTTATGGGGAAGAATAAAATTGAACTGGCAGTAGATTCACATTATAATGTCTAATTAAAATGCATATGCTTATGCCCAGCTGCCAAATAGGTAGAGGCTGCTTCTTTGTTCCCTGTGGGAGGTGGAGCCTCTTATTACTCAGTTTTGTTTATCTCTTGTTCTGGTCCCAGCAAGTTGGGACCAGGGGCACTCCCTCCTCTAGAGCTAAAGTGACAGAGGTATGGCAGTTTTCAGGTACCCTGCAGTCATCCCCTATGATGATTTAGTTTTCTACTGGCTCCACTGGGCCTGGTGAGCATCCTGCTTTCAGGAAGGAGTGGCCTCTCAACCCCCATAAGTACTGGGAGAATAACCTACAGGGTTGAGGCTTGGACTGGGACTCAGGCAATAGCTGGTATGGTGAGTTGGCCAAAACTGATAACTGAGGAGTATGCCATTTTCTCAATAGCAGCAGGAGAGGTGAGGAAATTGAGGAGGTGGTGGGTGAAAAGAAGGTGGAGAGATGCTGGAAGAGGAAGAAATGTAGGTTGAAGAAGAGTTGATGAAGTGATTTCCGTGTAGAGAAGAGAGGAAATGATGAAGGGAAACAAAGTGACAGAGATGAAGGAGAAGGCAGTCCTGACCCCTAAATGCCAAGGACTTTCTGAAGGCTGCAGCTGGAGACAGTATATGCACAGGCCAATAGGGCCTTCCTCCAGCTGGAGCCCAAGTTTGGGTGGATATGGTGACACTCAGAGGAGACCACAGATTCATCAAACAAAATATACATATACTCACCTTCTGGGATGCCACCTTTTGAAACCACCCCCACCCAAAGGTCATGCATAGGGGCCAAAATGCAGATTTGCTGAGGGTCATCTAAGTTAAGAAGTAAAAAGAGTTTAGACATCTAAGGACATGTTACATGTTCAAATTCTTTTTTTGAACAAACCTCTACTTCACAAAGAAGGTAATCATTAAACAAAACAGGGTCAGATCCTCTGGACAAGTGGCATTCCCTTTCATTCCAGTTACATGGCAAGGATCCCATGCCCCATTCCTGTAGGAGCAGGATATCACCTGTCAGTTCTTCACCTGGTCCTCAGACTATAGCTTTCCAGAACTTGATAAGCTTGCTGTTATTTTTTAAGGGATCTCTGGCCCAACTCCTGAAATTCCAACTGTTACGTGGAGGGAAAGCCAGGTTACCTTCAGCAGGACAACCCATGGAGATACTCAGGCTGTTTTGGTATCAGTGTAACTGACTCCTACTTTCGGAAGTCACCCCTGCTCCAGATCATCTGCCATCTATTGTTGGACCTGTGCTTGGCCAACAGGGATGTCTATGTGCTGACCAGCTTGCATCTTGGCTTCTGTGGACTTTTAGTGCTCCCAGCTTCAAGAATGTGGCTTTTATGAACATGGCCATCACTTTGTCTAAGCCAGGAAAATGATGAAAATGGAATTCTTTCATCTACATGGTGGAACACTTGTCTGTGTCAGGTCCTTCCCGTCTCTTTTTGATGTGGATCTTTGATGAGTTTTCTTCAAAGAGGGTCAATGTATCTTCAAGAACCTCAACCTCAAGAACAACAAAAGGCTGGGTGCAAGGCTGGTGGCAAGCTGCTTATCTTTGGGTATGTCCAGTGGGCATTCCGTGTACCTAATACCTTTACTTGACCACAATCACATAGATTTTCATCTTTGGTTAGGAGTTCATTTCAGCCACCCTACTATCTGGCAAAACAGGGACATAAACAGTGGCAAGTTGCTGTGTGTGTCTGAGGTGAAGTACAAAAAGCAGAGGGCCTCTTAATCTAGACGATAGTTTTTCCTGCTCTTCTGTTACTAGTAAATATCCATGAAGGCCTGTGCCATCTTTGTGTGCGTGTGTGTGTGTGTGTGCGCGCGTGTGTGTGTGTGTGTGTGTGTTTCCTGGACAGCCTTTTGGATATTCTTGTGCAGAGCACCACTGACCTCATGGTTCAGTTTCTAGTCAACAAGGACTTCCACAATTGCTCGTGGACTCAGACTGTCAGCCAACGACTGAAGAAACCTTCTACTGTGCCCTCCTCCCTGTCACCTAGGAACCACACCAAATGTCAGGTGATTGGGTGGGCAGGTGTGGCCCAGTTCTCTCAGCAAGGGAAATATGGCATCCTTTCTAAGAACCAAGAATTCTTGGCCACAGCCAATAAGCCCATGAAGAATATGGGACATTTACCAGTCCCCTTTCACCCAGCAAGCATGATCAGGTGTCCCGGTGATCTGTGAGATACTAGCAGGGAAAAGAAGGTGTTTCTCATCTGTAAGTTTTGTCTACATCTGTCTGCCTACATCTCATTCCAATATCTCTTCTCTCCCTCCCTTTCTCTTTTAAGGCACTGGAGGACCCCAAAACACAAAATGTCTAGAAAGCAGACTTTCTAACGTGCTGCTTCTCTTGATTGTGTCCGGGGGAAGATTGTTCAGTAAGATAGACTACCAGAGCTCTCTGACCCTCTGCTCTTATTCCCCATAGAAATTTCAAAGAGGGACAGAACTAGGACTTTGGGATTGAAGGACTGAGGTGGTCATGAGTCCCATGGAACAGGGATGGTTAATTGCCTAACTGTGTACGTTATTCTTTTTGGCTAATCTTATCCTCAATACTGACACCCCTACCCCCACTCCTTTTTCCATTTCTGCCCAAATATCCCAGAAATTCCCAGATATTTCTTGGGTATTAGCCTAGAGGGCAAGGAGAAAAATGTTATGAAAATGAAATTCTAGTAGGAGCTAAAGTAAATTCTTTAAAGTTATGTAAAACTAAAATAAAGTAAACAAACGAGGTAAATGGGATGGGTGCAGTGGCTTATGCCTGTAATCCCAGCACTTTGGGAGGCTGAGGCGGGCAGATCTCTTGAGCCCAGGTGTTCGAGACTAGCCTGGGCAACATGTGAAACCCTGTCTCTACAAAAATTAAAAAACAAATTAGCCTGGTGGCATGCACCTGTAGTCCCAGCTATTTGGGAGTCTGAGGTGGGAGGATTGCTTGAGCCTTGGATGGAGAGGTTGCAGTGAGCCCAGATATGCTATTGTACTCCAGTCTGGGTGACAGAGTGAGACCCTGCCACACACACACACAAAAGGTGAATGCATAGCTCTAATAAATTTATTTACACCACCTTTATTTCTGTTCTAGAATAATGTGATGATTTAGATTCTAAAGTTTTCAGAAAAGATAAACTGAGATAGGCAAATTCTTTAAAGTTTTATAAAAGCAGCTATAGTAATATGTAAGGCAGCAGTTGCACGTATTTTTAGTACTCAAGCATCCTCTTCTATGTTCAGAAAATAATGTAAGTTTTTCAGACATTTGCATAAGCATTATCTTTTCCCCATCTCCATGCTTAGTTTAGCCATCTTTATTCTTATCCAATGCCATTCATGAACAGGTGGGAGATGGTGAAAATAAATGAAATGCACTATTTTCAACTGTGTCTGTTGTGTTTAAAACTATATTAAAACACTGAGGCAATTATAAAAGGATCCAGAACAAAGTCAACTTTTTGGACATTTTTTATTGTCTGTTTACAATGTCCACTTGTTTCATTTTGGTTTAGCTCAAGGAAATAAACTCAGGAGCAATGGAATTGATCTATACCACTTTCACTTTTCCTGCTCCTTTTGAAGCAAAACCCACTAATTACTTCAAAGGAATCCAGTAACATTTCCACATGTATTTAATTTTGCTAAACTTACATAGAGCTGCCTTAAAGGAAGGGAGAAGAGAGAAAAATGGAGCATTCATGGAAAGCTACATTAAGACAGTTGTGTTTCTGCCAAAATTCTTAAGCTAAGGTGGCAAATATATCTGGAAAGAAAAAAAAATCACAGATATCTATTACTTAGACTTTACTTAATGTATATGTGAATCTCTTAAACTTTCCAGACATTTTGATATTAGAGAATGTGTAGCTGATTGTTTCTTCATTCATGTCTTCATTAATGCTATTTACTAAATATTTCTGTATTTCTGACTATTCTTTTCTGGGCACAAGGTAGTCTGCCATTTCCCATTCTCTATATGTTGAGTATAGCCATGTAACTTACTCTGGTCAATGAATCAGAAAAAGAAGCTATATATGTCACATCTGGGAGGAAACTTTAAGAGCTCCTGTACGATTAGTCAGAACCTCTTTTCTTCTGCTGTGGCAACTAGTTCCAGATGTGAAGGTTCTATTAGCATTGTTTCTGAAGAGAAGAATTGCGACACAGAGTTTCTGTCCTCCACCACAATCCCTTAACCCAAAGGGATATGCAGAATGAATGAGAAATAAACTTTTGCTTATTTAGTGCATTAAGATTTGGAGGTTATATTGTTACTGTATCATAATCTAACCTAGCCTATGAAAACATTTTTTAGATTTCTATATGTTGGGTATTTATGAATAATTGTGAGAATTTCACTTCCTAATATATGTCAACATTTTTTTGATGTCTATGTCTTTCCCAGCTCTTTGGTCCTATTATTTCTAATATTTGGAAACTAAATATATGTATTTAGTATGTGTGTATATATATGTACATACATATATTTAGTATGTATATACACATATGTACATACATATATTTAGTATGTAGATATATTTAGTAAGTATATACATATATTTAGTATACATACTAATATATTTAGTTTCCAAATTTAGTATGTGTGTGTATATATATACATGCATATATTTAGTATGTATATACATATATATACATATACATATATTTAATATGTACATATATTTAATAAGTATATACATATATTTGGTATACATACTAAATACATATATTTAGTTTCCAAATAGGACCAAAGAGCTGGGAAAGACATAGACATAAAAAAAATGGTGGCACATATAGGAAGTGAAATTCTCACAATTATTCATAAATACCCAACATATAGAAACTTAAAAAATGTTTTCTCATATGTGTGTGTGTGTATGTGTGTGTGTATATATATATATAGAGAGAGAGAGAGGGAGAGGAGAGAGAGAGAGAGAGAGAAAGAGAAAGGTCTTGCTCTCACTCTGTCACCCAGTCTGCGGTGTGGTGGTGAAATCATAGCCTACTGCAGCCTTGATCTCCTGGGCTCTAGTGATCCCAAGTAGCTGGGACTACATGTGAGGGCTACCTGACCTGGCTAATTTAAAAAATTTTTTTCTAGAGATTGAGGTCTCACTATGTTGCCCAGGCTGGTCTTGCACTCCTGGACTCAAGCAGTCCTCCTGCCTTGGTCTCCCAAAATGTTGGGATTCCAGGTGTCAGCCAACATGCCTAGCCTTAAAGTTTTATACAATCATGTATGGGTTATAATATAAATTTGTTATATTTACTTTGTGCCTATATTTATTTTGTACTTCATTCATTTATATGTTGTATGAGTTGGTAACATATTGGTCCATCTTTTGTATGCAATTAGAGTACACACTCCTAAGGAGAAAGTGCAACATATAACTAATCTCCATGTATTCTTGTGCAAATTCTAGAAATGCACATTTAGTGGAATTCAATGCATGTTTCTCTGAAAAGATAACTGAGATGCGGATGAGGATGAGGATGATGATAGACATTTCAGGAAGTGATTGTGCTCTAGGAACTAAAGCATTTTGGCTTATGCAGGAAATTTACTGACTATATGTTCTGGTATCTGAAAACCAGAAATAAATTTCCAAGTACACAGCTAATAGCATCATAGAATTTTAAAGTGTATACAAATATGAAAGTGTGGGATAATATGAGGATTAGCAAAGAACATTGTCTTATTAAGGGAAAATTGTTAAATAGCCACATTTTAAATGTTTATTCTTTGATGGGTATCTTCCTTAGTGAGCATTATTTCCAGGAAGTATTTTTTAGTCTTTGGAATAAAACCTTTGCCAACTTGTATTGCACTATCTTTCTATTCCTACAGTATAATTTTATTTTCATTTTTCTGGCATCAGAAAACAAGTCAAAGTGAAATTTTTGAGTATAACGATAGATCTAGGGGTATTTGAATCAGTTTTGATGCATATTTCCTGGTAATCAAGTGATAAGTTTTGCAGTGTTGGTTCCATGAGCTTCTTAAATGTTCTCACAATGTTCCCTAAATTAGTGCTCATATAATTTCATGCAGTATATCTTTTTAATACCATAGTGTTAGAATGCTTCTCCATGGAAATTTAATTTTTGATATTAAGAAATAATAGAATATTTTATAAGTCTTGGTATATTTATGCTGGAATCGTCTCTATCACTGATGCATATTTTTTCTATACAGATCTACATAGCAGATAGATCTAGATGGCACTCATAAAATGAATGATGAAAATCAGGAAACAGTTAAAATTGCTTATTGTAATTATGGTTAACATGGTTAACTTATTCATTTAGCAGATATTCAATAAATATTAGATATTTATTAAATAGCTATGTTATAGACACTATGCTAAGTTCTATGAATACAGAGATAAAAAAAAAACATGGTCCCATTTCTTAAAAGCTCACATCATAGCCAGGGATATGTATTGATTTTATCTAGATACATATTGATTATAGCCTGTGCTGAATGTTAAAGCAGAGATGTGTGGAAGTGCTGTTGAAACAGAATAAAGAAAGGATTAGTTCTTTGATAAATTATCTGATAGAAACTAATGGAAGGAACATGGAGCACATTACAGAAAAAGTGACATTGAAATTGTACATTTAGTATAATTTGTCATCACTTCAGCCTAATTAATAATATTAAAACTATTGAGGATTTTCTTAGGTTGGTGTAAAAGTAATTGCGCTTTTTGCCATTAGTACCACCATCTCTATTATGGATAATTAAAGAACTTTTCTCTGAAATAATAGAACTTTATCCCATGTTCTATGCTTTGGAAATTTGGCAGTTTTAACCTGTGGTAAATAAAATATTTATCAACAGCAATGGGCATTCAGAATGGATGTTGACAATAGAATTAGAAGAGGGTCTAGAAAGACCCTATAGTACCTGTTAGCTCTCAATTATATGGTTATGGATACGTCTCTACACCTCAATTTTCCATCTTTCAAATATCACTAATACTTGTTTCTTTTTTCTTCGTTTTCTTTTTTTTTTTTTTTTGAGATGGAATTTTGCTCTGTTCCAGGCTGGAGTGCAGTGGCATGATCTGGGCTCACTGCATCCTCCACCTCCTGGGTTCAAGTGATTCTCCTGCCTCAGCCTCCCGAGTAGCTGGGACTACAAGCACACTCCCATGCCCAGCTAATTTCTGTATTTTTAGTAGAGACGGAATTTCAGCATGTTGGCCAGGATGGTCTCAATGTCCTGACCTCACGATCTTCGGCCTCCTAAAGTGCTGGGATTACAGGCATGAGCCACCACGCCTGGCCCAATACTTGTTTCTTTCATGCATGATATTTGTGAAGATAAAATGGGACAACATACATAAAGTAGTTGACACACGGAGTATGAATATTTAAGAAACATAAGGCATTACAATTTTTAAGAGTAAGAAAGAACATACATGACAAAAAATTACAGATATATCTGAAAGTGTGGAACAATTTTCTTCAGATGAAAAAAATGGGGAAAAATACTTTCCAAAAGACTACTTGGAAATTGGAAGGAGATGAAAGAATGGTGCTGGAAAAGGCGATTATTTGGAAGTGATCTAGGCAAAATACTGACCGTTCTATTTTTATGGGGGATAATTATTTTATATTACAGTTGTTCCCAATTTCAATGATCATCTCTGGTAATAATGTTAATGAACAGCCCTGGAGTGAGATGTCAGTATTTGACTGTGGCTGTTTGCAAACTCTGCTGTAATTATACACAGTTGTCTAATTGCTTAATTTATTGATGTTTTGCTGACATGTTTTTCAGCAACATTTGTGATTGCAGATATCTAATTATTTTTCTTCGGGCTCATTATCATACGTTTGCATTTTATTTGTCTGATTGCTGCAGGTGGAAACAATAGGTGATGCCTACTGTGTTGCAGCAGGACTCCACAGAAAAAGCCTCTGCCATGCTAAACCCATTGCTCTGATGGCCTTGAAGATGATGGAACTTTCAGAAGAGGTGCTGACACCTGATGGAAGACCAATTCAGGTAACCCTCCTAACAATCTGGCTTGAGTAGTAAATGCACCATTAACTGGAGGAGGCAAGTAATTCCATTCCAAGTCCTACTTTTTATAATTTATAGATCTAGACAAGTTGGGTGCTTAAGGAGGACAAGGGATGACTAGAGATAACTCTATAAATCCAGGAAAAGAACAAATGGAATATGGTCCAAGATAGGAAAAGTTTTGTGGAAGGCAAATTACTGTGGAGGAAAGAAAGAGCTAAAAGATTAGACCCAAAGGTTACTGCCTGTGACCAGGTCACCAAATTCAAGCAAGAATGATGGTGAGATTCGGAGTTTTAGAGGTAACCCAAGAAGTAAAACACACAAAAAATGAAGAAAATGGCAGACCTACACAACTTCCTGTAAGTAGTATACAGGTTTTCCTTGTGAAACTTCAGACCTCAGAGTTACTTCTGCAGTTTTTCTTGTGGCAGAGTTTGAAGGTTGCAGCCTAATAACTGTAAAAACTTGAAAACAGTGGAAAGTCCAGCTCCTGGTGTGTTGTACTCCTGGTTCTGATGGTCTTCTGCACTCTGAGGTTTACCTCCGGGAATGAATGAGGTTATCTGTTGTATTTCTGCTAGAGCCCAGTGGTGGATCTCAGAAGTGTCATTACTTTGAAACCAGAAATCTTATATTTGAGGAAGTAAACTTGAATTCAAGTCCACCCTTTTATAACAGCTCACCAGCTAAGAGTTAAGAAAACACGTGGGAAAAAAAATAGCCAAAAATGTGAGTACCGTTCTAGTTCTGGTATTACAGCAGACTGGGGACCCTGAACAATCTGATTAAAATTATGATAATATTGGGTTAAAGATATTAAAAAATATTTTTTTAAAAAACTATTAGGCACTTCGCTCAACTCATAGGCAAGAGAGACATGCCAATTATACTATGTGTGTAGATTAAAAAAAAAAAAAAACCCTAATTGGTGAATTTAACTTAAGAGCCCTGTTACTAGCAATGATAGAGGGAAACTAGGAAGTACTATTCCCCCAGAAGATGTCAACTTCAATCCTATCTTCAAATAAACTCTGCAGATTTTATCTGTTTTAAAAAATATGCGCCTGGTTTATGATTAGTTTTTATTTTTTAATTTTTTTCCTGATAAGCTGGAAGGTTTAATTTTTTTTTATTCTTTTATAGCTTTATTGAGGTATAACTTCTATACAATCAAATTCACTCACATTAGATGTGCAATTTAATGAGTTTTTAAATATCTATACAATCATCCAATCACCACAATGTTTTTAGGCTTTGTTCTGAAATCTTCTATTTAATGTCTGTTTCGGTAATTTATATTTTCTGTTTTTCTTTATCAATCTTGCCTAGTCTCTACTAAAAATACAAAAAAATTAGCCGGGCATGGTGACGTGTGCCTGTAATTCCAGCTACTGGGGAGGCTGAGGCAGGAGGATTGCTTGAATCTGGGAGGTGGAGGTTGCAGTAAGCCAAAATTGTGCACTACACTCCAGCCTGGGTGACAGAGCGAGAGTCCATCTCAAAAAAAAAAAAAGAAAGAAACTAGAAAGAAAGTGAACAAATTAAACCCAAGATAAGTAATTTTAATGTTTTAAATGATACATATTTATATCTTTTATAATTTGTAAACTTTTGACCTGACTAGTTCACAAAAAGTCCTTTCCTACTCAAGTCAAAATTTTCTAATGATAAATTTATAGTTTTATAGTATGGATTTTTACACTTAACCCACCTGGAAGATAAAGATTATTAAAACTGGTAATAACACAATACTAAAAAAAGTCACACACACATACACACAGACACACACACGAAAACAAAGTACTATGGGGGAAGAACCGGGGGAAATTATAGATGAGAAAGACAGATCTGGAATGTTTTCAGACATCAAGCTTATCATACACAGGATTAAAATCACAATGTTTAATGTAACTATAAGAAATAAAAGAGAAGCTGAAAACTGTGAGAAGTGGACAAGATTTGAGAAAGAACCAGAGAACTTCTAAGCAATCAAGATAATACTTTAGAAAAGAAGAGAGAACAAAGTGGGTAAGTTTAAAAGCAGATTAGACATAGATGAAGCAAGAATTTGTTCACTGAAAGAACTGAAGAAATTATCAATACTTAAGTTCAGATATTTAAAAATGAGGAAATATGAATAAAAGAATGTAAAATATAAAATATGTGGGAGAAGGGAGGAGAGAGTGGAAAGATGTAATATATATTCAACTGAGTTCCAAATAGAGTGGATGCAAAAAAGATAATTATTTTCGAGAACTATTAAAAGATGTCAGTCAGTACCTAGACACAGTAATTTAAAAGAATTTTGTGAAAGTTAAGCCACAGGAATCCAAAACTAAACCCATCTTAATG
This sequence comes from Ateles fusciceps, assembly GCA_036589455.1. NCBI lineage: Eukaryota > Metazoa > Chordata > Mammalia > Primates > Atelidae > Ateles > Ateles fusciceps. Next base: position 4,299,869 of record JAZHEH010000479.1, on the reverse strand, counting down.
AGACTGCAGGGCATCAGAGAAAAAAGAGTACTTGATAAACTATAAAAGTGACATTGATCCATGTGAAAAGGACAAGGTATTCAATAAATGATTGGGGGACCATTGGCTATTCGTGAGGAAAACTGAAATTGGTATTCTACTTCATGAATCTGCATATAAATCAGTTATCAGTGGGGGGAGGTAAATGTAAAGATTCATACTATAAAACTATAAATTTGTCATTAGAAAATTTTGACAAGTAGGGAAGGATTTTTTGTGAACTCCAGGTCAAAAATTTGCAAATCATAAAAGTTTAGAACATTAAAATTAAAACCTTCCTGTTTAGTTAAGAATAACTAAAAAATAAAAATACAAACATAAGCTAGGAGAATATTTTTGTAACACATGTAATCAGTAAGTATCTAGTTAACCTTGTCAGTAATCAAATCAATATAAATTTACAACACTATCATCTAGCGTTTCTCTTTAGTAGTTTGACACAACTTTGGAAGTCTGACAGTGCCACTGTTGGTGAGGATCTGTAGCAGCAGGAAATCTCACCCATAGCTAGTAGAAGTATAATCGGTACAATTTACTTGGCATTAGCTGGTAAAATTTAACTTTTGCATATCCTACAATCCAGCATTTCCTCTCCTAGATGTTTACACATGTAAGAAGGAAGTACTTGGCATGTATAGTAAAAGTCACACACAAGATTATTCACAGGAATAGTTTTAATAATAGTCTCTAACTGAAGCTAATTCAAATATCTATCAACAGTAGGATAAATTGTGATATATTTATACCTTGGTATACCATATAGTTGGGAAATGAATGATCTCAGCTACTGACATCAACATGGATGAATGTCAAAAACATAATCTTGAACAAAAGAATCAAGTCATTAAAGAATGCTACAGTATTAGTCTGCTTAACTAAAGTTTAAAACTGGAAGAATTGAAAAAATTCTATTTAGAAATACCTGCAATGATGGAAGAAACTGTTTAAAAAGGGAGGGAATGTGTAATGCAAAATTCAGGCTGGTGCTTATCTCTGAGGGCAAGATGATGGGAAGGAAGAGGATACAATAGGGAAAATAAACATAATATAAAATTTTTTTTCTTTAATATGCACATATATGTTTATATTTGACCATTTAAAAGTGGAAAGAGAGTTTTCTAACTAACTTGCCGGTGATGAAAATGGGAAAATATGGAGCATTCAAAATAAAAATCTAGCTTAAGTTCCCTCAGGGCATAATTATTGAGTTATTTCAAATATATGAATGGTTTTTCTACCACTGCCAAGAAAACAAACAAAAGGAATACTGTCTCAGATCTGCTACACACTGCAAATATAGACATTTCAGACTGAACTAATCAGTTCTTAAATGTTCAGGCCTACCAGCTGGGCAGGCTTCTCATTTGGGGATTGTTTTGGATGTTGGATTTTCTTTAATGGAGAATATGTTTGTATTGAATTTAGCATTGTGGTAGCACAGTTAAATTACCAGAGAACAAAACCAGGGAATTGTGTTTTACGGTGTGTTCATCAGTATTTTCATTTGTGTGATATAATATTAGCTCTTTCTTATGAATCAGATAGTCTTATTATATCAGAAGAGGAAATGTCCACAAAGATTTAATAAGAATGCAGACAGAGAATTCAAAACAATAAACCCCACCTTAATAATTTTAACTTCATTACTAATTTATAGTATTTTCATGGTTTGGAATTATTTCTCAGCATATTAATTTGATTTTAAATTGCCTGCTGGCTTGATGCTATGGGAACATTTCCAAACTTATTAAGAGAATCTTTTATTATAAAAATGCTGGGAGGTTGTAGTAGAGTTGACATGTGATAGGTGATTCTTTACCTCAAATTATATAAGTTTTTAGGAGATTTAAATTATTAGTTATTAAAATTGTAATTGCACAAAACTCAATCCAGTTGAATTTTGAAAAATAAATTGATAATTTTTATATGGTTTTATAACCTTTGAGGCATGCTGTAACAATGGGAAATAGGAGCCAAAATTGTCATATACAATTGCTTGGAAGTGATCGGTAATGCCCTTGACTCACTAATTGTAAAACTGCCTGTATTTCCTTTTTTTTTAATTTTGAAAATAACCAGAGAATGTAGCATTTTGTTTTTTTCAGTCTATAAATACTCAAGCAAATTATTGTTCTATAAGTACTCTAATGAAACTTAGAGGCTACTTCTAGACTGTATCTATAAGGCATATATAAAAATGGTCTATCTATACAATAAATTCTGAAAACTCAGTTCATGGTGACTTTAATTAGGACTGCTTTTGTAAAGAGTTACTAGAAATTTTTCACACTTGATCAGTATGATATTTCTTCTGCTGGCTGAAAATATGGAAAAATCAGCATTATGACTATTTCCTTTTTGTTCCTCCCAAGGGAGAATCTGATTTTCCTTTTTTTTTTCCCCCTGAGACACAGGGTCTTGCTCTGTTGTCCAGGCTGGAGTCCAGTGGCATGATCACAGTTTACTACAGCCTCAACCTCCTGTGCTCAAGGGATCTTCCCAACACAGTCTCTGGAGTAGCTAGGACCACAGACATGTGGAATCACACATGACTATTTAAAAACATTTTTTTTTGCTAGAGATAGGGGTCTCCCTATGTTGCCCAGGCTGTTCTTGAACTCCTGGCCTCAAGCAATCCTCCAGCCTCAGCCTCCTAAAATGTTGGGATTACAGGCATGAGCCACCATGCCAGGCCTGAATTTTTAAATCTTAAACCGTAGAGAACTGAAAAGTGAAATTAGATTTATATTCTTTCTCCCTTGTTTGCACTAGCTATATTGTGAATTCACTAGAAAAATGTATTACTTTACACTGTTCTTTAATCTTGGGAACCTCATCTTATAAGGGTATTTTGAATAGTTTTTAGTGCTGACTGGCTAACTTATACTAATGGTTTAACCACACTTTGATTAAAATAACCAGATATTTATTAATGCCTATCATTTATTCTTTCTTTAAAAAAAAAGCTGTTGATAGGGAAAGGGAAGTTGGGTCAAGGATTAACTAGAGAATGTGCTTAGGGTATATTAGAAAGACAAATAGCGTTTTCATGATTTAAGGCTTTTGAAGAATATTGACTGTGTCCAAATGTCTTTTAATTCTGTACTTAGTTTAAAAACTATTTTCATTAAATTTTATCTCATAGGCATACAAATTCAAATTTTCTTCATTAGTTCAAAGAACAGTACATTTTATATAATGAGGCAAGTATGGAGACATTTTGAAATAGAGTTAAACAATGTGTAATCATGTTGTAATACTAATGTGTTTAGCAATCTCAATTGCAAATCAGGGAAATGCTATGAGAAAAAGACTCATAGCATTTCCCTGATTTGCAATTGAGATTGCTAAACACATTAGTATTACTGACTGGTACAAAAGCAGGAATATTATCATAGAATTTACATGTGTTGTAATATATTAAATTATGGCTCCTTAAGCTTCAACTTTTAATGAGTTTACAGGACTTTTTGAGATTATGCAGTAATTATTCTCTAATTAATTTTTAATTTTTAAATAGTTGTTGCTATTTGCAAAGGAAACCTGATGTTATTTTAATATCTGGAGGGATTTGGTTTTTGGGAATATTTCAATATTTAATTAAACCTGTCAGATTACAGCATGGGATAGTATTTAGAAAAATGAAAAACTAATTACAGTCAGCACTCCATATGCATGAGTTCTGCATCCTTCGATTCAGCCAACTGCAGGTCAAAAATGTAGGTAGGCCAATGATAGTTGCATCTGCACCGAACATGTATAGACTTTTTTTCTTGTCATTATTTTCTAATACGGCATAACAACTACTTACTTATTATCTACAACACATTACATATTATAAGTAAATATACTTTAAAAGTACATATTAAAGTATGTAGGAGAATGTTCATAGGTTATATGCACATACAATACTACTTAATATAAGGGCCAAAAGTCTCTTATATTACTTATAATACCTAATAAAAAGTAAATGCAACATAAATCATTGTAATACCTTATCATTTTGTTTGTATTTTTTAATTGTTGAATTGTTATTTGTTTGTATATATTTTTATTTCAAATTTTTAATGCCATATTTTCAATCCACACTTGGTTGAACATGCAGATGTGGAACCTGTGAATACAGAGGGTCGACTGTATTTGGTAACCTAATTAATTTTCTAAGATTCTTTGATAATTATTTATTTATAAGACTCAAATTAGTACCTTTTAATCTCAATGTGTGTGTATTTATTTGAAATGTTCTATTTCTGGAGACTATATACATATAAGGAGAAAAACCTAAAGGGTCAGAAAAAACTACATAGGCATTATATAAAATTGCTGTTAAGGTATCGATCCCAGTTGTCCTCACTTATCATGTTTATCAATTAGGAGTATTTAAATTTGCTTTTAATCTCCTAGATAATGCATATAGTGGCAGTTCTCATAAGTCGCTGTGGTGTCGTAGCAATAGTATAGAAAAATACTATATAATATTCTGGTGAAATTTATGACTAGATAATTTTCCAGTAGACTCATTCTGCATAGTAAATTTGGGAACTGTAAATTTGTTTGTGTTTTTAAAAAGCATTTAAAGTTTTAATATTTTTGAGTTTACCAGCAAAGTTATGAGCGTCTTCTGTAGTTTGCTTTCTTTTAATAATCAATGCCTTATTGTATATACTCTCCTTAGATCTGTTTTCTAACTTGCTAATACTTCCATCAGTTGGTTGTAAAAATTATTTACGAAAGTCATCCGCTTAATGCTTAAATGCTGATTGTAGCGGCTGATAGTGTTTTACAGTTCCATTCATCTGACCAAAGTTTTCATACTGTCTTTATGTATTTTCTGGAATCCATCATCAGTAAGGATTGTAAACACTTCTCCTGGTAAGTCCGTCTCTAGAACTTCTGCAGTCTATTACATAATCTGCTCTTTCACTTAATTTTTAGTCATATTACTTGTTTCCTGTGCAACTAATTACTATTTTTTTTGTTTGAGTGTGGGAGATTGTATGTAAAATATCATAGAAATAATTTAAGACTTAGAATGATTTTTCAGGCAAATGTTAGTGTGCTTCTTGAAAGAGACTAGCGACTCTAGCATTCAGGGATTAGGGGGATCTAAAACTGGGTTTTGGTCTCTGTGATGACCTGTCTACTTCCGGTTCTCCTCCATGTTTTGGTGCTACCCTTTTACCTGTGACCATGGTCCCATCTCAAAGTGGGGGAGGGCTTTCTAAGGTCTTTCCCCTAGGAATTCTTAGACTGCAGTTTATGTTCTCTTAGCCCTGCCTGTCAAAAATGCTGCTTAGCTTCTCAACCTTTCCATTACCTTTTCTGGAGCCAGAAGATGCCCACACGATAAAAGCACCCCCCCAAGTTTACTGTTCACTTCTCAGGTTTATTTTCTGCCATATCTTGATACAATCATTTTTCATTACCTTGTTAGCTGACCAGCATAGGGTAATTCAAATGATATAACCTGTTATTTTATGTGTGTGTATATATATATATGTGTATATATATATATATATATATATATATGTGTATATATATATATATATATATATTGCTAAGTTTCACAATAATTCTGTGCAGGAAGTATTGCTATTAATTCCATGTTGTAAATAAGTAAAGAAAAAAAAATAGCTAACCAGAGCTCCTAATGAATATACTGTGTATACATTAAATGGAAGCATGCTAAATAAAATTTGTATTGTCAGATTTTCCTATTTCCTTGAATAGTCCGTTAAAGTTAGACTTTTCATGGCTATAATGTTCAAGAAATTTAAATGTATATTGTATGTCCTCTTTTCAAAACTGCAATGAGATACCATCTCATGCCAGTTAGAATGGTGATCATTAAAAAGTCAGGAAACAACAGATGCTGGAGAGGATGTGGAGAATTAGAAAAGTTTTTACATTGTTGGTGGGAGTATAAATTAGTTCAACTATGTGGAAGACAGTGTGGTAATTCCTCAAGGATCTAGAACTAGAAATACCATTTGACCCATCAGTCCCGTTACTGGCTATATACCCAAAGGATTGTCAATCATTCTCCTATAAAGACACATGCACACGTATGTTTATTGTAGTACAATTCACAATAGCAAAAGACTTGGAACCAACCCAAATGATTGACTGGATAAAGAAAATGTGGCACATACACGCTATGGAATACTATGCAGCTATAAAAAAGGCTGAGTTCATGTCCTTTGCAGGGACATGGATAAAGCTGGAAACCATCATTCTCGGCAAACTAACACAGGAACAGAAAACCAAACACCACATGTTCTTACTCATAAGTGGGAGTTGAACAATGAGAACACATGGACACAGGGAAGGAAACATCACACACTGGGGCCTGTCGGGTGAGGGTTAGGGGGAGAAACAGCATTAGGAGAAATACCTAATGTAGATGAGGGTTGATGGGTGCAGTAAACCACCATGGCACGTGTATATCTATGTAACAAACCTGCACCTTCTGCACAGGTATCTCAGAACTTTAATTTTAAAAAATAAAGAAGGAAAAAGTGGAAGTAAGTGCTCTATTTTAAAGATACTCCATCCAAACGTAAAGTAATTAATTTTTAAATTAGAAAGTAAAAGAGATTCCAGCTGCAAGTGGAGGTGGTGGGACACGCCTGTAGTCCCAGATACTTGGGAGGCTGAGGAGTGAAGATGGCTTTACTCCAGGAGTTTGATACCAGCCTAGGCTGGACAGCATACTAATATCTTGTCTAAAAAAAAAAAGATTAAAATCAGTTATGTGGAAAAAAAATGATATTTAAAACTGCAATCACTGGCCAGATTGGGTGGGGGAATCTATTAGTCATGATGGTCTGTTTTTTTGTTTTTTTGTTTGTTTTGTATTTTCCCCTTGTTTATTGTTTGTTGTGGATTGTAATGCAGAAGCTACACATTTAAACATGTTATATTTACATTATTTCATAGGGTAGTCATTGAATTTAAAGATTAGGTCATATTCTATTTAATTATTTTTATTTATTGAGCACATTTATTTATTTTCATCATAGGATTACCCTTCTGGCATGATGCAATAGTGCTGAACTTTAATAGACAAAATTATTTATTTATTGAGCACATTATTTGTTTTAATTATAGAATTATTCTTCTGGCATGATGCTATAGTGCTAAACTTTAATAGACTGAGCATCCTTAATGCCTTACAAGTCCTCCATAAGATATGAGCATAATGATTTAAAACAATATTGCATCTGTGGTGTGTATGTCAGTGAGACAGAATTCCACTGCTAGTTTATTTTAGCTTTTATCTGTAATCATGAAAGATTCCAATTTTATATAACCACAGAATTTTAATCATATTTTCAGACTATGAAGTAGTTTATCAGGCATACATTTCTAAAAATGCTAGTGTTACTGAAAAGTTCTGTTATGATATTTGGCAAACAGATTTCCCAAGAAGTTCTTTTGTGAAGATACTTGCATATTTATGCTACCGAAAAAATAGTAATAATAAGTTAGTGGAAGGAGAAATAAACCCAAGTGATGGAAAAATAAGCTAAACTGATTCACATGAAACTGTGCAGGCAAAGCACAAAATTGCTTTGTTTGATTTTGTGCAGCAGTCTTTTGACTTCACATTTTTGGAAGAGAAATATATTCTTTAGTGGAGACATGGTTTGAGTATTTTATGTTAGTCTGTTAAATATTATCACTATGAGGATAAAGACTTCTAAATAAGTTTTAATCTATTTCATGTGTTTTATCCTGCTTCTTGTCTCCAAACAGTGTCCCACTAAGACTAGTGATAAAATGTCCACAGAAGAGGCTAAAAGTTATATTAGCAAAGGCACTCATTTGATTTGATTTTTGTGTGGTGTGCTTTAGAAATGTGAAACTTCCAAAAAGCTAGGAAGCTCATGATTTTATCTATCTGAGGTTTATGTAAAGAATAGGAATCTCCATCTGCCAAAATTTTTTTTCCCCCTAAAGAGACAGTAAGATGTGATTTCATCAACCCATTTAGTAGGAGCCCATTATCTTTACCATATGGTCCCTTTTTTTGGTGTTTTTGAACAGATTTTTCATCTTTTACTGACACTTTGTCTCTTTTAAGGCTATGTGCATATAGGCCAACAGTAGCAGCATGACTTAAAAAATGACATGAAAATAGCAAGATACAACATGTAAGACACAATGTGCTACCTGCATGCTAATCACACTATTGATTTAGCTTTTACGTTTTTGACCTGTTATGGCTTTGAGATCTCATATCTAGTTCCAAATAAAAGTTTAAAAATTATCTCTTCTCTTTATTAGTTTTCTAAAACTACAAAAATAAAATGATCCCTGAAAACTAGTATTATAGTAGTTAAAATCACCTGTAATTTACCAACCAATTATAGCCATATTTTACAGTTTTATGTGTCTTTACAGTCTTCTCATATTAACATACTCAATACAAATGCATAGAAATAGAAGGTACAGACTTAAAGAGTAGATTCTTTTAAAAACTGAATAAGCTTCATTCAGCTTGGTGATGTCATGACACACAGCGTACCAAAGATGTGCATGCAGCCTAAATATGCAGAAAAAACATTGAGTAGCCCTAGGAAGCATCTTTCATTATTATTAATTCACTTTGGTTTTGTGTTTTTATGCTCCTACAATTAAATTTTTGAGACACTGGAAGGTAGCTCTTTAATCACCTGAGTTGCAAATGTGGTACTAACAGTTCAGTGTCGCAAGTGCTTTTCAAAGTATGTTAAGCTTTTTGTTGATGCCATGTCAGGCATATGGTAATTGTCTGGGTCACCACTATAATATTCCTTGTTTAGAATGTGGTTTCCTAGCAACTCTTGCCTTTTACTAATGGCAGAATTGATTTCTGCACATCTGTAATGCTTTCTACTGCATCAGAAATTGTTACCTTGTGTGCAAATGTTATAAGACCAAATTTACATGTAGATTCAATTCTAAGAAATTATTTTGCTTTATCACTTGCCTTTAATATGTTTGTTCAGAGGTTAAACCAATCATAAAAAAATGAATTCAGAAAACCTCATTAATTCAGATTCTTTAGGGAAATATGGTAATTTTGACAAAAATGTCCAAAATACATGCAAATAGTTCTTAGAGGGGGGACCTCCTGAAGTTGAAGAAACAGAGTAATTTTGATGGTCAAATTACCATGTAATCAAGAGGTTGATAGAACACAGGTCCAGAGTATGCATGGGGTGTCCCAGGGGAGAAAGGGCTTACTTTGGAGGCTTGCTATTGCAACTCAAATGAAGCTTGATTCTACATGAAATCTGGCTGGAGCCTTGCTGGCAGCGACTTTTACTTATTTGTTCAACAAATGTTTTTTGCATGCTTACTATTTTCTAAACAATTGGCTAGGTATTAGGAATGTAAGGGTAAGCAAATTAGATATGTCCCTGATCCCCTCAACAATTACAGTCTGTAGAACCAACAACTACAAATAACTAACTTGGTGAGGAAGGAGAAACAGACACCGTTTTCTCTCAATACTGTTTTCACCTTAATATCGAGAGGTTTTGGTTAGGTTTTTAGAAATATCTGTCAAAGTCTTTACATTCTTTGTAGAGCAAATATTCAAGATGTCATTTATATTTAGACCTATATTATTTTGGTGTCTTTTTAGATTTCATATGTTCTTAGGGAAGTGGGTTTGAAAGCATTGAAAACCAACTATGTGGTAGTGGCTAGATTGACAGTTTACATATCATCTCACTTAATCTATACAACTATGAAGAGCGTATATGCAATTTTTATATATTTAAAAGATAAAAAAATAAGACATCAGGGGTTAAAAGTATATATAAGATTATGGAGACAAAAATGCATATTAGACATCTTCCAGATGTCAGACTTGTGCCACGTCTGTATGCACTTTTTTATTCCTGCCCCCCCCACAAAAAACTCTGCAAAGTAAGTTTCATTAATCTTATTTTACATTTAAAGAATTTGAGATTTAGAAAGTTTGTATAATTTGATCAAGGTTATGTAGCTAGCCAATTGCAGAACTAAATTTGAATCCAGATATATCTGCTTAGAAAAAAGGAAAAAACTTGGCTTTTATTCATTATAGCAAACTGGCCAATTCATCACCAGAATGCCCAGAGTAGAATTTTATTACCTGAGTACTTCATAATAAGAGTTACCTCTCACCTACTGCTTACTAAGTGCTCAGCATTATGCCAAGCCAGACTGCGTGAGCATTCTCTTACATGTCCTCTCCCTCCCTAATATATATAGATATACACATATACCTGTATAATTAATTTATTTACATGTATAGATGTGTTTTAGGCATATTTTCATATTTGTGAAATATGCCTGTACTGTATATACATAAGTATTACAACAGTCATGGACCATGAATTAGATGTTATCTCTATTTAAAAATGAGAAAACCAAGACTCAGAATGGTTAAGAGACTTTTTGTCAAATAAGAGTAAATAAATCAATAATACTAAATAAGAGTTGATTCAGAATTAGAATTCAAATCTATTTGATTTCAAAGTTCATGTTCTTAACTGTTACCATATGCTGCCACTCACAATACACTTAGAATGTATTTAATATAATTTCTGAACTTACGACTAAGCTAATAACTTTAATCTTCCATAAAAAATTAATGCTTGTCCCTTTTCCTTAAGCAAGAAGTGTGAAGACGTAATAGCAGTGCAATGTCTTGAAGGCATTTCAACTCGAGGCAAACTCTATTGACTATACCTCTACACAGAGACGTTGAAGTAATAGGATAATTATATCGACATTTAACAGAATGAGTTGAAAATTGATAGTTCTATAGAATTTCAAAATCTCTGAAGAAAAAATTAAGTTGGGAATATTGAAATAGATACTTCTGTAATATTAGCTTTTTATACAAAATGGAAGAAACGATTTTCTTTCTGTGGCAACATAATAATCCAAAAACTAGGGACGCAGAGATTTAAAACCACATCAGAGAATACAAAAGGAATATTTACTCTTTTGGACATATTAGTTTCCAGATGGTATCAGTTGATCCTGTTGGATATTAAGTTATCTAACTTTTTTTTTTCATTTATAATAACAAAAAGCACTGATTCAAAATAAAAAATGTAGTCAAATAGTTTGATCAGCCAGCCTGTAAGCCTTTACTGAATTTCTCTCATGTGCAAAACTATGTAATTGAGTTGCAGACTGAACTGCATGAGTGCCAAATACTAATCTGCTTTTTTTCTTGGCTCTCAAGTCAAAATTCTGTCTACACAATACCCAAACATCTGGTCACTTAAATCCATTCAGTCAGAAATTCAATTGACCGCCCAGATTTTCTGACTCCCAGAATTCTATTCAACTTGTTTGCTTTAATTAATTAGTTTATCTAAAAACTATGTCAAATAGGCAATAGCCTATATTTAGTTATTTCAATAGTACTTGGCATCTTACCTATGAAAAGGTACAGTTATGGAGGGAAGAAAACACAGATTCTATTCCTCCTACCTCCATCAAGCTTTTTTAACAGACTTGGTGTTGTTTTCTGCCTCCTATACTGTTTGCCATCCTTTTTGAGTTGGTCTAACCCATCTCTCACTGCCCCCAACTCTCGGGACCCCTCAGGCTCCACTGCTGTCTCAATTTGTAAAAGTGACATCAATTTTCTATGAATTACCTAAGAATAACTTACCAACAAAAATTACGTTGTTATGGATAATGTGGGTAAAACTATTGATACTGGTTAATTTAGGGGAAAGTGCTTTTTCTATTTTTAATCTTACAGTTTTATATCTTTTTACATTTTCCAAATATATGTATGAATTACTTTTATTTATGTGTTCACTTTTAATATCAATAGAAATTATATGGGAGGTACCATCATGGACCGTTTTTCTTTTTTAAAGTTTCCTATATTAAAATAACTCATAAATATAATTTCTAAATGACATAAGCACAAATTCTCACTTATATATTTGGTTCATAGGAAATAATCAGCAGGCAATGCCTAAAATTTCCCAGAATAAAATTTTTTATTGGCGAAAAATTGGTCGGAGCATCCAATGTTTTTGACAAAATTACGTTGTGAAACATTTGGCAGCCTAATGAGGATCTGTAGAAATAATAAACATAAAAGAAAACTATACTGGCAGAAATTAATGTGAGCAAACTACTGCTTAAATGAGTCACAAATCATCACTGTAAAATTTCAATGGAAAAAACTCATGCCAATTAAAATACTTTCAGAGGGACACAACTGGAAATGTAAAATATTAGAATTAATTTATATAGAAAATAGATAAAATAATTAAATTGACTTAATAGCGTTTAGTCCAGAAAATAATTTTCTGCATAACAATTCTTCAGCATTAGTAAATTTCTTCATTCAATCTTTGTACTTCTTCGTTAGGTACAAACGTCTTGAACTATAACTATTTTATTAGCCTAAGGAATTATTTGATGAATTAACAGAAGCTGTATCACGGTTCTAGACATTCATGCTCAATACACTGAATTAAATGTTACCAACGCTTGGAGAAAGTAGAGAATTTTATTTAGTTGTTACGGCAGTGATAGCTGTTATATTTTTTTATGATTATAATTTTTTTTCTCCTATCCTTAGCTGCACAAGTAAATATTCTTTTATATTTGCAACTTTTTGCCATGGCATTTACCTCATACATAAATAAGTAAATACATTGACTTCCAGGTTTTTAATGTTCCCCATTTCTTTTTCTTTTCTTTTCTTTCTTTCTTTCTTTCTTTTTTTTTTTTTTGAGACAGAGTCTCGCTCTGTCACCCAGGCTGGAGTACAGTGATGTGATCTCATCTCACTGCAACCTCCATCTCCCGGGTTTAAGCAATTCTCCTGCCTCAGCCTCCCGAGTAGCTGGGACCACAGGCACCCACCACCACACCCGGCTAATTTTTTCTGTTTTTGGTAGAGAGGGGATTTCAACATATTGGCAAGGCTGGTCTTGAACTCCCGACCTTGTGATTTGCCCGCCTCAGCCTCCCAAAGTGCTGAGATTACAGGGTGAACCACTGTGCCCAGCCTTCCCCCTTTCTTTTTTTGTGTTTTCTCATCTTTCTCTTACTCTAAATTGCATATTCAAAATGTTGTCCTTTTGAAAAATACTAAACTTATCCCAGGCTCATATTTCACCCCAGCACTCAAAACATAAATTAGTAATTTTGTTACCCAAACTGTAATGAAGTAAAGTAGACATGCCTCATTACACAGGTATTGAGAATACCTATTATGAGGTTATGATATAGTGATTATACTGTGCTGTACGCAGTTCAACATCTTGTGCTATATTAAAATCACTTTACTAGTTGTTTATGTTATTGTAGCACACTATATTCAAACATTGTTGTGTGTTATTTTTCATTTTAACTCCTCTTACTTTGTGGTTAGGAAGGCATGCCCAGGGAAGCAAGAGTCAAACCATATTTTAAGAATATACAGTTTATCAGAAATCTAACCTTAACAAATCATGTCAAAACTTCCCTTTTAAACTTGGTGCTTCAAGGCTGTTTACACCTTCAAAAATTTGCTCCAAAACTACTAATTCCTGTTTTACATTGGGAAAGTTATTAGTGTATTAAAGTAGATTGATATTTAGACTTAAAAACTATCTCGGGCAAACATATTTCTATCCAGCTGTATGGCATTGTTTTGATGGCCAGTTTATGCCAGATTCCAGAGCCAAATATATTTGCCTGAGGTCTCCACATGTTTTCTGATTTGCTGCTGGTGTCTGAAAAAGCAGTGCAACTATGACTGTAAATTCAGCCTTTTTGCTTTACTGAACTGGGGCTAGCATATCCATCCTTCTTTTCTTATGGTTTAGTTTAGCCAGAAATGGACCAGAGATAATTTACAAAAGGATAATTATATAGTAGTTTAGGAAATTTAGTTGTGAATAACTAAACTTTTTAGGTTTTTAAAAGTTGGAAATTTGAAGATCAACTCTCATTTCATACATGATAAAAAATATATCAAAAAAGTATTTGATTATACTCAGTTATGTAACTAGTTAGCACTAGGATCTGAACATTTAAAATTCACCAGGGAAGCTAATGAAGAAGATAAAGCCAGAAGAAGGAGAAATAATTTTGTAGTTTTTCTTTTTCTGACAACTATCATCATGATAGAAGAAATATCATTTGAAAAACATGTTTTTGAAGATATTACACAAAAGAGGTGGGAAATTGCACAAATCTGTGGCAGAAGTTCCAATTATCTTGACCTCTCGAGTGTCATTTCTCTATTATCAGGGTATTACTATTTTTATTGTTTCATTTTTAATCTTTTAAAACTATTAGTTCTTTCCCTAGTCCTGTCTTCCTTCTGCAAAAGCCTCTTATTATGAATATGGGTCAATTATTCACATAGAATTTAGCCAAAGTTGACAAATAGATTTTTTCCTTTTAACCTTTACCATTTTCTATGGATATTCTAGGCCAGTTATTTGTTAGCTTATAAGAGAAGGAAAAAACAATAAATGTGTACCTTTATATCCCCACACCTCTTCTGTATTAGCTCTCAGAAAATATGAATTTTTTGAAAATACCAGACTTTTAAAAATAATGGTGCATCTTTAGGAATATTTATTTTTTAATAATTTCTTCTATTTGTTACCATCCTCAAGTATGTCAAAGAAATTAGGATAAAATTATTTTACCTACTTTGTCCAAATATCAAATTATAAATACTATTCATTTATTAAAAAGTGAAAAACTATGACTATTATACAAATATATGCTCACATAAATGATAGTTTTATGTATAATTTCTTAAAGTTTCGGCCCACTTTAGAAATTCACATATAGCCATGCCTCCAAACTCATCATAGCTTAGAATTGTTCTAACTATAGAATCTCAACTCCAAATGTCTTTTCATAGTTAAAATTACTTGTTCTTTTGCCACTTTCTATTCTACCATTCTCACTCATCACTGTGATGTATAAATCTTTATACATCCTTATGTTTCCAGTCTATTTGGAGTATATTAGTTTTCTAGGTCTGACATAACAAAGTACCAACAAACTGAGTGGCTTGGAACAACAGAAATTTGTTGTCTGGCAGTTCTGGAGGCTAGAATCCTGAGATCAACGTATTGGCCACACCATGTTTAATTTGAACATACTAGGGAAGGAGCAATTCCAGTTCTCTCTACTGTTGCTAGATTCTGGTAGTTCCTTGGCAGCATAACTCCAGACTTTACATGGCATTCTCCCTGTGGGCATGTATGTATCTGTGCCCAAATGTCGTCTTCTTCTTTTTTTTTTTTGAGACGGAGTTTTGCTCTAGTCACCGAGGTTGGAGTGCCGTGACGCGATCTCGGTTCACTGCAAGCTCCGCATCCAGGGTTCAAGCGATTCTCCTGCCTCAGCCTCCCTAGTAGCTGGGATTACAGGCTCCCGCCACCAAGCGTCAGCTAATTGTTTGTATTTTTAGTAGAGACGGGGTTTCGCCATGTTGGCCAGGATGGTCTGGAACTCCAGACCTCAGGTGATCCGCCCTCCTCGGCCTCCCAAAATGCTGGGATTACAGGTGTGAGCCACGGTGCCTGGCCACTTCTTTTTATAAGGATACTAGTCTATTGGATTGAAGGGGGGTGGGTCCACCCTGCTCCGGTATGAATTCATATTAATTTGACTAATTATATCAGCAATGACCCTATTTCTAATTAAGGTTAAATTCTGAGATACTGGGAATTAGGAACTCACCATATGAATTTGATGGGGGAGGGCACAATTCAATCCATAATGCCTTCTTTCTTATCTAGAAAAGAAGAATCACAGTATCTCCTATCTCAACATGGTTCCTACCACCCCTCTAATTTTATTCTTCTTTGTCTTCCATCATACAGAACTACCTAAGTAGAAAATTCTTGCTCTGGAATTAATGGACATTACTGGTAAAAATTATATAATCATGGTAATTAAATACTCATTAAGAATGCATACCTTTTGAACTCAGCTGGGCCCTAAATCTGTAGGGATCTTGTTTCACTATCCCCTAGCTGTGACTGTTGAAAATACTTGTCACTTTTTAAAATAATTTCAACTTTTACTTTAGATTAAGGGGTACATGTGCATGTTTGTTACATGGATATGTTGTGTGAGGCTGAGGTTTGGGATACAAATGATCCCATCACCTAGGTAGTGAGCATAGTCACTGCATCTGTCTGTCTTCTAACTTTGCTACTTTTACTCCAAACAGATTCCTCCTTTCCAAATTAAATAAAATGCTAGAAGACATCAATATGAATAATCTCAACATTCTTTCCATATCCCTCCCAACCTTGTTCTTCTTCAAATATCTTCTCTTCCTTTCATCTCTCCCCTTCGACTGGCCCCAGTGTGTCAAGAAAATTTCCTCTTTAATACAAAAATGTCATTTTCTTTGAAAGCTTCCCTCTCTAACTGTGCTATATGCTGCTGCTTTATTATCAAACAATAATGGAAAGCCACTCTGTTGACTCTTCATTGTATATGAAATAAGAGCTAAATCCTACTCAGTAAGTACCTTTAATGTGTTCTCAAGCTAGTTGTTAAAACCTATATTCTATTGAATAAAGCTTTTTCAACCATAATATTATGGCATGAAACATTCCAGATTATTGCCATTCTGTACATTGCTATCTCTTTACCATATTCACCAAGTTTACCTTAGCCATGTTGTTAATTGATTTGGTATATTTATATTTGGGTTTGTTTGTTATATTTTGTTTGTTTTCCTAATCTGTCCATCTTTCTTGGCCAGCTCAAATCCTCAGAAGTCATCTCCAACACTCACGATTCTTTAGTAGCAATTATTTGCTTCTTCCTTAGGAAACTGATAACTTGGTCACGATATTTAACATATGATAATTTGCAAATAAACTGCGTGGTGTAAATTCCTGTGTTGTATTACTAGGCTGTGATAACTTTCCTGTTTAGGACTATGTCGTGTTCATCTTTGTATATCATAGTGCAAGGAATGTACTATTTGTTAATTAAACTGATGTACTAATGTGGAACGTTACAAAATTCTGCAGCAGAATATGGAAAATTATATCCTGATATGCATTTGTTTATTCTTTATTCATTTTTTCATACATTGATTTTACATATAAAATATTTATCAGGACACTACCATGTGCTTGATTTGATACAAGGCACTAAATAAACAGTTTTCTAATTTTACAAATAAATTCATTATGGTAGCATTTGGGGAATGTATTTACTTTATATTTTAAAATAAAAATGTGAAAGTTTATTTTTAAATGTAAATTAGAAAATACTGGAAATGTTTGCATGTGGTCTCTTAAGAACCATAGCTCAGAACCCTGGGATGTAATACAGTACTATTCATATAGTACTCAGACACATTGAAAACCTGGTCCTGTGTCAAATCCCATGAAGGGAATCCCTAAGGGACCAGGGGAAGAGGATGTTATCTAATGATTTGATGCATAACAGTAACCACAGGAGAATAAAACTTCAAAATCTTTATAAGCTGGGTTTAATCAAACTGATCATTTCCAATTCTACTGTGTCTCATTTACTGCCTTAGCTGGCAAGACTCTAGAAATAGAGTAGATTCTTCCTTTTGGTATGTGTACACTTTAATGTCTTGAATATAGAGGACTACTTATAGAATTCAGTGAAGTTACTGACGGTTGAATAATTAGCATTTCTGCCCTTTACTAGTTATTAGATTTATCACTATCAACCTTTGCAGTGAAAAGTAGAAAAAATACAAACTGCATCAACAATTGGGCTACTCATACATTTTACACAGTGACAATATCCCATTAAAATGGTAGTCTTAAAGAGGAGATGTGTGAATTAATATGCAGTGGCACATAGAGATAATTAACTAGGCATCATCATTTTATTTCAGAAGCACTCATATGATTAAATTTCTGAGCTAAAAATTCATCCTTAAAAGTTATACTTTAGCAGAATGACTGACTTTATTTTATAGCTGTCAATTTGATTGACAGGTAGGATCCATCAAGTGTGTTTCTATTCTTGCAATCCAGGGACACCTTGAAAAGATTTCCCAAGAGAAAAGACAGAAATATTGTAGAAAAAAAAGGAAACTGCATTTCTGATTAAGAACTTCATTTCTGATGAAAATATAGGATTTTTTTTACATCCTCTATGGTGCTAAAACCACTACACTGGAAAAATGCATTAATTGTGGGGTAATTGGTATAAATCAAATATCTTTCTTATTTAGCAACCATTTGTAGTGCTGAATTCACTTCATTTATAGTAGTGTCATTTGTATTTTTATGCGGTTTGAATTGATACTGTTTTCTAATTGCCACAAGGACTTACCTTTACTACATAACAATTTAAAATTTTAGCTTTGTCATAGCTCATGAAATAGTCAATATTTTGTTATGTTGTTGTGATGGTTAATATTAGGTGTCAACTAGATTGGACTGAGGGATGCCTAGATGGCTGGTGAAGCATTGTTTCTGGGTGTGTTAGTGAGGGTATTGCCAGAGGAGATTGACATTTGCCTCAGTGAGCTAGGAGAGGAAGACCCACCCTCAATGTGGGCCAGCACTGTCCGATCAGCTGCCAGCATGGTTAGAATAGAGCCCGGGAAAGAAGGTGGGATAAACTGGCTTGCTGAATCTTCTGGCTTTTTTTCTTCTGACCATTTTGGACACTTGTTTCCACTTCTCTGCCCATGGATACCAGACTCCATGTTCATTGTCTTTCGGAATCTGAGACTTGCGCCAGTGGCTTCCCCAGGGCTCTCAGGACTTCGGCAGCAGACTGAAGGCTGCACTGTCAGCTTTTCTGGTTTTGAGTCTTTCCGACTTGGACTGAGAAATTATAGGCTTCTCTCCCCCAACTTGCAGACAGCCTATCATGGGACTTCACCTTGTAATCATGTGATCCTATTCTCCCTAATAACTTCTCTTTTATATGTACATAGATCCAGTTGGTTCTGTCCCTCTGGAGAACCCTGACTAATACAATTGTATTACCAGACATTTAGTGGTAGATGTTTACATGATATTATGGTGTGAGTTCTCAAGAGTCTGAGATAAAGTCTTGGGTGTAGGTAATTTATTTGGAAGGAGATAGGGTCAGGAATGAGAGTGAAGAGTGAGACAGAGATGGAGGAAAGGGCAATGTACGGGTACATTTTCAAGATCAAGCCCCTGTGAACAGTGTGGACTTGATTCTGCTGGGGATTGCTCCTAACAAGCGTAGAGGATACCTCTTCAATTATCTGTCTAGGGAAGAGCAGGCAAGAACATATATCCACTGGTCCTCCTATATTGGTTGATGCCCCAAGGACATTAATTCCTTCTCGCTTCCAGACTTCATTAACTTACCTCAAGGCAAAAGGTGATCAGTGCAGAACAAGCCTAAAAGTTCTAAGAACAGTTCAGCAGCTATGGCTGAACTCAGAGGTGGGTCCGGAGACTGTGAAGTAGAACAGCAGAAGGATTCCGCTAGGCAGGGGGTATGTAACATGATTGATTCCACAGCCCAAAGGAAAACTTGACACCCAAATAGCACCTAAAACAATAGATATCAAATATTTTGTCTTGTGAACAACATATGCAATTATGTGTCGCTTAATGACAGGGATATGATCTGAGAAATGCTTCATTAAATGATTTAATCATTATGCAAATGTCACAGAGTATGCTTAAATAAACCTAGATGGTACAGCTTGGTAAAAACTTAAGCTATCTGGTATAGCCTAGAGCTTCTGGGCTACAAACCTGTACATCATGTGACTACTGAATACTGTAGGCAATTGTAACAATGGTATTTGTGTATCCAAACAAGAAAATGTGTAGTGAAAAAACAGTATTATCATCTTAAGGGATTTCCATTCTATATGTGAGCCCGTTTTTGTCCAAAACGTTATTATGTGACACATAGCTGTGTATGATTCTACTGGGCTACAGAGACCAAAATTTATGAAATTATACTCTTACTATGCACAGTGATGTCTGATGTTTTCTATTCTGTACTATGCTGTGTTATTCTGTTCTATTTAATTAAACACTGCTCTTTATAATTCCCTAAAGTAATTTTCAAACCCATGGTTTGGAAAACACTGGCTGAAAAGATAATTAAATTAATTTACCTAAGAAGGTAAGTGATAGCATCTTACAAATAATGAAAATCATGTAACCTGGAGCCATATGCGGTGAAATTTTTAGAAATAAAGGTCATAGCATTAAGGTCAATTAACACAGACAAGACTAAATTCTTAAGAAATTAGAAAGTAGAGCAGCATGGTTTCATGTACCGTGGTTCTGGATTTCATCTGTCAGTGTTTCAGAATCTACAAATGGGTGAAGAACATCCAGCTCCCTAAGAGAACTAACAGGGAGGGAACACAGAAGGGCTGAAGAATGAGGTGCTGTGTCTCCTTGTTTTACCTCCACTGCTGTGTTTCCTGCTATCCCAATTCATACACATATAGTGAGGAGAATTCATGTATACACCCTGTATAAGTTTATGCATATCTGCACAGGCAGCTAGATGCTACTCTGTAGGTAGAGCTGGCTAGTGCCCTATTTTAGGATCTTTTTGCATCTTATGTTTGTTTCAGGTTTATTATTTTGACAGTTGTCACTTTTAAGCCTCTTTTCTCTTTTCATAGGGAAAGAGCTTTCAGTCTCCTAAGAGGAGAGCTCTATTATCATAATCACCTTTTAGAAAAGAGAAAATTACCTGTCATTTTTATGCTCTGAAGGTGTATCATCATAATTCAGCCACCCACCTTGCCCTCAAAATCAAATGGATTTTTTTAAAGAACTACTTTATTCTTTCCTATTTCTTCATTTTCTTTAGAGGAAATGAGAGCTTAAGAATATGGGAAATCCCATCATGTTTCTGTGGGTTTTGCTGCCTCTTTCTTCTGTCAGCTGTTGTGTTTAAGGATATCACAGCCACAGGGATCTACAAGCACTGCTGTTGTAAGACTTGTCTCACAAAAGAGTACAGTTTAAAGAGTAAGTGAACAAGTAAGGAAATAGTAACCCTCACATCAGCTGTAACTTTTCCATCAGATCCTTCATGCTTACAAGCTCCACGTTTGCTGTTGTGTACAGCTCCTCCTCGAAGCCCGCACCCCTAACCCACCTCAGCACTCCTGTAAATCTGTCTCATGGGAAAGATAACACAGGAGTGTGTGCTCACAGGTTACCTATCAATATCAATATTTAACAGAATCTCAGTTATAATTGATTATCTTTCAGTTACTGGAGAATAAAACCCAAAAGGGATGGATAGAGGGAAAAAAATGCAAAAACCCAGAAAGTCATATGCATTTTGCCTGCCACTGCTGGCTGTGTTCTACAACTGAGTACACACTGTTTCTAATAAGCACTATTAGTTTCAGTCCTTAAGTAATTACTGCCTTCTCCTCATTGCAATAGATCCTTCAGTAGAGCAATCTAAAAACTGACCTCATGTGAGGTCAATTGGTGTCTTGTGAAATGACAATTTGGTGGTGAAGTAACTTTTGGAAAGTGTTGCCTACTACATGAAGATTTGAAAAGCACATTCACACTTTAACGATTCTGAAAAATGTCAAGGTTAAGAAATCAAACTTTTCAAAAAAAAAAAAAAAGAAATTTAACTTTTCAAACCCAGACTTTCTGACATTTATTATTTCTTAAAACTCATCTTTTGATTCTTAAAGGACAATGACTCTGTGCACAACTCAGTATGGAAAGTAACGTTTTGCCCAGAGCGCCATTTTGTATGACATGGATGCCTTTACACTCCTTTTTCTATGATGCTTTGCCCCTCTAAGTTGCCTTGGAATATTCTCCCATCCCTTCAAATGACATAGCTTCCTATGCTAGGTATTTTTTTTTATTGTACCTCCAATGTCAACCTCAGTGACATTGGCCATAAACTACAAAATCATGGCTATTTGTATATGCAAATCAAAAATGTCACAGTATTGATTTTTGATTTTTGTCTCTTGATTCACTTGGTGTCTCAGTGTTATTTTCAAGCCCCAGAGGAGTGAACTCCTTTTCTCCTTTCCTGTTTTCATCCAGCTAGTTCCAGATCAGTGTTAAACTGGAATGGAGTTGGGTACTGAAAACGTAGTGAGCTTCACTTACAGGGGAAAGGAGAACAGAGGATACAGCTATGCATGTTGGTTATTACTTACTTCCCTAAGTATAATCTTTATTCATTTATTCAAATATCATCATCTTCCTTTTATTAGTAGCAGTGATGGTAGTTTGTTGAGACTCTACTTTGTCCCAAATATTATGTTACAGCATATGTAAATGTTAATTTTTTTAGTCCTTAACAGCAACCCTATAAATTATGTCTTGGCATTCTTCACTTTACAAATAAAATAGGCCAAGAAAAATGAAGAGGCTTGCCCCAGTCACATGGTAATATATGGCAGAACCAAAACTCAAACTTAGGTTATTTTAGCCAAAGCTTTTTTTCCCCCCCGCACTATGAGCTACTGCTTTCCAGGCTTGATCATCTCTCAGGTGCCAGGCACTGACAGACTCTCCAAATTCCAGTGACTTTCACTTACAGCTTGTACTTCACCAGGCAGTGCCTGACCTTTAGCCAAAGAGAGAATACTTTTATTTTTGCCCCAGTTTCCTTGCCTTAGTAGTGGGGCTAAAGATGGAAATTAGCCATTTGTTTCTGTAACAGATACTGAAAAGGACCACCAAAATGACTGAAAATGTGCAAGCTTGAAAGCCAAAGCCTACTAAAAGGGAGTATAAACTGAAGAAGTTACATTAGATAGCACCAATTTGCTGGGCTCAAAATATATCCCTCTGGCTGTCATTAGCACCGAATTTTAGTAGGATTTAAGAAATGTTTGAAGAATTCATGGCAAAAGATGAAACGTGTTATCCAGATGCAAGATATGACAGAGACCATGAGGGGCCCCATTTACAAATATAGTTCATTCTGAGAACAGTTGTGTATGCATATTAAGACAGTCATTACATATGGTTAGTCATTATGCAGTATCTATTGTATACAGATGGGTTGGTAGTTAAGAAGGAAATATTCTTTAGCTCCTGTTGCCACAGAATAAACACCATGCCAAAAAAGCATTTGAATATTAAAATCTCAATTCACTAAATACTGGTATGTGGAAACAAATAGTAATTAAAATAAATATTTGATAGGATTTTATTGTTTACAAATGGGAGGCAATTTAATGAGAGTTATAATACACAGTGGTATAATAAAATGGCTAATAAGTTTCAATGTTTTTTTTAAGAAGTGGAGAACCAATTAGATAAAGTACTTCTGATTTATTTTTTAAGAGAGAAAGAGAGTGTGTGTGTGTGTGTGTGTGTGTGTGTGTGTGTGTGTGTGTCCACACATCACTATACATTTAAATACTGTGGGGTTTATTTAGTAAGACCCTTTTAAATATAGATGCCATTAAATAAAAATACAGAAGCTAATTAGTTTTCAGTCTAAATGTAGTAATCTAGTAACTGCTAGTTTCACTTACTGTGAATATTTCAGAGGATAAACCATGACAAATAGTTCAATCCTTTCTTTCCTTTTTTCTATACTTTGTTAACTTATGATAAATTTAACCTGTTTTTCTCTCTCAAAGCTAATAATTTTTATTATTTTCCTTCATAGTTAACAGTGTTTCAAATAGTATTTTTAAAAATGTTATACAAAGTAGTTTACACTCACGAGATGGTTTTAAAAATCAAAATATTTGGTTAGGCAGCCTTTTTGGAAATGGCAAAGTAGTAATGCTTAACTAAAGTATGTAGCAGTTTAAGGACAAAGCGAAGTCAATCATTATTCATGTTGACAACATAAGTACCCACCAAAATATAATTTTTAATGAGGTACATAATTAGCTGCTTTTATATGGACCATAAAATAAGTTCTGCCCCTATCTGCCACTCCATCATTCTATGATGATAAATTACTATTTTTAAATGTTAGGGAAGTCCTAGAAAGCTCTTTCTTTGTTCATTCAGTAAAACAGGTTTTATATTGCTCTTCGAATAACTCCTAAAACAAACTTATTATAAGACATGACAAGAAAACCTTGCTGCTTATTTTTTATAAGCACATCCTCAAAATGTCTAAGAAAAATGTAAGGTCAAAAGGCATAAGGGTAGGGAAATCTTGTACAAGACAAAAGTTAAATTCTTCAGAAAGGCAACTATTCTGATAATTTTAAAAGCATTTATATTGCTGAAACACAGAAAGATACTTGCTATAATGGAAGTTTACAAAGTTTCTCATCTCCTCCTCAACTTTCTTATTTTCAGTACTCTTTTCAATTCTGAATGATAGGAAACCGTATTTCCTTTCCTTGATGGAGTAATGAATGGTAGATAGGAATACTCCTCATTTAATAATGATGTATATTATACATCCATGGTTTTGTTGGTAGTTCATTTCTGAACTAGTTTCTAAATTAGAACATGATTCATCTAAAAATGGGGTGGATTCTTAGAACTAGGGACTTAACAGAAAAAGGCAACTTTTTAGTTTTCGGAATATTGTATTCAACTCTCGAATCTTGTGTCTAGTTTCTGGGCATGTTCATAGATTTAATTCATGTCAACATACATTTACTCAGTGCCACTTTACATGTAAAGCACTACCCTAGGACTTTGGTTGTCCAATCAAGATCCTAGCACATTCTGTATTATGCAAATATCTAGACTTTAAAAAACCTAATGGCTTTCCCTGACCTTGGTGAATTTACAAACTAGTAGAAGAGACAGACACAGAAACACACAATTAAAATACAGAAAAATAAGTACAAAATTAGTATATGGGTAGCATATGAAAGGTAAAGGAGGTCCCAATCCCACCCTATAGTCATGGAAACCATGAGTTCAGTATTAATACAAAGTCAGTGGAGAGTAATTGAGTGACAGGAAGAGAGACAGGTGCTGGGCAGAAACCACATCAATGCACTTGATTGTGACATTTTATTTAATGGTAAATTCTGTCATATTCATGGTAATTGCTTGTGACTGCAAATGAGGAAAGGTTACATGTGTTTGTCTTCTTATTATCACCATTGTAAACTTTCTTCCAAATACCCATATATGGGTGGAGCTAATAGGAGCCCCACGCTTTTGTTAGAGCCGCTGTGGTCATCTGAAAAGCATGACTTTTTTCAAGTAGGGAAGGTACGTCTCTGGTAGGTTTATATATTATGAATTTGAAGAGACAAGCTTGGGAACAGAAAGGTCAGTTAGGAGGTGACTAGAAGAGTCATGTGAAAGCTGATGAAAGTCTGAACTCAGTCAGGTAGTAGTGTTAGAGAAGAGGAGATGGGGCAGGACTCAAAAATGTATATGAATATAAACTTACTTGATTAGATGAAGTACACAAAGGAATAAAAAAAAGACTGCTCTTAGGATTATAGCTTGGGTAGTAGGAATTTAGTGGTGTGATACTATGACATTAATGGGAACCTACTAAACATCAAAAGAATAAATATATTTATACTTTTCCATATTATCAACACTTAAAACTCAGGTTAATAGGCAAATACGAAACAAAATTTGGATCTTTATGAAAGGGTACTTCAGAAGTTCAAAACTTTTGAAATATCTGTTTCCTTATTGAAAATTCATCCATTTGAATGCTTTTACACTGTTGGTGGGAGTGTAAATTAGTTCAACCATTGTGGAATACAGTGTGGCAATTCTTTGAAGACCTAGAGGCAGAAATACCATTCGACCCAGGGATCCCATTACTGGATATGTACCCAGAGGAATATAATTATAAAGATACATGCACATGTATGTTCATTGCAGTACTATTCACAATAGCAAAGACATTGAACCAACCTAAATGCCCATCAGTGATAGGCTAGATAAAGAAAATGTAGTACATATACTCCATGGAATACTATGCAGCCATAAAAAGCAACAAGATCATATCCTTTGCAGGGACGTAGACGGTTCCTAAAAGCCATTATCCTCAGTAAACTAACACAGGAACAGAAAACCAAATACCGCATGTTCTCACTCATAAGTGGGAGCTGAATAATGAGAACACATGGACACATGAGGGGGAACAATCCACACTGGGGATCTTCAGTGAGTACTGGGTGGAAGAAGGGAAAGCGTCAGGAACAAGAGCTAATAGATACTGGGCTTAATATTAAGGTGATGGGATGATCTGTGCAGCAAACCACCATAGCACACATTTACCTATGTAACAAACCTGCACATACTTCACATAAAATAAAAGTTGGAAAGAAAACAAAGAAAATTCATCCATTTGACATTCATGTGCTACTTTTGTGTCCCCCACTTATTATTTGATTTTGTCGAGTGTATTTTGATAACATGAACTGTGAATAAAATGGCATGTAACTGAAAGGCAGTAATTGCTAGGTAAGTAATACTAAGTAGGTATATCAGGGTCATTTTTTTTAAATCAAGTGATAAATATATTAGTTGGAGAGAACAAAAATGAACCGCCTAGTTATGCATGCAAATGTCATAACTTCATTAAGTTTTATCTAGCTGTATGCACTATGTAGAAGTAAATGTGAGTC
The DNA here is from genome assembly GCA_036589455.1 of Ateles fusciceps. NCBI lineage: Eukaryota > Metazoa > Chordata > Mammalia > Primates > Atelidae > Ateles > Ateles fusciceps. The sequence goes on along the minus strand of JAZHEH010000479.1, from coordinate 4,273,300 downwards.
AAATTCATGAAGCAATTATCTAGATTAAACTAAAAGGATTCAGTGCAATTGATTGTGACATTTTATTTAATTGTAGAATCTATCGACTTCATGGTAATTGCTTGTGACTGCAAAATGAGGAAAGGTTACATGTATTTGTCTTCTCATCATTATCACCACTGTAAGATTTTTTCTAAATATCCGTATGTGGGTGATGCTAGTAGAAGCACCACACTTTTGTTAAAAGCATTACGTTTGCTTTCTCAAGGGTAATTTTCACAACAATAGTACAAAACTTGTCATTTTTTATTTTGGTCCCTTACATCCTCTATTGCCAATCATTTATTGGTGTCTACTAATGGAACACCATAGCCTATTCTCCCAAGCTCCATTTCTGTGGTTATTTTCTCTATTTCCTTCTTCCTTCTCCTTTGATACACAATGCCTTCACATGTTGCTAATCTTTCCACTGTACTGCCTTTTTTGTTCAATAAAAATGTAAAGTTTCCAGCCCACACATACACTTCAGTGTGCAGCTCCAGAGCTGCTGTCCAATATGGTAGCCCCTAGCCACATGTGGTTATTGAATACTTTAGATATGGTTAGTCCAAATTGAGATGTGCTATAAATAAAAACTATATACCAGACTTGAAGACTTTTACGAAAAAAAAAAGAATAAAAACTCAGTAATGATTTTTAACTTGATTGCAGTTTGAACTGATAATATTTTGAATATATTAAATTAAATTATTATTTGACTTTTTCATTTTTAATATGGCTGTTAGAAATTTTAAAATTGTGTACATGGCCTACATCTGAGGCCTAGATTGTGTTTCTATTGGACAGCATTGCAATAAAGAACACTAGCGTTAAGAGGGCATGCTCCCCTGCTCCAAGATTGTGCAGCTAGACATGAAGGCAACTATAATATCATAAAGTGATAAGATCCACAGGAGGGTGTAAAGAGAAGAGTAATAATTTCTAACAGCACATTTGAGGAAAGATCCATGGAAAAAGTGATACTGAATCATCATAGAAGGAGGGCCATGGTGTTAGGATTTCAAGTACAGAAAACAATGTACGTTAAGACATGGTGACAGTCACCTCAAATATTATTTTATCACATCACTGCTCTGTGGTCAACCATAGAAAAATAAAAATTTATTCAGAAAAATATTTTAAGCTTCTTACCAGTTTTTCTTAAAAGTATCTGTTTCTACTCCCTTACCTACTCCCATTGAGAAAATAAAGGTTCTTCTAAATGAGGGTGCAAAGGAAGTGCTACTTATGACAGACTAGAAAGATGCTACATCATTTATGCTGCTAGGGACCTCTGAGGAGCTAAACTCTGGTTTTAGCTACTGAAATGGAAAAGAAGTAGCTCTCCTGACACCCATGCATCACTCTAGGAGGGAGGGGAAACACAAGAGTAACACTTCCAATAGTGTGTCTCCTGAGAATTGAGATATCTTATGGTTCACCATAAAGTATCTGTTGAGTGAGAAAAAATTAACAAAGGAAAAAGTGGCAGACAGAAATGAAGTACGGAAAATAATTCTTAAAGATATATTTTATAGGTAATAAGGAACAAATTAGGAGCATAAGAGAGAACTGAGGGTTATAGCTCAGTGTCCTCCACAAGTTTGAATTTAGGTACTGGCCTGTGCTGCCTTTAGGTTACAGGCAAGATGCTTACCCTCTTTTGAGTTTCAGTTTCCTCATCTGTAAAAAGTAAGGTCTAAGAATTTGAAACAAGGTAAAACATGGTGTCTGGCACTCTGTAAGTGTTCAATAAATGTTAGTTTTATGTTTGACTACTCTTGGCTAACTAATTTAGAAAATTTATCCTTTTTTGATTGATTCCCTGGAAAGAATTAGATGAGTGAAGTGACTGAATTCCAATCTCTCAGCTATTATTTTTAAAGAGAAAGTAAAAAGATAACACATGTAACAAACCCACACATGTACCTCCTGAATCTAAAATAAAAGTTGAAATTAAAATATCGATAAATATATAAATGTGTGTGTGTGTGTGTGTGTGTGTGTGTGTGTGTGTGTGATTAGTAGCATTTCAGTATGCCAACAGTGATTACTCTGAAAAGGTAATCAGTAATCTCATTTTACAATGTCTATAAATAAAATAAAATACCTAAGAATAAACTTAACCAATAAAGTGAAATATTTCTGTAATGAAAATTATACAACACTGATGCAAGAAATTGAAGAGGACACACAGACAATGGACAGATATTTAATGTTAATGTATTGGAAGAATCAATATCATTAAAATGTTCATACTACCCAAAGCAATCTGCAGATTCAATGCAATTCCTATCAAAATTCTAATGACATTCTTCACAGAAATATAAAAACTAATTCTGAAATATATATGGAGCCACAGCAGACCCAGAATAGCCAAATCCATCACAAGCAAAAAGAATGAAACTGAAGAAATCACATTACCTGACTTAAATTATACTATAGACCTATGGTAAGCAAAACAGCATGATACTGGCATAAAAACAGACACATAGGCTAATAGAACAGAATAGAGAACTCAGAAACAAATTTATACATTTGTAGTTAACTCATTTTTGACAAGAGTGCCAAGAACATGCATTGAGAAAAGGATCGTCTCTTCAATAAATGGTTCTGGGAAGACTTGATATCCATATGTAGAAAAATGAACTAGACCACTGTCTCTCACCATATGCAAATCAAATCAAAATAGATTAAAGACTAAAATCTCAGACCTCAAACTGTGAAACTACTAAAAGGAACCACTGTAGAAACTGCAGGACATTGGAGCAGGCAAAGATTTAATTAGTAATAGCTCAGAAGCACAGGTGACCAAAACAAAAATGGACAAATGGGATCATATCAACTTAAGCTTCTGTACCTCAAAGGAAACAATCAAAAAAGTGAAGAGACAACCCACAGAATGGGAGAAAGAAAACTATCTATCTGACAAGGGATTAAAAAACAGAATATGTAGAGTGTTCAAACAACTCAGTAGGAAAAAACTAATAATTCTGTTAAAAATGAGCAAAAGATCTGAATAGAAATTACTCAAAAGAAGACACACAAATGGAAAACAGGTATATGAAAAGGTGCTAAACATCTTTAATCATCAGAGAAATGCAAAACAAAACTACAATGAAATAGCATCTCAACCCAGATAAAAAATGGCTTTTATCCAAAATACAGATTATAACGAATCCTGTTAAGGATCTGGAGAAAGGGGAACCCTCATATGCTGTTGGTGGGAAAATAAATTAGTACAGTTCCAATGGAGAAGAGTATGGAGGTTTCTTACAAATCTGAAAATAAAACTAGCATATGATCCAGCAATCCCACTGCTAGGTATATACCTGAAAGAAAGGAAATCAGTATATTGAATGGGTAACTGTACTCCCATGTTTATAGTAGCACTAGTCACAATAACCAAGATTTGCATTTAACCTGTTCACAGAAAAATGAGTAAAGAAAATGTGGTACATATACACATGGAGTACTACTCAGCCATGAGAATGAGATCCTGTTATTTGCAACAAAATGAATGGAACCTGAGGACATTATGCTAAGTGAAATAAGCCCAGCCCAGAAGGATAAATATTGCATGTTCTCATTTGTGGGAGCTAAAAATTAAAACAGCTGAACACACGGAGATAGATAGAGAGTAGAATGATGGTTACCAGAGACTGGAAAGGGTACGGTCAAGGAGAGAGGAAAATGGGGTTAGCCAATCGATACAAAAATAGATACAATGAATAAGATGTAGCATCTGATAGCACAACAAGGTGACTACAGTCAGGAATAACTTTTTGTACATTTTAGAATAACTGAGGGAATACAACTGGAATGTTTATAACACAAATAAATGATTAATGTTTGCAGTGATGGATATCTCATTTACCCTGATGTGATTATTACCCATTGTATGCCTGTATCAAAATACCTTATGTACCCCATAAATATATATACCTACTATATACCCATAAATAAATCAAAAAATTAAAAATTAAAAGAGAATATTTTATTTCACCAATTCTAAAACACACATTTTTTTCCTTCCCTGTTTAAAATCACTGAACCCAGTGTATGTCTTGCCATATTTGAAAAAAGATCATGGGTCCTAGTGATTGCAAACATTATTTTGCTCATGTTCTGGTAAAATTGAGATGTCCAATCTCAAAGCCTGAAGAGTGAAGCTTCTTTTTTTTTTTTTTTTTTTTTTTGAGACAGAGTCTCACTCAGTCACCAGGCGCCAGGCTGGAGTGCAGTGGCGCGACCTCGGCTCACTGTAACCTCCGCTGCCCGGGTTCAAGCATTCTCCTGCCTCAGCCTCCCGAGTAGCTGGGACTACAGGCGCGCGCCACCACGCCCAGCTAATTTTTTTGTATTTTTAGTAGAGACGGGGTTTCACCATGTTGACCAGGACGGTCTCGATCTCTTGACCTCGTGATCCGCCCGCCTCGGCCTCCCAAAGTGCTGGGATTACAGGCGTGAGAGTGAAGCTTCTTAAGAAATATTCTTGATGCCACAGAGAATGAAACAGGTAGGAAAACATGGACAATACCTCCAACTTGAAAAGTGATTCGGAAGAGTTAGACCCTGAACATGAGGAACTTTGGTAATAACTTCACAGAATTATTGTACTTATATTTTCTCTTTGTGTGTGAATAGAATGAATATGATGAAAGCTGTATCTAAATTAGTCTAAAAATATTTTAGCAATTGTTAAAGGAAATACTAAGAGATGTGAAAACATGTCATGGTTTAATTGGTTGTATTTTTTCTTGGTGGTACACAAAATAATCTTTTGCTATTGATGGAATCTTACATTCTATGAAATACATTTTTTTTTAAACCTATTGTAAAAGAGTGCATAAACAAACAAAAGATAGGAAAGAGCAACACCCTCAAGTTTATAGGATATTCTTACATATCCTTAGACCAAGGCAGGCTAAGGGCAGAGCCATGAGGTAAACAAAATATATCTTTGGTTTTGACTCCTTCTGTTCTCTCTCAAGTAGAGAAGCAGGTCAGTGTAAGTAAAGGGCAAAGAATTTGGAGTGCAGACTCAGGTTTTATTTCTTGCTCCAGTGATTGCTGGGTATGTGGACATGTGTGGGTCATGTCACCTCTGCATTTTCTCTGGGGATACTGATAAGGTTCGTTCAAAGTGCATTTGAAAGGTGCCATAAAATATTAAATTGTTCTCCCCTCTTTTGCCAGTTGCACAAACAGAAAATAAACTCTATTTGTCTCAAGGGAGATTATTATATTGTTACCTATTCACATCCAAAGTCATGCACTGTGACTGCCCAGTTATAGCTTACAGTCTATATGTGACCAAATGTTTCAGAGTCTCTAAGGATTAGAGGAATGCTCCCCTAGGAGAGTTGATGAATGTATTTTCAAAAGAGGACTGATAATATTTCTAAGAGAGATTCCCCTGATTGCCTTCGATATCCAAGTTTGGGCATCTCATTGCCAAGGTTCCTTCTTCTGGGCCAGCATCCTTATTCTTTCCTCCTGGCTATTAAGGAATGGATTCCCTGTCCAAGCTCCTCTTCCTTTTCAAATTAGTTCCAATCAGTGCCCCTGGCCTGTCCCCCACCACTGGGTCAGCTCACTCAGTGCTTCTAACTACCTGATGTATATGTTCCATATCTCTGTTCTTCTGAGCCAGTCTTTTTGTGTCTTCAGTCTACTAAGTGCTGCTTTCATAAACTAGACTTAAAATTCTATCTCATATTAATAAAAAGTATTACTTTATACATGATCTTTAAGCAGCTATTCTCTTAACCTGAAAGAGGTGCTAAATGGTGAGACTTTCTGGTAAGGGAAGAAGAGAGAATGATGCCATGGCCAGTGTTTGAAGAGTTAACTTCTTGAGGAAATGTTGCTTATAGTCCAGTACCAACATATTATTGGCAGTAATATTCATTAAACATTGTTAACATATTCGTGCTCTCTAAACAATGAGGCTTTCAAATATTTTGACAACTCATATTTTACATCCTGACCCCGTAGCACACATATATGTTTATATCTATGTATATGCAAAGTACATCTAATCAAAACAAAAGATTCATTTAAAAAATAAAACTTCTAGCCTTATAACTCACTAAAAGATTGCAACCAGCAGTTTAAAAAACGCTGATATGTAACAGGTCCTTTTGGCAGGCTTGAACAGGAATATGTTTAGTGGCTTATGTTACTTTGCTGAAAAACAAGTGTTTTTGAAACTATTATAGTGTTGAAAGAAAGTGTAACAAAAGTCTTAGATTACAGTTGTCTGTGTTTATTCCAAATCTGAATTTTCCATTCCTGTGTTATTTTTCTCAGGGACTAAATTTCTACATGTGATTTTATAGCAGATGAATGAGACAGGGAAAGTGAGGATATTGTTTTTATGAAATCTAGGGTATATTTTATTCCAGTCTTGTATCTGGTATCTTTTCCCTGAAATTGATCTTATCATTCTACTTTCATTAGCAAATGACCTTCTGCATCAATTTGCTTTGTGTGTATACATTCACAAATGAGTCAATCATGTTTCATTTCTTAATTTCTGTAGTGAGAAACGTCCATGCTAAAGATAGAGCTTGAAGAATTTATTGCTTTCCTAATGGTTTTTCACTAAGTCTAATCCTACTAAACATTTCACTGTTAGGAATAACATTTTGTTTTGTTTTATTTTAAGGAAATGCTTCATCGTCATCATTACCACCATCTAAATGCATTGTTGGCAGTATGGAAAGACAATGACAGTCTTTAACATTTACAAATTTCTAGTAGGTTAAAGATTCATTAAATATTCCATTTTATCATAGTGAACAAATTCAACAAATATGGCTAAATGTTTTATGAAACTAACTTTACTTAAAATTGAAGAATATGAATATAAAAATATACCATATTTAATCCATCTTGAGTTAATTTTTGTAATGAAGAGGTCTAGTTTAAATCTCCTGCATATGGCTAGCCAGTTATCTCAGCACCATTTATTAAATAGGGAGTTCTTTCTCTGTTGCTTGTTTCTGTCGACTTTGTCAAATATCACATGGTTGTAGGTTTGTGGCCTGATTTCTGGGCTCTCATCTGTTCCATTGGTCTGTGTGTGTGTTTTTGTACCAGTACCATGCTGTTTTGGTTACTGTAGCCTTACAGTGTAGTTTGAAGTTAGGTAGTGTGATGCCTCCAGCTTGGATGTGTTTGCTTAGGGCTGCCTTGGCTATTTGGATTCTTTTTGGTTCCATATGAATTTTAAAATAGTTTTCTGTAATTATATGAAGAATGTCGTTGGTAGTTTGATAGGAATAGCATTGAATCTATAAATTGCTTTGAGCAGTATGGCTATTTTAACAATATTGATTTTTCTTATCCATGAGCATAGAATATTTTTCCATTTGTTTGTGTCATTTCTGATTTCTTTGAGCAGTGTTTTGTATATCTCATTGCAGAGATCTTTTACCACCCTGGTTAGTTGTATTCCTAGGTAGTTTGTTTATTTATGTATGTATTTATTTATTTAGTGGCTATTATGAATGGGACTGCACTCTTGATTTGGGCCTCAGATTGGATATTGTTGGTGTACAGGAATAATGATAATTTTTAAATATTAATTTTGTATCCTGAAACTTGACTGAAGTTGTTTATCACATCAAGGAGTTTTGAGGTATAGAGACTATGGTTTTCTAGGCGTAGAATCATATTGTTTGAAAAGAGGGTTAGTTTGACATCCTCTCTTTCTGTTTGTATGCCTTTTATTTATTTCTCTTACCTGATTACCATGGCCAGGACTTCGAGAATTTTGTTAAATAGGAGTGTTGAGAGAGGGCATCCTTGTCTTGTTCCAGTTTTCAAAGGAAATGCTTCCAGCTTTTGCTCATGCATTATGATGTTGGTTGTGGATTTGTCATAGATGGCTCTTATTATTTTGAAATATGTTGATTCAATGCCTAGCTTGTTGAGGCTTTTAATGTGGAAGTATGTCGAATTTTATCCAAAGCCTTTTCTGCATCTTTTGAGTTAACTGTGTGGTTTTTGTTTTTAGTTCTGTTTATTTGATGAATCACATTAAAGGCTTAAATGTATGACCTAAAACTATAAAAAACCCTGGAGGATAACCTCAGGAAATACCATTCTAGACATAAGAATGGGCAAAGATTTTATAAGGAAGATGCCAAAAACAATTGGAATGAAACCAAAAGTTGACAAAGGAGATCTAATTAAACTAAAGATCTCCTGTGCAGCAAAAGAAACTATCAATAGAGTAAACAGAAGAGCTACACAGACTGGGAGAAAATATTGACAAATACACATCTGACAAAGTTCTAATATCTGGAATCTATAGGAATTTAAACATATTTTCAAGCCAAAAACAACCTCATTAAAAAGTGGGCAAAGGACACAAACAGACAGTTTTCTAAAGAAAACACACATGGCCAGTAAGTGTAAGAAGAAATGCTCAACATCACTAATCATAGAGAAATTCAAATCAAAACCACAATGAGATACCATTTAACACCAGTCAGAATGGCTGTTACAAAAAGGTCAAAAAATAACAGATGCTGGCAAGGTTGTAGAGAAAAAGGAATGTTTATACACTGTTGGTGGAACGTAAATTAGTTCCACCATTGTGGAAGACAGTGTGGTGATTCTTCAGAGACCTAAAGACAGAAATATCATTCAACCCAGCAATCCCATGACTGGGTATATACCCACAGGAATATAGACCGTTCCATTTTAAAGACACTTGCATGTGTATGTTGATTGAAGCACTATTCACAATAGCAAAGATATGGAATCAATCTAAATGTTCATCAGTGGTAGACTGTATAAAGAAAAAGTTGTACATATAAACCATGGGGAAAAAAAAACGAAAAAAAAATGAGATCGGGTTCTCTACAGCAACATGGATAGAGCTGAAGCCATTATTGTAAGTGAACTAACACAGGAACAGAAAACCAAATATCACATGTTCGCTCTCACTTTTAAGTGTGAGATAGACATCATGTACATATGAACACAAAGAAGGGGACAGCAGACACTAGGGCCAACTTTAGGGCAGAGGGTAGGAGGAGAGCGAGGATTGGAAAACTACCTATTGGGTACTATGCTTATTACCTGGGTGACAAAATTATCTGTACAACAAACACCCATGACATGGAATGCAATTTACCTATACCGTTTTTAAAACTTTTAGGTTCAGGGGTACATGTGCAGGTTTGTTATATAGGTGAATTGAATTGCATGCCATGGGTGTTTGTGGTACAATATGGTATGTGTATGTGTGTGTATATATAAATACATGTTATATTATATAAATATATACATGGTATATATATGATATATATTGTGTATATATATGTGTACACAATGTATATACATATATACACACATACACACACATACCATGCTGATTAAATAAAGCTATTTTGTCATTAAGGAATGACATTTTTGCTTATCACTTGAGAATAATATGCTTGGTTATGCCAATGTAGAAAATAGATTGTAATTATTCATTCAACACATTCATTCCAGAAGGATAATTCCTCGGGGTTAGAAATGTACATAGACAAAAGAAGATTACTATCGAGAGAGGAAATAGGTTTATAAAAGTAATTAAAATACAATGTGATCCCTTAGCTAGACCTTGAAAGACACGTAGAGGGGATATTATTCCAAATAAGGTAACAGTTGTGAGAAACAATATCAGGATATTTTCACTCTTTCTAAGCTGGCATAATTAATTGTGATGACTCTGGCAAGAATGACATCTTTTAAATTTACAGAAAGAGCTATTTTGTCATTGAGGGAGTCATTTTTTTGCCATGCTGATACTACAATAATAAGCTAGCTTGTGTCATTGCAGAAAATGGTCTCTAATTAAATTTTCCTGAACTTCTAAAGAGCAGTTTCCACAAAATGGCTGTAACTTCTCATTTCCTTTCCATTTTCTCAGCTAAGACATAGTCCCTATGACAAAAGAAAGATCTTTTGAATATATTTCTCAGTTTCCTGGCAAAGTTGCTCATTTGCAAAGTCACACACCCAGCCCACAGAAATTAAAAAAAAAACATTTTAGTCATTCATTTGGCAACACTTTTTACACAAACAGGTAATTAGGAACACTGCAAAGATTTGAAAGATCCTCAGAATCTGAAGTGATAACACTCAGAGTTTGTATTGGATGACGGCAGTAAGACGGCAGTCCCCACCAATTCTTCCTTCCAGCTTCAATCCCCCACATATTCCTCCCACCTAACTCCTTCCCAGGTTTTAAAAAGAATAAAAGACTTTAAAAAATGAATATGTGGCAGTATGGGATTTTTATTTACTTGCTTTAGCGTGTATTTATTACTTTAAATACTATAAAAGCAGATACCTCATCTGTCTTATTTATTCTTCTATACCTAGCACATGGAACAATGTAAAGCATGTCTTACATACTCAACAAATGTTTGGCGAATGAATGAATAAGTAAGTGAAATAAATCAATACTGATTGAAGTAAATCTTTTCCTTGGCAATCATACTTTTCATAAATACGAAGATATTGTCACACTGTCATTCTTCTCAAAAGTAAGGGATGGGGAAATGAACATTTTGTGATTGTTTAAACGTTGCAGTCAACACTTATTGAACATCTACTGTTTCTTACACAAAGATAAATAGACATAGTCCCTCCTCTCAAAGAGTGTACATTTAGATGGGGTTGCAAATATGCAAACAAATAAGTGTCATAATATTGATCCTTGGTAATTATAAAATTTACATCTTCAGTTTTAACTATTCAGAAGTGATCTCAGAGTAGTTATATATAGTAAATATATTTTTGCCTGAGCATGCATGCATTTAAATCACCCATGCTGCAAGGCTTGAGTAGAGAGCTAGTCAGTGATTTTAGATTACTGTTCACCATCTGCACATCCACATGGCTTGTGTTCTGTTTCATTCTTAGATAAACATTTTTTGGGGAAAAATTATTTGATGCTGTGGCATCATGAATTCAGGGATCTCCAAGTATTTGTTTGGATTTCCAAAGAGATGTCTTCTCTATCTCTTCGGTAGAATTCTCAGACTCTGCTATGATTTGTATGTACTAAAAGACAGGAAGGTACAAGAGACTGGGATAGCAGAGAGAAGATCTGTGGCTAGTAAAGGGTGAGAGAAAGGAAGGCAAGAAGTCAGGAGAGCCGTTGCTGTGAATTTATATGACATGAATATTGAAGATTAACAGATCAAATAGGAAACTCTCAGGTAATTAAGGTAGGATAGTGTAAGAAGAAAAAATAGCATGTACAAAAATTGAGAAATATGAAATTATTTGGGAAATTTAGTAAACAACCAGGCATGTGGTGTTTTAAGAGAAACAATTATAAAGGCAGGAGGAGCATCAGATGAAATGGGACATTTAGGAGGAGCCAGACCATTAGGCGTTATTATGACTTCCTTTCACAGGGACCTCTAGATATTATTAGTGGGAAGTTGGGGAGCTATTGGGAGATTCTAATTTGGAAGAAACCTGTCCAGAGGAATGTCTTTGAATGTTTTAGAAAGAACCATTTGGTAGCTGTGTATTGGAAGTTTGAAGGAGAAATTGCCTGGAGACAGGTGGAGAAATTAGATTCATGTGATTGTCCAGGTAAGACCATGAAAACCTCTGCTAAAGTAGGAACAGCAGGAATGGAGAAAAGAAGAAAATTTGAGAGATATTTAGGAGGCAGAATTGGCCAGACACTTCCTAAGCAATTTTAGTGTACAAAGTCTAGTTTCTGACTATAAGTGGTTTTTCTTTTTATTTTTAAGAACTCTGTGATATTTTTCTGTAAATGTATATATACTTTTTCAATGAAGTCTTTTTAAATGACTGGAGCAAAGGAGCCCTTCAAAAATGTGACCTGAGTACTGTGTTTAGTAGATTGAAAATTATTCAGGGGCATAAGAAATTAAGAATGTGGTTTTCTTCCAAGATCAAGGGACTAAGGTCATGTAATGGAGAAGTTCACGTCATCTATCGCATGTTTTCATCTTGCAGATGTGGAAAAAGGCCAGTGGGTGGCTTCTGTTTGACAGATTTAGTGAGCTTGCTTCAGAGGATTCTGGGCCAGCAAACTCTCAAGGTCGGCTGCATCCCACGAACAGCTCTTGAACTGGTCTGGTGTTGTCACGATGGGACCCTGACTTGGCTCACCACAACATGGATGTCCTTCTTTGCAGCTTCCTTCTTTCTCCAGACCTTAGGCAGGCTTTGCTTTGGGACTGGCTCTTGTCCTAAGAGATTTGCATGGGTATCAGGGCCTCTTTTTATCACCCTTTACTTCATACTTCATCACTTGACTTCTCGTGCATCTCTTGCTTCCTAGTTTTGTTCTGCCATTTTGTTCTGACCAACAATCTCAACCTGTTGGCTCTAAAATTTCACATACTTGACTTGGCTTCAGGTCCTTGGTTTTGCCCATGATTATGAATCTTTTCAGTGTTCACGTTCCAAAATTATTCATCCAGCTCTTTTTGTTTCCCATGCTACATACTCTTTGGTAAACCTGCCACAGCCAGAACACCGAGAACCATCTCAGAGCTGATCTCTCTCATTCAAAATGGTTTCACAATCTGCCACCACCTTTACCCCACCCAAAGGGAACTTGCTAGATTTCCTTTAGCTCTTATTCCAATTGATGACACCCACCACGAAGCTGGGTTTGCGACATCCTTCTTAATAATGCTATCTCTTATCTTTTATATCCAGTCAGTGACCAAGTCTTACCAAGTTTCCTCCTACATATGTCTCTAATCAGTTCCCTTCTTTCCATTACCATTACCACTCAAATGTCACTAAAATCTTTTAGCCTGTAGTCTTTCCTGCCCACCCCCCAAATCTAAGGCTCTAAGGTCGTTCTCCATCCTGTAGCCCATATTACTATTCTAAAACAGAACTACAATCTGTCAATGTACTACTTAATTTTTGCTTGCTTACCTAATATTTATACATTTATTGATCTGCTTTTTATATGTCAGGCACTGTGGAAGGAAGCAGTGTTACCACAATAATTAAAATATTCAGTCAATCTCACACTCTTAATGTCTTTCAAAATCCGTTGAAAGTCCTTAGAGTTCATAAAATCCTAGCCTGTTCCGGCCCACCAGTTGAAAAATGGGGAATTGCATTGGTTAAGATCTACTTTCCTCACCCTCCCTTTGCCCCCAGAGTAATGCACAGTCTATGGATGGATATATAAAAGGAGGGAAAAAAAATCTGGAGTAAGAAACTAGGGTTCACTGCTGTCATTGTGGTAGTCACTGGAGAGTCAAGCATTTAATTAAACATGCAAATACCTGTCAATGACTACTTTTTAAGCTCATAAGATAATTTACCATTTCAAACATTTGGCTCAAAGTACTCTGAAATATTACTAACTCCTATCCATGGGAACAAATACTTTATTAATATTGTGATAAAAATTAATTACATATTTTTGTTACTGTATATTATAAATGATACTCTACCATGGCTTGATTTTTGCTTTGATAATATTTTTACCTGATTAACTTTTAAAAATATATTTTAAAATTGAACTATTTGGTATAATTCTAATAATTTTAGAATATACTCTCCTATATTTACGCCATGCAAATAAGTGTCATAGTTAGAATTTTAGCCAATAAGAATTTATGTCAATAAGAAGATAGAAATATCATAAATATCTGAGTTTACCAAAATCAGGGATTTCTTAAATAATTAGGTCTGCAATCCCAATTATTTCTGCACCGTGTTAATTTATATTATGAAAATTAATATTCTTAAAAAGTAATAACATCAATTGTTGGGGGCTTCTTTTAATAAACATTATCTACATAAGCTGTCTGTATACTTGGAGATATGTTTATCTGAGGATTTAGGAGAATAAGGTTTGGTGGTAAAGCTAGTCTATTAAGTGAATTCAAATGAAATAATAGATGAGAGGGGCTTAACACAGAGTGAGGGGGACTCTAAGTCCTCAATGAAATGCCAGAGATAATGATGAGGATAGTTAATTATCCTCGCATCTGCACTGTCAGGTAGCCACGTGATCCTCATTTCACACACACGGATAGGAAAGCTGAGAGAGTAACAGTGACTCACTCATAAGGCCAGACAGATAATATGTTGCATAACCGGGAATAGAACACTGATTTTTCAAACAGGCTTAAATCCAAGACTCTTAAATCATGATGTTAGCAAGGACTTCTCAGAATTTGAAGAATAAAAAGCCTTCATTACCCAGTGTGGATGGTATAAGCGTTCGAAAAGCAAGAGAGCCACAGCTTCCTCCCATGTAAACAGGATAAAGGCACTTAAGGGCAAGTGACCAAAGAGAGTGAGATGGGACAGTAGGGAAGTATAAGGTAATTAGATTAGGGGATTGAGGCCAATGTTTGCGGATCTAGTTATGTGACAATATGAAAAATGAACCCAGCTCAACAAAAGTTCCTTACAGGGTTCTTGTACTCTTCTTCCTTTTAACTTGAGAAGTAGAAGGGTCGGACAAATTGAGTCTGATGAATAAACTCTTGTGTTGGCCAATTCTGCCTGCCATATGCCCTTAGATTGGTTGCGGGGCTGAGGCCCACAGTAGCTGTCCTGGCCTTCTGCTGTGTTACTGGTTCCTGGTGAACATCGCTGAAAGAGGCTCAGGCTACCCTTAGATAATTTCACAGGGCAGGTGCCATGGCTTGGATACACTGGCTTATTTCATTTATTCATGTGGTTGTTTTTATCTTGGTAGAAAAAGTAAACTGAAAGGGAATGGAGGAATACCTTAAGCAAGTTTCTGTCAAATTATAATTTACTTAAATTCATTTTTTAAGAAACTCCCTTCAGGAGGTGAAACGGTTGAAGAAAACAAAAGACATTTCAAATATCTAATTCAAAAAGCATATTAATTTATGTTCAGAAATTTTTAAAGAAGTAGTTTAAATTAATACATTTACTTAATTTTTTTTTCTTGAGATGGAGTTTCACTCTTGTTGCCCAGGCTGGAATGCAGTGGCATGATCTTGAATTGCTGCAACCTCTGCCTCCCAGGTTCAAGTGATTCTCCTGCCTCAGCCTCCCAAGTAGCTGGGACTACAGGCATGTGCCACCACGACCAGTTAATTTTTTTATTTTTAGTAGAGATGGGGCTTTGCCATGTTGGCCAGGCTGGTCTGGAACTCCACCTCAGGCGATCTGCCTGCCTCGGCCTCCCAAAGTACTGGTATTACAGGCGTGACTCACTGTGCCTGGCCATTTTTTACTTAAATATTGAGTCACTGCTATGTACCAGGAAGGTTCTGGTGGGTATCGGTAAGACAGATGTTGTTATATCTTTGTTTTCCCAGAGCTCAGTACTAAGCAAAGGAGACAGGTAATCAAAAAAAAAAAAACAATCAAAATAAAGTGTGGGAAATGTTAGGAGAGAAGAATCGTGAATACAGTTCATACCAGGGATTCCTAAGTTCCTGATGAAAGGCTTCCCAGAATAAATGACTTCTAAGCTGTGGTCTGAAAAGTGAGAAATCATCCAGCTGGATGAAGGGTTAAGGAAACCAGAGGGAACAACTTATACATGGGCATGGAGCAGGGATGATGGCTAAGCTGGGCCTGTGTGGTGATGGGAATTTCTCAGGGGAAGTATTGGGGCACAGTCAGAGGAAACAATACTAAAGGATCAGGGGAGACAAACAGCTTGGTGTGTTTTAAGATCTGCAGGTGACTTTGTATCATAATAAGACATATCAAAATAACTATTTTAATAGTCCTAAAAAATTACACATATATAAACATATAAATAATGAAAAATTCATTTCCTAATGAAGATATTGCTTTGGTTAAAACTACATATTTCTTATTCCGAATTTCATGTGTCTCGGGGAACGGGGTCAAAACAAAACAAATCAGTACTAACCATTCTGATTTAGGGATGGCAAAGGGAGTCCTTAAAATTGACACTGTGTGCAACACGCACACACAGAATTGATCTTTGATGACTACTTTGTATAGGTTCTTCATTTAGCAAGTCCCCTTTCTGAAAAAGACAATTTCCTATTTTTTTTTCTTTTGTTTGCTTGAATGGGATGGATGAGTTGCTAATCACAAATAAATACTACCAAGCCTTTTATTTCAAACTTCAGAGGTTTTTCTCAAAGCCCAGGTTAAAGGAAGAGCTCTAGTTAAATCAAATGATGTATTCTAGTCCATAGACTCACTGGGTCATGATTCCGTTATTCTTTTATTTTGTACTAAGGGCACTATTAAAATAAATTAAAAAAAATAAAAACATCACAGCTGTACTGAAGCACTAAAAGAAAAATCTTGAGTTTGGAGTAGTGATTTTCACCCCCATTACCAAGGTTTTTGTTTTCTTTTTGCAGCCATTAACTAGCTTTTTTTTTTTTTTTTTTTTAATAGCTAGATTTGGGAGGATTTCAATATACAATTTGATAAGGTCTAGTCTGAGATTACTTTATCAACTATTGGAATAATCTGACAGGCAGAAGTAGGACTAGGTATAAAGCATTGATTCAAGATTTCTTGTTTAAATGGTGCTTCTCATTCTTTGCAAATCTTGGAATACAAAGATGAATGAGCATCCAATGCCTTCAGTGTCAAAAATATCATGCTGCAAGTATTTAGAAGAGAAAGAAAGGAACATGTGTGTCTGGCATAGCATTTCCTTTCATTTTTATTTATTCTTCTGCTTATTAACTAATTCAATCAACAAGTATTTAAAGATTATGTACTAAATACAAAATCCACTGGTGGGTGTTCATGATGCAGTAATGATTTGGAACTGAAAAGAAACTTAAGGTAATGGTTCTCAAAATTTGAGAAATCGATGAACTTCTTTGAAAAGCTGATAGATACTATGGATGCAACACAGGCACATCTATCCTCATAACTTCAGTAGGTCTGAGGATGCCTTGAAGCCCACCACTGGATTCCTTGAGACTTACGAATTTTGCTTAGTAATTTCTTAACTTCCAGTTTTGTTCATTGTTTGAATTTTGTCACCCAATCCAAAGCTTTCAGCCTTATTATGAGGTTGATTTCATTTTCATTTTTAATCCCTAAAAGTAATATTGGGTCAAATCTTTAAGACACTCCTCCAGTTGAGAGACCTATTGCTGACATTGAAGAGCCAACCTGTTCAGTAAAGTGAACATAAGCGCCATCTAATGCCCAAATGGAATAAATATTGGTCACAACATGAATACACAGAGGATTAGAGTATGTATGGGATGTATGTACCAAAAAAATTAGC
Organism: Ateles fusciceps; assembly: GCA_036589455.1. Taxonomy (NCBI): domain Eukaryota; kingdom Metazoa; phylum Chordata; class Mammalia; order Primates; family Atelidae; genus Ateles; species Ateles fusciceps. Next base: position 4,256,025 of record JAZHEH010000479.1, on the reverse strand, counting down.
TTTGTTATCGTCAGTTGACTCATTTCTCTCTAACACTTGTCAATTACTTTTTGATATTATAATTTTCAATCATTTTATTTCACATTACAGTTCCTTACTGTCTGAATTTGAAGATAAGAAACAATAAGAAACATTTTGTTGGCCGGGCTTGGTGGCTCATGCCTGTAATCCCAGCACTTTGGGAGGCCGAGGTGGGCAGATCACCTGAGGCCAGGAGTTGAAGAGCAGCCTGGGCAACATGGTGAAACCCCGTCTCTACTAAAGATACAAAAATTAGCCGGGCATGGTGGCACACGCCTGTAGTCCCAGCTACTCTGGAGATTGAGACAGGAGAATTGCTTGAACCTGGGAGGTGGAGGTTGCAGTGAGCCAAGGTGGCACCACCGCACTCCAGACTGTGTGACAAAAAAACAAAAAACAAAACATTTTGTAAATATGTCATTTTTATTGGAGACATTTTAAAATAAACTTTTGATTTTAGAATGGTTTTTGTTTTTCAGAATAATTTGCAAAGATAGTCCAGAGAATATTCAAATATCCCACACCCAGTTTCACCCAAAACTATTACGGTACAATTGCTACAATTAAGAAACCAGTATCAATACAGTATTATTAGCTAAAGTCTATAATTTATTCATATTTCCTTAATTTTTCCCTTATATTCTTTTATGTTTCAAGGTCCTGTCTAGGACACCACATTACATTTGGTGGTCATGCCTCCTTAGGCTTAGTTACGACAGTTTGATTTACATTCGATATTGGATGTCTTTGAATTTTATTTTAGTTTTCTGTTATTTTTCAAAATCTTAAAACAATTTAACTTTTCAGAAAACATTTTCCCTTGTTCTGTTTCCTTGATAACACTGTATGACTATTTCAGTTTTATAGGGGTTTGTATAAATATACACTATCATTATGCATCATTCATCTCTAATAATGAAAAACAGGGTTAGGAAAGAGGATTACCAAAATATTTAACTTGCCAAGATTGCCAAGATAATATAATAAATAAATGATGGGTCATATTCCAAAGCCTATGACATCTTCCAAAATGCTAACACCTCTTTCAGCATTCATAAGCTTAAAATGCCCTCCACCCCAGCTCCATGCACTGCCAGGGATTCTGTAATTACCAACACCCAAGAAGAAGTCATTTCTCTTTGGAGTCCCATTGCCCCTGACAAGCACTTTTTATTTTTATATAAAAAGTTTATGTAAAATACATGAGCCTGGACTGCCACTCAAACTGTTTTGTGTTTGCCACAAAAACAGATGTGCTGAGGTCTCAAGGAAACCTCTGTCTTACACCAACTGGAATGCATTAAGTCTGAGGAGGGTTCACAGTTCTGCCCTGGTTGCTAATATTTTAATTAAACATGTATTTTTGTGGCCTTTAAAAGCTATCGGGAGATATATGGAAACATTTTGTTGATAACTTCAGTGTCCTGGGAGCAGGACGGAATATCGTATTTCCTAATCGACGAGGTGGTATATATGTGTATATACATGTGAAGGAATGTGTAGAATGCTGGTTAAAATGACTTGCTGGGCAAAGAGTAGAGGTATATAAATTGCTTGGAACCTGAAATATTATTTGTGAGTATATCTGTAAAACGTTAAGTGATTTTTGTACACTCATGGATTCAACCTTGGATGCGCACTGGATGTGCATTGGAAACCCTAGGGAGGGTTAAAAATCCCAATACCCAATCCTCATTCCAGATCAGTTAAATCTTACTCTCTGGTAATCAAATTCAAAGCAGCATTTTTAAAGGTCCCCAGTTGTTTCCAGTGTGTACCAAGAGTTCTATATTGTAACTCAGGGGTTTAATATTGTTCCCGTACTTTTATTCTGGAGCATAAATTTAGCCATGCTTTATTCTTATTTTTAAAAGAAGATATGGCTTACTAAAGATGATACGCATTATGTTTAATAATCAAACTCATGATTAAAATTCCTTTTCTTACACCTCTGTCAAATGCATTGTTTTTTCTCTAATTTAGATCAATGAATTACTAATTGATAAACACACATGTAATACAATGAGAATCCTTTCCTATTTTTATCTATTTTCAAAGGATTTCATTTCTACAGAAGGTTTAAATCTTTTTTAAATTTATGCCACTAAGAAATTTCTTCGTAGAAATTTTGCTCTAGATTATCTGTTATTAAGAGCTGCATTTTGACAGAAAATGATTTTCCTTATTTAACTGAGTGAATTGATAAGTAGGTAAGAATATTTTCCAGTGATTGTCTCAAGATGGAAACTTCTAAGAGCTTTGAAGTTTTAGCAGTTAACAGACTTTGTTAAAAAAGAAGCCATTAACAAGGATATTAATAAAAGGTAGATTTCAATCTGGGCAATTATACAATAAAGACATATTTATTACTAACTAAAATATCACAGAATGATTTGATTAATGTTATAAATGTGATTAGTAGAGTGTTTCCTTTGCGCCATTCGCTAGATAACCAAAGATTGGATGTCAGAAAAAGGTTTCCAATTCTTTTCTATGTATGAGTATGAAAATCAAATGATAGAAAAAAGTCACAATTGTTTTCCTGAATTCCTTAAATATATTTTTCATCTTTGAATTTCTGCTATTACTCTTCAGTACAACGGTCAGTTTGTATGTGCTTAAAGTACATCACTATGTTGTTAAATATGTCAACCGTTTACATTTCTAACACAAAATGATCTTTTTTTAACCACTAAGTTACATGCTGGTTATTTCTAAGTACGTGCATATTAAGTCTAAGTATCTCAGTTGATTTAAATCAGTTTCTTACTTGAAAATATTTTTTAGGCTTTTTTTGTGTAGAGGTAAATTTCAGATTCAGCTTGTAGGGGTTAATAATAACACTCCTACAAGCTGAGTCAAATTTAAATATCTTATCAGGCATCAAATGTATTTAAATAACATTCACATTAATATGTGCCCTGTGAGAAGGTAGTGGTGAATTTGAGCCATATGGCTGTAACTCCACAGCATTATCTGATATTTTGTTCAGTGCCATCAGCTCTATGATTCGAGACATGTCCTCCTAATCAGTGGTTTGTAGGTTTTCATCCTTCCTCATCAGAAAATGTAAACAAGATTACAAACCCACTTTCTTCCCCCAACTGCAAAATATTATTTAAAATTTTATCATGTTTTATAAAAGTCATAATAGTTCATATCATATGGTCTGAAATTACCAGTGATGAAAATGATTATTGGGTCAAATACTTTCTGTAGAGTTAAATTTATCTATGAATGGTGCTTCTGTAATGTTTACAGTAAACACAGTAAGATATTTAGCCCAAAGTGCTATTTGTCCTAGCGTATTACTTGAAAATGTGAAATTCTGACACCATCGGATTGGAGGCTGAGTCCGCTGATAAAAAGGAAAATGCCACAAAACCACAGAAATTATTTCACCTTGTTTCCTTGCACATCTAGGAAATAAGCTGAAATTGTAAAAGCTACTAGAGTGAGCTGATTGTTTTCTTCCTAAGGATCCTGAGCTTCCAAAATTTGAATTAAAAATATTAATTGACTGTCTTGAAGAAAAATATTGATTATTAAGAAAAGAAGGAGACAACAATGTAAAAAGAAATTTTACCTACCTCATTATATTGGTTAAAGGACTATTTAATAATAAAACTTTATAATACACTTTAATTCTGATTATAATATTTGTTTCACCCTTAACTCACAATGTACACAATGATTTTAAGCTCCTTTCTATTAAAGCAGTTGATTAAAGACTTTTCCAAAGCCTAAAATCTTAGTCACATAAATCTAAAAGCAATACTTAAATGTGAAGAGCTTACTGGCTTTTTCTACTAAAAGGCTTTCTTCTTTTTCAACGATAGGCCTATTTTAATTTGGACATTTTTTTCTTGCACAAATAAGACAGTTTAAATATAAATTTTTATTTATTAACTTGCTAGCTCATAATGTTAATCATGGTTTCAGTCTGACTTGCACATTCCAGAATTAGTAAATCTATTTACTTAATTATAAATGGGTGTGTGGCATTGTCCTTGACACCATGAGAAATATAATGGATATCAGGAAGTGTGGGAAAGGAACTTACAGCTCTTTGGGTGTCTGCTATGGGCCTGTTGTTTCTCTCGGTTGATTCTGCTAACAGCCCGCCTAAGAAGGTATTAAAAATGCCAAGAAGGTATTACCATTATTATCTTATGAATAAAAACTTTACAGAGGCTAGCTGACCAGCCTACCTCTTAAAAGAGACAGCTAGAGTCTCTTATAAGAGTCTTTCTTTTGCAAGTGACAAAATAAATAAGCTAGCATAAACAAGTAACAGAAGCCCAGAGATAGGACTAGCTCCTTAAGAGGCTAGATATAGCTGCAAAATTTATATTACCATGAACTTGGCATCTCTGTTGTTCTCTTTGGTTTGCCTTCCCAGCATTGGCCTCATCCTCAGGTTTTACAGGGGAGTCTGCTACAGCCCAAGTCCCCTCACCCCCACAACCATGGTTCCAAATCGGCTCCAGCTGTTCACGGGAACGCTGTACAGTGTTCACAAATGCATCCCGCACCAGCTGGGGGAAAAGAAGGTCTCTTCTTATAGCTCTCTTACAATTCCTGAGATTTACTCTTGTCTTTTTAAAAATTATTTGCTAACCTTGGGGGACTGTCATACCCTAGCCAGTTTGGATCTATTTCTAGACGGGGGGGTGGAGTCAGTCCCACAAAACCTGTGGAGCTGAGAACAGGAGAAAGTGAATTACCTAAAGAAAATCACAGTGCTGTTGGCTGGAGAATTTCTACACCATTAAGTAGATAGTAGAGCCAGGACTGGATATAAAGCCTGCACCCTGTCAGTTATGCAACAGAACTAACAGGACATGATTTCTTCTGTTTACAACTGTCATCTAGTGGTTAGACGCCAGGGACAGTGATCATCCTATAATGCACAATGCAGGCCACCCACAAAAAGGAATTATCCAACCCAAAATGCCAAGAGTGTCAAGATTCGGAAACCCTGTGCTGTAAGATCTGCTGTCCGGTGTATTCCCTCAGCTTTACAAACCGCCTCCCTCCTCTTTTAAGCAGCAGCTACCTTGACAGGCCTCCTTTCAATTTCTTAAATGTGCCAAAGCTCTTCGGGCTTTAGGATCTTTGAACCTTATTTTCACTTTACCTGGATGTTTTCTTCCAATCCTGCTGACTACAGCTGTATCACTCTTTCCAAACCTAGGTGGGGGAAGCATTGAGTTTAGAGAGTATTTTCTTGACAGAGACTGCTGATTCTCCAGACTTGGTCAGCCCCACCCACCCATCGCTAGTGCCCTGCCCTCTTTTATACTTTAACTTTGTAGCAGTCATCATAATTTCAGTTAGCTATTTTATCTTTTACACCAAATTACAACTCTAAAACAACAAATGACGACTTATTTCTCTTTATATTCTGAGCACTTAGAAGAGAGTCTGTGATTAAGGTTGAATGTATTTTAGATGAGGCAATCAATATGAGTAAAAGGGGACAGGTTTGAATGCATCAAGCATTTTGGGAGGTGTGCTAAGTGGACCAGTCAGGAAATATTTAGTGTAGAAAAGCATGAACAGTAAGATGGAGAAGGGAGGGAAGGTTTCTGATGTTGGATTTAATAAATGTATAACTTATATTTTCTGAGGTTCAATTGGAATATGCTCGCTTTTCTGTGTAGATGAAGTAGGTAAAACCAGATTAAATCGGATTTTGTTTGTGGTTTGTTTATCTGATTAAGTCTGATGGGCCTAATAGAAGCAGCCTGAGGCATCTCTTCAGTTTGGGCATTTTTTTTTTTTGTAATGTGCTGAACTCAGAGCCAAGTGAAATATGATCTAGAGCTGACCCTAACACTAACGCACTATTTTCGTTGTGCTTTTCTGGTCTTCAGTCTATTTGTAAAATGAGGGGAGCTGGACTAAAGGATCTGTGCTGCTCTCCTAACCCAACATTCCTTCTTTACTAAGCTAGAGAGAGTTTTGGCTTGCTGAGATAGAACTGTACAAGCATTCTACTTTTTTCTTTTTTTTAATATATTTTTATTACATTTTAGGTTTGGGGGTACATGTGAAGAACATGCAAGATGGTTGCATAGGTACACACATGGCAGTGTGATTTGCTGCCTTCCTCCCCCATCACCTATATCTGGCATTTCTCCCCATGCTATCCCTCCCCAACTCCCCCACCCCCCCACTGTCCCTCCCCTTTTTCCCCCCGACAGACCCCAGTGTGTGGTGCTCCCCCTCCCTGTGTCCATGCGTTCGCATTGTTCAACACCCGCCTATGAGTGAGAACATGCGGTGTTTGATTTTCTGTTCTTGTGTCAGTTTGCTGAGAATGATGGTTTCCAGGTTCATCCATGTCCCTACAAAGGACACGAACTCATCGTTTTTGATGGCTGCATAACATTCCATGGTGTATATGTGCCACATTTTCCCTGTCCAGTCTATCATCGATGGGCATTTGGGTTGGTTCCAGGTCTTTGCTATTGTAAACTTTGCTGCAATGAACATTCGTGTGCATGTGTCCTTATAGTAGAACGATTTATAGTCCTTTGGATATATAACCAGTAATGGGATTGCTGGATCAAATGGAATTTCTATTTCTAGGTCCTTGAGGAATCGCCACACTGTCTTCCACAATGGTTGAACCAATTTACACTCCACCAACAGTGTAAAAGCGTTCCTATTTCTCCACATCCTCTCCAGCATCTGTTGTCTCCAGATTTTTTAATGATCGCCATTCTAACTGGCGTGAGATGGTATCTCAATGTAGTTTTGATTTGCATTTCTCTAATGACCAGTGATGATGAGCATTTTTTCATATGTTTGTTGGCTTCATGTATGTCTTCTTTTGTAAAGTGTCTGTTCATATCCTTCGTCCACTTTTGAATGGGCTTGTTTGTTTTTTTCTTGTAAATCTGTTTCAGTTCTTTGTAGATTCTGGTTATCAGCCCTTTGTCAGATGGGTAGACTGCAAAAATTTTTTCCCATTCTGTTTGTTGCCGATTCACTCTAATGACTGTTTCTTTTGCTGTGCAGAAGCTGTGGAATTTGATTAGGACCCATTTGTCTATTTTGGCTTTTGTTGCCAATGCTTTTGGTGTTTTGGTCATGAAATGCTTGCCTACGCCTATGTCCTGAATGGTTTTGCCTAGATTTTCTTCTAGGGTTTTTATGGTGTTAGGTCTTATGTTTAAGTATTTAATCCATCTGGAATTAATTTTAGTGTAAGGTGTCAGGAAGGGGTCCAGTTTCTGCTTTCTGCACATGACTAGCCAGTTTTCCCAACACCATTTATTAAACAGGGACTCATTTTCACACTGTTTGTTTTTGTCAGGTTTGTCAAAGATTGGATGGTTGTAGATGTGTGGTATTGCCTTCGAGGCCTCTGTTCTGTTCCATTGGTCTATATCTCTGTTTTAGTACCAGTACCATGCTGTTTTGATTGCTGTAGCTTTGTAGTATAGTTTGAAGTCTGGGAGTGTGATGCCTCCAGCTTTGTCCTTTTTGCTTAGAATTGACTTGGCTATGCCGGCTCTCTTTTGGTTCCATATGAAGTTTAAGGTGGTTTTTTCCAGTTCTGCGAAGAAGGTCATTGGTAGCTTGATAGGGATAGCGTTGAATCTGTAAATTACTTTGGGCAGTATGGCCATTTTCACAGTATTGATTCTTCCTAGCCATGAACATGGAATGTTTCTCCATCTGTTTGTGTCCTCTCTTATTTCATTGAGCAGTGGTTTATAGTTCTCCTTGAAGAGGTCCTTTACGTTCCTTGTTAGTTGTATTCCTAGGTATTTTATTCTCTTTCTAGCAATTGTGAATGGCAGTTGGTTGATCTGGCTGTCTTTAAGTCTGTTATTGGTGTATAGGAATGCTTGTGATTTTTGCACATTGATTTTGTATCCTGAGACTTTGCTGAAGTTGCTTATCAGTTTCAGGAGATTTTGGGCTGAGACGATGGGGTCTTCTAAATATACAATCATATCGTCTGCAAATAGAGACAATTTGACTTCCTCCTTTCCTATTTGAATACCCTTTATTTCTTTTACTTGCCTGATTGCTCTGGCTACAACTTCCAGTACTATATTGAATAGGAGTGGTGAGAGAGGACATCCTTGTCTAGTGCCAGATTTCAAAGGGAATGCTTCTAGTTTTTGCCCATTCAGTATGATATTGGCTATTGGTTTGTCGTAAATAGCTTTTATCATTTTGAGATATGTTCCGTCAATACCTAGTTTATTGAGGGTTTTTAGCATAAAGGGCTGTTGAATTTTGTCAAAGGCCTTCTCTGCATCAATTGAGATTATCATGTGGTTTTTGTCTTTGGTTCTGTTTATGTGGTGGATTATGTTTATAGATTTGCTTATGTTGAACCAGCCTTGCATCCCCGGGATGAAGCCTACTTAATCGTAGTGGATAAGCTTTTTGATGTGCTGTTGCAATCGGTTTGCCAGTATTTTATTGAAGATTTTTGCATCTATGTTCATCATGGATATTGGCCTGAAGTTTTCTTTTCTTGCTGAGTCTCTGCCAGGTTTTGGTATCAGGATGATGTTGGTCTCATAAAATGATTTAGGAAGGATTCCCTCTTTTTGGATTGTTTAGAATAGTTTCAGAAGGAATGGTACCAGCTTCTCTTTGTATGTCTGGTAGAATTCGGCTGTGAACCCATCTGGACCTGGGCTTTTTTTGGGTAGGAGGCTCCTAATTGCTGCCTCAACTTCAGACCTTGTTATTGGTCTATTCAGGGTTTTGACATCTTCCTGGTTTAGGCTTGGGAGGCTGCAAGTGTCCAGGAATTTATCAATTTCTTCCAGGTTTACTAGTTTATGTGCATAGGGTTGTTTGTAATAATCTCTGATGATGGTTTGAATTTCTGTGGAATCTGTGGTGATATCCCCTTTATCGTTTTTTATTGCATCTATTTGATTATTTTCTCTTTTCTTTTTATTAATCTGGCTAGTGGTCTGTCTATTTTGTTGACCTTTTCGAAAAACCAGCTCCTGGTTTTATTGATTTTTTGAAGGGTTTTTCGTGTCTCTATCTCCTTCAGTTCTGCTCTGATCTTAGTTGTTTCTTGTCTTCTGCTAGGTTTTGAGTTTTTTTGGTCTTGCTCCTCTAGCTCTTTCAATTTTGACGATAGGGTGTCAATTTTAGATCTCTCCTTCCTTCTCATGTGGGCATTTATTGCTATATATTTTCCTCTAGAGACTGCTTTAAATGTGTCCCAGAGATTCTGGTATGTTGTGTCTTCGTTCTTGTTGGTTTCAAAGAACATCTTTACTTCTGCCTTCATTTCATTGTTTATCCAGTCAACATTCAAGAGCCAGTTGTTCAGTTTCCATGAAGCTGTGCCGTTCTGAGTTAGTTTCTGAATTCGGAGTTCTAACTTGATTGCACTGTGGTCTGAGAGACTGTTTGTTATGATTTCCGTTCTTTTGCATTTGCTGAGGAGTGATTTACTTCCAATTATGTGGTCAATTTTAGAGAAGGTGTGATGTGGTGCTGAGAAGAATGTATATTCTGTGGATTTGGGGTGGAGAGTTCTGTAAATGTCTATTAGGTTTGCTTGATCCAGGTCTGAGTTCAAGTCCTGGATATCCTTGTTAATTTTCTGTCTCGTGGATCTGTCTAACATTGACAATGGGGTGTTCAAGTCTCCCACTATTATTGTGTGGGAGTCTAAGTCTCTTTGTAAGTCATTAAGAACTTGCCTTATGTATCTGGAGTGCTCCTGTATTGGGTGCATATATATTTAGGATCGTTAGCTCTTCTTGTTGCATTGATCCTTTTACCATTATGTAATGTCCTTCTTTGTCTCTTTTGATCTTTATTGGTTTAAAGTCTATTTTATCAGAGATGAGAATTGCAACTCCTGCTTTTTTTTGCTCTCCATTTGCTTGGTAAATCTTCCTCCATCCCTTTATTTTGAGCCTTTGTATATCTCTGCATGGGAGACGGGTTTCCTGGATACAGCACACCGATGGGTTTTGGCTTTTTATCCAGTTTGCCAGTCTATGTCTTTTGATTGGGGCATTTAGCCCATTTACATTCAGGGTTAATATTGTTATGTGTGAATTTGATCCTGCCATTTTGATACTGGCTGGCTGTTTTGCCCGTTAGTTGATGCAGTTTCTTCATTGTGTTGCTTTGCCATTTGGTATGTTTTTGGAGTGGCTGGTACTGGTTGTTCCTTTCACATGTTTAGTGCCTCTTTCAGGAGCTCTTGTAAAGCAGGCCTGGTGGTGATGAAGTCTCTGAGTACTTGCTTGTTCACAAAGGATTTTATTTTTCCTTCACTTATGAAGCTTAGTTTGGCTGGATATGAAATTCTGGGTTGAAAGTTCTTTTCTTTAAGGATGTTGAATATTGGCCCCCACTCTCTTCTGGCTTGTAGGGTTTCTGCTGAGAGATCTGCTGTGAGTCTGATGGGCTTCCCTTTGTGGGTAACCCGACCTTTCTCTCTGGCTGCCCTTAGCATTTTCTCCTTCATTTCAACCCTGGTGAATCTGACGATTATGTGCCTTGGGGTTGCTCTTCTTGAGGAATATCTTTGTGGTGTTCTCTGTATTTCCTGGACTGGAATATTGGCCTGCCTTCCTAGGTTGGGGGAAGTTCTCCTGGATAATATCCTGAAGAGTATTTTCCAGCTTGGATTCATTCTCTCCATCACATTCAGGTACACCTATCAAACGTAGATTAGGTCTTTTCACATAGTCCCATATTTCTTGGAGACTTTGTTCATTCCTTTTTACCCTTTTTTCTCTACTCTTTCCTTCTCGTTTTATTTCTTGGAGTTGATCTTCGACCTCTGATATCCTTTCTTCTGCTTGGTCAATTTGGCTGTTGAAACTTGTGTATGCTTTGCAAAGTTCTTGTGTTGTGTTTTTCAACTCCATCAATTCACTTACATTCCTCTCTAAGTTGGTTATTCTCATTAGCATTTCGTCAAATCTTTTTTCAACGTTCTTAGTTTCTTTGCATTGGGTTAGAACATGTTCTTTTAGCTCACAGAAGTTTCTTATTACCCACCTTCTGAAGCCTGACTCTGTCATTTCATCACACTCATTGTCCATCCAGCCTTGTTCCCTTGCTGGTGAGGAGCTGTGATCCCTTGTAGGAGGAGAGGCATTCTGGTTTTGGGTGTTTTCCTCCTTTTTGCACTGGTTTCTTCCCATCTTTGTGGATTTATCTATGTGTGGTCTTTGTGGTTGGTGATTTTCAGATGGGGTCTCTCAATGGACATCCAGTTTGTTGATGATGAAGTTATTTCTTTCTGTTTCTTAGTTTTCCTTCTAACAGTCTGGCCCCTCTGCTGTAGGACTGCTGAGGTCCACTCCAGGCCCTGCTTGCCTGGGGGGATCACCTGCAGCAGCTGCAGAACAGTAAGGGTTGCTGCCAGTTTCTTCTTCTGCTATCTTTGTCCCAGAAGAATACCCACCAGATGTCAGTCTGAGCTCTCCTTTATGAGGTGTCTCTTTGGATATACGGGGGTCAGGGAGCTGCTTGAGGAGACAGAGTGTCCTTTATAGGAGCTCAAGTGCTGAGCTGTGAGCTCCATTGTTCATTCAGAGTTGCTGGGCAGGAACGTTTAAGTCTGCTGCAGCAGAACTCATAAACCCCCTTTTTTTCCCCAGGTGCTCTGTCCCGGGGAGTTAGGGCTTTATTTATGAGTTTCCCTTGTGCTGCTGCCTTTTTCTCAGGGCTGCCTTGCCCAGCGATGAGGCAGCCTAGTCACTGCCTGCAGAGGCTTTGCTGAGCTGCTGTGGGCTCCGCCCAGCTGCCCTGTGAACTTCCCTGCAGTCCTGTTTATACCGGTGTAGTTAGAACTGCCTCAGCAATGGCGGGCTGCCTCTGCAATGGCAAACTACCTCCGTAGTGGCAGACTACCTCAGTAATGGCGGACGCCCCTCCCCCCACAGCGCTGGACCATCCCAGGTTCAGCTGTGCTTGCTGTGAAACTCTCTATCCAGAGCGTTTCTGATTGCTGTTTTTTTGTGTGGGGGTGGGACCAGCTGAGCCTGATCACCTTGCTCCCTGCCTCAGTCTCCCAGGTGTTCCAGCCGCCTGCTGAAAAGGCGCCGGGATCTGTGTGATTTCCCGTGCGGCAACCCACTGCGCCGGCTGAAACCGCGGGCGCTGAGATTCGTGGCATTTTTTTGCCCGGGAAATCTCCTGGCCTGGCTGCCTGTTTCAGTCCCCTTTTTTAATCAGATGAATGGGCGGCTCTGCCTTCCCGGAACTCCAATTGCCAGCTAAAACGGCACCCGGACCCACGTATTTTGCATGGGGAACCGCTGCGCCAGGGCGCCGCCCAAAACAGCAGCACCGGCAAAAACAGCAGCGCTGGAGACCCATGGGGCTCCTCCCCCCTGGAAATCTCCTGGTCTGTGGGCAATAAAAGCCCGTCTGGGAATGCGGTGTCCACTCACCGTCTGTGCTTTCACTGGGAGCTGCAATCCTCAGCTGCTCCTAATCGGCCATCTTGGATCTCCCGCATTCTACTTTTAAAAGTTGTAGGAGGAATTTTTTTTTAATGCAGTTGTTTATGAACAACTTGGTAATAAGTAGAACACTGTGAGAATAACTGAATCTTTTGATAATTGGGGAGTTTAATGTGTCCCAGAGTTTTGCATTATTTTATACATTGAATATATAAAATATTGGGTGATAGATACCCTAATCTCAGGATATAGCCTGAAGTTTTTGTGTTTTTCACTAAATGCCTTGGACAAACTATTTTTTTTTTCAATGAGCACTCTCTTAAACTCTAGTATGCTTTGTCAAAACTTTGATCAGATGAAAGAATTTATATTTTTGTTTATCCTGGTTTACTAAGATTAATAGGTTGCTAGAGATCTATTGAGTACAGAGTTTCTCCCACTTGGCACTATTGATATTTGAGGCTGGAAAATTCTTTTCCAGGGCTGGGGAGCTGTTCTAGGAATTTCTAACTCTACCCAAATAGATGCCAGTAGTAGCTCTCCCTCCCAGTTGTGAAAAACAAAAATGCTTCCAGACATTGCCAAATGTCCACTGAGGGGCTCAAATGGCCCCAGATGAGAACCACTGGTTTAGTGCAAAGTAATCCTCTTTAACTAGAGCATACTGGCCAGATAGATGCTAGTGTTACTGCTTGGTTAACTCATTTAAACGAAGTTAAATCTTGCTGAAATGAACGTAAAGCCCTCACTGATAGTTAAATGTATCTCAGTGTTTGTCTTACTGCTGGATACTCTTGGCACATTCTGAATGGGGCAATCAGTGACTTCCTTATATAGGCAACCATGCCTGGGAAATCTCAATAAATTGTCAAAAGAAATGCAAAAGGAAACAGTCTGCTGATTCAGCTTGTAAGTTTCCAGTGGTATCGCCTTACTTCCCAAACTATATAATTCTCTGAGTCCTGTTCCGTGATAGGATAGTGACAGTGACAGTGGGTCAGTGCTGCTTTTGTAGTTGTTGATACTCTTGTGCCTTTTTTAGATAGTTATCTAAGAGAGAAGACTTTTTTTTTTAATTTAATGGTTATTCCTCTCTATGACCCTCCCTGTTTTTCTCTATCAACCCTTCAAGGATATCAGAGTTTTATCTTCAGCATTTTTCAGGTTATAATAAATTATTCTAAAAATTAGGTTGAAAAGAAATCCTCAGGTGTTTTGAAAGGAGGCAAAAATAGAACTAGACAAGCCTTTCAGATAGTTGGTATGGTGTATGGAGTCTTTTTTTTTTTTTTAACAGAAAGAAGAGAAAAAGAGGCTGTAAAATGTGTCAGTGTAATACTGACTTCTGCTCTCCTCCTGCTTGAAAAGATCACTATAGTGATCAGAATCTCAAACTGACAGTCAGCATCTAAGGTTTGGGTGTACTTCAAGCAAGCATGCATTGCACAAGATAACAATATAAGTCTTCTGAAAGTAAAGAAACCCAAAGAAATATAGAATATTGCCATGTGCTTTGCTAATGTTAGAGAAAGGTGCTTTACACTTGCTTTATTTAAGAGGAATACTATTACTCAGCATGTTTTGCTTTAAGTCCAAATAGAGAATCCCTCATTAGAAACAGGCTTAAGTTTTTCAAACAGTTTACTTAAAAAAAAAAAAAGTACCTCTCACTTCTACTTACAGCCAATATGGAGTACAGTGAATAGATTTATACTCTCATCTTAAAAAATTTTTTAAAAATTGGGACAGAGTATATAAAAGAACAGTTTTCATGACAGTGGGCATTAGACAATGGGAGACAGTGATTACTGAGAGATAAGAAACAAATTAAATGAGCCCTATGATTGCCCTAGCTAACTGCCGTGAGAAGCATCCATGCTGTGGCTCTGGGAGGGGCAAACCAGGAGATAACCAACAAACTTCTTGAGTTGAAAAGATGGATCTGAGAGTCTTGGGAGAACAAGGAGGCTAAAGATCATAGACAAAGTATCAGAGACGTGGGAGTTGCAGAAAGACCCCGTGAGATCTTCCAAGGATCCTCAGTATGTATTCTGCAGAGTGGTGATTAATGCACATATGTGAGGAAACTACCTGAGCTCTCGGTGTGAGGGAGATACCCAGAAAGAAAAAGCACCTGGCACTTACTTATACAGTACTTGGGGGAAAAAATGCCTGTTTCCATCAGGCAGACTGGAAAACCTCATAAATCAAGGACACTGGGGGAGAGTACCCAAGGTTCTTGCCTTAGTAAGGGAGGATAATTAGCCCTTCATGAAATGCTGTTCCAGTCTTGCCTAACAAATCTTAAAAGCAAGACTTGAAAGGAACAAACTGTTTCCAAGGCATTTAGCTGAATCCCAGAACAAAGCTCAGTAATATTTATGAGATTATAAAAATAGCCAACACTCAAGAAGTCAAATTTATGATATCTGGCATCCAATCAAAAATTACTAGACATAAAATCTGAGACATAGTACTGATAATGAAGAGAAAGATTAATCCAAATAGATAGATGGCAGAGCTGAAACAGATGTTAGAATTACCAGATAAGGGCATTAAAACCATGATTTTTTTAACTGTATTCCATATCTTCAAAAGTTAAATTGATAGCTAGAAAATTTTTTTAAATCCCAAATTGAACTTCTGTAGAGGAAAATTACAATGTCTGAGATGAAAAATATGTTGAATATGATTAACAACAGATTAGACATTGCAAAAGAAAATATAAATTTGAAGACATAGCAATAGAAATTATCTCAAATAAATGGAGACAATTATTTGAATAGATCATCAGTGGACTTCAGAAATAATTCAGCTCCTAAAAACAGATGTGTAATTGGAATCTCTGAGAGGGCGAGGTGGACAGAAAAAAAAAGTATTCAAAGAGGTGGGGTGCAGTGGCTCATGCCTGTAATCCCAGCACTTTGGGAGGCCGAGGCAGGCGGATCACCTGAGCTCAGGAGTTCAAGACCAGCCTAACATGGAGAAACCTCATCTCTACTAAAAATACAAAATTAACCAGGTGTGGTGGCACATGCCTGTAATCCAAGCTACTCAGGAGGCTGAGGCAGGAGAATCGCTTGAACCTGGGAGGTGGAGGTTGCGGTGAGCTGAGATTGTGCCACTGCACTCCAGCCTGGGCAACAAGAGCAAAACTCCGTCGTCTCAGAAAAAAAGTATTCAAAGAAATAATGGCTAGGAAACTTATAAATTTGATAAAAACTATAAAACCACAGATCAAAGAGCTCAACAAACCCAAAACACAAGAAATAGAAAAAAAAAAAATCAAGGGAAATCATACCTAAATTACCTAAAACTGTTGATAAAACTTAAAAGCAACCAGAAGAAAAAGATATGTTATATATAGAAGAATTAAGATAAAGATGATAGCAGATTTTGTATCCAAAATATTGCAGGAGGGGGAGCCAGTGGAGCAGCGTCTTTAAACTACTGGGGGAAAGAAACTCTTTCAACCTAGAATTCTGTATGCAGTGAAAATATCTTTCTCATACGAAGACAAAATTAAGACTTTCTCAAGTATAAAAAAACAGAGGGAATTTATTACCAGCCTACAATATAAGAAATATTTAAGAAGTCCTGTAGGAAGAAGAAAAATGACGCCGGATCCCAATCTGAATCTACACAGGTAAGTGAAGATGACTTTAAATGATAAATTTGCTATCTTTCCACATCCCATGAGTTGGAACATGAGGGTGCTCTGGGTATGTACCAAGAATGGAGGAGGACCAATGAACAAGGTCGGGTCTCTGCACTACTGAGGGGAACAGAACGGACTGGCAATCTGGATGACCCACCTAGGAACTATTATTGCTAGACAAATAAAAGTCTGTTTTTAAAGTATCTATATTTTGCAGTTTTACTGATACTACCAATTGTTTCTTAATTAATATAATCATTTTAAAGCTGTAAAGTTTTGTCTGTTACATCAAGATCTTTTTCTCATTTACCTGAAATGCCAACCTCTTTTATTAAATCTTGCATTACATATGCTTGGCAGCCTTTCTGGATTAAATGTTCCATTAGTCTGTTTGTTTATATGATGGTATCCATGCACTAATTAGATATGTTTATACTAGGACTTGACATCTGCTAGGGCAAATACTCTAACTTGTCATCTTTCTGAGATATATCTTGATTCTTTCTACCATACTAAATTTCCAAATAAATTTGAGAGTCAGTTTTTTAAAAGAAGGTGACAAGGTTATCAGGAGATGCAGCTAGGTCACATTAGTTTCCACGTATCTTTTTATGAGTTGTTGATATATGCATAAAAGTATCCAGCCCCAAGACAAAGGTTGTTCTCAGAGTGACTTTTATCCTTACAACCAGAGTGGCAAAGAGAGCCTGGTGGTGAAGGGGTGATAGTTTGGCTACTTAGTAAGCAGCCAGGGGTCAGGTTTCTTCTCTCTAAGGAACACTCTACATTCTTCTAAGGATATCATCTCCCACTTGTTATCCATTAGCTTCAGTTATTTTGGTGTAGACTGTGTCAATATAACTCCATTTCTATGATCATGTTTAATTGTATATCAACTGTAAATTGAGGGTTTTTCCAAGGCATGGACCAGACAGACTAATCTGTATCAGATTCTCAGAGAGTAAATATACAGCACTTAATTTACTCTTCAAAATTTTTAATCAATACCTATTGACTGTCTCAAGGGTTGAATTCTCTATTTATTTTACCTCAATTTTAATAATATGTTGGGGAATTCAGCCAATTTATTCAACATTAATTACTTAATGTTGAGTACCTGCTTTGCTCTAGGTACTATGCTAAATGTTGAATATTTAGCAGTAAATAAATAGATATCATATATACATATATATATCCTTCTGCATTGGGAAAATCCAACATTTAAACAAAATAAGTATTTAATTTACAATTATGTTTACTGCTATAAAAGGAACAAATAGGTTTTATGTAAGAATAACTAGAGGGAGAAAGTGGAGAAAAATACACTTTTCAAGATAGACTGTATTATGTACAGATGAAACCGGAGTTAGCCTGTAACTGGACCAGATTCATATAGCAAATTAAACAAATTTTTTCATATGCTTAATCCATGTGTTTATTCCATAGCATTTATGTTCATTGAGCACTGTAATAGTCCAGCTATTAGGCTCACAAAAATGACCAGGACTCAGTTCCTGTTTTTGAGGAGCTCATAGTTTAATTTTTTAATAATTAGCAGTGCCTTTCATTAAAATAATTGCATACCAAATGGAAACAAATGTGTTCTTTTTTTCCTTCATTCTTCTTCAGATGAGGATAGGAATTCACTCGGGCTCTGTGCTGGCTGGAGTTGTTGGGGTCCGAATGCCACGTTATTGCCTGTTTGGAAATAATGTCACACTGGCAAGCAAATTCGAGTCAGGAAGTCACCCTCGGCGAATCAATGTCAGCCCCACCACTTACCAGTAAGTGTTCTCTGGCCTCCTCCTGCCTGTCTTGGCTTTGTTTTGGACTGCTGTGCTGTCCTCTGTGAGACCCTGTTCTTTATCTTGATCCTGTCATTCTCCAAGATATTATGAGTAGCACCGCCCAAACCTGAAAGATAGATAGTGATTGTGACACAAATTTTATTTGCACCCTGTTAGAGTGCATGAAAAATCTGACATAACTGACAGGTAAATATAGGTTTGTCATTTTCCACAGTCTCTGTCCTTTTATTTTTATTCTTTTTTTTTTTTTTTTGAGACAGTCTTGCTCTGTCGCCAGGCTAGGGTGCAGTGGTGCAATCTTGGCTCACTGCAACCTCCACTTCTTGGGGTCAAGCGATTCTTCTGCCTCAGCCTCCCGAGTAGCTGGGACTATAGGTGTGTACCACCATGGCTGGCTAATTTTTATATTTTTAGTAGAGGTGGGGTTTCACCACATTGGCCAGGATCGTCTTGATCACTTGACCTTCATCCACCTGCCTCGGCCTCCTAAAGTGCTGAAATTACAGGTGTGAGCCACCCAGTAGGGCTGTCTCTGCCCTTCTTAAGTATACCTGTTTAAAATACAGGAGAGCAAATGTTCTTGAGGATCTGCATAATAATAGAAATCCCAGTATTTTCAAAATGTTTTTCATTGTTTATAAAAATCAAAGAAATATGATAGAAGAGGTTGCTTTAATGTTTTTATTTTTTGAATAATAAAGACTCTAAATACACACACACACACTTACACATACATACATACATGATCCCTTATCCAAAATGCTTGGGACCACAAGTGTTTTACAGTTTGAAATTTTTTGACTTTTGGAATATTTGTGCATTATATTACCTGATGAGCATCCCAAATCTGAAAATCTGAAATCCAGTATGTTCCGAAGAGCATTTCTTTTGAGTGTCATGTTGGTTCTCAAAAAGTACAGATTTTGGACTTTTGGATTTTGAATGCTCTGTTGTATTAGGTACAGAGTAAAATGTTAAATTATTTTTATCTTAAAGGTAATCTTTGACAACACTCTACATTTTTGCCTCCTGAACTCATTCTGATTTTGTGTCTGGTAGAAATCTCCCCTATTAGATATTATGCCCCATATGTGGGCAGGGATTGTGTCTGGTTAGGCTCATCATTATATCCCCAAACTTATAAAAATGTCTAGCACATAATAAGCACTCTATAAATATTTATCAAATCAATGAATAAATACATTGATAAGATGGACATCTCCAAAATTAATAGCAAAGGAAAGCATGAAAATATCTTACTTTATCAGACTTTGGCTTTATTCTGGGCGTTATTGTATGGCTAATTAATTTCATGTTTTAGATAATTTAGAATCATACTGAAAAAAATGTAAAGTAGAAATAGAGGTCATTGATTTTATTGACATGGTTACAAAAATCTCAATCATAAAATATGAATATAAAGATAATAAAAGTTAATATAATATTTATTCCCAGAGAGGGAATTAAAAGATTTTAGATGAAAAGCAAATACTTCCAGAGTCTGCAAAATACATGAGGGAGAAAACTGAAATTACAAATATGAAATCAAGAGAAAATTCACATTAAAAATATATTTTAAAGCTCTTAAGCTCATTAAAGTAGTGAATATCTTGATTTTACTGTTTTTGAATAAAGACAAACCTCCTACTACTTTTAAGGAGCCCAAGAGATTTTGAGGTCCTCACAGACAACTTCTGGGCCAAGTTTCAGGATTCTATCTAATCATTACTTATCTAAAAACTACTTGCTATTTTCAGGATGTTTATAAGAGAATTTTGCATCTTTTAAACTTCTCCCAGTTTTCCCAACACAATTCTGGGCATATTACAGATGATCTGACAATAATTACCATATCAAATTGAATTTTGTCAAATTCTCTAGTAGAGATCAGTGATTCTGACACTTTCTGCTCTGTATGGTGAAAACAAGTTACTGACGATCAACTACCTTACTCATATCCTATTATATAGTTACATTTATTGCCATCATGATATTGATACATATTTTCCATGTTTCTGTAACTTAGTATAGATTTATATCTTCTGTGATAATTTCACTTAAAAAAAAAAAAGGTTGTGTAAAAGAATGGGCCCAACCTGTGTGAAGAGTTCATGCCCTGAGCTTAGACATCCTAACAGTAGCTGGTCTTGTTTACCTTGTGATGGATAAAAAAAAAATGCCAGCCCCACAAGTCTATGCATTTTGGTGGTGACTCAGAGTTTCTGTAATCTTTTCCATAGTTAGTTTATGATTATCCTTAGTGATTAGCAAGGTCTGAGGAATTTAATCGTTTCAACTACTGCATACACTGAAGCTTACTGTTCTGTACCCTTACCCCAAATCCCCCCAAAATCAAACAGAGCCATAAACACATTGAGCTGCCAGGTGGGTAGATTCTTAGAACAAATAGAATTTATGAAGTAAAACCCAGTATTAAGCTCATGAGAGTTTGTAATCTCTATTTTATCCCTGAATTGCATTCTGTAGAATGTCCAACATTACCTGTTTATCTTGAAATCTTCAGAGAGGTTTTTATCCCATTTATTTTTAGCAAAACTATATGATTATTATAAACATTGGAAGTGGGTTGTTTTGATATTATGATAAATTGAAATCATTTTTTGACTGGTTCATTCCAAATGCATTTTGTCAGAAATTTTCAAATATTTGAATTTTAAAAATAATATTTTTATAATTATTGTGGAGTACTGAAAAGATAATATAATATCCATGATCCCACCACAGTTTAACACTTTATATTTTGCTTCAGATTTTTTTTTTTTTAATAAACTAAACATTTGCTTTGGAATTTTCTAACTCTTTCATTGTGACATCCTAATGAGTTTGGTGTGTTTCGAAGTCCTGTGTTTTATATATTAACTTTCTACACATGTATCCATGAACAATATAATTTTATTTTACATGCTTTAATTTTTATAAATGGTATTTTGCTATATGACTCTTTCTCTAATTGTGGTTTTGTTTAAACAGAATTTCATATTTTAAAGATCTAGCCATGTTGGAACATACATCTCTAGCTCATCGTTTCAGTTGCTGTATGACATTCCAGTGTATGACTCCAACATATTTTAATTGTTCATAAATTCCTCTGTTGATGAACACTTAGGTATATTTTCTACTTTTTAATTATTACAAAGTTTGCTCCTAGTACCTGACATTACAAAAAAGAAATTTTTGTTGAGTTTTGAGTGTTCCAAATTAGATGTTTTCATTCTTCTTCCAAAAATATGTTTACACCCATCTTTGTTCCCATCATTCCAATTTAAAAATAGTGCATATTTTATAAACAACTGTCTTAACATCGTGCTACTGCTCTGTGAGACAGAAATAATTGCTTATATGAAGGATGGCTTAACAGATTTTGAAACAAGTAAATGATTTATCTCAGCATAATTAATTATTTTTTCTTGCTACAGTGGAAAGTAGAAAGACTCAAATTACTTTGATATGAAATTTTTCTTAATCTTTAAACATTTTTGCTTTTCTCATTTTACTATTGATTTACTTCCAGATGTTTTAGAATGCCTATTTTTCATTCACTGTGAAAGGCTTTTTTCTTTTAAAACCAAGCTTCTTTCTAACCACTGCTACATGAGCAGCTCATTATATGAGGGGATGTACAGTCGAGCAGGTTAGGCAGTGGTGAAGTGCACAAGCTCAGAATCAAAGTGCCCAATGTAGAATCCAGGCTCTAACAAACATTTACTGTCTACATGAAATTCAGTGACTTAATTTCTTTGGACCAAGTTTTTTCATCATCTTTAAATTGGTATCATCAGTTTATGCTGTTCGTGTTTGTTTAATGTGATGTTTTTAAAGCTCCTAATACTTGGAATCTAGTAGACATTCATTTGCTGCTTCATCCTGTTATTATTTCCATGGAGGAAGAAACCATCTTATTTCTGCACTTAAATCTCGTAATTTATAAATTTAGCCATGATGAATGATATGTGCTAGTAGGATTACAGACTTCATCTGGAAATTCCAAAGAAAGAATGGGTTTGGTAATTTGGTCAAAGGTGCATTTTGAGCTGTAACTAAGAGCTGAGATAGTAATCAGTTTATTCCTATGTGTTTTCATTAGCAAAAGCATTTTACTGATGACTGTCTAAATCATAGTCATATGATTAAAAATTGCCTCTATACATGGAAAATCCCCACATTTAAGCAGAGGTATATAATAATTCAATTCATATGATTAATCATGTACCTCTGCTTCAATGTGGGAATCATATATAAGTATGTAATCATATATATAGTAATTAGTAAGTAATCATATATATGTGATTGTATGCTTACTATGATACATAGTAATCTAATTAGTAATCACATATATATGTGATTACTTACTAATTAGATTAATTACTGTTGGCTTCAACAATACATATATTATTTTATAGTTCTGTAGGACACAAGTCTGACACAGGTCTCACTTAGCTAAAATCAGGGTGGGTGTCACGATGCCTTTATTCTTTGCTGAAAGTTCTAGGTGATAACATGCTTTCTTGCCTTTTCCCGTTTTGAAGCCATCTTCATTCCTTGGTTCAGAGCCTCTGTCTTCCATCATGCAAGATATTTCATCTTTCTGATACTGCTTCCTTCATCACATATCTTTTACTGACTCTTTTTCCCTCTTCTGCTTTTAAGGATTCTTGTGATTATGTTGGGCCCATTGGATAATCCATGATAATTTCTCTACTTTAATGTCGTCTGAATAGCCATCTTGATTCCATCTGCCACCTTAATTAATTCATCATTTCCATGCATATTCATGTATAAAGGGGAGTTTATTAAGTAGTATTGACTTGACTCACAGGATGACAAGGTGAAATCCCACAATAGGTGGTCTGCAAACTGAGCAGCAAGAAGTCAGTCCAAGTCCCAAAGCTGATGATGAACTTGGAGTCCAATGTAGAAGGGCAGGAAGAATTCAGCACAAGAGAAAGATATAGGCCAGAATACTAACCCAGTCTAATCTTTCCATATTCTTCTGCCTGCTTTTATTTTGCCTGTGCTGGGAGCTGATTGATTAGATTGTGCCCACCCAGCTTGAGGGTGGGTCTGCCCTTCCCAGCCCACTGACCTAAATGTTAATCTCCTCTGGCAACACCCTCACAAACACACCCAGGATCAATACTTTGCATCCTTCAATCCAATCTAGTTGACACTCAATATTAACCATCATATTATGAGACCTAACATATTCACAGGTTTCATGATTGGTATTAGGACGTGGATATCTTGGCAGGTGGGGGGAATTTTTCCTACAACAAGGGAAAATTTAAATGCTAAAACCTGCCTGGAAATACAGCCCCAATCTTCTGCATCCCTGTCTTTGAGGACTTAAAAAAAAACATATAAATTATGTAAGCAAAATCTGGGGAGGAAAAGGACTTTCACAAATGAGACCTCTGGCTTCTAAAGGATTTTTACTGGGACTTTTAAGATGATATAGATTCTTGAAGAGAGGCACCTGACATAGGACTGAATTATATTTCTATATTTAAGAAGCAGTAGAGTCCTTAGCTTGAGAAAAGACTAAGAAGCTATCCTGAGAAATAAGGAGTTTTTATAAAGATAATTGCAGTCCTCTCACTGCATAACCTACCCTCAGACATAGCTACTCACATATCATCTCTTACAAAACTGGAGAAGTTATAATATTTAATTTATCTTTAGACCACTGGCACCAAGTTTAAAATTGCACAGACCACATTTTTGTGCAAGAGTTTAATATAGTGAATAATTCCTATCCTAGGAATGAAGAGAACTGAATTTAATATTGGTTAAGCTATTTGATGACCTAGATGAGCTCTCTTGTATCTTTTAGCTCCAATATCTCATGATAGTCATAGCAAACATTTATTGCATTACTTACAATGTATTTATATTATCATTTAATCCTTAAGGCAAGAGTGTGATTTCGGCATTGTGATTATCTTTGTTTTTCAGATGAAAAAAACTGAAACATAGGTTAAATAAGTCACTAAGAACATTGGGCTAAATAAGTGTGGGAGTCATCATTAAAACCCATGGCTGCCCTACTCTTAAGCCTGAGCTCTATCCATGGCCAAGTTGTCCCACTGGGCTGATAAGTACTTGAAATAACATGAAATAAAACAATAATTACTTCTTTTAACTTTTAGCTGACACATAATAGTACATATTTATAGGATACAGAGAAACATTTTGATAAGTGTTATAATGCATAATGGTCAAATCAGGATAATTAGCATATCAATCAATCACCTCAAACATTTATCATTTCTTTGTGTGAGGAACATTCAAACTCTGCTCTTGAAGCTTTCTGAAAATACACAATAAACTATTATTAATTATATTCACCCTAAGTGCTGCAGGACACCAGAACTTATTCCTTCTATCTAGCTGAAGTTTTTTATCTGTTAACCAACTTCTCTACATCCTCTCCTCCCCTCTTATTCTTCTGAGCCTTTAATACCTACAATTCCACTCTCTAATTTTATGAGCACAAATTTTATTTTTTAAAAACCCCAATAATTAATTTCTGAATATTACTGGCCTCGATGAGAGGATTTCTTCTGCAGGAAAATGGTGAAGAGAGCAGTGGGGAACAAAGCGGAATTAGAGCAAGGGAGATTCATTTTCTCTCTGTAGATATAAATGCCCTCAGGTTGAACTTTTGCTATTCTAGAATTGTTTTTATACTCAGGATAATAAAAAGGAAGGATATTCTTTCTAACGTGTTTATTAGGAGTGTCTGTATTTCTAAACATATTAGTATTTTTCTGTCTCTAGATCTGAACTGGACATGAGTCTATGGGACAAACTTGTGGCAAGTGGAAGCTTCCAAGTGAAAAAGAAAACTGTTGCCTCTGTGAGGCTAAAACATTTTGTGTAAGCATGTCTCTAATGCATATAATAAGTTACTGGGAATATAGGCTTGCTTTTAGGAATTTACTTTATACACTATTTGGAGAAATGCATCTTTCTGGTAAATTGAGAGAAAGAGGCAAGGAATAATTGAAGAATGATGATATTCCTTGGGTATAGTTTTCATTTCATTTACTACTTTTAAATGAAACTATTATTTATACCCAGGGTATAGTTTAATACTACTTGAAATAACATGGAATCAAACTGTAATTATTTCTTCTTTTAGCTTACACATAATAGTACATATTTATAGGATACAGAGTAACATTTTGATAAGTGTCACAATGTAAAATGGTCAAATCAGGATAATTAGCATATCAGTCACCTCAAACGTTTATCATTTCTTTGTGTGAGGAGTGTTCAAACTCTGCTCTTCTAGCTTTCTGAAAATACACAATAAATTATCATTATTCACCCTAAGTGCTGCAGAACACCAGAACTATAGGTATAGTTTAATCAGTAATACTAGTCAAAAACACTAGCTAGAAACTCTGCTTCTGTTCCTTTGTCAATATAATTATTATTACAAGGGTGAGATACTGTGTTATAAATATTTACTCTTTTTCCTATGGACACTTAATGTGGAGAAAGATCCAAAGAAGCTTCAAGAAATTCTAATCTAGTAGTTTTCCTGTAGGCTTCTTTTCTTAAAAAAAAAAAAGAAATCAACATCCTCATCTGCACTAGTGATTTGATATTTAAAGAAATTAAGAAGTATTTGGGCTGGCATGTTACTAACCTTGAGTCTTTTAAATAACTTTATTAATTATCTTATCCTTTTCTCTATGGAAGCACCAAAACAGTAAACATATTTTACAAAAGAAATGTAATCAGTAAAGACAAATGACTTAATAGTCTTCCCAAAAGGAGAAACTTGAGCTGTGCCTCAATAATTATATTTCTATTTATCCAATTATAGACAGCAACATTAATATTATCCTTTTAAATGTGCCAATAAAAGTCACATCTAGCAAAATTGAATGAGATATTCCATTCATTTCAATATTTCTATTTTGCTTTTTCTTTCTTTGTCTCCCTGCTATATTGAAAAGCATTTTCCCCAGAAAATGTAGTTTTGTGGATCAGGAATTTGATGTATTCCTAATTTTTTAAAAATAAATCTGTCTTTTTGGGGGGTAGGGAGCTTTTAGAATATCCCACTTCAATCATTCCATATATTTACCAGCTTACTTAAGGCCATTGCAGTGAAGTCTTTAAAAATCAGAATGTAATGTTGCAGCTTTTTTTATAGTAAAAATCATAAAAACTTACCTATTAGTTTACTCTTAAAGGTCTAATTGCTAAAATTTGTAAGAAGTAATGAGAAAATATATAATTATGTACTGTGTTTATTTTCATAGGTATGAAATGAAGAGAAGCAGTATGTCTGGCAATTTGGACATGTTTTTCTTTATGATTTAGTTTATTATTTGGTATAGGTTTGGTTTATATGATTAGGCTTAAGATTAAATTCAGAAGTAAAGTTTTGCTGTTTTTTTATTAGGTCCTATTCCTAACTAGTATGAAGGGAAGGCTTAGTGGTTCTCTCTTCCCATGATGGCAATGCTAAAAAGTTAATTACCTAGTTCTAGGATTTAGAATTTAAAGGCTCTAATCTGGTATTCATGTCGATAATTCCTATTTATATGGGAGACATCTGTTAATTTTCCACACAAAAAAGAATTTCCTTGAAGTATAAATACTGTTTCATTGGTCATAAATAACATTTACAAACAATGTCAATCTTAAGTAAATTTTCCACATTATCTAAAATACTATAAAGTGAAAATTAGTTACTAAGATAATTAAGCATGATTTAAAGCAAAAGAAAAAGTCACTCTTTAAATTCTCCTTTCCCTTTCTCCATTAAAAATGGCACCATTTCTAGTGGCGTGGAGATCAATATTTATTTTGTAATTAACACATGTTAAATAATCCTTTCTGAAAGTTCCTTTAGATGTCCACAGTTTAGCTAAAAAGGCCACGTTTTTTAGAAAAGTAAGTGTTAAACATGTTTTGGCTGTAGAAATAATTCAAATAATATCTGACTTAAAATCCAAGGTAGAACATAGATAAATGTATTACTGTTGAGGTTTTTGGGGGCTGCTGTGGCATTTAAACCCTACGATTAGTGTGTTTATGAAGAATTTTTTATGCATACTCACATATGCATGTTTCTGGAGAGAGTTTTTAAAAATATTCTCATCATATTTCAAAGTGGATCATGATTCAGAAAATATTAAGAATGACTACTGACTGATTAAATGAATGAATGACCAAAAAAATAAAAAAATAAAAAAAAAATAAAATAAAATAAAAATAAATGAATGACCAAATAAAAGAATGTGAATTTCATATTCCTGTTCTGCCTCTAATTAGTTTATGACCCTGGATAAGCCACATAAATGATCTCATCTTTCATTTACTTATAAAACTCAGGTCTAGATAATTCTCAAAATATTTTATACTAAATCATGGAATAGAAAAAGTAGCATTCAGAGAAAATCAGTGAAATCTGAATAAAGTCTGCAATTTACTTAATAGTAATATATCATTGTTAATTTCTTAGTTTTGACAAATGTACCCAGAATTATGTGAAATGTTAACATTAGAGGAAATTGAGTAAAGACTATAAGAGAACTCCCTATAGTATCTTTGTAATTCTTCTGTAAATCTAACATTATTCCAAAAAAAGGTGTATTTAAAAAAATTATTATATTTCTGACATCCAGACAGGCACAGAGGCTTATGTCTGTAATCCTAGCATTTTGGGAGAGGGTCACTTGAGTTCAGGAGTTTGAGACCAGTGTGGACAACACAACAAGACCTTGTCTGTACTAAAAATAAAATAAAATTACCTGGACATGGTGCATGTGCCTATGGTCCCAGTTACTCAACAGGCTGGAGGAGGAGGATCACTTAAGCCTAGGAGATGGAGGCTGCTATGAGCTGTGATCACACCACTGCACTCCAGCTTAGGCGACAGAGCGAGACCCTGTCTCAAAAAAAAAAAAAAAAAAAAAGATGTAACAATCAGTGAAAGCTGAGAATTTACTTTCAACTTACGTAACAGAGGATCTTAAATACTATTAGAGACCCACTGAATGTTTTTGAGCCTGGAAACAACACGATCAAAGGAAAACTTACTTGGAAGCGATGTTCCACAGGGAGTAGAGTGGGAAACACCAAAGGTGAAATGACTCTAAGAGGCAACAGCATTGTTCCAGGCCTAAGGTACATTCATGAACTAAGGCCATGATCGTGGGAATAGAGGTATAGAAGGTATGAAAAAACTTTAAAGAAATAATTGACAGGCCTGACTGGGCAAAAACACATAGTCATTTTATATATTGTATAGTTAATACTATGTCTTGAAATTGAAAAGCCTTATTCACTTTCAGAATTAATGCCTTATAAATATATTTTTAACTTTAAAGTTCTTACTTTTAGGTTTAGCATGTAATCAGTCCTCTATATCATTTCATATTTCTCCTTTTTCCAACTGTGTGTACACTGTCCTTTGAAGGAAATGGCATAATTTTATATTATACTGTTTGTATACAGTACTATGTTATATTAAGTAAATATGTTTCAAATCCCCTCAAAACAAGGCAGTGTACCTTCCAAAAATTGATCATGAATTATATTATTTAAATACATTTTAATATTTAATAAAATGCACTTTGCTTGGAGTATTCATTTTTAAACTAGAGAATTCAAACCAGTCATAATCGGGCCTTAATCTTTCAGCAGTCAGTTCTTCTCACTGTTCTTTTGTGTGTAACACTGTGCATCAGGAAAAATCTGATTGCTCTAAATGCTGTATTAAGAATCCTTTCTATGGCTCTTATATAAAGTGCAAAGATTCTCATGCATTTAGTCACCCATTACTAAATTAAAATTGCTCTGTAATCAGTTTTTGTGATATTGGCCACCATCACAGTGTTTCCTGTAGAGATCTTACTTGAACATTTTTCAGATTTGCAACTCTGAAACTAACATGTTTGGTCATGGGGCTTTGTGTGATCCTCTATAATCTGAGTAGGATATAAATTCTCAAGCTTCACTAAATGTGAGAGCTGTAACTAATTTTTGAAATAAATGAGAGTAAAATCTTTCTTTCTCCACAAGGAAATTAAGAAACCAGAGAATTTAAGTGACTTAACTAATGCCATCAACTAATTTATCTCTATCTAACCTGTATGGGGAAAAGAAAATCCCTAAAACGTAAGAGATCAGATTTACTGAACTTACCTATACCTCTTCTCTTATCTCATAGTTTCTCTCTACAAAAATGAGTATTTCTGAGAAGCATCATTTTAGTGGAATTTGCAAGGAATATTTTCTATAAAATGTTGCTCATATAAGAGGTCAGTTGAACTCTTAAAGGAAAGGAAAAATGTATGTCCTTTTTTTAGCCTCCAAATATTTTCCTAGGTTGACCTACCTACTTGGGGCTGAAGTTACTACAATTCTACATGATGTCCTTAGAATAAATTTAGGATAACTCTATTTCTCATTGGTTGAATAATATAGAAAATAGAGAACATAGAATTCTTAAGTTTAGGAATCTATTTTGGCACTAATTTTTAAGTAATGAAATCAACAATTACTCATTTTTTAAAATAATTGTGCTTATTTTCTTATTTCCACTTTTTCCCTTATCTTTTATACAGAAAGACCAGCACAATGATGGACTTGTTTTTAAGAAAGACTGTTGGTCAGAAAAGTGAAAAATGTGAGGCTATTATTTAACTTACAAGAAATGGTTACAGTTATCTTTTCCAGTCTCTCACTTATCATCTCTTTTTAAAGTTCTTTCTATAGACATATTAAAACTTTGTATGAGTGTTTTAAATTTAAAATCCCTTGACATTTACTAGAAATGGAGTTTTTGGGCTGTTAAAGGTCAAAACTGACAGGGTCCAGAGAAGTCAATGGGGTAGAATGAACTTTAGCCATTCAGCATCCTAAAATTGAAGAATGTAAAAGGCATTAGTTTTGCCACGCAAATAGAACATCCCAGAAGATATACACTCTCTAGTAGGTATCAGGTATGCAGAGTACAGAACCTATAGTAAGCACACTTTGCCATTAGTACTTATTCGAGGGTGGGTTGCAGGAAAAAAAAAAAAAGCATGGGTGTCACCGAAGTGCCTCTGAGACTCTCTGCCTTATCATTTTCAGAGGATATACAGGAGGACTATTTCTTTTTGAGAACTTACTCATTAGCCTGAACTTTAGAACCCACAAATTGCCTCAAATTATAAAATTTCTTCAACATTTGCAAGTAAAAATGTTTGCAACCTTCAAATGCATAAAAATTTGGTGAGATCCTTTTTCTGTTTTATTTCCTCGTGAGCTCGATTCTTTCTTTCCTTATTTGGAAAGGTGTATTTCCAGAGAATGAATCATTTCATTTCAAGGGATTTCAGGCTGTCTAGCTGATTCAATGACTACAGTTTCATTGGACCTATCTTCAGACTGCATCAGACCTTGGATCAGTGAAGCACAAAGCAGACATACGGGGCAGAGTTCCTTCCTTTCTTCCACTCAAGTAGAAAGAAGAAAGTAAACAGGAAAAAATCAGGAACTTTGCAGCACTTAGGAAAACATAATGTGTCTCACTGTTTTTTATTTTCATTTTTCAGAACCATTATCTTTCTCCTACACTCAAAAATGCAGTGCCAATGCCATTACAATAGAATCCAAATGTATTCCTTAGCAAAAAAAGATATTCAGCTGAATAATTTCCAACAACAGAAATTTCTAATTTAACAGAGCAAATTGAGTCCCTGAGTTTATCATTATCCTTTTCTGAAGTTAATAATCTTTTTGGAAACAACAACAAAATGACTTGCAGATATCACTCATGTATACACTTTCCACCTTCCTCTCTTCCATTTTGTGGGAACAAAATGACATATACTCATACAAACAAAGACTGGAAGAGGATTTAAAAAATGAAAGAGAGGAAGGTGGAAAGTGTATGCCTGAGTTATATTTGGCTTAATGATTCAAAGAAAGCTGAAGTCTCAGGTCCTACAGGAGAGGGAGTGGGTAAGAAGTAAGTATATTCACTCTAAATCTAAATATCAGCCTGTGTACATGCACACATGCATGCAAACACACACACAACCGAATTAGAAGGATAATCTAAAGTATCCAAAATATGACCAAAAGAGAGTCCAGAAAAAGTACAAGAGGTAGAAAACACTCTAGGGTATTTTAAGTAGGAAGAGATATAGGGAACAAAGAGATAAAAGTCAGGTCCTAAACTAAGTGATACCCACAAAATGCAGAACTGGCAAGATCCACAAGCTCCTACCCCTGTGCTCACCACTGGAACTGTCATAGTCTAGGTCTGGAGCCATGGTCACAACCATCACAGACATACCAGCCTCTGGACTTCAGGAAACTAAAAAGTGGATGCCTAAATATGCATTCCCATGATTAGGAAGTTAGATGTTAGACTAAAATGTCACCAGTACTGGGCCATTTTCTTGACACTTAGGACGCTAAAAACTGGAGCCTGCTTCTGCAAAACTCCAGTATCAATAGTCACTGTTAATGGTCAGTTGCCAAGGGAAATGGAATCTACTTCATTTCTGCCATACAAAATTTTGTCAAGTCAATCTTATTTTAGGAAACTAATAATTACTCAGAACCATAGTAGCTAGGGAAATTAGGAAATATAGTTTCAAGCTGGATAGCCATGTACTTATGTAGAACTTTATTACCAATAAATAAAGGGAGAACAAATGTTGGGGGACAGCTAACTCTAGAAGAATGGAAGAGGTTTGTTCTCCTGAGACATCGAACCAGAGGAACTCTAAATTCAGGAAGGTGAATATGGGAGGATTAAATAAAAATTTACATTCATAACAGTGAGATTCCCAGGTTATTTCCTAAATTTAACTTCCAGAATGCTGGAAGCCAGGTGTAATCCCATAGGAATGCTTGGAATATTGTTACCTGGACAAACTGGGCCAAAGGAAACACAGTAAATATATTCATATTTGGGAACCCTAATGTAATGGTCAGGGGAAACCTACAATTCAACAAGATTTTGCTATACACAAACCTAAGCAAATCGTAATGCCTCACATTTTAAATAGAAAGATATTTACAGACGTTAGTAATTTGTTGAAAGCCTTGACATGAAAAAAGAGACCAAAACAAAAAAGCAAACAACAAAATCTAGTCAGTGAATATCTAGAGGAAACAGAAACACTATACAGAGCAAGAGAAAACTACAAAAAGATGATTAGTATTCTCATAGATTTAAATTAGTAAGAACACAACATAAGAAAAAGTAAGCAATCATACTACAAGAGTGGAAATTAAAAATAAGATATCTTAAATTTTAAAATTCTTTATGTGTTGGAAAATAATGTTGGAATGCAATCTCCCAGAAAATAGAATTTTTTTTAAATGACGGAATAATTTGAGGAAAACAAATTAGAGGATTAATTTACCAGATCCAATGTCTGACTAAGCCAAAATGCATAAAAAGAAAACATATTAAACAAGGCATATGAAATTACCAAATAAAGAATTTTTTAAAAATTCCTAGAACTGAAATAGTTAGTTTGCTACATCAAAAGTTTCAAAAGGATCCACTAATTGTCATTATAACAAATAAAAAGGATGTACTTAGGCATATTACTATTAATTTTCACAATACCAGTGATAGAAAGATGGTGATGACCACAATGATAAGAAAGACTAGGAGAAAATTTACAGGCACTGGATTAAAAAACAGAATGACATGCGACTTTTTAACAGCCAAATACTGAGGAGAAAATGAATTCTAAAAAGAATTTAATGCCTAATTAAACCAATCAAGTTGAAACTTGAACTAAAGATATTTCCGACATTTAAAGTATTTTTTTATTTTTTAGTTTATTATACTTTAAGTTTTAGGGTACATGTGCAGAACGTGCAGGTTACATAGGGATACACGTGCCATGGTGGTTTGCTGCATCTGTCACCCTGTCATCTACATTAGGTTTTTCTCCTAATGCTATCCCTCCCCTAAGCCCCACACACTACTATCCCTCCCCAATCCTCTCACCCCCTGACAGGCCCCACTGTGTCATGTTTCTCTCCCTGTGTTCATGTGTTCTCGTTGTTCAACATCCACTTATGAGTGAGAACATGTGGTATTTGGTTTTCTGTTCTTGTGTCAGTTTGCTGAGAATGATGGTTTCCGGCATCATCCACGTCCCTGCAAAGGACAGGAACTCATCCTTTTATATGGCTGCATAGTATTCCATGGTGTAAATTTTCTTGATTTAAAATGCCACATTGTCTTTATCCAGTCTATCATTGATGGGCATTTGGGTTGGTTCCAAGCCTTTGCTATTGTGAACAGTGCCACAATGAACATACGTGTGCATGTGTCTTTATAATAGAATTACTGATAATCCTTTGGGTATATATCCAGTAATGGGATTGCTGGGTCAAATGGTATTTCTATTTCTAGGTCCTTGAGGAATTGCCACACTGTCTTCCACAATGGTTGAACTAATTTCTGCCTCCACCAACAGTTTAAAAGCGTTCCTATTTCTCCACATCCTCTCCAGCATCTGTTGTCTCCAGATTTTTTTAATGATCGCCATTCTAACAGGCATAAGATGGTATCTCAATGTGGTTTTGATTTGCATTTCTCTAATGTTTTTTGGCTGCATAAATGTCTTCTTTTTCAAAGTGTCTGTTTATATCCTTTGCCCATTTTTTGATGAGGTTGTTTTTTTTCTTGTACATTTGTTTAAGTTCTTTGTAGATTATGGATATTAGCCCTTTGTCAGATGGGTAGATTGAAAAAACTTTTTCTTAGTCTGTTGGTTGCTGGTTCACTCTAATGAGTTTCTTTTGCTATGAAGAAGTTTTTATGTTTAATTAGATCCCATTTGTCTATTTTGGCTTTTGTTGCCATTGCTTTTGGTGTTTTAGTCGTGAAGTCCTTGCCCATGCCTATGTCCTGAATGGTATTGCCTAGGTTTTCTTCTAGGGTTTTTGTGGTGTTAGGTCTTATGTTTAAATCTTTAATACATCTAAAGTTAATTTTTGTATAAAGTGTAAGGAAGGGATCCAGTTCAGCTTTCTACATATGACTAGCCAGTTTTCCCAACACCATTTATTAAATAGGGAATGCTTTCCCCATTGCTTGTTTTTGTCAGGTTTGTCAAAGATCAGATGGTTGTAGGTGTGGCATTATTTCTGAGGTCTCTGTTCTGTTCCATTGGTACATACTGTTTTGGTACCAGTTCCATGCTGTTTTGATTATTGTATCTTTGTAGTATAGTTTGAAGTCAGGTAACGTTATGCCTCCAGCTTTGTTCTTTTTGCTTAGGATTGTGATTTAAAGTCTTTAAAAGGTCACTGTCCTCATATCTAATAGCCCTCTGCAAGATGCATCAGATTCTACTGCCTTTTGCCTTCCCCTTAAAGTATCCCTTGGTGAGCAGTAGCTGGGTAGTGAGTAGACAAGTTTGTGATTACCCTCTGGTAGACAGCATTGAGAATGTCACTCTCTTACAGCCCTGTACATCAGACAGATCTTTCCAGTTGTTGAAAGAAACAAAAAAGTTTCCAATTTCACATAATGATTTCAATCCTTCAGGTGTCAGAGAGCTATATATACTAGTCTGCCACTGTTAGAGGCTGAAACTGGATGTATTCATTTCAGCATGGTTTATTCTGTCCATGGGGTCAACTTAGCAAATAATCCCTTTATGGAAAGACATTTACAGAAAAACTCAAAATTCTCTCTTGTTTCCATCTCAGTGTTATCCTGTCCCACACATATTATGATCAGAGGTAGGAAAATATTGGTTCAGCCCTAGCTCATAGAAGGCCTTAACCTTAACCTGTTGACTGGTTGACTGCTGAACTCACTGACCCTTTTTAAAAATTGAGTCTTGTGTTAAAATTTAAACTACATTTAGATCATGTGTACTTTAATATGAGTAAGTGTCAGACCCTTTCCCAAGGTAAGATATAGAACAGAGCACAGAGCTTAGTGAAAGTTGGGGGAAATGGGCATGCAGACAAGAGGTGAGAGAGTCAGAGACCAGCTTTATTTCTGAAGCTGTGATGGAGAAGCTCTATGGACCTCCATGGAACAAGCTTCCTGCACATGATTAGGAGCCATCCATTGATCCAAAGCAGCAGTGGGTTTTAATTTTGAAAATCAATTTGTAGAAAAAACTGTTGAGCAGAGAAAGGGCGACAGGCAGGTAAACTAGGATTTGTGTGATTTCCAAATGCTTATTAAACACGTTGCCAAAACTCCCAGAGTGTATAACAACCAGTTGGGGATTACAGCTGGGGATTAATTTAGATTTATATAGAATCTAAGCTTCCATATCAGCTCTGAGGTGCTAAAGAAATAAATTGAGAGCTTTAGAGCCAACCTAGGGACTTGGACTTCATAAAGCATTTCAGGGAGGATCTGAGGCTCTGGGATGATCAGGTTCTAAATAATTCCTAATCCTTGTATACATTTGATTGTTTACTCAGCACCATGACTCATATCATCACCAGCCATGCTGTGTGAAATGATTCCCTGACCTCCTCCACAAACCCCCCCAGTAAGTCATTGAGATTGTTCTACTGGGAGTCAACTGAATATTGCACTTCAGTGTTCTTATCTACTAAGTCTGCTGTAATAAATACTGGGTATCATAGGAGCTTGAATCAATTTATCCTTATGTGCTGTCGTTTTTATTACTGAAATCTAAAACTGTATTTAGTTTATGGATACCAAAATGTTTACTTGGAAAATAAAATACAATTTCATAAAAGCTGTTGTCTCTGTGATTTCTAGCAAAGTACATCAGATTTATTTAAAATGTCGAGATCAATTCATTGTGAAGAGTTTCCTCCCAGCCAACATGCAGTGAATTATTTAAAAGTTCTGACATCTGAAGCAGCATGTACCAACTTCTTTCAGTCATTTACAAGTACTTTCACAGATGTAACCCCAATTTGTTTTGCATTGAAACTCTCAATATAGCAAAACATAAAGATCTTGGTAATACAAACTCTAAAAGATACAAAAATGAGGACTTAAAAGATAGGGAGGAGGGGAAAGTATCTCATGTGGAGTCCTAATTGTTGATTACAGGCTTTAAGGGAACTTTTTGGAAAGACTGAACTATAGCTATATGTGGTTCTTAACTTTTGTACTTAAATTCATAGTCATCACCTCTCCCTTTCTCCTGTAGAATTTCTTCCTTTGGATTGTTTCGAATGTTGTATCATATACTGTTGTGTATTGCTAATTTGTTTCTATGAGCATTTCTTATCTTTTTAATTATATTAACCTATTCTGTGAATCCCCCACTTACTCGCCTCCATTCAGAGGACTATTTAGCATGTCATAACCACTAAAAAAAACAGTTTGTTGTTTGATTGACATCAATGATTGACACCTACATAGTACACATTGATGACTGTTCTATTTGAGCTCAGTAAAATTGTTGTGGAATTCACTGCTGAATTAAAATACTGTTTAAGGCTTTTTACATTTTATTTCTGAATAAAATGTAAGTGACTGATTATATATTGATAATAAAGAAAATTGACATTTGTAAAAATGAAAAGAAAGCAAACAGTACTGATGACTTCTATTCTTGTTGTCATTAATTTCATCTCAGTTTAATTGTTTTGTGATAGAGAGCTATCTTATGTAGTCTTGTTATTTATTGCTGGGCTAAATTTGACTGTGCTTACAGATCTAGATGCCAATTCCATTGTCATCACTGTCTTCCTGTTTCCTTGAGCAAATCAGTGTGACTTATTCTGAACTCAATGTCACCCTCTATAAATTAGGTGGAGATAAGCATTTTTCTTTTTCAAATATTCTTTATACTTTAAGTTTGGGGTACATGTGTAGAACATGCAGGTTTGTTACATAGTATAAATGTGCCGTGGTGGTTTGCTGCATCCGTCACCCCGTCACCGACATTAGATATTTCTCCTAATGCTATCCTTCCCCTAGACCCCCACTCCACCACAGGCCCCAATTTGTGATGTTCCCCTCTCTATGTCCTTGTGTTCTCGTTGTTCAGCATCCACTTATGAGTGAGAACATGTGGTGTTTGGTTTTCTGTTCTTGTGTCAGTTTGCTGAGAATGATGGTTTCCAGATTCATCCATGTCCCTGCAAAGGACATGAACTCATCCTTTTTTATGGCTACATAGTATTCCATGGTGTGTATGTGCCACATTTTCTTTATCCAGTCTATCATTTGGGTTGGTTCTAAGTCTTTGCTATTGTGAACAGTGCCACAATGAACATATGTGCATGGGTCTTTATAATAGAATGATTGATAATCCTTTGGGTATATATCCAGTAATGGGATTGCTGGGTCAAATGGTATTTCTATTTCTAGGTCCTTGAGGAATTGCCACACTGTCTTCCACAATGGTTGAACTAATTTACACTCCCACCAACAGTGTAAAAGCATTTCTATTTCTCCACATCCTCTCCATCATCTGTTGCCTGATTTTTAAATGATTGCCATTCTAACTGGTGTGAGATGGAATCTCAATGTGGTTTTGATTTGCATTTCTCTAATGACCAGTGATGATGAGCTTTTTTCATATGTTTGTTGGTCTCACATATGTCTTCTTTTGAAAAGTGTCTGTTCATATCCTTCACCCACTTTTTGATGGGGTTGTTTTTCTCTTGTGCATTTAAGTTCCTTGTAGATTCTGGATATTAGCCCTTTGTCAGATGGGTAGATTGAAAAAATTTTTTCTTATTCTGTTGGTTGCTGGTTCACTCTAATGATAGTTTCTTTTGCTGTATAGAAACTCTTTAGTTTAATTAGGTCTCATTTGTCTATTTTGGCTTTTGTTGCCATTGCTTTTGGTGTTGTAGTCATGAAGTCATTGCCTATGACTATGTCCTGAATGGTATTGCCTAGGTTTTCTTCTAGGGTTTTTATGGTGTTAGATCTTATGTTTAAATCTTTAATCCATCTGAAGTTAATTTTTGTGTAAGGTGTAAAGAAGGGATCCAGTTTCAGCTTTCTGCATATGGCTAGCCAGTTTTCCCAACATCATTTATTAAGTACAGATCCTTTCCCCATTGCTTGTTTTTGTCAGGTTTGTCAAAGATCAGATGGTTGTAGGTGTGGCATTATTTCTGAGGCCTCTGTTCTTTTCCATTGGTCTATATCTCTCTTTTGGTACCAGTACGATGCTGTTTTGATTACTCTGTAGCCTTTTAGTATAGTTTGAAGTCAGGTAACGTGATGCTTCTAGCTTAGTTTTTGTTTGTTTGTTTTAGTTTTAGCTGAGGATTGTCTTGGCCATGTGGGCTCTCTTTTGGTTCCATATGAAGTTTAAAGTGGTTTGTTTCAATTCTGTGAAGAAAGTCGATAGTAGCTTGATGGGGGATAGCATCAAATCTGTAAATAACTTTGGGCAGTCTGGCCATTTTTACAATATTGATTCTTCCTAACAATGAGCATGGAATGGTTTTCCATCTGTTTGTGTCCTCTCTTATTTCCTTGAGCAGTGGTTTTTAGTTTTCCTTGAAGAGGTCCTTCACATCCCTTGTTAGTTGTATTCCTAGGTATTTTATTCTATTTGTAGCAATTGTTAATGGGAGTTCACTCATTATTTGGCTCTCTATTACTGGTGTATAGGAATGCTTGTGATTTTTGCACATTGATTTTTGTATCCTGAGACTGCTGAAGTTGCTTATTAGCTGAAGGAGATTTTGGACTGAGATGATGGGGTCTTCTAAATATACAATCATATTTTCTGCAAATAAAGACAATTTGACTTCCTCTTTTCCTAATTGAATACGCTTTATTTCTTTTTCTTGCCTGATTGCCCTGGCCAGAACTTCCAATACTATATTGACTAGTAGTGGTAAGAGAGGGCATCCTTATCTTGTGCCAGTTTTCAAAGGGAATGCTTCCAGCTTTTGCCCTTTCAGTATGATATTGGCTGTGGTTTTGTCATAAATAGCTTTTATTATTTTGAGATATGTTCCATTGATACCTAGTTTGTTGAGAATTTTTAGCATAAAGCACTGTTGAATTTTGTCAAAGTCCTTCTCTGCAGCTATTGAAATAATCATGTGTGTTTGTTTTTGGTTTTGTTTATTGATGGATTATATTTATAGATTTGTGTATGTTAAACCAGCCTTGCATTCCAAGGATGAAGCCATCTTGATCATGATGGATAAGCTTTTTGATGTGATGTTGGATTTGCTTTGCTAGTATTTTATTGAGGATTTGCTCATCAATGTTCATCAGGGATATTGGCCTGAAATTTTCCTTTATAGTTGTGTCTCTGCGAGGTTTTGGTATCAGGATGATGCTGGTCTCATAAAATGAGTTAGGGAGGATTCCCTTTTTTTGTATTGTTTGGAATAGTTTCAGAAGGAATGTTACCAACTCCTTTTGTACCTCTGGTAGAATTAATCTGTGAACCGTCTGGTCCTGGATTATTTTGGTTTGTAGGCTATTCATTGCTGCCTCAATTTCAGACCTTGTTATTGTTCTATTCAGGGATTTGACTTTTTCCTGGTTTAGTCTTAGGAGGCTTTAAGTGTCCAGGAATTTATAATTTCTTCTAGATTTACGGTTTATTTGCATAGAGGTGTTCGATAGTATTCTCTGATGGTAGTTTGTATTTATGTGGGATGGGTAGTGAAATCACCTTTATCATATTTTATTGCATCTATTTGAATCTTCTCTCTTTTCTTCATTAGTCCGGCTAGTGGTCTATTTGGTTGATCTTTTCGAAAAACCAGCTCCTGGATTCACTGATTTTTCTGTGAGTCTGTCTCCTTCAGTTCTTCTGTGATCTTAGTAATTTCTTGTCTTCTGCTAGCTTTTGAATTTGTTTCATGTTGCTCCTCTAGCTCTTTTAATTATGACATTACAGGATCAGTTTTAGATCTTTCCACGTTCTTCTTGTGGGCATTTAGTGCTATAAATTTCTCTCTAGACACTGCTTTAAATGTATCCCAGAGATTCTGGTACATTGTGTCTTCATTCTCATTGGTTTCAAAGAACATCTTTATTTCTACAGTAGTCATTATTTATCCAGTAGTCATTCAGGAGCAGGTTGTTCAGTTTCCATGTAGTTGTGCAGTTTTGAGTGAGTTTCTTAATCCTGAGTTCTAATCTGATTGCACTGTGGTCTGAGAGACAGTTATGATTTCCATTCTTTTGCCTTTGCTGAGGAGTGTTTTACTTCCAAGTATGTGGTCAATTTTAGAATAAGTGTGATGTGGTGTTTAGAAGAATGTATATTCTGTGGATTTGGGATGAAGAGTTCTGCAGATGTCTATTAGGTCCACTTGGTCCAGATCTGAGTTCAAGTCCTGGATATCCTTGTTAATTTTCTGTCTCATTGATATGTCTAATATTGACAGTGAGGTGTTAAAGTCTCTATTATTGTGTGGGAGTCCAAGTCTCTTTGTAGGTCATTAAGAACTTGCATTATGTGTCTGGGTGCTCCTGTATTGGGTGCCTATCTATTTAGGATAGTTAGCTCTTCTTGTTGTATTGATCCCTTTACCATTATGTAATGCCCTTCTTTGTCTCTTTTGATCTTTGTTGTTTTAAAGTCTGTTTTATCAGAGATTAGGAAAGGGTTAGATGAAATCCTTACTAGAATAACCAGCATAGAGTAGAACATAAATGACCTGATGGAGCTGAAAAACACAGCACTAGAACTTCGTGAAGCATATACAAGTTTCAATAGCCATATTGATCAAGCAGAAGAAAGGATATCAGAGATTGAAGATCAACTCAATGAAATAAAGCAAGACGGTAAGATTAGAGTAAAAAAGAGTGAAAAGAAATGAACAAAGCCTCCAAGAAATATGGGATTATTTGAAAAGGCCAAATCTATGTTTGATCGGTGTACCTGAAAGTGACGGGGGAGAATGAAACCAAGTTGGAAAACACTCTTCACTATATTATCCAGGAGAACTTCCCCAACCTAGCGAAGCAGGCCAACATTCAAATCCAGTAAATACAAATAACACCACAAAGATATTCCTCAAGAGAGCAACCCCAAGACACATAATGGTCAGATTCACCAGGGTTGAAATGAAGTAAAAAATGCTAAGGGCAGCCAGAGAGAAAAGTCAGGTTACCCACAAAGGGAAGCCCATCGGACTCACAGTGGATTTCTCAGCAGAAATGCTACAAGCCAAAGAGAGGGAGGGCCAATATTCAACTTCCTTAAAGAAAAGAATTTTCAAGCCAGAATTTCATATCCAGCTAAACTAAACTTCATAAACGAAGGAGAAAGAAAATCCTTTATGGACAAGCAACTGCTGAGAGATGTTGTCACCACCAGGCCTGCCTTACCAGAGCTCCTGAAGGAGGCACTAAACATGGAAAGGAACAACCAGTACCAGCCACTGCAAAAGCATACCAAATTGTAAACACCATGGGCACTATGAAGAAACTGCATCAACTAATGGGCAAAACAACCAGCTAGTATCAAAATGGCAGGATCAGATTCAACATAACAATATTAACCTTAAATGTAAATGGGCTAAACGCCCCAATCAAAAGACATAGACTGGCAAATTAGATAAAGAGTTAAGACCAATTGGTGTGCTGTATTTAGGAGACCCATCTCATGTGCAAAGACACACATAGGCTCAAAATAAAGGGATAGAGGATGATTTACCAAGCAAATGGAGAGCAAAAAAAAAAAAAAAAGCAGGGGTTGCAGTCTTTTTAAAGTTCAGTGGTGCAAGTGCAAGTTTGTTACATTGGTATATAGGTGTCATGGGGATTTGCTACAGAGATTATTTTGTCACCTAGGTATTAACACTACTACCCATTAGTTATTTTTCTGAACCTCTCTCTCCTCCCTTCCTCCACCGTCCACCCTCCAAAAGTCCCCAGTGTGTGTTGTTCTCCTCTGTGTGTCCATGTGGGCTTATCATTTCGCTCCTACTTATAAATGAGAACATGCAGTTTTTGGTTTTCTGTTACTGCATCGGTTTGCTAATTATTTTTTCATGGATGCATAGTATTCCATGGTGTGTATGTACCACATTTCTTTATCCAGTCTACCACTGATGGACATTTAGGTCTTTGCTATTGTGAATAGTGCTGCAGTGAACATACACGTGCATGTGTCTATATAATGGAATGATTTATATTCATTTGGGTATATTCCAAGTAATGGGATTGCTGGATCAATGGTATTTCTGTCTGTAGGTTTTTGAGGAGTCTCCACACTGTCTTCCACAATGGCTGAATTAATTTATACTCTCACTAACTGTGTATACGTGTTCCTTTTTCTCCAAAACTTCACCAGCGTCTGTTATTTTTTGACTTTTTTTTGGTTTCTGAGATGGAGTCTCGCTCTGCTACCCAGGCTGGAGTGCAATGACATGATCTCAGCTCACTGCAACCTGCACCTCCTGAATTCAAGAGATTATCCTGCCTCAGCCTCCTAAGTAGCTGGGATTATAGGCATGCACCAACACACCAGACTAATTTTTTTGTATTTTTAGTAGAGATAGGTTTCACCATGTTGGCCAGGCTGGTCTCGAAGTCCTGACCTCGTGATCCACCCACCTCAGCCTCCCAAAGTGCTAATATTACAGGCTTCAGCCAACATGCCAGGCCTTTGACTTTTTAATAATAGCCATTCTGACTGGTGTTAAATGGTATTTCATTGTGGTTTTGATTTGCATTTCTCTAATGATCAGTGATGTTGAGCTTTTTTTCATATGCTTGCTGGCTTCATGTAGGTCTTCTTTTGAGAAGTGTCTGTTCATGTCCTCTGTCCACTGTTTAATGTGGGTTTTTTTTCCCTTGTAAATTTATGTTTCTTATAGATGCTGGATATTAGACCTTTGTTGGATGCATAATATGTACTTTTAGCTTTTGCATACAACTATATGTGAATAAAATCAGATGAGGCTTTTGAAAGAATTTTGAAATGTTAGAAGGAGCCTCATTTTTTATATACCAAATGAATATAATCATTGTGTGGTGTTTTTTAAAG
The DNA here is from genome assembly GCA_036589455.1 of Ateles fusciceps. Lineage (NCBI taxonomy): Eukaryota > Metazoa > Chordata > Mammalia > Primates > Atelidae > Ateles > Ateles fusciceps. The sequence continues at coordinate 4,213,148 of JAZHEH010000479.1, read as the reverse complement.
CAATGGTCAATTAGAACTGCCATTATATCCTTTAGCAATCAAAATACTATAGCTCTGGTTTTTAAAAGTAAATATAGACTGTTCATATTACAACTTATTAGTGCTACCAGCTGTTGTTTTAGGTAGTATTTTCTATCCATTAATAGCATTCGAGAAGGAGTAATGTTTTCTTCTTCTTAGTGTAGAGATTATCATAATTGATTGCACTGTGTTCTTATATGTTCATACATCCTTTATTCTTCTTGTGCTCCTTTTCTTTTGCCAGGACCTGTCTCCCACACAGCATAACTTGGATCCACTGCTAACATTAATCTGTTTTAGGAGGATGAGTTGTTTTTAAGAAAAAGATAATGGGTTTGGCTCCAAGGTGCTTTCCAAATAAAGTCTAAACACTTAGTTTAGGGCTTTAAAACTTTTTTCCTAACATACTTTCCCCATCTTAATTCTCATTCTTACCTCACTGGATAATCCTACTATATGGTTAGAAACTTTATAGTTTTCTTGTTTCTAACCCTTTGATTACATTGTTTTCCTTATCTACTTGTTGAAACTGTACATTACTTTAAATAACATCTAGTGCATGAAGGCTTTGTGGTCCTCCCACTGCAAATACTTTTTTCTTCTATACTTCTGTAATTTTTGTGTCTACTTTTCTGAATGGCATCTAGCCTATTCTGTTTATACTTTTATATTACTCTATGTTTTGTTCGTGTATTGAATTTCTTTTACTTCTTTTATTCTCTGTTTCTATGAATCTGTTGACAAAAGTCTGAGCGTTTTAGGAGTGCTCTACTTTTTATATTCACGTAAGTGTCTAGGAAGCTCTTGTTGGGCAATAAGAAATATTCTATAAAAAGCTGTAGAATTAAATTGAATTGTTGGGCCACACTTTCAGAAATAAGTATCAAACTGAACCTTTCATGGAACTGGACGAGTTTAAAGAATACGTTTATTCCAATGTCAGTGTCCTGAAGAAACGTCTGTAAGTGTGACTGGAAGAGAAGAATCAAGCTGTTTAACCAGTAATGCTAGCGCGTTTGGGTAGCATGCTTGGCTAGAAATCAGCAAGTAGATATCAGAGACATTGGGAGTCATGAAATGTCCTACAAAGTTAAATATTTGATTAATGTTTTTTTACATACAGGATGCATATTTAAAGCTTATGGTTTACCAAATGTAAAAGGAGTGCACTAGCATTTGGGCAGGTTTTAAAAACAGACAAGGTAAATCCTGCGTGCTTGAAATAAAACTTGTATTATACAGTTTTCTTGGCCCTTTGTTTAGGGAAAATGATCATATTTGAACAAGAATTTTCAAGGAATCCTGTTTAGAAAGAAATCAGTCTTGAACAAATATTTTCAGGTAGTACCATACCAAGCTTTTGTGTTTTCTTTTTAATTACTATTACATGAAGGGGTCTTTTCTAGGTTATCATATTTCCTAGCAGTTGGAATCCTATGAAGGCCACATCTATACAAAGAAATAGAGGTGTTACCTTGAGCAGTCAGAGATAGGCTTCCTGAGCCTTTAAAATTTCTTTCCATGTATTTACATTTCCCTGGCCTACTTGATTCATGTGCTCTGTATTTTCTTCTTAGATTATTAAAACGGGAAGAAAGTTTCACATTCATTCCACGGTCTCGTGAAGAGCTTCCAGACAACTTTCCAAAGGAAATTCCTGGGATCTGCTATTTCCTGGAGGTAAGGACTGGTACAAAGCCACCAAAGCCTTCTCTCTCTTCATCGAGAATAAAAAAGGTTTCCTACAACATCGGCACCATGTTTCTCCGGGAGACAAGCCTCTGAGACCTGCTGCAGATCAAAGACTCCTCCAAAAAGCACAAGCCCAGAACATGGGTCACCACAGGAGAGTGGAAAGAGATTGTGTCTCTTTCATTGCTTTGTTGAGAACAAGCCACAAAATTTCTGTATTATGTCAGGCAATAATCCTACTAAAAGGTGGAGGTGACCGCTGTCAATAAAAAGCCGGAGGATGAGGGAAATAAGATGTATCCATTCATATGAGTGTTTTTGGTCATATATATATTCATATATTTTAATTACAAGTGTGGGCCCCCTTTCAGAACTAACCAATAAATAGATTCCATGTTTTCTTGTTTATCATGCATACAAGTATCTTTCCCTATATATTTGTACCACTTTTGAGAGCCGGTTTTGATTATATATTCCTACATTTAGTAAGCTGGTGAGTGAGGAATATTTTCTAATTTTCTTTTTCTGAACAGACATTTCATACATGTATCATGGCAGTGTGGTAAACTTCTCAACTGGAAGAATTGTAACTCGGCAAAATATTTTAGGGATATTACCTATTTTTATACATATCTCTTCTAGGTAACTACATTTCACACAACATGATTAGATTTTCAGAATCTGCTTCTGTATCATTAATATATTAGATAATGCTAACCTATTAATCTCATATAGTTTCACTTATTTAGAGAAATTAGTGCTTGGACTGAGAATACCTATAACCAAGGATTTCAGATGCTGAGAAAGAATGATACGTCTGCTTAGTAAATATTATCTTATCTTTTAGATTTAATTAATGTAGCATGGAATCCAGAGGAAATGGAATTTCCTAATACCAGATATATCTGTAACCAAGATTAAAGAAAGGTCTTTTTGCCACCTTCTAACAAACATCAGTTAAAATGAAATGCTTTGCTACATTGGACCCTTTTCAACTTAGCACTTATAAATACAGGTAGCTTTTGCAACACTAAACTGCACTGTAATAAACAGCATTCAACTAAATGACATCTTAGTTACCCCTTTCCTCTTCCCCCAGTTGATGCCTCCTAAGAGCCGACTGCTATTCTTGAGAGCAAATTCCTGGATACTGGCATTAGTGACAAAGAAGTGTCAGGACATTTTGCCAAGAATGTTGTTTCTTCTTGTACAACACAAAGCAAGGAAACCTCTGTATTTTATGGCTTTGAGGTTTTAAACAATGTTCTGCAGTTTGATTGATGTGGCTTTTAAATTCAGTGAATTGCCTTCATGAACACTGAAGTAGGTATAATCTTCAGAACTAGGAATCATTATAGTTACAGATAGGATTCCATCGCATGTTCTGCTCAAATGAAGACCTGTTTCCATTAATCAATACTGCATGAGAATGTTATTACTGACTCACACTAAAATTAGGAGCACCATGTGTCCAGAGTTTTTCTGTTTTGGATCAGATATAAAATCTAAGTTTCTATTAAGGTTAAGAAGCTGGAAGCATTTGTTTCCTTGAAACCTTGGATACGTCATTTTCTTACTCATTGATAGCTTATGTCTACTGAATGCAATATATTTCTTTTCTGTTTAGGGATTTTGGCTGCATTATGGTTTGGTTATAACATAACTCAGTTAAGGAGTATATTTACTAGTTTCCAATGTAGTCTATGAGGCTTAATGTTTTTTTTTTTTTTAATTTTCTATATGTGTGGCTATAAGACATTTTTAGATATGCAAATATTTGTTATAATCATGATCCCTTTTATAATTTGAGTTATTTTCTTGCCCTGGAGGTTTACAAGGACATGAGTGCAATACTCTTTATGTGGAGAAGACAGGAAATAGAACTTGAGCTCTAAACCTTTGCCTGATTCCCCTCTTCTGTGGGCCTATGTCTCTGGACAATGGGGGAAGTTTACAGCCAGTATGGGCAGAGAGCAGGCTGGGAGCACCTCAGTCCTCATGCTGATATTAGAAAATGCCTTAGCAATGTTAATGGGCTCCTTGTAGCACTGAAGCATGGGGGGAGAACAAGCTCACTGATGTCATTTATGCCTGTTGTCTTCAGTAACTTAGAACTTATTATGGTATATTTAATCAATAAACATGTTGGTGATAAACAACGTATTTTATAACCATTAGGCTGAAAGGGACTTCCAGGAATATCCAATCTATTTCTCTTGCTTTTTGTAAAGATTTGTCTAAGCAACTACTCTAAACACATAGTTATTCTCTCTATACTTAAGAATATCTATGGGAAGCATCATTGGAAATCCACTTCATTGCTAGTGATAGGCCTGGAGAGAAGGATTGTATTTATATATCTCCATTTGTCAGAAGAATCACAAACTCTATATTAGTTCATATGATTTTACCTAGAGAAGTATCCATTTATACTGCCACATATGTCACGATGAAGACCATGCCAGAGATTTCTTATCTATCTCCGACAAGATGTCAACTACATTTTTCATACATTATAATCTAAGTGCATTTTCAAAGCTATAGTCTGAGATAATGGTCCAAACTTTTATCATTTGGCTAGTCTATTACAGTTGATTATTGTAGTTAAAATGTTGCTATATATGTTTGTGAGGTACTATATAAAATGTCTGTTCATTCAAACTTCAAGCTGGAAAAGAATTATATTTTTATTTGTCCTAAACAATGCCATCTACGTCTCTTCTCTTAGGAATTGTGACTGTAGCAATGTGGTGGCGTGTGTTATTTGACTTATATCTGTACAGTATTCTCACTTACTTACAAACTATTACCAACAGCATGCATTTTAGTATGGCAGATAAAAAGAATTTATGTGATGTACCTTTAGAAACCAAATGATATTAAATTGGGGAAATGGTTTTAACCCACTCTATAAGAGATACTTTAAATATAATTAGGCACCTATAGCTGTTGTATTTTAATATTCTTTTAAGCTGCTATTTTAGAGAAGACACCTTATAACTAGCCATCAGTACCAAACCATTACACTGGCATCAGGATTATTTTGATAGAGAAAATGTCATCATTTGCAAATAAATCAAGTTATCTAGCAAAATGAAAATCCCCCAATATGTACTCAGAATGTACACACCTGTATCTTCTTAATAATTAGGTAACATTGGCCATAATAAAAAGTAATAATATACCTCAGAAACACAGTAGTTGGATCTCTCGTCTATATAATGTAGAGAAGGGGAAGAAGGCAGCTTCCAGGTAACATGGGGCCCAACTGCCTACAAACTGCCTCTATATTCATCTCTTATTCTATATTTTAAATAATTTCAGATTTTCCTTTTAATATCTGATTTTGTGTGGAATCAAGTGAGCTCTGGTCTGGGACTCTGAGACAGACTTTGATACCTGAGACTTGAGAGTGGGTCCATAGGTTCAGCACTTCAGATGCTGTTTCTCATAGTCTTGCACGCCTTCCTCTTGTCCAGTGACAACGGTGTCAGGACACAGCGTTTAGTGTGAATGTGCATGTCTCTCCTAGAAAAACAAAGCAAAAGACGGCAATAAAAACTTAAAATCTCATTCACAAGGGGAGCAAGATTTTCAACTTTCCAAATGCCTCCAAAGAGTTCCAGCAATAAAGCAAAATTAAATTGATAGATACAAAAGGCAAAGCCATGGAGAATTCTGAAAACCCCACTAGGCTCTGTGTTTTAGACAGAATCATATTGCTGCTGAATGAAACTGCATATGTGAAGTTATGAGGCATCAAGAAGGAGCTCAAAATTATGACCATCATTAAATACATTTGCTGAAGTCTCCTTGGGTTCCTGAATTTCAGTGATGTGGATAATTAAGGCAAAAAGTAAAACTTGTACACACAGGTTTCCGTCTTGACACTTTGAGAATGGCTTCGCCCATTCCAGACCCTTTCTTATTCTGTTCTGTCACCAGAAACCATCTCACCCCCTCAAGCCTGGCCCCAGCAAACAGCATGCTCTCTTCACTTCTGAACCCAGAATGGCTACAGAGAGTTGCTGGTGCCTCATTCATGCAGCTAGGAAGGACCACACAAAGTCAGACCTGAGTAAGAATGTACTTCTGAGGTGTAGTAATGAACCAGATGTGCTGGGGCATAGATTATATCTGCAGCTTCTCCCTCAGCTCTTTCTTCAAAATACGGTCTGACTCAAAGCACTTCATGCAACTTCACTGAATGTTCCTCTGAAATTAATTATAAATGACTCTGTATACGCTTTGGGTGGTACCAGATGCCTTTCAGCCGACAATATCTCAAAACTCAAGTTCAAGAACCAAGCCCCATATCTATAGCTTATTCTTACTATTATATAGACCTTCAACTATAACTTATGTAATTTCAGAGACTTCTATAAGCATAGTTTGATATAGCCCAAAAATCATGATACATATGAGACTGAGTTATTAAAGTTTAACATATTTCTAAACGATTTATGGACAGCTCTTGATATGAATATTCCTAAGCCACAACCAGCTGGTTTAACGTACACATAAATTGTGTTCCCATAACTGAAAAAAGATTTTTGTTAAATGGGTAAGTTGACCCCAGCTATGGACTCAATTTCAAGATCCTCATGGTGGTGAATGAAGAGCAGACACTGATATGATATACAGAATAACATAATCTTGTCAGACTATATTGAGATAGTGTGCAAAATTCCTTCCTCACACTTGATCCAAATAATTGAAACCTACATATTACTGTTCTTCTATCCTTTGTTTTCTTCCTTCCTTTGTTCCTTCTTTCCTTTAATTAAAATAAGTCATTGATACATTTATAGCATAGGAAGTATCACAGCTAATCTCATATTCTAAAATAGTTTTATAAAGTGATTAATATTTTCAGTGTGTGTATGTGTGTGTTTATTGAATGTAGATGATACATCATTGAAGAAATAACTTTCTCTGGAAGGACTTGGGAATGCAGAGAAGTTTGTATCTTTATTTCTAATATGTTACAACCAGATCAGGGTTTCAGTTAAGCACCTCATTGCCATTCCATCCTTAAGAAATGACCTAGTTCAGTGGTTCAGCTGATCTGCTTGGAAGTATCTGGCTGGCTTCATAAGAATTCTGTAGGGAATTTTAGGAATACAAATGACTAGGCTTTGCCTTCAGAGATTGGGATTCAGTAGATCTCAGGTAGGGCCTAGGAACCTGTGTTTAGTAAATCACTGTAAGTAATGCTAATACACAGCCAGACTTGGGAATCATTGAAAAGTATTCAAATAATCCCAATTACTAGGAGTAAATACAAGTTGATTGGGATAGTAATGTTATTTCATTTGTAGTTATTTTGAAAAGTTAAATACTCTAGGCCTCATACCATTATTTGTTTCACAAATTTTAATTTTAGCTTTGATTTCCAATTTGTGGTTTTCTTTTTGAGCATAAATCTTCAAACTTAGAGACAGATGTCAACACTGATAAGCATGAGGGATGAATATTGCTCACTATAGGGCTATTAGGCATACTAGATACGGCACCATTTTCTTAGTCACTGCCAGAGTTGTGCAGTATATGACAACATTTGCTAATCCTCACCACCAAGGTAAAAACTATGACCTTTGGGACACAGAAGCAAATGTCAAAGAGATAGCCTTACTTCCGAATACTTTGATTTTTATGTTATGAAAAGACACCAACTTAATACTGAGTCTCACTGTGTACTTTTCATATTGAATTGTACATTATCTGAAAGTGATTTCCAAGCAATACCTTATAAGGACCTTTCAAGCAATAATTTAAGCCATGGTGATGATGCCATATGAAGCTTGCACTTCTTTGCATTTCATAGAACCTTTGTGAAAACAGACACATGTTTTATACAAGCAATAATATAGCTGATGTGGACTTTGTAAAGATATTCATTATTCTATAGCAAACTGAGCAGCAAGTGATGACTCAGACTAAAAAAATCTGAGCAAATGACATGCTTAATCTATCTCAGAAGTTATTCATTTGCAAACATGCTGTAAAGTGATTAATATACATCGGATTATTTCTGGTGCATCATTTTAAAAATGGCTATCAAAATATGATTTCTATTCCTGTCAAAGAGATTTCTGTCTTATTTGTAGTGTTGCCTAATTTTTGGATCTCTGTAGTATATAATAGTAAAGAAGAAGTTAAGGAGGGATAAATGAGTGGATGTAAAGCATAGGTTGGAAGAGGGGATTGAGAAAGTAGGCTTTGCAAAAATATAGATGGGTCATGGGCAGATTAACTAATTCAAATGTTGGTTTGATAAGGTCTTGGAAGATGAAAGAGCAAAGATAAAAGAGCTGATTATCACTGTTTTCAATGATAGCTACACAGATGTTTGGTAAGTAGGATAGTATTTTGACTTCAGAACATGACTGGCTGAAAGTTGCCTGCAGTGCAATTAATAAATGTCTGAAAATGATTATTCAGTAATATTGACAAACATTAAAGCTTTCAGATTTTGAAATGAAAAAATCGTATTTTTAGTCTTCTTAAAATATAATTTTAATAGAATGTGGCATAGTCACTGCTAACCAGCTCTTTAGTAGTTAAATTTACTTCTCCATCATTTGAAATAATGTATGAGCATTACAGCTAAAATCAGCTGGTAAATTTATGTTTACACTGAGCAATATTTAAACATCAGATTATTATTTAGCAGATAAGCATTCCTTAGCATTTACATTAAGATGACAGCTCCTGTTATTGCCTAGCAAGGTAAATTCTCCTCTAAACATCAATACAAACACATTTGAGTGGTGGGTGTGTTTGGTAGCATTTTGTCTTTACCGTCCTATTACTTATAGCAAAACTTAATTTAGCATCTTCCTTCCCACAGTTTGGAAAAATTCCCTATCAAAATCAAACAGGATTTTTGATTCAGTGAGGTTACGACAATTATCCTCTTGAATATCACTGGATCCTTAAATCCTTAGTAGGAATGCTTTTGGGTTTAATAAATAATGGAAAACATTTAATTTGAATCTATTAAATTACACTGAATTTATCCTTCCAGTTAATTCATCTAGTTGCTAATCAGATCATTCTTTATATTATATTGTTGCTTATTATTTGAAAGCAGAAAAGAAAAACTAAATGGCAAGTCTGAGTAATAAGTTTGTTTTTGATTCTTTTGATACATATCTTTAAAGTGAAGAAATCCCTTTATATTCAGTCTTCCTCTGTGGACTTTTCACTATTTGCAGATAAAGAAGGAATTCTACTTAACATATTTTCACTGTACTCTGTTAGGTGACATTAAGCCTATGTCTAATAGGAAAGTAATTACTGGAATAAAATCAGGAATGTGCAAAATGGTTTCTTTATACCACCTCAAATTCTGAAGACAATTCATTGCATTTTGCTGCCTGGCATTTACACATCAGACTCAGGACAAAGGGACAAATGGATTGAGTGGGGTGGGCAGGAGCTTTAGATAAGATGATGCAAAGAGAGTTAATTTTTTCTTCAGGATCATGTAGAGACTCTTAAAGAAGAGGCAATTTCTATAGCAAACACCTCTGGTTTAAAAGCCAAATGATTTGACTACTGGTCACTCACGTTTAAAAAGAAAGAGAAAGCCAAAAAAAGAGAAACCCTTCACAAGCCATTTTTAGTTTTCCTGAGGTAGTGCCAACCTCTTGGCAGTTACACATGTCAGCGAGGCTGGGATAGAAGCTTACAGAGCTACAAATAGATACTTTCTGAAGGTGGCAGAGAGAACTAGTCTTGGTTACATGATGAAGGTAAATGAAAGTGTCAGAACATCTGGCTTGAAGGAACAAAGAAGGCCAAATACCAGCTCTGCCGTATGCCACAGAAAAGCCTTCTAAAATTAGCACAGAGAAACAGACTAACAGTATGCAAGTGATATTAAAACAATTATTTTTCCTTTTATAACATGACTGGCTGAGCTAACATTCAATGAGAAGAATATGCTTTTATCTCATGTGCCATTAAAAAAAAAAACTTGTTGTTCTAACATTAAAGAAATTTCATATTCCCTTAGTTGAGAAATTTAATCACAAATCATAGGAAATATTTATTTTGTGTCCTGAAATTTGTAAACTTCTTTTGGGGGCTGTACTCTATGCCATGTTCTTCACACTCTCTCAAGCTGGGTTTGGCTGCTAGCAAAACAGGAGCAACTTTAGAGCAGAAAGATGTCCATCGATCCCTTAGAGAATGTGCTAGAGTATTTGAGCTGGACAGAGAATCACCCCATAGCAATTAATGGTATTCTGTGAGAGACATGAAGATTCTAGTCTTCTAAACTTAAAAGTGATTAGGTACTACCTTCAGCATCAAAGATTTTTCACTTACATGTAACTGGTTAATCAGTGCAGAGTTCGCTTAGAACAGAAACTTTCAAAGGAAGGAACAAACCCAAACAATTTTTATACAAAATTATCAGCTAGAAAAAGAATTTAGGACAAAGATTTATTGTCCTGAAAGAGTGAACTTACTCATATCCAAAACTTAGAATGTCAGAGACTTTTGAAAGTTTTCTGAAGGGAGATAAAATTAATTTTGTTTCTAGGTTCCTTAGAGTTTTATCCTCTGATGATACCACCTAATTGTGAAATACATTTCACTGATTTTTACTTTATATCTTCCATTTGTTACAGGAAAAAAAGTCATAAATATGACAGACTTACAAATTGTGGCACTGAGCCAGGGTTTTCAAATTTGGCAATATTATTTTACTTAAAATACTACATTTTTTGAAATAATATAAGCATTAAGGATAACAGTCAGGTAATACTGTATTTCCAGCTTGTTCACATTAGAATATAGAACAATGCATTGTAAACCTCTTGGAATAAAATCTAAGTCAAAACCAATTTATGTTCAAATCATTTGAACAACAAATATGAATATTGCTACATCAGCTCCGACTAACAAGAAACTATGCATTTCCACACCCAGTGAAACCTCAATTCCTAGAACCATTCTACTTTTATTGCCTCCCAGGAAGTATTTCTTCATGGTCAATATCACTCTTTAAAGGATAGCAAATGAACATGACTTTCTTCTGAGGCTTGAGGGATCTGGATCAATATGTATGTAACTAACCATTTGAAAGGCCCTCTCCTTTTTTAGCCTTTTAAGTTAAAAATTTTTATAAAATGAAACAAAATATGAAACCACCTAGTTGATTTATCAACAATGTGAAACCCTCCTTCTGAATTTTATTGGTAAAAATTACCACATTGAAACCAAAACTTAACCTTGGCTCAGACTCTCAGATAAATTGCTTTTGTGTTCTTTGACTAGAAAGTATTCTAAAAAAAAAAAAGAAATTATGTCTTATGGTGGCTCAAACTCCAACCAAGAAGGTCTAGATCAACTAGAGGACTGTATAATTATCTAAAGTAATACAGGGGGATTTTTAGAAAAATTCTTTAATTTTTGTTCTTGTGTAAAAATTATTAATGGATGGCAGCCCAAATTATTATTTTCTTTTAAAATTTGTTTCAAGTGTGTCACCAGGCACTCATAACATTCATTTATTTTATAACTCAATGACCTGAAATAATAGGTGCTTGTTGCTTTTTCTTTTGATCCTTAAAAACACTTTTATTCTGTCTAAAAGAATTCTCCTACTAAAATGTAAATGATTACTTGGCTATACGAGGAGTCTCATTTTATGAGCATTTATATAATATTTAGCTGGATTCAGCTGGAATGCAACTTAGAGAAAGGAATGGATACCAGTAGAGAAAATGAAAAGAGACAGAAAAATCAAACTTTGCTTTCATTAAAATTCTGTTGTCAAATCCTGTTAACCCAGAAGAAAGTTGAAAATAGATAAGGATAAATGATTATAGATTTTTAAACACAGAATTCATATTTAACAGAATGTCATAAAAATGACAGAATGCCATGAAATTCAGCGTGTCAAAACTTTGCTAAAACAAACAAGAGATTTAATAAATATGCTAATGAGAGTGAATATTTAAAGGGACAAAAAGAACTTGTCACATCACAGATGTCTCCCCAGTACAGATTATCTACTGGGAAAATTTGGTATTATGTATTCAAACAATATTTGCTGTATTATCTAATTAAACATTAGTATAGTCTTTCTGCTAGTGAAAAACCATTGCAAGAGTCCAAATATCAAGTGTGGCTATAACTTGAATCAATTGAGTTTGGTGTTCCTGAATAAAAGGCTTAATGAATTAAAATGAATGGGTTGCATATATAGGTTTTATGTGCAGTAAATTAAGTAGGCTTTAAAATTTGTTAGCATGGTTAGCTCCTTTTTCTTATTTTCTTTCCTTCCTCCCTTCCTTCCTCCCTCCCTCTTTGCTTCTTTATTTCTTTCTAGCTCATATAAGATAAATGACAATAGTATTTTACTGTTTGGGCTGGGGCCTCCTCTCTTTTTCACTTTCACATGATTGAACACTTTGTGGATTTGTGAGGGAAGGGGAAAGAAGATGAGCACATAAATATAGATCATTTGAGGATAAACGTAATGGAGAGAATTGGAACCTTAACTTCCAGAGACTTTGTAAGTCAAGAGAAACGTGGGTCTATAAAAATATGTGTTGTGTTTGTTTTCATTGAATTTAAACACATTTTCAAGAAGTATCAGGGTCAGTCTGTTTAGACGATCTCCTATTTTTAGCCCCTACAAAAGACTTAAGTTAGAAAAATCCTCTTATTTTCAAGTAGCCGTTTTTTGTTTTGTTTTGTTTTGTTTTTATGTGAGTACCACACTGCTAAAGACTGAAATAGAAAAAATGCTTTTTCTATTTGTAGGGAAATTGCTTTCTGAAAACTACTTTCCAATAAGGTGTATACATCAAATGCAACTTCATTTTACTGGCTCTGTATCTAGAGATAACTGATGCGCTGTCTTGTTTCTTAGCTACCCCTTTGTAATTCAGCTTGGCATAGTGTTATGTTTTGAGTTCTTATTGAGGGTTCAGAAATATCTGTCATCAATTTTATGTCTACTCTGTTGAAAAAGCAATATACAATGTATTCCCTATTTCTTAGCTCTGTGTCTTTGAAGTTTTAACCTGTATTCAGATAGCTGTTTTTAACTATAATTTTGAGTATTCACTGGAATTTACAAATTGCCATGTTACTAAATACAAAGAAATACAGCTTGGATCAAGAGATCAATAATTTACAAATCTCAATCCAAAGCCGTTATTTTTCAGGGCAAATTAAATCATTTCTAGCAGAGTATTTGATTCCTAAGAGAAGATAAGTCAAGTATCTTCTTTAAGAGTAAGTATATTCTTCCATTGTAGGTACTTCTCATTGACTTTATAATAACTTGAACATCTTGAACAAGATTTAAAGAATCTATAATCTCCCAAACTTAAAACTGTGTTCTTTCTGGTTTATTTTCATGTATTAAGATTATATTCAAACCACCTAACAAATTGTCTTCATGACATAGTTTGTGTTAATTAATAGAAAATCATATTGAAAAATATTATTTGTGCCTCTGTGGAAGAGACGCTTCAATGAGTTAAATACCCTTGAGTTTTGGTTCTCATTTCTTATTTCGACTTTTTTGTTATGTGCTTCAGGGGTCTTAAATTCTAATAGGTGAGGTAGTCAAAGAAAGGGGTAGAAAATATTTACAAAAAATTAAAACTTCAAAAGGGACTAATTTCTAGGTTAATTAACTTCTGTTTATTCCATACTGACTAAATTATTTTGAAATTGTGAAAAAACAGGCAGCTGCCATATAAATTGGTACCTATGAAAATACTGATTTCTTTCTTCCTGTGATTTTCAGTGTTAAGAAAACCTTTGTTTTGAAATGATAGACAATCTTAATACTTGTTCAGATAAAGAAATATGACTTTCAATACCTTTACCATTTTTATTTCTTTAGGGAAATATTTTAATAATGATTATAAAAACAGAAAAAATATGAGAAAAACAGAAATTAAGATGAAATTTGAACAGCTGTACTCCACAGTCCCATTTTCATTTTTCCCTCTATTTTAGTGTCTTCTACTGAGTTATTGAAGGCCCAGATCTGCAAAATTTACAAGCTACTAATTCATTGCCTCCCTTAAGAACTTGGAGCAAAAATTATTCCGACTATGTGGAAATCGATTCACATCATCATGGCAGGTTTTGACTATGAGGGAATCCAGGTTAGGTTCAAATAGAATAATGGTCCATGGAGAGAAATACTTTCGGATTTTTCTTCAAGTAGGATGAAAAGCTTTTTCTTTATTTAAAAAAAAAGTCCTCCTGAGAATTCTGCCTTGGAAAAAGTCAAAAGTTTTATAACAGCTGCCTGTAGCTACATTATAACTTCAGTAATCAAGTGACAAAACTGTCTCATTATGCTTTTAAAATCCCGATTAAGTGCATTCCAGAAATAATACATATCATTCTTCATTTCAAAATCAGCCTACCTGAATTCTGACTCTTCAACTGTGAGTAGCCATTTTATAAAACCAAAGGGTCTCACTTCCCAAACAGTACTTTAAATATCAAACTTAATCCTGTTAACACTCATTTCAATGCATTTCCATCAAGTTTTCAGGCATTATGTAATGATAAGTAGGTTTCCAAAATCACTTGATAAAAACACATAGTTATAATGTGCTAGGCCTTCATTAGCATCCTCTGCATGGGGTGGTTTTTATTTAACCTGAATTACTTTAACATTTTGGCTAATTTGTTTGCTGCAATTTCATGGGTCTAAATTTTTGGTTTGGCTTGCAATGTAAATTATATTGTACATCTGCTCCCTTGCTATTAGATTTACTTTGTGAATAATATCTTTTAAAAATCTAGTTATCACAAACTTAAATTATAATGTCATCAACTAATACCAGGTAAATATACTAATATATATATAGGGCATGATTAAATTGCATATATTTTGAAATGTCAAACTATTTTTTTTTTAATGAATGCATCTCTTAAACCTGTACCATTAATTTTTAAAAAGTTTCATTTGGTATTTCATATTATATTTTAAAATATTTTTCTTTAGTAGTGCAGGTTTAGAGAAACTTTTTCTGATTGAAATAACAAAATATGCCTCATTTCACTAGAATTTTAAGAATAATAATACATGTAAAAGTATAACTCATATAAGATTATAAATATCCACAAGATCTTCTTTGCTTTTCATGTAACACCACTTTTTACTCATTCTTTTATTTTGTTATTCTAAAGCATTCACAATGTAAATAGCATGTTTCATGATACAAAATGTCTTTGTATTTACAGACTGCAGAACAAGGTGAATTTGTGTATGAAAAATGAGTGATGGAAACATGGGATTCTTATAAAACAAAGTGGAAATGATAGTTGTGTGTTATATTTACATAATTCATTATACAATTGTCTAGTTAAATCATACATTTATTTACCTTAAAAGTGTCCAAACTGTCACTTATAAAATATTTAAATCAATAAATAATACCAAAAAAGAGTCTGAATATTCTTTTTAGCATTTTTTCCATACAGTGAAGGTTAATAACAATGCCTAAGAATATGAATGAATAATAGATGAAAGAATGGGGGAATAAATAAAGGAGTGGATGGGATATTTATAATGCAGTGCCTTTACGGTCGCAGATGCAGCTGCTGACACAGTATCTGACACAGCCAATTTGAATTTTTTTAACATGAAATCTCTCTTTAGTCCTCTTGCAAAACCAAAGAGCACACATTATAATTACTGTATGTACCCCAAATATATACCACAAAGAAAAGGCATAACTCACTTGTCTTCTGACTAGCCGGTTGCTTTCTTGAAAGGACAGAGAAAAGGGTTCATATTACTATCATCATTAAATGTCAGTTGAATGTCCACTGAGTAACTTTCAAGAGCATACGCATCAACTGGATGAGATACAGCACATACCTCCGAGACCATTTTATTCCAATGTTCTGGAATACTCCGCAGCCTACCTATACAGAAACGAGTTATCTTTGTTATTTAATGGCCCTCTCCTCTATAATCATTTAGCCTCAACCAGACAAATTTCCATCTGTTTCTAGAAGTTCTTAAGGGAGTCTTCATCTTGTGTTCACAAAACAGGGGCTGTTTTCATCGTCTGCCTTTGTCTTCATATTATCTGCTGCTCAGGAGCCATGCCACTCCTGAGAGCCACTTCCCTGACCATAAGAGAACTGACATTGAGTAGGTAAATGAAGAAGAAACACTTAATGAATAGTTCTTAAACGATAATCAATGTAGAATGCTTTTATGAACCATTTTCTGAATTACATCCTAATAATCCTATGAAAATCTGCTCTCTTCATTTTAGAGGTGAGAAAATTTAAGCAGAGAGAGAGAGACTAAGAAGTTGTAGCATAGGCAAGGTGGTTGCTACTTAACACATGATGAGGCTGAAGACTACCTTTTGTTAATAGTTTCAACTTTCTGGAACTTAACTACAATACAAACTGTAGTTAAGTGATATTGTGCTGAGGAAAACTAGAAATGGTTTTGGTAAAGAACTAGCAGTTTTTGACACAACTGACCTTCTGTATGCCAAATATTGATTTGCACACTTTCCTGAACAAGTTGAATGCCTTTACGTCCCTCTGCAAGGAAGACAACATAGAGTTTCTTTCAGTTACAACAGCTGGCTCACGTCCAGATATGCTGGGTGATATGCATTCATCTCCATCACCACATGGTCACTTAGGAACCAAAACACAAATGTCTGCTTTCTCCCTCTCTACCCGCACTCCCACGTAAATATATGTGTGTATTCATGTTCATATAGATAGATGAGTGACAGACAAAGACAAAGGCATAATTTCAATAAAAATTTTCAAGGAAGAAAGTGAAAACACATTGTAATTCTCCGTTTCACAGCATGATAGACAGGTAATAAAATGCCCCTGCCCTGGCTTGAGTCCCTATGGGGAATCATTATCTACGACCTCCAGCTCCATCTGTGGCACTTGTCTCCAATGGCTGGGATGGTCTTCCTTGTTTGTTCCATACCACGGCTGCATGTGAAGTGAATATTAGGAAATATGCCCTCCTTGGGAGCTTTATACCTGTCACAGACTACTGCTTGCTAGTATATGTTTGTATGTTGAAGCATTAAATGTGACTCACTGGATCATTTTGAAATATGACCCAGGACAGGATCACATTTGTCTTTATTGTTGGACAAAACGGTTGCTTTAAAACTTGAAAGGCTTATCAACCACTTGCTTCCAATCTGTCCTATGTGAAACATCCAAACCAAGGTTCTCTCCTAGGTAGTTTTTATTCCTGCCTTATTTCTTTGTCCCGTAATTTAATGGCAGCTACTTTGATTTCACACAGAACTGGAAGGAAGGTTTGGAAGGGAATGCAGCAATCTTGGTCCGATCTTTGCTAGGGGGCTGAGTCCCTTTGGTAAAATGAGAAGTTTTAATGAGTCTCTGTTGCTCAGACCTTATCAGTCTTGTCTCCTTTTTTTGAAGGACAGAATCATTGGCAATCTCCATTTTCTGCCTGCAAACAAGCTAGGTTTGTCCTAAATCTCCTTGTAACACAAGAAGCCAGCACTTACTGATATTCTGGTTCCCCCTCAACCACTCCCCTTTAAATGCAGACAATGAGAGCACTTGATCTGCCTTCCAAGTTATCCAGGGTCAACATTTTTACTAAATGTTTTGCTGCCACCTAGTTTTTTGTGTCAGAAACTACCACCTTGGTTCTTAGCCAGTGCCACAGCATTTAGGCTTTTGTTATAGGAGCACTCATCTTCAAGGCTTCATAATCTGTATATTAGTTAGGCTAGGTTAAACAATCCAAACAGATAAAGACCTCTTGCAATAAATGTGTACTTCCCACTAATATGTCAGGTCAGAAAGGTACCAGATTGGAGTAAAGCTACTTCGTATTTATGTAGAGGCCCAGGCTGACGGGGACTCTACCTGGTAAGATTTCATAGGCCAGGCCTGATAACAACACAGATCACTGTCGCTCACATTCCTACCTCTAGAGTCAGTCATACAGCCATATCAAACTGCAAAAAAGATGGAAAATGTATTCCACTTGCATACCAGTGTTAAAGAAAAATCTTTCAATGACTTGTTAAAGATGATAAGGCAGACTTTATTTGTGGGATACTGCAATGGGGTTTTGCAGTAGGGGGAGAGAGATTGGGCTCAACTCTAACTCCAACAAGGGCAAGGAGCAGGGTGCAGGTCAATGGATGGAAAATTATCAGAAGAAAACATCAAACCTAGGGAAATTCTGGCTAAACCTATGACAGGATTCTTGCTGATGGCAGGTCAGCATGATGAGTTATTGAGAGTAGAAGATGAGGAATTCGTTCAAATATTGAGTGTGATCAGATATCAAGGGTTCAACCATTTTCTCTAAGCTGACTCAGCAGGATTAATGCTAAAACTGGCTAAGCAGGACAAGGTTGGGGCCCAGTCAGACAGAGGACTGAGATGACCCTGACTCAGATTTGGTCAAGGAGAGAGTCATTGTTACCAGAAAGAAGAGTAAGGACTTTAATGGACAGCTGTTTCATAAAATACTTTATGGATGAGATTAAAACAGCACAGGCAGCAAAAACCAAAACAGACAAATGGTACTATCTCAAACTAAAAAGCTTTTGCACAGCCAAGGAAATAATCAACAGAGTGAGAAGACAACTTGTAGAATGGGCGAAAATATTTGCAAACTATCCATATGACAAGTATCCATATAACATCCAGAATATGCAAGGGATTCAAACAACACAAGAGTTCTTTTAAAATCCCATTAAAATGTGGGATACAAATAGACACTTTTCAAAAAAAGACATTCAAGTGGCCAACAAGTATATGAAAAAATTCTCAAGATCAGTAATCATCAGGGAAATACAAATTAAAACCACAATGAGAGATCACCTTACCCCAAATGCTGACAAGGATGCAGAGAAAAGGGAGCTCCTATACATTATTGGTGGAAATGTTACTTATACAGCCATGATGGTAAGAGCATGGAGAGTCCTCAACAAAACTAAAAACAGAACCATATGATCCAGCAGTCCCACTACTGGGTATTTATGCAAAGGAAAGAAAATCAGTGTTTCAAAAACATATCTGTATCCCCCATGTTAATTGCAGCACTATTCCCAATAGCCAGCACATAAAATATGCCCAAATGTCCATCAACAGATGAATAAAGACAATGTCTAATATATACACAAAGGAACACTGTTCAGTCATAAAAAGAATAACATCCTGTCATTAGAAGCAACATGGATGAGCCTGGAGGACATTACATTAAGTGAAGTAAGTCAGGCACAGAAAGATAAGTAATGCACGTTCTCACTCATGTGGGATCTACAAAGTTGAGCACATGGAGGTAAAGAGGAGAATTATGGTGATTAGAGCTTGGGAAGAGGAAGAGACAGAGGAGGACAGGGAGAGAACTGTTAATGGATAAATAGTTATAGCTCTACAGGAGGAAAAATGTCTAGTGCTCTGTATCATTGTAGGGTGTGTATAGTTAATAATGAAAAATTATTTTTTTAAAAAGCTCAAAGATTTTGAATGTTCCCAACACAAAAAATGATAAATGTTTGAGGTGATACATATGCTAATTGTCCCAATAAGATCATACATTGTATACATGCATCAAAATATCATTCTGTATTCCATAAACATATACAATTATTATGTGGCAAATAAAATTAAAAGGAAAAAATGGGCTACAGAGTGTCCTAACTAAGCTTAAGAAGTCATTGGATGAATAAGCATAGTTGCTTATTTGCATGAGTTGATTAACCTGAAGATACTTACTCATATGCTAAAGTGAAGGAGGAGATATAGGTGGGCTCTAAGGAGAAACACAGAAAAATTCAAAAATGAGAATATAGTATCTGCTCCCCCAACCTGGCCCCAGAGACTTCAGTGTGAACTCTTATAGGAAAGAAGCCCAAAAGCCAAAGCTGGAAAAGTTGTTCTGCTAAGGACTCACATGCTATCTAGACAATAAGGAATGCTGTCTCAATGCCCAAGAAATTAATTTAACAGTCTGTGGAAGAGATGTCCTCCCCCAAAAGATCTGTTTAAACTTGAGAGAGAGGATTTAAATTCAAAATGTCACTGAGTTTAGAGATGAGATCACACAAGCGCAATTGTCACATAATTAAATGTAACACCTAATACCTGTTTGCTATCATCAAATCCTGAAGTTTCCGACTTAGAGAACTTCTTTTCCACCCTCAACGACAGCACTGTGGTTCTCGCTGTCATGGCTACGGCAGATGCAACTGTCTCCTACCGAGACAATGCTTCGCTGGCACTGGTCCACAAAACAGCACTTATCTATAAAAACTTTTCTTTGTTCATAAAAAATGAAAAAAAAATGTGATGCTAAATCAATTCAATTTGAAAACTAGTTTTTAATTTAGAAGTGGAATAACAGAAAGACCAATTTAGCTTTATTGAGAGACACGGTTAACAACAGATGTTTATTTTTTTAGATTCTTTAGTTTGCAGGAATATTTGCTCATTGTCCTGACCTACCTAGAGAATGTTTATCCATTATTCAATGTGACTACTATTATTTCTGCCTTTATGAAATTTTTCTTATCTTCTCCTGAACACCCTTTAATGCCACTGTGGAACATTAGTATCAGAGTGAGATTATCCCAACCTTAGGAATCTAAAACAGAACAGAACTATTAATCATTAATAGTGTGCTTTTAAGATGGGTATACTGGCAAGTAACAGAAAATCCAACTCAATGGGCTTTTTCAAAGATAAAGAAAAATTATATGTGCATAGAATTAAGAATTTAGATGTGGTATACACAGATTTTGTGTACCTGTGACTCCACCCTCTTTTGCCTGTCAGTCTGGTCCTCAGACTGGCTTCTCTTGTGAAAACAAAATGGCTTTGGTTATACTTTTCTTCAGTCATTGAAGGAAAAGAAGACCCTCTCTCTTCCTCTGGATTATGTTCTGATGTGAAGCATAAAACTTTAAAATAATTTTAAAGTTTAAAATTTTGAAGCATAAAATTTAAAATAATTGCTTTGACCAGAGGAATGCTGTACCCTCACTTATACCTGGATTATAACACACCCCCAAACCCAGCATGAATTAAAGAGGGAGAAAATTTTACCATTAGTTTGCAATAAGTAAGCATCTGTGTAGCTGTTGATTGGTACTTACCCAACAAAATGGGAAAAAGGTGGAGTGGATTTAGTGGGTTAGCCATAATTATTACAAATATTTCAGGATTATTTAACCTGCCAGTGGGTCACCCAAAACACTCAACCTATTTTAGACATATCTATTACCCCAGGGTAACCAATTCAATATAGTAGAGATATTTGCATTTTCAAAGTAGGAATCAACACTAGTGGTGAAATAGTGCATCAAAGGTAGTATTTTCAGATGAAGATTAGTTCTAGTTCCTAGTATCCTACAAGTCACATCATGTAGGTAGTCTCCTGCTTTGTGTATGCATAAAGGCAGTTCTACGACCAGACAAAAGGTAATGTGAGCTTTAATATCATGGCTAAATCATGCCTCTTTTAAATAATTAACTGTATTGATGGTAGGGACTTTGAGAGAGAATCTCTCATGTCGAGAAATATTAAAATCTTAATTTAAACAGATTTTTTAATGTCTGTCTCTCTGCCTTCTGTCTGCTCCTCATTATTCACCTGGAAGGATTCCTACATTCTCTCTGGAAGGAGGTTCATGATCAATGATAATACTAAACTTGTAGGAACCCTATCTAGCCAGAAGATTGATTTTTCTCCTTTGGGACCACAGATGGAAGACTTCTTTATTAAGATATCTCAATAAGTTAATGCAACTCTGAGTTTATTAGTGCTTATGTAAGAGAGTGAGAAGTGATTTAAGTACCTGCTACACACTGAGTAACACATTTAAATGTAGAGCAAGACTTTCAGCCAGTTAAGATGAAAAGGACTCTGCAAATAACTTTTGCTGCTTTTTCTGGTTATGTGCAATTAATCAAGACTCATAGATAAGGATGGGCACCTAATCCACCCACTACCTCAGCACAAGATGACTGGAACCACTGTACATAATCACAATGACCCCACGTGCAGGTTTCCAACAGAAGATGCCAAATTATCCCCAAGACTCTTAGCCAATCCTTCACATCTTTATTCAGAAGGGGTTTCTTAAGGCTAAGTTTAACAGTAAATTATCTTTTAAAGTTTTCCAGGTAAGAAGGGCTATGGTTATTAGTAAATTTGGACTATGTGGAAGGGCCCATTTTACATTATTTTTTCATTTTGTCCCCATCTTAACAACATTAGTATGTGGGTATTTGTTATTATCTGTCAAAAAAAAAAAAAAAAGAATATCGAGAATTAGCAACTTTTCCAAAATCAGCTGGTAGATTACAGAGCTAAATATCAGATTCAGTATTATTACCTGCATTTCTCCAATATTTACAGAGGAACACTAAATCTTTCCATTTGGTATTTTTCCCTGTCTTAAAACCACCTCCAGTTTTCTTCATCTTACATTAAAGAGCCTGAATTGCAACCCTTGAATGGTATGTGTTAATTTTTCATCATCCTTATCCAGGTTCTCACATTCATTAATTCATCAAATATTTATTTACTAAACATAAACTTTGTGCTTAGAACTGTGCTTGACTCTTGGACAATCATGAGTAATACACATGTTTCCTCCCATGAGGGAACTGAATAAATGGTAAAGGAGACAAAGATTAATCACAATGGCACAATCAAATATATAAATACAAATTGTGAATGATGTGATGTGGGAAACTTAGAAGTACTGTGATACGTACAACAGAGAGGAAGGAAAAAAAAGTCACTGAGAATGTAGATTTTGAGCTGAGTTCTGATGGGTGAGTGGGAGTTCTACAAAAAAGAGTAGAAGGAGGTCTCTATCTCCAGCACCGTAACAGAGGAGAAAGCCTAAAATGCCCCTCTAAAAAAGAGGTAGAAATAAAGAATGAAATATACAGATTGGTATACAAGAAAGTAAGAGGATGAACTGGAAGCCAAAAAGTCACAGAAACACTTGAGCTGATGCTTCAGAAGCCCTTTAGTGGTATGATGAGAGAAAATTTAAAAAATCAAAGTGGAATAATAGAGAAAATAACAACATGTAAAATGAGAAGCCCTGTAGTGGTATGATGAAAAAAAGATGGCTGTTGGTCTCATTAAATAAGAAACTCTAACACGCACAAGATCGTAGGCCAAAGGGAATTGAAAACACTTGGGAGAAATTCAAAACGTATATGGGATCAGTAAAAAAGATGGACTGGGGAGAAAAAAAAAATCCACCCTCTCCCAGACAGTTGCATGGAGGAAGTGTTTCTGTCTCAGTATGACTCAGGTGGGCACAAATAATAATTTCTCCCAAGTATTGATGACCACAGGCCAGATTAGGCTATTGAAATTATGCTACCATAACACAGTTTCCCCTGAAATGCTCAAACTCCTTGGGTGCCTAGCAAAAAGAAAATGCAAAATGTCTCTAGAATGAGAGTATTCCAACCCAGAAGAAATAGAATTCCTAAGGATAAAGCACTACCAAACATTAGTTCACAATCTGAAATTTCAAGACATAGAAGCAGAAAAAAAACCTCCACCAGAAATGTACAAACAGAAAAAGACAGAAAGGAGAAGAGTTGTTGATCTCAGTAAATGCAAAAGAATTATCTTATAAAAGAGTGGACCTTAAAAGTAACCTGAGGAAAGAGAATTTCCACAGAGGACTAATATTTAGATAAGCAGCATGTTTCTCAGTAACCATAACACAAGTCAAAAAGGAGCTGGTATATTTTTGTGTGCTGAGAGAAAAAGACTATAAATTTAGAATTCACAAGTTAGGGCAAAATAAAGACATTTTTACATAAAGATGAACTCATCACAAAAAGCTACTTAAAAATATATTTCTGGAAGAAATTAGAAAAAATCTCAAAAAGATGATCTGAGACATAGGAAGAATAAGAAGGAAGATATTAATGCATGCTTTGGTAAATCCAAATAAGCATTGACTATATACATACATAATAACCATAATGCTAATTTAGGAGATTACAAAATCAAAGTGGAATAATACAGAAAAGAACAACATGTAAAACGAGAATAAGTGATCGGAGTTAAGTTTTTTAAGTCTTGCATTCTTGAGAGGAGGATATAAATGTTGACTAACACTAGACTTTCTACATGAGTTATGCCTGTTACAACTTAAAAGTAAATTCAAAAGAAACAGAAATAAATCGCAAACTTTCAAACACAGAAAGAGAAAACAAAGAAAAAATAAGTGTGTGGGAAGAAACTAAAAAAGCTTCGATTAATACAAAAAAACAGAAAAAGAGAATACATAGGCATGGTCAAGAAAAAAATATAAAACAGAATGTGTATAAATATAAGAGTAATGGCAATAATGTAAATCAATTAATGTTGCCACTCCAAATAATGATAATTTTCGGCTTAAGTGGTAAAGAAAAATGCTTTGTTCAATTTCTCCAAAGATGAAAGTCCAGATGCCTAGGCCTTGGTCTTAGTCTTTCAAGGCCGCTATAGTGAAACATCATAAACTAGGTAGCTTATAAATGGCAAAATTTTATTTCTCACATTTCTAGAGTCTGGGAAGTTGCAGATCAAAGCACACACATACTTGGTGTCTGGTGAAGGCCAGCGTCCTCATAGACGATGCCATCTAGCTGTGTACTCACCTGATGAAAAGAATAAACAAGCTCCTTTGGGCCTTTATAAGGTTACAAATCCTGTTTGTGAGGGTTCTACCTCATGATTTAATTACTTTCCAAAGGCCCTACCTCCTAACGCCACCACATTGGGGGTTAAGATTATAACATGAATTTTGCAGGCACTTAGTTCGTCCATTGCAGCCTTTCTATCGAATACTAAAATTTTACGTGTGTGTGTGTGTGTGTGTGTGTGTGTGTGTGTGTGTGTGATGTGCGCGCACATGCTTGTGTGTGGGTGTTTATATATGTGTAATTGAGGTATAAGAAATAGAGCATGAGCCAAGTATTAAAAGCCATAAAGCCAATCTACCCTTGAACATTTTATCATGCCCAGTAGAATTAAACATGTGTGAGTTGAGAACTCAGTATCATTAGAAAACACAAGATAAACCCAGGATTTTGCCTTCGTTCCATAAACTCAGAACACAAAAAGCTATACTTTTGATGTAAGAGTAAACAAAAATGTAATTTCTTCTCCCTATGACTCAGAAAATAGCAAAGAAAACTGCCTGTTTCATTCCTTAGCACCAATTAAAGGACAAAATAAAAAATCTCCCTTAAGCAATTGTAACCACATCTTGATTCTAATACAGGTGAGCAAGGCAAATGAAAATTGCCTGGGCTAGCCAATAACCTCAAGCCAAGGATTATTTTGAGTCTTATCAAACCAGTTGTATCCCAAGCATCTGAGAAGCAAGGAGACAAGTTATTTTGGAGGAACCTAACTTTACCCTGGCTACAAAGACATTTACTCAGATAAGTTTCAGGGAAAGTGTTTAACAGATAAAAAAAACTGAAGGAAATCAGGCATTATGAGAGAGAGGCAATTAAAAAAAAGTGGCAGAATTAATGCTGTAAAATTTTTCAGATGTTGAAATTAAAAGAACACAATATATAATGAGTATATTTAACAGTTTCAAGAAATTTAAAGAAGCTTTACAATAAGAACAAACAGCAAGCAGGATATAAACAGAGCTGACGAAATTTATAGAAATGAATAAATATAATAGTGTAACTTAAAACTCAATATTTAAGCCTAACCACAGATTAGACAGATTAGAAAAGAATAGTGAATGAGAAGATAGAATTTAAAATATGGGAAGATATATTAGGTGAATTAAGAGATAGAAATATAAAATAAAGATATAGAGGCATGGAGGATAAAGTCAGAAAGGCTAACACAGGTTTAACTGAGATGCTATGAGGAATAGGGGTGGTGGGGGAGAATGTGGCAGTGGTAATATTTGAATAGGTAACAGCTTAAAATTTCCAGAAAACGTAGAAGTCAACATCAAAATAAAACAAATCAAAAGAAATCCAGAGCTAGATATATTAGAGTATAACTGCAGAACTTTGAATATGAGAATTTTAAAACTAGTGAGAAAAAAATAGCGAAAAATAAACTGATAGTAACATTAGATGCCACAAGACAGTGAGATGGTTACCAGAGTGTGTTAAAGGAAATTAATGTTCATTTATTAAACTCTATACCCAACCAAAATTTTTCAAGAGTGGATACAAAATAAAATCTTTTTAAGGTAAAAGAAAAGAAATGATCTCAGTTTGTCTGTGACAGAACACCTTTTTTTTTTTTTTTTTTTGAGACAGAGTCTTGCTCTGTCACCCAGACTGGAGTGCAGTGGCATGATCTCGGCTCACTGTAACCTCCGCCTCCTGGGTTCAAGCAATTCTCCTGCCTCAGCTTCCCCAAAAGCCAGGATTATAGGTGCCTGCCACCAAGCCCAGCTAATTTTTGCATTTTTAGTAGAGATAGGGTTTCACTACATTTGCCAGGCTGGTCTTGAACTCCTAACCTCAAGATCCGCCCACCTCTGCCTCCCAAAGTGCTGGGATTACAGACATGAACTACTGTGCCTGGCCAGAATTTTTTTGAATAACCTTCTAAAGAATGTGCTTCAGATGAAAGCAAAATGAATACAAAGGAAAAGAATCTCAGACTCCACAATTAATTTTTAAAATAGCCAAAAACAGAATAAATCAAAAAATACATTGGCCACATAAAACAATTATTATAATATTTTGGGGTTATAAACTATAAATCTAAACCAGAATATAAAACAATATCATATAGGTTGGGACAGGCCAATCAGAGATATTATAAAAGATATTTATATATCCTTAGATGTTGTAAGAATAGACCCTGTGTCATTTGCCAGAGGCTAAATAAAGGTATTGATTAACATGAGATTTTGGTAAGTTACATGTGTATTTTAAAATTTACAGATACATATTAAAATAGTATAAATAAATTATATCCAGATTAGTAGAGGAAAAATAAAATAGTCACTCAATCCAAAATAAGGCAAGAATCAAAGAAAAAGAAACAGAAAATACTGTGAGACATAAAAGCACAAAATCATGTTAGCAATAAATCAAAATATGTCATTAAATAATAAAAAAGAAAGACAAATTTAGAGGTCATGTTAAAAAGGAAAAATTGTCAGACTAGGGGAAGGTTTCTATATGTTATTTATAAGAAACATATTTATAACATAAACATATAGAAAAGTGGAAATAAAAAGATAGAAAAAAAATACTGAGATTCCCCCTCTCCAAATGTAGCTAAATTCATATCATGGAAGATAGACTTTAGGCAAAAAACACCACTAGATATTAAGAATGTCACTTTCACAAGTATGAAATGTTCAATTTACTTAAAGATAGTAAAATTATAGACTTGCTCTTGGTAAAGAAGAGGTTTCTGTGTGCGTGTGTATGGATGTGTGCATGATTGAACAGATACAGTGGCCCTCCAAATGTGGAAGTTCTAGGACCCTCCACAGATACCAACATCCCCCAGATGCTTAAGCCTTTTATATAAAACAGTACAGCAAAGTTGGTGCTTTATATTTGCACGCTCCACATCTTAGGATTTAACCAATTGCAGACAGATAATACCATGTAGTTGGTCCTCCATGTCCTCGGGTTTTGATCTGTGGTGGGTTGAATTCAAGGTTGCAAATATGGAGGGCTGGCTGGAGAGAGAGAGAGAGAGAGAGACAGAGAGACAGAGAGAGACAGACAGACAGACAAATAATCATATATAAACCATCTATGTACCAATAAAAGTAGGCAGAAATGATAAGTAAAATAGGCAAATCAACAATCCTAGTGAAAAATACTTTTTACACACACTTTACTCAGTAACTGATAGATCAAGCAGATATAAAATTCATAAGGATGTGAAATATTTGAATTTAACACATGTATACATTTAACATGTATAGAACATTTTATCTAACTGATGCAGAATACCCTTTTCAAGGGCACAAAATAGTTTGAAATTTTTCCATTCTCTACTACATGACACATCCTAACAAATTTCAAAGGATTGCTTTTCTTCAGTTCTAATTATTATTTAAGTTTCCTTATGGTTTGTTCTTTGACCCACAAATCATTTGAATATTATGATGTCAAAATGGTAAGGTTTCTATGATGATCTTCCTAACATTCATGTGAAAAAATTAAATCAAACCTCTATCTCATATCATATATAACACAAATTTCAGGTGGTTTAAAAATTTTAAAGTGCAAGGCTACACTATAGAACTTTAGAAGAAAATAGAGCAGAAAATCTATACAACCTTAGGGCAGGGAAGGATATCTCACTGAGACAGAAAAAGCATAAAGTCATAAAGAAAATGCTGGTATATTCATCTACATTATTTTTTTTAAGAACCACAAAGGAAGTGGAAAAAGCAGCTCAAACTGGAAAAACATGTTTGCATCACATATGATCAATAAAGCATTTCTATTCAGAATATATACCTTTAGCACTAATTCAAAATGCTCCAATATCCAAAATTTTTGAGCACTGAAATGACGCTGTAAGTGGAAATTTTAGCCCTGACCTCACATGATGAGTCACAGTCAAAATGTGGCACACAACACACAATTATTCAGCATCTCTGAGAGAAAAAACCCTCCTTCAGCTGTGAGACATGGTTTTTTGTGCATGCCCAGATTCTCTCATGCAAGTATGCTGAAAAAGAACAATAAAACGGCACATCTGCAGGTTGGACATGCCAAAGGCATGTTCTCTACAGTGGCCCACGTGAGGCCAAGGCCTACACACATTACTCACTGTGTTTTTGTTTTCTGTTTCTGTTTTTGCTTATTCTCTGCTCTGTGATATAAAAATAACGTTACAGATATCAAAAAGACTTGCAGATACCTATATGGGTAATACTAATTAGAAAAGAGAAGCATTCATGTTTAGCTATAGCACAGAAAGTCACTCTTGGAGAAACTGGACAGCAGTGTGAGTGTGAAACATCTTACAGAGAAGTATGGTGTTGGAATGACCAGCAAATATGACCAGAAGAAACAGAAGGAAAAAACTATTGAGTTCTATGCTGAAAGTGATGAACAAGATTAATGAAAAATACAGAAACACTGCATGAAGCTAATAATGAAGATCTCAATAGTATAGTGAATGAGTGGATCCATCAGCATCACAGAAAACGTGTCAATTGCATGATGATTATGAAACAAGAAAAAACTATCACAATGAATTAAAAATGAAAGAGAACTGAATATTCAACAGGTTGGTTGCAGAAACTTTAGAAAACACACAGCATTCAACTTTTAAAGATTTGTGATAAGAAAACATCCACTGATTACGAAGCAGTGGAGAAATTCATTGATGAGTCTGCTGAGGTCATTGCTGGTGAAAATACAATGCCAGAACTAGTCTAAAATGCTGATGAAGAATCACTATTTTGGCATTTTTGTTCAGTAGACATTGACTACAGTTGATGACTCAGCCTTGAAATTAAAGATGGCAAGTAAAGAATAATTGCATGGGGATGTGCTAATATTGCCTAAGTGTAAACTTGCTGGAATAGGCAAAAATTTGTATTCTCTCTGTATTCAAGTATTGAGTTTCTTACATCCATTATTATGCTAACAAAAAGGTATAGATCCCTAGGGACATCTTTTTTGATTGGTTTCACAGAGATTTTGAACTAGCGGCCCATGCTGAACGCAGTGAAGTAGTACTGGATAACGACTGTAAGATTCCGTTATTTCTTGATAACTGTTATGCTCATCCTCCAGCTGAAATTTCCATTGAAAATAACATTTATGTCATGTACCTTCTTCCAAATATGACTTTATTAATTCAACTCTGTGACCAGGTACCCTTAGATCAATGAAGAGTAAATATAAAAACACTTTCTTGAACAGCATGGAAATAGCAGTGAACAGAGGTGTGGGTGTGGAAGGTCGTCAAAATAAGTTTAGCATGAAGGACGCCATATATGTGGTCCCCATTACTTGGAACACAGTGACTAGAGACACAGTGTGCAAGCCTGGTACAAACTCTGGCCTGAGCTATGTACAGTGATGATGAAAAAGATGATGACTTTGATTCTGTATTGAAATGAGAAAAAAGTAATGCCTTACCTCCTTTATGTGCTAAATATACACCTTCAGAATCCATCTGTAAGCTGGAAGAAGTGGATATTGAAGATTTTAACATCAATAATGAGGCTCCAGTCGTTCATTCATTAACCCATGGTAAATTAATTAAAATCTTTCCAAGTTAAGGTAATTGTGATAATAGTGACAAGGAAGATGTTAGCACTGGAGAAAAAGTGCCTATAGATGACATGGTAAAAATGTGTGATGGGCTTTTGCAGTACTAGAGCAGCATGTCCTCATAACAAAACAAGAAATCACATCAGTTTATAAAGTTAAAGAGAGACTTCCAAGACAAAAAATATTTTTAATGAGACAAATGACTCTGGAAGAAACAGTTTTAAAAGCCATCCAGCAGAATGCCTGTTCATCCTCAGATAACCTGCCTCCTGGGCCCTCAATTCCTTCGGATGTTTCTTCTCATCAAAACATTTAAAATACGGTGTATAGTAATCATTTAATCAAAATACAGAATCATAGATGGAGACCAGGAAAACAATATTGTTCGTTGTTGCTGTTGCTGAATAACTGACATAGGTATTCTGGTGATGCTGCTGTGCTGTTTAGTTACCCTGAATACATTATTTTTTCACTGTGTTAAATATAGCATATTTTCACTGTTAAGTACTTATGTATGAATAAATGTAAATCAAAGATTGCTACCGATAGGTAGCTTATAAATGTATAGTCAGAATGATAGTGATGTCAGACAACCACAGATTATCCACATGGGTAGCTGAGGTAGTGACACCTTTGCTTTTGGATGGTTTAATGTACACAAACTGTTTTGTGCTCAAAACTATTAAAAATACTATATCAAATTACCTTCAGTCTATGTGTATAAGGTCTACATGAAACATAAACACATTTTGTGTTTAAATATGATCTCATTCCAATATTAAGTATACAAAAATATTCCAAAATCAGAAAATTTTTCTTTCCAAGCTTTTTGGATAAGGAATACACAACCTATATTAAAGAACTTCCAAAAATAAGTTAAAAAAACCAACTACCTAATAAATAAACAAAACAAAAAGAAATTTCACAAATGAGATACTATAATTGTTCCAAACATATGAAGAATGTTAAAGCCATTAATCATTTAGGATATACAAATTGAAACCACCATGTGACATCGTTTTCATCCTCCAGATGGGCAAAATTAAATAGTCAAACAATATCAAGTGATGACCAGAGTGTGCAGAGAAAGTGAAATGCTTTGTTCACTTTCGGTAGGAATATAAAATAGGGAAAACTATTTTAAAAATCAGTTTTGCATTACTTATTAAAGCTGAATATACACAACATACCTGTAACTTATGACTTCTTAATTCCACTACTATATATATATATATATATATATATATATGTGAGATAAATTTTTCATATACACCAGAAATCAGGTCCAAAGATCTCAAAATACTTGTTTTAAGGCAAAAACCCCCAAAATGTCTATCAATCAAATGTCTATCAACAACAGCTTATTTCAGTTATGATAGGCTCTTAAAATGATGTAAGAGAAGGCATGTAAATTTATAAAATAAAATATGGTGAAACATTAATAAATCTCTAAACATTAATAAATCTCTAAAATATAATGTGTACCAAAAGAAACACATTTTTAAAACCAATATAAATATGATTTTATTTATATAATATTAAAGAGCAGATAAATCTAAAAATATATTTTTTAGGAAGAGACAAATGCACAGATACTAAAACTACAAAAGAAAAGCATGAGAATGATCAGCACAAAAGAGGAAGCACAAATGGCCAATAAATATGTGAAGGGTGTGCGACTCACTAGTAATAATGGAAATGCAAATTAAGACAATAATGATACCGCATTTCAAATCCAGCTATTGGGAAAAATTAAAAAGTGTTACAAAATTAAGGTTTCAGAGTGATGTCAGCAAGATGGCTAACTAGAGGTGCCTAATATTCATCTTTCCCCTACAAGAAAAAGGATTCAAACAACAACCAACCAACCATATTTTGACCAAAGTACTTGAAGGAGAGTGCTGGGGTGCAGCAGGGTACTAGCAGATGCCTATAGAGCACAGAGACATGGAATGTGTATTAGTCCATTCTTGGGCTGCTATGAATAAATATCTGAGACTGGGTAATTTATTTAAAAAAAAAAAGGTTTAATTGACTCACAGTTTCAAGGGCTGGGGAGGCCTCAGAAAACTTACAATCATGGTGGAAGGCACCTCTTCACAGAGTTACTGGAGGAAGAATGAATGCCAGCAGGCGAAATACCAGATGCTTATAAAATCATCAGATCTTATGGCAACTCACTATCACAAAAACATCATGGAGGCAACACCGCCCCCAATAATTCAACTACCTCCCACTGGGTCCCTCCCATGATATGTGGGAATTACAGGGATTACAATTCAAAATGACATTGCAGTGAGGACATAGCCAAACCAAATCAGGCTGGATGCACAGAAAAGGAAACTAAACACTGTGTTTTTGCTACTCCATCTCCCTGGTTGGTAAGCAGAAGTCCCAAATAAAACTATCAAAACTTACTGTCTTTGTTCCTTGAGAACGATCTAGTACTCTCAGGCCCTGAGCCCAGTCTGCAGTGGGGCTGCCAAGAGTTCACATGACTGCATTGCTCCAAAGTGGAAGGCTACATTGTGCTTCCTCTGTCTCATGACATGATCCAAGCCGCTGCTGTAAGGTGCTATCTTGAGACTGAAGCCACTGCTAGAGTGCGTCCTGCATTGGGGGCCAGTAGCCACTGCAACTTCCCAAACCTGAGGCTCTGCTGCCACTAAACAGTGCTCACACATGCAACACACCATTCCCTAGCCAAGCAGCTACAGCTTTACCTTCTGAGAATAAACTGTATAGGAGGCATTCTCTCTTTCCTGTTCAAGTGGCTTCAGAGTCCTGACCCTTGTTACTCAAAGTTTAGGCCCAAAAGAATAGCCATAATTCTGGCACTGAATCTTACAAGTTGCCCTGCCTTCCAAGGAACAGGCAGTGCTGCCCAGCATGGAGGTTGTGACTGATCTGGTGGTGGAGTAGCCTCCAGGCACCCTTGAGCATGGTACGGCCCAGTGATCCCATAACAAACAGGGGGAGTCATGCCAGACCCAGTGATAAAGCAGCCCCTCTATACCCTTGGTGCATGGAACAATCTGGTGCCCTTGGATCCAGTGTGGAGGCTGCTCTTGAGAAGCTGCACAAACTTCTGTAGCCTCGGCCACTGAGTCACTGGCAGGCATCACTGAGGTTGACTACAGCTAAAGAAACTGCATGAGACAACACTTCTTTGCCTACCTGGAACCAAATGAACGCATCCCCACCTAACCAACACCAGAAAACATATCTACAGCTGATAATCTTTCCCAGTGAAAGATGCTCTATAAAATTGGAAAAGGTAACTCTTCCACCAGATGCACAGATATAAACCCAGGAAAAAACAAACAAACAAACAAACAAACATGAAAAAGCAAAGAAACCTGAAACCACCAAAGAAACAAAATAGTTCTCCAATAACTGACCCCAAAGAAAATTTATAAATTGCCTTAAAAGGAGTTCAAAATGATAATCTTAGGAAACTCAGCAAAATAAAAGAAAACATAGAGAGACAATTCAGTGAAATCAGAAAAACAATTTGTGGTCTGAATGAAGAATTTAACATAGATAGATATTAAAAAAACCAGAAACCTTTGAGCTAAAGCCTTTGATGAGTAAAATAAAAAATACTATTCAGAGCTTTGAGAACATACTAGATCAAGCAGACAATTGACTAGATCAAGAAACAATTTCTGAACTTCAAACAGGTGTTTTCAAATAGCCTAGTCAGAGGGAAAATAAAGAACCAGTATGAAAAAGTGTGAAAATATCCTTCAAGACCTATGGACTCATAAACGAGTATCTGTATTATGGGCATTGCAAAGGGAGAAGAGACAGAGAAAGGCACAGAAAGCGAAGTAGCAAAATAAAAGCTTAAAAATTCCCAGGTCATGAGACAGACATGGACACTGAGATACATGAAGTTTAAAGGTTGCAATTAGAACCAACCCAAAGAGGTTCTCTTCAAGGCACAAACTTCCAAATATCAAACTTCCAAACATCAAAGACAAAGAGAACATTATAAAATCAGCAAGAGAAAAGTGTCAAGTCATATCTAATCCTCATTAGATTATCAGCAGATTTCTTGGCAAAACCTCAAAGGCCAGGAGAGAATGGAATGATATATTCAAAATGCTGAAAAGTAGACAACTGTTATCAAAAAATGATATCCCCAGCAAAGCCATCTTTCAGAAATGAAGGAAACAAAAGTTGAGGGAATTCATCACCACTAGAGCAGCCTTACAAAGAAATGCTTAAGGCAATGCTTCAACTAGAAGTAAAAGGATATCAATTACTACCATGGAACTATATTTGACTGGTAGAGGTAAATGCATAATAAAACCCAGAAGACTTCATTACTCTAATAGTGGCATATAATCTTTGAAGTATCTCCTGTGAAGATGAAACATCAAAATGGTCATTGATATCTATAGCTACAGTAAGTCAAGGAATATACCCTACAAAATGAAAATTAAGGTAACAAAATTACAAACTGTGGGGGGAGAAAGATAAATGTCTAGAATATTTCTATATGAGCAATGTTAAGTTGTTACTAGCTGAAAATAGTCTTTTACAAGATTTTTAATGAAAGCCCCAGGGAAACTATTAAGAAAAATATTACAGGAAAAGATTATTATTAAAGATAGGAGAAGTAAGTCCTGGTGTTCCATTGCAAAACAAAGTAAGACGATTATAGTTAACAATATTGTATATTTCAAAATAACTAGAAGGGAGAGATTTTGAAGTGTCACAAAAAATAAATAAATGTTTGAGATGAATAAGCTGAATACCCTGATTTGATCATTAAACAATATATATGTATCAAAACACTACAATGCATAATATGGCTTGGCTGTGTCCCCACCCAAACTGCGTCTTGAATTGCAGATCCCATAATTTTCATGTATTGTGGGAGGGACCTGGTAGTAGATAATTGAATCATGGGGACAGTTCCCCCCCATAATGTTCTCTTGGTAATGAGTAAGTCTCATGAGATCTGATAGTTTTATAAGTGGTTTCCCCTTTCACTTGGCTCTCATTCTCTCTTGTCTGCCACCACGTAAGACATGGCTTTTGCCTTCCACAATGACTGTGAGGCCTCCCTATCCATGTGTAACTGTGAATCCACTAAACCCCTTTTTATTAATAAATTACCCAGTCTCAGGTGTGCCTTTATCAGCAGCATGAGAACAGACTAATACAATAAATTGGTACTGATAGAGTGAGGCACTGCTGTGAATGTGCATACCTGAAAATGTGAAAGTGACTGGAAATGGGTAACAGGCAGTGGTAGGAAGAGTATGGAGGGCTCAGAAGAAGACAGGAAAATGTGGGAAAGTTTCAAATTTCCTAGAGACTTGTTGAATGGCTTTGACCAAAATGCTCATGATTTGAACAATAAAATTCAGGCTGAGGTGGTCTCAAGTGGAGACGAGGAACTTGTTGGAAACCAGAGTAAAGGTTGCTCTTGCTATGTTGGAGCAAAGAGGCTGGCAGCATTTTGCCCCTGCCATAGACATTTATGGGACTTTGAACTTGAGGGAGATGATTTAGGGTATCTGGCAGAAGAAATTTCTGAGCAGCAAGGCAATCAAGAGGTGACTTCGGTGCTGTTAAAATTATTCCGTTTTATGAAAGAAATAAAATAAAATTCAGAAAATTTGCAGCCTGACATTGCAATTGAAAAGAAAAGCCCATTTTCTGAGGAGAAATAAAAGCTGGCTGCAGACATTTGCATAAGTGAGGAAGAGCCAAATGTTAATAGCCAAAACAATGGGGGGAAATGTCTCCAGGGCATGTCAGAGATCTTTGTGGCAGCCCCTCCCATCACAGGATCAGAGGCCAATGAGGAAAAAATGGTTTTGTGGGCTCAGCCCTCTGTTGCTGTGTGCAGCCTAAGGACTTGGTGCCCTGCATCCAAGCTGCTCTAGCAATGGCTAAAAGGGGCCAACGTACGGCTCAGGTGACAGCTTCAGAGGGTGCAAGCCACAAGCCTTGGCAGCTTACATGTGGTGTTGAGCCTGCAGGTGCAGAGTCGAGAATTGAGATTTTGGAACCTCTGCCTAGATTTCAGAGAATATGTGGAAATGATGGGATGCCCAGGCAAAAGTTTGCTACAGGGGCGGAGCCCTCATGAGAACCTCTGCTAGGGCAGTGTGGAAGGGAAATGTGGGGTTAGAGTGGCCACACAGAGTCCCCACTGGGGCACTGCCTAGTGGAGCTGTGAGAAGAGGGCCGGTGTTCTCCAGACCCCAGAATGGTAGCTCCACAGCCAGCTTGCACTGTGTGCCTGGAAAAGCCACAGACAATGCCAGCCTATGAAAGCAGCCAAGAGGGAGGCTGTACCCTGCAAAATACTCAAGACCATGAGAGCCCACCTCTTGCATCAGTGTGACTTGGATGTGAGACATAGAGTCGAAGATGATCATTTTGGAGCTTTAAGACTTGACTGCTCTGCTGGATTTTGGACTTGCCTGGGGCCTTTAGCCCCTTTGTTTTGGCCAATTTCTCTCACTCTGAATGGCTATATTTATCCAATGCCCATACCTCCATTGGATCTAGGAAATAACCAACTTGCTTTTGATTTTGCAGGTTCATAGGTAGAAATGACTTGCTTTGTCTCAGATGAGACTTTGGACTGTGGACTTTTGAGTTACTGCTGAAATAAATTAAGATTTTGGGAGACTGCTGGGAAGGTATGATTGGTTTTGAAATGTGAGAACATGAGATTTGGGAGGGGCTAGGGGGAGGAATTATATAATTTGGTGTGTCCTTACCCAAATTTTGTACCAAATTGCAGCTCCCATAATTCCCACATGTTGTCCAAGGGATGTGGTGAGAGATAATTGAATCACTGGGGGCAGTATTCCCCCATACTGTTCTCGTGGTAATAAGTCTCACCACAACTGATGGTTTTGTAAGGGGTTTCCCCTTTAACTTCGTCTCATTCTCTCTTGTCTGCTGCCACGTAAGACGTGTTTTCACCTTCAACCAACCATGATTGTGAGGCCTCCTCAGCCATGTGGAACTGTGAGTCTATTAAACCTCTTTTCTTTATAAGCTACCCACTCTTAAGTATGTCTATCAGCAGTGTGAGAACAGACTAATAAACTGAACTTTATAAATATGTACAAATATGTGTCAATTTAAAATGAAATAAAACATATGTAAATAAACAACACAAAACAATCCCCACCGAATGGTTTGGCCAAGTTGAAGTTGCAGATACCACATATTATAAATCCAGTAATTCCAAATGTATGTTGAATATGCAGGAGAAATGTATGCATATGTGCAGAAGAAGGCAGGTATGAAAATAGTTCAAAAATGTAATATAGTCATACAATATAATTCTAATAAGCTACAATGAGAAATGCATGTATTAATATGGATAAATTCAGAATATTGATAATGTCTGGTGATAAATACGTTCAGACATGGGTATTCAGAATGTATCACTTTGCTGGTACTGGTTTAATAATTTCTTAAAAGAGAGTGAGTGGAAACAAGTATGACAAAAATAATATTTGATAAAACTAAATAATGGGATGGCACATGGTGTTCATTATATTTTTCTCTACATAATTTTATTTGCTTGAGATATATTTTAAGAGTAATGATATATTAAGGGTAAGAATAAAAATAAATAAAAATAGAAAGTATATGATATCATTTCTAGGTATAGGAGCAGCACGTACTATTCTGCTATCTTGAAATCATCCTTACTTCTCTGACTTGTAAAACCTCAGGAGGCAGCAATTAATAGCCTACCAACCAACAAAAGTCCAGGTCCAGACGGGTTAACAGCCGAATTCTATCAGACACACAAAGAGGAGCTGATACCACTCCTTCTGACAGTATTCCAAACAATCCAAAAAGAGGCAATCCTTCCCAAATCATTCTATGAGACCAATATCATCCAGATACCAAAACACAGCAGAGACTCAACAAAAAAATAAAACTTCAGATCAATATCCATGATGAACATAGATGCAAAAATCTTCAATATAATACCGGCAAACCAAATGCAACAGCACACCAAAAAGCTTATCTATCACGATCAAGTAGGCTCCATCCTGGGGATGCAAGGCTGGTTCAACATATGCAAGTCTATAAACGTAATCCACCACATAAATAGAACCAATGACATAACCCACATGATTATCTCAATAGATGCAGAGAAGGCCTTTGACAACATTCAACAGCCATTTATGCTAAAACTCTCAATAAACTAGGTATTGATGGAACATATCTCAAAATAATAAAAGTTATTTATGATAAACCCACAGCCAATATCATACTGAATGGGCAAAAATTGGAAGCATTCCCTTTGAAATCTGGCACTAGACAAGGATGCCCTCTCTCACCACTCCTATTCAATATAGTACTGGAATTTCTAGCCAGAACAATCAGGCAAGAAAAAGAAATAAAGGGTATTCAAACAGGAAAAAGAGGAAGTCAAATTGTCTCTATTTGCAGATGACATGATTGTATATCTATAAGACCCCATCATCTCAGCCCAAAATCTCCTGAAACTGATAAGCAACTTCAGCAAAGTCTCAGGATACAAAATCAATGTGCAGAAACCACAAGCATTCCTATACACCAATAACAGTCCTAAAGAGAGTCAAATCAAGAGCAAACTCCCATTCACAATTGCTACAAAGAGAATAAAATACCTAGGAATACTACTAACAAAGGATGTAAAGGACCTCTTCAAGGAGAACTACAAACCACAGCTCAAGGAAATAAGAGAGGACACAAACAGATGGAAAAACCATGCTCATGGTTAGCAATAATCAATATCATGAAAATGGCCATACTGCTCAAAGTAATTTATAGATTCAACACTATCCCCATCAAGCTACCAATGACCTTCTTCAAAGAACTGGAAAAACCACCTTAAATTTCATATGGAACCAAAAGAGAGCCTGCATAGCCAAGACAATCCTAAGCAAAAAGAACAAAGCCAGAGGCATCACACTACTTGACTTCAAACTATACTACAAGGCTACAGTAATCAAAACAGCACGGTACTGGTACCAAAACAGAGATATAGACCAACGGAACAGAACAGAGGCCTCAGAGGCAATGCCACACATCCACAACCATCTGATCTTTGACAAACCTGACAAAAAAAAACAATGGGGAAAGGATTCCCTGTTTTAAATCATGTTGGGAAAACTGGCTACCCATGTGCAGAAACTGGACCCCTTCCTGACACCTTACACTAAAATTAACTCTAGATGGATTAAGACTTAAACTTAAGACCTAACACCATAAAATCCCTAGAAGAAAACCTAGGCAAAACCATTCAGGACATAGGCATAGGCAAGGGCTTCATGACTAAAACACCAAAAGCATTGGCAATAAAAGCCAAAATAGACAAATGGGATCTAATTAAACTCCACAGCTTCTGTACAGCAAAAGAAACAATCATTAGAGTGAACTGGCAACCAACAGAATGGGAAAAAATTTTTGCAATCTACCCATGTGACAAGGGGCTAATATCCATAATCCATAAAGAACTAAAGCAGCTATACAAGAAAAAAACAAACAAAGCCATTCAAATGTGGGCAAAGGAGATAGACACTTTTCAAAAGAAGACATATATGAGACGAACAAACATATGAAAAAAATATTCATTATCACTGGTCATTAGAGAAATGCAAATCAAAACTACATTGAGATACCATCTGACACCAGTTAGAATGGTGATCATTAAAAAAATCTGGAGACAATAGATGCTGGAGAGGATGTGGAGAAACAGGAATGCTTTTACACTGTTGGTGGGAGTGTAAATTAGTTCAACCATTATGGAAGACAGTGTGGCAATTTCTCAAGGATCTAGAAATAGAAATTCTATTTGACCCAGCAATCTCATTACTGGGTATATATCCAAAGGATTATCAGTCATTCTATTATAAAGACACACACAAACACATAAATTCATTGTGGCACTGTTCACAACAACAAAGACCTGGAACCAACCCAAATGCCTATCGATGATAGACTGGACAAGGAAAATGTGGCACATATACACCATGGAATACTATGCAGCCATAAAAAACGATGAGTTTGTCTCCTTTGTAGGGACATTGATGAATCTGGAAACCATCATTCTCAGCAAACTGACACAAGAACAGAAAATTAAACACCGCATGTTCTTACTCATAGGCAAGTGTTGAACAATGAGAACACGTGGACACAGGGAGGGGGAGCGTCACACACTGGGGTCTGTTTTGGGGGGCACTGGGAGAGGGACAGCGGGGGGGATAACATGGGGAGAAATGCCAGATATAGGTGATGGGAGATGGAGGCAGCAAACCACCTTGCCATGTATGTACCTATGCAAAAATCCTGCATGATCTGCACATGTACCCCAGACCCTAAAGTACAATAAAAAAAAATCTCACTTATCCTCAAAATTCAGCTGAAGTATTACCTCCTCTGTGACCTGTTTCCAAAGCCTACATCAATAAATACTAAACAACTTAAATGTACTTACATACTTTTTATCACACTGTATATGATTGTATCTGTCTTAGATTACTTTTATCTGTCTGAATCCCATTTTTTTCCAATCAAAAAAATGTACAACTGCCCCCTTGTATTTCAAGAAATCAGTGCTAGATCACAACTTAGATGTTATTTAAGAGACCATACATATTTTTTGTTGACTGGATGATATAAGAGAATATAGAGCAAAATACAATTCTGTTATCTAGTATATCTTGAACCATTTGAAATGTTCTCATTGAAAGGTTTCAGCATATTGCCATTAAGTAACATTTTTAAAGCCTAATGTAAACAGCATGGTGGTGAGGGAGATGGCTTACTATTAAAGCTAAAAAAAAAAAATTGGGGTTAAAATTCCCAAAAACAGTTATAATAGAGACTATGTAGTATGGGTCAAATTGATTGTTTATGACTGATTCCCATTCCAATGAAGTTATCTGTACCATACACACAAGTTGTTAAATATTTTGACTGTCACTCTTGTTTTGATATTTCAGGATTTAATCAATATTTAATAAATATTAAATAATTTAATATTTCAGTTAACAGAAAATTTCTATACATATCACTAAAAAAATTACCAGTTTACAATTGTTCAATCAAATGTATTCAGGCCTAAAAGTTTATCAAATTAATGCAGGTTTTACTTTAAAAACTTTGTTACCGATTCCATTTTTTAAAAATTTCTTGAAGTGCTTCAAGGCTATTTAATTAAGTTCTAATAACACTACACAGTGTTTAAGCAGAAATGTAGGCTGACAGAGTTCCAGTTAATTAAGATGAGTCCATTTTTGGATGTATTCAATTTTGTTAACTGTATCGTACCTTGTATTTACTTGTGAACAAATATAAACAATAGTAAAATTTAACTTACCCATTTGACTGAATTCATAAGTTTTGAAATTTTAATTTTCACAACTTGGGGCTTACTGGTATGTGAAGAAAAGACAAAAGGTTAGCTATCCTTAATTAAATACAGAACATTGAGAAGGTTGAAGTATAAGTTTTCCTTCTTAAATCTAGAAAAACAATGTTTTCCCTAAGGAATTGGTTTACAAAAAGAATCTGACATTCTATAATCAGGATAAACTGCGGGTCTCTGAAGAGCTTCCAGAGAGATGTTTAAAAAAAGAGGCTGAAAATGTCAAAAGTATATACACAGGAAGAAGACTTGGAACACTTCTGCTAAGTGAGATAAGTATTTGGAAAATGCTTTGAGATGAAGGGATCTCAGATTTTCCAGTTCAAGGTAAATGTTCTATACTCAGGTGAATGGCTTCCTGTGAATCTAAATCTCAGCTCCCACTAACAAGTACACTGTGTGCAGTGAAAGATACATTTTGAGGAGGCCTAGGCACAGTCTACAAACATCACTGAAGCACAGAATTGCCTGGGCTTTCTTGACTTCCAAAGTGCTAATACCCAAAAAGGCAGCCAGGATAAAGCAAACGCTTAGAGCTGGCCAGAAAGGATAATCTTCCTTCATCCAGCACTTTCTTCATCCAGAACTAGAATTATTTGCAAAGGGAATATAGACAGTTGAGTGGTGAAGAGGGCTAAAATGGAATATTTTATCTTTAGTGGCAGCTCTGGAACCTATATAGGAGAGGTTAGAATTGGCAATCTCATTCTTTTTCTTTCTGCTTCTCAGAATGGATAATTTCACTTATATAATAGAAATGTAAGTTCATTTATATTTTTCTACTTCCTGCTAAAACCTGCTGTTGACCCCTGTATCAAATTTTTCATTTTAGTTAATGTACTTTTCAGCACAGAAGTTATGCTTGGTTCTTTTTTATATCTCTTTATTGATATTCTCATTTAGTGTATGTGTTTTTCTGATTTCCTTTAGTTCTTTGCCCAAGGTTTTCTGTAATTATGTTGATATGCAGTTTTCCCAAAACCATTAGTCAAAAAGACGCCCTTCCCCTTTGAGAGAGCTTGTGACCATTGTGGCAAGTATTTTCCCCTCTTTGGTTTTTTTGGAAAAATCTAAGGAGTATTGGTGATAATTCTACAAATGTTTGGTAGAAAATCATCAGTAAAGCTATCTGGTTATGGACTTGTTGGGAGGTTTTTGATTCAATTCCCTTAGTAGCATAGTTTTAATTTAGACTTTCTATTTTTTCATGAGTCAGTTTTGTTAGGTTGTGTGTTTCTAGATATCCGACTAATTGCTTTTACTTACCTAAATACATCTCATAATGCTACCAATAGCTTGCCAAGTAGTAGCAAAATCACCATGCTTGTGTCATATCTTCACTTTACTAGGATACCTCTAATGACTCCCCAGTAGATAAAAAAACTAGAGAATTTTAAAATATCTATGGAGATAAGCAGAATTTTTCTTTTCAGGCCTACTTATATAATGAATTGTATTGATTTTCCACTTTTTGAATGTGGATCCATGGAATGAACCCCAGTATATTATATTTTAGAATATGCAGTTGAATTATATAGAATAATGGTTAAGCTCTTGTAACTATATTAACAGTGGTGTGTAGTTTTACTTTTTAATATAATCTTTATCAAATTTTAGTAATTATGTACTTTTCATTAAATTAGTTTTCTTTTTCATTTTGATACAGCTTAAGTAGCATTAGAAATATGTGATATTTAAAAGCTTGGTAGGCTTTTTTTCCATTTTCTTTCCTCTATTGAATTGTTCTGTTAAATTCTCTATGTCTAATAGAGTCATTTTTAATAAATTACATTTTTCTAGGAAGTCTTTCATCCAATTGGCGTTTTTAAGTGTTAAAACTTTTCAGATGAACTAAATTTACCAGAGTTTATTGAGCAAAAAATGATTCACAAATCAGGCAGCAGCCAAAATCTGAATAGGTTCACAGTGAGTCCAGCTGCCACATGGTCAGATAACATGTATGAACAGAGAAGGAAAATGAAAGCAAGTACAGAAACAACTGAACTGGTCACAGCTGGGTGTGCTTGTGACTGGCTGAGACTCTGCTGCTTGTTACATGAGTAGGTTACTCCCTTTTGGTCAACCTCTCAATTTTGACCAAAGTGTTGACCAAAACTTGAGGCATTGACATTACTCTGTTACCATGATAAATGAACTTATTGGTGCACCTATCTGTTCCCACTTATTCCCACTTATCTGAGAAATAACAAATCAGTGGATTTTGTATGCTGGGAACAAGGAAACAGACAATAGGAAGAAAAAAACCTAATAAGTTAACATAAGGTCAATTCAGGTTACTTTTTTGTAAGGGTTAGAGCTGAGAATATTTTCTTACTTTGCTGGAATCTCCTGTTTCTAGCAGAAAAAACAAGCTGGTCTGTTTAGGATTATATTTGTTTGCTTAAAGTTTCAGTTTGCTTATATTGCATTTAGCATGAGTGACTTTGTTTTGGTTTGGTCTGTTGTGGCGTAGTGTACAAGCTCAGTCCAAAACAATTGCCTTCCATAATTCTGTTTTACAATTACACCCTTTTGATGAGACTCTCAGTTAGGCGAGAGTGTGACCAAGCTTGGGGCTTTAATGCTACTTTCAGTTACCATCATTTTGGGTTTTCAGTCTCAGCATATGATTTGTGGATAATGTTGTCCTTATGATTATGCATTTCTTTCAGTTGTTGTCATTCCAGCCAAAGATAGACTATTTGACACTGTACTAATGGCTATATGTAAACATTTCAACTTTTGAAAGAATATAGCACACCAAGGAGACTACCATATGATTATTAGAAGGATAATACCAAAGTTTTCAGTATGTTCCTTAGCTAGAGTCACCATGATCCAAACCAACTAGAATCAAATCAGTCAAAGAATGACCCAAATGAAGAGTCTACTTGATTTAACCAATCAGCCTGTTCATTAACCCCCGCAACTGACTCTCTATAAGGCATTATATATTCATCTGTGTGCAACAAAAAGTATCAGCAACTGCACAAATTTTCCCTTTGTCATCCAGTAGGCAATCTTGAGCAATTCAATAATCTAGTACAGTTTTAGCAAGATAATTTTTGAAATTCTATTGTGCAACAATAACCTTGCAGTG
The DNA here is from genome assembly GCA_036589455.1 of Ateles fusciceps. Taxonomy (NCBI): domain Eukaryota; kingdom Metazoa; phylum Chordata; class Mammalia; order Primates; family Atelidae; genus Ateles; species Ateles fusciceps. Next base: position 4,168,647 of record JAZHEH010000479.1, on the reverse strand, counting down.
GAATCCTGCTACAGAGCTTATTATGAGGGATAAATTTTAAATTATTGCCTCATTTACTCTAAGCCACAGAAAATGGGAATTAAAACTGATTCCCAGCCAGAGAGGTAAAGGCCTCCTGGAACTGTTCTCTTTAACCCATGATGTAGGTTGAGGAGCTGACCAATGTTATGCTTCTAATTATGAAGCAACAAAGGTGCTATTAAAATTTCTAACCCACATGGACTTCCATCTTCCATTCATCAAGGCATAACACTGTCCATGTATAAGATAGGCTGCAAAATCCTCCACAAATAAAAGTAGGTTATTACAAAGGCCCCTTTTCCAGTTCTATTGTTTACAGCAAGGAAAACAATTAAGACAGTTAAAAGTATTGTGACGGCAGAGAAGTCTTGATTTGTAAACTTGGGGAAACTGTCCCAATCTAGGATGTCATCTCCTTCTGGGGAGAAGTTTTCTTGACCAGCTTTACCTTATGGTTTCCAATGAGTGTGCCATATTCCAAGCGTTTGGCGAAACCCTTCTGAGTTGTAAGATTACAGCCCTGAGGTTTGAAGTCCCACAGTTTTGTGGAAGTGTGTGTGAAAAGGCAGTTTTTCTCTTGGTTTTCAGAAGATACAATCTCTAAGTTCTAGATCATGAAGGGTTTGACTGCTGTCAGTCAATGGATCATGAAAAGCTTCCTTTACCTACTGAAAATACACTTTCACATAATGCACTAAAGCCTCACAGTATTTAGACATAGCAGAGTTTAGCAGTGGAAGATATATGGGAAGATATATAGAAGAAACATAAACAGCCTCCCACTGACTATTTTATAAGAGGTCAACTTCTGCTTTACACTGAGAGTGGATCTAATTGTCACAAAACTGTAATATCTTTCACCAAGGCAATCCTCAATTCAGCTAGTCTTCCCTAACGCGATTGTATCTGTAATGTCTTATTTAATTCTTTTACAGCATGTCTAGTAAGACAAGTACTTCTATCAATGAATATTTCTCAAGTAATATCTCATGGAAAAAAACCAGTTCCTAACAACATTTTAGCTACTGTTATGTCATTAACCTTCCTGACTGGGAGAGTTTCTATAAAACAGAAAGCATGCAATGAAAATGGCAGTTAAATGAAATTCCTCTATTAATGTTCAAGTGGTCCATCAGGCAGGAGAAATGAACTGAAATTCTCTTTCCCAGGATTAGGGATTTGACAAAACAAACATTGGTATAAACTTTCAGAAACTTAGAACAGTAATCACACCATATATGGGCATGTGCATATGTATTTTATTTAGATCTTTCTGTCTATTTCATGATAAGTCATGGAATACAGAGCTTTTAATAATGGAAGCTTTAAGGACTCAGAAGAAGCAGGAGACCATCAAGGCTCTCCATGAGTCCATACCTAACATTGAGCTTATATCCTCTTAAATACCAATTTTGTTATTTTAGCTTAGGTGCATAGCACTGTTTATTAAATGGATGACCACAGGTAAATTGACTTGGAGTTCATTCAAATTGCCTATCTTAGTATTTTAATACTGGCTTATTTAGCATAAAAATATGGCAAAGTATTTTGTTGGTATTAAATTAATTATTCTGCATGAGCTAGCAGGTTTATAGCTCATTCAAGCTCTATTTTAGATTTCTAGAATTCTTACCCAGGCCAACTGATATAATTCTAATGTTATCAGAAACTTGTATTCAGGAGTACTTGTCGGTATTATTTTCATTCTTTTCATGAACCTCCGTGAAGAAACAATACTTTAGAATTACATTTACTCCCAAAGAGCTTGTAGAGAAATCATCAGAATTAAGCAATTAACTGACCATGACAATTTTCATGACTATAGACACAATTGATGAAAAATTCAGTAATGTCTGTGCCTTCAATGATCTAAACTAATAGCCATAATTATGTGTGATAACATATACCAAGACATATCAGAGCTTTAGAAATCTTAATTTTGAAACCATATTAACATATGTATACAAATATAACTTTAAAATTAAATGTCATATCTTACTGCAATGCCTCCCATGTAATATAACATATCAAATAAACCTGTGTATTATCACTCTTTTGGATGCTTCTGGGGCCCTTTGGAACATCTCACAGTTAATTTGAAGTCAATAAACAATTTTAGAATTTAAAATTTGATTTTGGAAAGTCAGTTAAATACGTCAAAGTTTAAAGATACTTAATCCAAATCAAATCACTGGTTAATGTAAAGTAATAGAATTTATTTAACTAAGAGATGACTAAAATGTTTTTTAAAAGCAAGTATTTTTACTCTTTTACAGAGTGGAAACTTGGTTTTCCAAACAATCAAAAGACCTAATTAAAATAGCATGAGATGGAATTAGTCTCTCCTTCACTCTCCTCTGTTTTTCTTGTTGTTTTTGTTGTTGCTTTGTAGTTTACTCCATAGGTGAATAAAAATCTCCTACCGTTTTTATTAATACTGTTAGGTACAGTGACTTCCTCTTCAAAGAGTCAGTTTGTTCAGCTTCCTTGTTCTTTGATCTTGATTTTCAAAGCCTAACTTGCTTGTTCCTTGTGTCTCCTTACCCCTAGTTATGATAAACCACCTTCCCACAGTCCTAATCTATAACTCACCTCTATTCCCTTGGTCACCTGCTCTGTAACTGATCTTCCTGCTGAAACCATTCCTTCTGCTGAAACTGCTCATCCCACTACTGTAACCCACACCCCTGCTCCATTTGAAATAGCCAATTGGGATTAGCTTACATTGTGCTATGCAGCCCCAGTCAATGGGAGCAGGACACAGCAACAGGGACTAAGTGCATTAGGGATAGCCCCTCCCCCTCCCTTGTTCAGTGTGCTCTTGTGACCACCAACCATGAATGGCACCCTTCTGCAGGAGTAAATTGCCTTGGTGAGAAAGCTTTTTGCTGGAGTGTTGATTCTTCTTTGCCACACAGAGCATTTTTTTCTAACAAATTTGGGGGCCCATATGGGATTCCCATATCCCTCCAGGGAGGGGTCTCCAATCATCTCTCATGAGGAGATGAGTCCTGCTGCTTTGCAGTGGCCTCAGGGGTAAGGGATCGAAACCCACCCCTTGCGACAAATAAACTTGGACTCTCAGCAACACAGGAAACAAAGGCCTACAGATACCATGGTGACCAGACAGACCAAGGTAAGAAAAACCCTAGGGGCAATAAAATATTTTCTTTGTGGTTTGGACATCCTGGAGGTTCAAAGTGTGTGAGTGAGATGCACAATTTAGTATGGAATGAGTGCAGAGTTCGGATCTGGTTCAAGCTGCCTTATATGACTTAAAGGCAGTTTGCCTGTTGTGGGCTTTATACTGACCTGCCTATGCTAAAAGGGACCTGAAATTCCTACAAGAAAAGCAGACAGAGAAGGACGAAACAAAAGCTAAAGGGAGTGAGAAATCTCTAGTAGGAGAGGTTGAGCCCCACAGACTCACTGGGGTATAAGAAATCTCTAGTAACAGAGATTGAGCCCTGCAGACTCAAGAGAAAAACACTTTCTCCAGGATGGGAAATACAGCAAATAAGACAAAAGAGAAGAAATATCATGATTGTAATATCCTCTCTGATAGTCCCCTAGGCCTAATGTTAGAATACTGGAAGGACAATGGAAGGATCAAACACAAGAAAAAGCAGCAAATGATAAAATACTGCTGTTTCATTTGAACTAAAGAACCTTCCTCTCCCCCAAGCAGCTACCATTCAAGGCCCTTCCTCTAAACCTAAAAAAAGGAGCTTAAACCACTCTTAGATGACCCTTATGGAGTGGCAGATGAAATTGATCAGTTTTAAGACCCCAGTTATATGCTTGGGGCGAGTTAATGTATATCTTAGGCATCTTATGCTCAGGAGGGGAAGGAGCATGATACACAGGGCCACTATGACCATTTGGGAATGTGAACACCCTCCCAGTCAGAACATCCCAATGGCTGAACATAATTCCCAGCCCAGGATCCTCAATGGGATAACAACAATATAGCCCTGCGTGGAAACACTGAAAGACCTTAGGGAGATGGTAATCAAAGGAATCTGAGAATTGGTGCCCCATACCCAAAATTTTACCAAAGCCTTTAATATAAAACAGGGAAAAGATGAGGGACTGACAGAATTTTTAAAAAGGCTTCAAGTTCAAATGAGAAAATACACTGGTCTTGAATCAGAAGATGCCCTTGGACAAGGAATGTTAAAGCTTCACTTTGTCACCAACAGCTGGCCAGACATTACTAAGAAATTACAGAACAAACGTTTCAAATGTGGAAAAATAGATCACTTTAAAAGACAATGTCCTGAATGTGAAAGGAAGAAAAAGTCATCCCACTTGTGGGTTTTGAAGAAGACTAGGGAAGTCAGGGGATCTTTTTATCTTGAGTTCCACCAAGAGCCCTTGATAAATTTAGAAATGGGACCTAAACCTGAGCTTATGACCTATTTAATCTATTCAGGAGCAGCTCACTCCTCAGTTTGTTATCTTCTATCTAGTGTAGCACACGCCTTTGGAAAAATTTGGACTGAATAAGATCTTATTAATAGAAAAGGCTAAGACCGGGTCCACACGGAATTAATCACCCAAGTATTAGATAACCTCCAGTTGCCAGTAGAAATAGCTATTGTCCATGTCCTGGGACATCAGAGAGGTATCTCTTTTGAAAGATGGAGAAACAACCTTGCAGATCAAATAGGCAAACGAGCTTCTTTCCTCTGAAACGCCTGTTTTTCACTAACCCCTTAGCTTCCTCCCCCGCCACTGCAGTTACCGTCTTCTTTCCCACTGAAAAAGAGAAATTAATAAAAATAGGTCCAAAGAAAATTCAGAAGGATAACGAGTATTACTAGACCAAAGAGCAATGTTATCCAAACCCCTCTGAGAGAAGTTCTCTGTCATCTGCATCAAGGGGAGTCATTGCGGACCTCAAGCTATGCATGATATGGTCCTTAGGGTTTATGGAAGTATAGGAATTTACACTTTGGCAAGACAGGTTACAGATAGTTGCCTAGTAGGTAGGAAGGCTAATAAGCAGACTCTCAGAAAAACCACCTCTTGGGGGAAGGAATCTGGGATTAAGACCGTTCCAAAGTATCCAAGCTGATTGCAATAAGGTATCCCTATGGCAATGTGTTATTGCTGCTATTCCTGCGTAATAAAAATAAACCTGAAATTCTGTAGCTCCGTTCACTCTCAGCTCACAAAGAAATTTTTTGATAACTTGATACTCTGTCCATTTTGCCTTCAAAAAAGATGACAAAATTGCAGTTCTTGAACTGGAAGCAGGGTCTTGAGTATTAAACAGAATGTGTGTATTAATCCGTTCTCATGCAGCTATGAAGAAATACCTGAGACTGGTTAATTTATAAAGAAAAGAGGTTTAGTTGACTCACAGTTCTGCATGGCTAGGGAGGCCCCAGGAAACGTATTTATGGCAGGTGTTCTTCATCACAAGGTGGTGGGAAAGAGAATGAGTGCTAAGTGAAGGAGGAAGTCCCTTATAAAACCATCAGATCTTGTGAGAACTCACTATCACGAGAACAGCCTGGGGGAAACTGCCCCCATGAGTCAATTACCTCCCACCAGGTCCCACCCACAACACAGGGGGATTATGGGATTACAATACAAGATGAGATTTGGGTAGGGACACAAAGTCAAACAGTATCAATGTGGCACTCTGGAACTGTGGTCTATCAAACTAATCTCATTTCTGTCTGTTCCACCCATTATTAAGAAGACAGGTGAGAGACAGAAGCAGAAATAGAAGCCAGGGCTTAATGCTGACATGATCAGCAGCCAGGACACACAGCCAACAGCTAACCCTACCCTAGTCATTCTATAACATTCTAATATTAGTAATTCATTTATTTATGTTAAGCCAGTGCAAAATTTAACCACAAAAAATTAACATATCAGTTGGAAAAGAAGCTATTCCCAAGAAACTTTATCTCCATTTTAAATTGTTGACGTGAGAATCAGTTTAAATTTTGGATAGGTACCTACATACACACGTTTGCACTTATATTTTATTGAACCTATTACATAGTTTTTTGTGTTAGTAATTTTTACCTTGAGGAATTTTTTGTGAGTATAGATGGGATCGTTAATCTTATGTGTTAATTTGACTGGGTCACAGAGTGCCCAGATCCTTGGTTAAACTATTCCAGGTATGTCTTTAAATGTTAGCCTCATCCTGATACACTTTCAATCAGTAGACTGAGTAAAGCATATTTTCCTCCCTAGTGTGGTGGCCTTCACCCACTAATCAGAGGCCTGAATAGAACTAAAGCCTGAGCAAAAGAGAATTCACTCTTTGCTTGACAGTCTTGAGCTGGAGCATCAGTCTCTTCCTGCCTGCAAACCTGAAATAAAATATATTATCAGCTCCTCTGGTTTTCAGACCTTCAGACTGAAAAGCATAGGACTCCTCAGATTCCATACCCCAACCATAAGCCTTTAAGCCAATTTTTTATTATCTTTCTTTCTCTATATCTATACCTATCTAATCTATCTATATCCTTGTTCTGTTAGTCTGGAGAACTTTGACTAACACAGTAGACTAGCTCCAGAACTTTATATAACCCAGAAGTGCTTGGCTCCCTGTGTTTTCCTGTTTGTTCATGCAGTTAGGTATGGGGGATGTATCAGTCAGTGTTCTCTAGAGACAGAACTGGTAGCAGATATATATATGTGTGTGTGTGTGTGGTGTGTGTGTGTGTGTGTGTGTGTGTATCTGGGAGTTTAATAAGGAGTATTAACTCACATGATCACAAGGTCCCACAATAGCCCATCTGCAAGCTGAGGAGCAAGAAAACCAGTCTGAGTCCTAAAGCTGAAGAACTTGGAGTCCGATGTTTGAGGGCAGGAGGCATCCAACATGGGAGAAAGAAGTAGGCTGGAGGTCTAAGTGAGTCTAGTCTTTTCACATTTTTCTGCCTGTTTAATATTCTGGCCATGCTGGCAGCTGATTTGTTGGTGCCCACCCGGATTAAGGGTGGGTCTGCCCTTCCCAGCCCACTGACTTAAAAGTTAATCTCCTTTGGCAACACCCTCACAGACACACTCAGGATCAATACTTTGCATCCTTCAATCCAATCTAGTTGACACTCCGTATTACCCATCACAGAGGAGCACAGAGTCAACCACAGGGACTGAAATGACTTTGGTTATCACATTTTATTTAATACTTGTGACATTAAAGAAGACAAAAGGCACAGAGTAGATATTATTTTACATCACAACCATAGAATGTTGTATCGGAAAATGAGTCAAGTCTGATATTGAAGTGGACATATACAAATGTAGCCACAGGCCCCACAAGAAAGCGAATTGGGACATGCTGTGCATATGATGTGTTCAGAGAATCTTTGTGAACATTGTCTTTGCATAAAAACATTTTAAACAACAAAATTATTGAGGGTACACTAAATTGTCCATTTGTCAATTTATTCTCCTGTGGGGGAGGAAATTATATATAATAAATGTTCATTATAACTATTCTGTTCTCCCCAAAGCATTTTTTAGGTGTCTGAGTGTTATTTTGAGGACCAGACACTGGAGCCAATTTTCATACAGAGTGCTCACTGCTTCGTAATACCTCTATTGCCTGATTACAAGAGAAACAAAAATTTTAGCCTATATTTAAAATAAGCCTATAATTCTGCTGATTAGGGAAATGCTGGCTAGCAATGGCTGGCAGCAGCACATGGACATTATCTGGACATTTTCAGCCACAGAGCAGCATTAAGGGGCTCATGACCTGAGGTGGTTTCAGTGCCTCAGGTGCAGGCAGAGATGGGGTAACCTGGGAAAGTGTAACTATCTCCACCATGGGAAGAGGGAATGTAGGGACAACGAAACATTCATGTCATTGTGAAAAACAGTCATACGGTTTTTACACTTGCCAGTAAGCCATAGCAGAAGGCAGACTTACTTGAATGAGTGTTTTGGGCTCTCCTTGGATAGCCAGTTGCATGACAAAGGTTTTGAAAGCCACACTAGATACCATGACAAATCCCAAAGGAGCTGTTATTTATGTACATAGCTTATTTTAGATCATGTCACTCCATCTTGTCTTCAGCACTATGAACATCTGAAGCTCAATAATTCATTGTTGTGGGGGCTTTGTGCATTGCAGGGTGTTTAGCAGAATCCCTGGCCTCTACCCCCTAGTCTCAGTAGCAGACTGACCCCTAATTGTGACAACAGTGAAATGTCTGCAAACATTTCCAAATATCCGCTGGGGAACAAAATTTCCCCCAGTTGCAAGCCAATGTTCTAAAAAGTAAAAGCTTCTTCCCTTAGAGAACAACAACTTTTATGAGTTGTCTGAATTGTTTTTCAATGGGATTTTAAAACATATCTGACCTAACACTTCTACACATTTTGCAACTTTTTGTAATTAAAAAAACCTTATAAATTCTGTTTCATACAATCTGAGAAAGCTCAAAAAAGAACAAAAAATTTAAAAAAAAGAAAAATATTCTGTTTAAAATATTTGCTTAAAAGTTTGCTTGCCAACGGATTAAAGCAAGGCGCAGGGCATTTTTTCTCTAAAAGGCAGTAACTAAATATGTTAGTCTTTGCAGATCATACAGTCTCCATTGCAGCTACTCAACTCTGACGTTATAACACGTAAGCTAGATAATATGTTAAAGAATGAGCATGGCTGTTTTTCAATCAGATTTTCTTTACAAAGCAGGTAGCTTTCCCCACTCCCTGCTTGATTTGAGAATTAAAGTAAAACTTTGGAAGCACCATATTTGGTGAGTAATTTCTGTTATTACATTCATAATAGAGAACAAAGAATAGACAGATTTAAGAACAAAGAGCAGAGGAATTTAGACAGGAAAAAGTACTTCCTAATTGTAAAATACAGTAGAGAAAGAAAAGGATTATTCATTAAATCACTACTCATGACATGCACTATGTGGGTAGTTTCATACAGAACCTCACCTGTGTGTGTATTATTATCCTCAAATTACATATGAAGATATTGACTCAGAGAATTTAAGCTACTTGAATAAGATCATACAACTGATAAGTGATGGAGCCCGGACTCAAACCCAGGTGTTCTGACCTAATTCTAGTGTTCTTTTTCTATGCCTCATTCTGCTCTGCAGGAGAAGGACAATTGGTGTATGAGATGATCTTTCTTATAAAAACACGGCTGAAAATAATCTCCTCGGCCTGGATTAGTGTGATTCAGTAGTAATACCATAAGGAGATAGTTTCACAGTGGACTTTTAGCATTTTCATTGTAATATTTTTAAGTCAGTTTCTTAAAGTTTTATTGAATGTTGAGATGGTTTACTGTAGAGTCGGAGTTAGATATGTGTGTGTGTCTTCCAGAACAAGATGGCTGACTGGGTCTCAATCACTGATTCAGAGAATATTTATTAAGAACATGCAACATTTAGTGTCTTGTTCTAGGTGTCAGGACATTGCGGCGAACAAAGCTTTTGCAATCCTTGCCCTCACAGTTTTACCTTCTAGTACAAAAGACAGCCAAATGAATAAGTAAACCTAAAGGATCATTTAAAATAGTAATTGGTCTTCATAAAATATAATGTAGAGAGAGCATGTACCTGTTGAGGGGGAGGTGTTAGTAGTAGGTAACATTAGATATTAATACTTTTGTCAGGAAAGGCATTGCTGAATATGGGATATTTCAAATGATACTTAAATGGCTGCAAGAAACTAGCTATGAAAATATCCTCTCAAGCAATTCCCAGGTAGAAAGAGCAACCGGTACAAGGCTTTGAGGCAGGAACAATTATTGATCTTAAAAAGAAGCCTTGCTAATTGACAAGCTCCATCTATTATTTCAGTAAGCTTTTCTAGTGTTTAATCCTTTAGTGTTTAGTGTTTTTTTAGTGTTTAAATATAAACGGGCAACCTAACATCAGCTATTGAGGCAAGATTGCAACATGAAAAAAATACACACATATAGAAGAAAATATTTGCAAATGGAGTAAGAGCTAATTCAGGGTGTGAGAGAGAGCATCGCTTTAAATGATAGTAACTCAAATTAGTATCTCTAGACAGATTAAGAAGAGCATACCAAGAAGAGGATGCTAAGTAAAGGATAATCTGAGAAAGAGATTCTGAAAATTACTGTACAAGAGTATAAACGTCAGTAAGTATTCACTGGGGAGCCATTTTTGGATGGCTACCAGTTTGTTGCATGGTCCCCAGTAAGTCATGTCATTCCCACATGTAAAACGCACCCACCATGTCCCATTCCCCAGATCTCATTCTGTTATAGCATCAGGTTAAGTGTTGAATTTTAGGACCTTGTCTTTTAAATTAGGTCCATGTGGATAAGGCTCTCTGAGTATGACTTCTCTCAGGCTAAAGACATGTGAACTAAAGAGATATTCTCTTCCCACTTTCTCATCCACCACCAACATGCAGTGATGAGACTGGAATAAAAGGACCACAATAGACACTCAAATTTAAAAAGAGGAAGGAAACCAGCAAGGTTATCCCTCTTGGTTCCTTCCTCAGAGCTTTTGGCTCCAGCTTCTGAGCCATTCTTCTTTTTTAAAAAAATGAGGAGAGAAATACCAGATATAGGTGATGAGGGGATGGAGGCAGCAAACCACTTTGCCATGTATGTACCTATGCAACAGTCCTGCATGATCAGCATCTACCCCAGAACCTAAATTACAATTAAAAAATAACTCATGTTTGTAGTTTTCTTGGTTTGCTCCCTCCTGTCAGAATTTAGGGGCCCAAAGACTTTTTGTTTGCTTTTTTTTTTTTTCATTTCAAATGGCTTCTCTTCTTTCCTTTTCAGTCCAAAATTATATAAGTTCTTTTTAAAACTTTGTGGGGTTTCTTGTGATTCAAATTATAATTTATAGCATGAGACAAAAGCCATACTCACTTATCCCTGTAAGACAGGTCTGTCTCTGTGTTGGATTGACTAACTGCTATGGCAGGATGTTATGAAACAATGTCTTTAGGACTTTTAAAGCCCTACATCTAGTTGAGGGGGTCTTTGAGGCAGTATCTTAATTTTTTCTGAGATCTTGAAAAAGGATCTTGACATATTTACCCTGAGATCACATTTTAAATGAAAAACACTGGGTTTGATATTCCCCTTAATGACTATTTCTTCCTTTTAGAGTATTTTGCCAGGGACCCAGAAAGTCTTGACTGGGAAATGTTTATTTTTTTTGAAAATAGCATAGTTCTTAATTTAGTTAAACTTTGTCTGTATCCATATCTGATTAAGTACAGCTAAAGGAAAGCTGTTGGCACTTTTGACATTATGCCTGGAAATCTCCTTAACCAAATATGCATAATTTATTAGATATATTTTCTATTTTATCTGTTACTATAGATGACAGGGCTACCAAACTATTCATCCTTGCATTCCAAGGGTCACCGTTACTGCAGCCTCCTTGTCCTTGTAGCCTCCTTTAACAACAGTAACGTTTAGGCCTCTGGCCTCCAAATGTTGCCCATTACCAAGCCAATGCTACGTGTTTAGGTTTTTGTTACAGCAGTTTATACTGTAAACAGAACTCTTCTCTAATAAATTTGTTCTAATTTATGTTTGATTATTCATTGCTGTCTGACAAACCATCCAAAAACTTAGTGGCTTAAAACAACAATTATTTATTATGTCCCATGGTTCTATAAGTTGGCTGGACTTAGCTTGGTGGTTCTTGCCTTGGCTGTCTCATGTGCTACAGTCAGATGGTAGCTAATGTCACATAGGACATCTGGGTATTTCTCCCACCAGGTAGTCCCAGGGCCTCTCTTTTCCATGTGGCCTTCTCACTGGGCCTCTTTGAGTGGTCTTTTCAGCAAAATAGCTGATTTTGCATTACATGCCAGTCAGAATTCCCAGACGCACAAAAGTGGCACATGTCACTTTCACCATAATCTGTGGGTTTAAGTTAGTCCCAACTGAGGCCGAAATCAATGCTGTAGGGAATTATGTAAAAATGTGAATTCCTGGAGGCCTAGTTCATTGCAGGGCATCTTTAGAAACCAGCTGCCATAAGTATGTATTCTTTAGTGTTGAGCTTCTTTTGCCAAAAGATACTGTGAGATTAATTCGCGTAGTTTTTGTAGCTGGAGTTCAAGGTCTTTTTTCTGCTATACCATATTCCATTGTATGAATGTGCCACAATTGACTTATGCATTTACCCTTGAGGTCATTTGCGCTGATTCTAATTTTTTCATCCATTAGGAATGACGCTATCATGACCGTTCCTGTGCCCATCTTTTCAGTGCCCAGGTTAACGCAAGTATTTGTTGTAACTAAGCATGGAGTTGCCATCTCTGACACATCTAAGTTCAACTTTAGTAAATGGTACCAAATAGTTTTCCAAAATAGTCTTAATTTTTAAAAATGCCACCAGCCTTTCTTAAATTTTGCCTCCCTACAATTGACCCTGCATACAGCAGCCAATATATTTTAAAATATAAACTCAATTATGTCTCTACTCTGTTTAAGACCCCTGGGTGATTCACACAACACTTAAAAATAAAGCCCACACTTCTTACTGTGGCTTACAAAGCCCTCCTTCCCCAGCAGCACAGCTTCATACCACTTTCCTATTTAGTTACTGGGCTGCAGTTCCAATGATCTTTCAGTTCACGAAACTGCCAAGCTCATAGCCACCTAAGTTATTTCTCTGATTGTTTCTAACTTTGGAAAGCTGTTCCACTTGACTTTTTATAAATGGTTCTGTTTAAATTAAAGCAAGAATTACTTACTAAGTAGCTATTAGGTATCACACTTACAAGTTATCAAGATACATTAATGAACAAAACAGACAAAAATTTCCCTCTTGAGGCTTACAGTCATGTAGGAGAAGACAGACAAATAAGTGCATTATATTATTTCTTAGAAGATGAAAAGAATGAGTGTCAAAAAATTGGAGCAGGAATAGAAATTCCGAGAGAAAGGGATGTTATAATTTTAAATACCAAGTACAGGATAGACTTCTTTAAGAATGTAACGTTTGAATGAAGGCTTGGAAAAGTGCAAGATTTAATGTGTGGATGCCTGAAGAAACAACATCCCAGTAGGTGCCAGAGACTGGGCAAAGGCTCCAAGGTGAGAGAGCCTGTTTGTTCAACGGAGACTGAGAAGGTCAGCGATGCTACAGCAGAGAGATCAGAGATGACTTCAAAGTCGACGGAATAAACTGACACAAGAACAGAAAATCAAGCACCTCATGTTCTCACTCATAGGCGGGTGTTGAACAATGAGAAAACATGGACACAGGGATGGGAGCATCACACACTGGGGTCTGTTGGTGGGGACTACGGGAGGGACAGTGGAGGGTAGGGAGTTGGGGAGGGATAACACGGGGAGAAAGGCCAGATATAGGCGATGGGGATGGAGGCAGCAAACCACATTGCCATGTATGTACCTATGCAACAATCCTGCATGTTCTTCACTTGTACCCCAGAACCTAAAGTGCAAAAAGATATCTATATTTTTGTTTAAAAAGACAAAAACTGATGCAGAGTAAATAAAAAAAGACTAGAGGAAAACAAAATTTAGAAAGATCATCAGTCTGTGATATGGGGGCAAGAGTGGAAGCAGAGAGACAAGTTAGGAGGCCACTGTAGGAGTTCAGGGGAGAGACGATACGGCTCATGCTAGGGTGGTAGCAGTGGAGCTGCTGTGAAGTGCCAGAAATTTTGTAATGTAGAGCCAAGGTACACTGTACATCAGGTGTCACAGAAACAAGAGATTCTGAGCAACTAGAAAGATGCACTTGTTGCCAACTGAGATGAGTGCTACTGCAAGTGCAGTAATTTTAGGGCACGGGTTCTGGGAGTGTATCAGGAGATCAATTAGTTACATTTTCAACTGAAATCTATTGGAAATCCAAGCGGATAAATGGGATAGGCAATGGGATCTACGCTCCTGAAACTTAGGAGAAATATAAGTGAGACATATATTGGGGGTCACTGCTGCATAAATGTTTAACAACAGATTAGATGAAATTCCCATGGGAATGAGTATGGATAGAGTACAAAGGAGTTTGTACTCCAGCTGGTGCTTACCCTCTCACCTTGGGCATCTTATTTAACCCCTCTGTACCCGGGTTTCCTTATCTGTGTAATGAAGTCTGAGGTGTAGTAGAGATTACATGATGCTAACACAGTATATGTAACCCACTTGGGGCATGACTAGCACAGAATAGGCACTATATAAATATGGGTCATTCAGTAGAATGTAAACCCCATGGGGGATTTTTTCCATCTTATTTATTATTTTATACTCAGCACCCAGGACCATGCATGGTCCACAGTTGGAACTTAAAATGTTTGTTAAGTAGATTTTTGGACCTAGATAATAATGAATAAATCCAGGACATTGCTGCTGTAATATAATGAAGGAAATAATTTCTCAAATGTATTATTATGATTTTAACAGTAAAATCTCTGAGAATTTGTTTCTATTTGAGTTACAGATGAGGGAAAAAGAAGGAAGAGTCATGTCTAAGGTGGCAGTTCTGAATCGCCGTGCCATAGGCTGAACAGGAAAATGAGTGATTTCAGATGAGGCTCTGGGATTCTAGAGTATTTACTTAGAATTATTATTTAATTCTCATTTGGAATCTCAATTTAAAGAAATTCTCTACTCCTACACTGAGTGGTGGATACTACTTTAATAAAAAGATAGAGTATTTCAATTTTTGTTGCCCTATGTATAACACTAACTTTTCCCCAGTATATCTGTTATCTTTTTTGTTTTATTTGTGGATGTGAGATATTTTCTAGCTCAAATTGATAGTATTTGCTACAATAAAGTCATATTCATAAACTTTAAGTACCAGGATTCTTAACATAACTCTTAGAAATAAACTGATTTCAAAAATGCTTATAATCTATAGGTTGGAAGTGTTGGTGAATGGGGCCTATTCTACTGAACAGTCATTGGTCTTGGCTGTAGGTATTAAGAGGTGGAGTTGAAGGATTTTGTATGAATAGTGGATGTGAAAGTGTTGGCATTTAAATCTGAATTAAGATGAAATAGCACTTCATGTGTCTCTTCTGCCTCCACGTGAGAAGCGAACAATGCTTCAATATAGGATGACAACAGCCATGTTTTTGTTCGTCTCCCCTTGCATGTGCTTTAGGAGACATCTGGGGTTTTTCTGAAAGTTGTTTTGATATCAGGTAATCAATTAAGCTGCACCATATTGGGACCCAAATCTTAATGTCTTTTTAAATAGCAAAAGGTTGAAGACCCAGAGGACTTTGAACTGTATCTGGCATCATTTGAAACACCATGCAGCTTGTACCTTTAATTAGCACAGGTGAGCAAACCCAGCAGCTGGCATTAAACCAGCTAATAAACTGCAGAATGCAGCTAACATTTTCCCAGTGGTGTGCTGCTCTTCAGGGAAAAGATTTAAATGTTTACCAAATAAAGTTTTTATTCTGCATGAATATTCTGACTTCAGCTGTGGGAACGCCATCTGTGGGTTGCCTGGCAGGGAAAATACAAGACAAAGGAGCAAGAAACATGGATGCAGACCTAGATCTGCCATTGATATTTTGATACAGTCTCTTTTCCTCTCCAGGACATCAAGTTTTTTAATCTGCCAAATGAGGAGAAGAATAGCTCTCTCATAGGATTTCTAAACCTTTAAATCCAACTCCCCATTAGATATCTATACTCCCCATCAGACATCCATATCCAAATTTATCTCAGATATAACAAGTCTCAAACCAAACTCATATGTACTTCTTATTTTTATTGTTATAATTGAACCCACCAATTTTTATGAGCTAGTAATCTAGAATCTTACACAACTGTTCTATCTCCTTCTGTTTCATCATCTACACTGTGATCAGATTCTCGTATTTTGCCTCAGAAATTTGTTTCCATTCTATCTGCTCTGGCACTGTGTTAGTGAAGAACAAGTATATATATAAAAAAAAAGTTTAGTTTTTCTTCTTGTCCACATGGCAAGTGTTAAGTTATCATGCATGCTTTCTTGCTCAATCTCCCTAAAATCTCAGAATTTACCTCAATAAACTTTAGGCAGCCAATACTAAGATTTATTAAACATGCTGACTTTCAAATTATTAAGCATCACAAAATATACATCTTTCAAAGGACTATGTTTATTATAATATATACATATATAACTCTTACAACTAAGAGTAAAAGACAACCCAATAAAAATGGGCGAAAATTTTGAGAAGAAACTTCACAAAAAGAGATACACAAATAACCAATAAACACATGAAGAAGTGCTCAGTCTCATTTCTCATTAGGAAAACACAAATTATAACCAGAAATAGACACCACTACATACCCTTCAGAATGGTTAAAACTTAAAAGACTGACAAATGCAAATGCTGGTAAGGATATGGGGTAACTTGGATCCTCATATATTGTTAGGTGGGTGTATAAATGGCATACAATAATTTGGAAACATTATTTGGTAGTTTTTTATAAAACATAATGTATACCTGACAGAGTAGGAACATTGCCATCTTGGACAAGCACCACAGTTTTATAGTTCCCCTTGATCAAAAATCACCTAAATCCAACCCAAAGGGCATCAGCCTAATGGCTAATGTCAGCATGACCATAAACCATAAATGACATCTCTAACCAGAAACATTCCAACCCTAAGATAAACCTCTCACCAACCAGAGACATAGCAGCCCCAAAATAACCTCCCCTGTGACCAGAGACATTCCAACCCCACAATAAAATTCTCCCTGATACAGAAATATTTCAAGCCTACGATAAGCTCTCTCATCCCTAACGCTTAAATACTCAGTCTCTAAGAAAGAATGCTCCTGACCAAAATCAGCCAGAAGCCCCTCTCAGGTTTATTATCCAAAATCAATGTGTCTTTGACTGTTCAGCTACTTTTTGTGTTTCTTAAAACTTTTTTTTTAACTCTTACAATGTCCACTCTTAAAAAATAAATGATTTGTATAACTATGCTCATGGAAATTTTATTAGTACTAACCAAACACTAGAAACAGCTCAGGTTTTCAATACAACAATGTTTTTGGTATAATATTACTCAAAGGATTATTATTGTGCAATAATAATATATATTAGACTAGTATATATTCTTCATGTGATATATGTATTAATATGTTACATATCTAATTATGTATTATTCTTATGTATTATATATATACAAATAATAATATAATAGGCTAATGATATGCACAACATGGATGAATTTCAAAAATATTATACTGAGTGGAACACACTTTGCACAAGAGCATATATTGTATAATATCATTTATATAAATTCCTAGAGTAGTCCAAACTAGTAGTCAAAAAAATATATCAAGGCATTATCTCTGGGGCAGAACATAGGGAATGATTGGGCAGTGGAATGAGACAATTTTCGGGAGTGAAAGGATTTCCATCTTCATAGAGTTTAGATAATTATAGTCATTTGTCAAAATGCAACTAATGTACATTTAAGATTTCTGCATTGTACATAAATGATACCACAAAAGATAAAATTATATGCAAATATTGAGCTCTGGTGAGTAATATAAACACTGATGTATTCACTGAGAAGACAAGTGATGTTTTCAATTTACTTTGTAACAGATAACAAATAAAATTGATGGGTGATTGGCTAGAGTAATAGATGAATGGATGGACACATGTTAAAGCAAGTTTAGGAAAATATTAATAGTAAGGCCTAGATGGTTATGTGTGTTCACCTTAAAGTTCTTTTAATTTTGCTGCTGTTTTTTCATAATATAATGTTAGAAAAATTATTAGACACCCGTGGTTAAGGCCCTTTTTGTTACCATTTTGATTTTATTACAGGCTCTTATATGATATCCTTACCACAGATACCTATCTTCTCTGATCTATGTTCATATTGGTGCTAGAGTCTTCTAACTAAAAAGAAAATATGATCATGCCATTCATTTTAGCCTTCAAAATCTAACTCCTTCGTAACTCCTAGGTTTGTCTATCCTTACTCTACCCAGACACAATGTAGATGAGTCGTGTTGAACTTCAACAATTTCAAAGCACATCAAGATTCTACAGACAACCTAAGAAAGTGCCCTACTCACCCTTCCAGGCTATACATCGCCTTGGATGTAAAGCCTGTTTAACTTTCCCAGTAACTGCCTTATTGTGTTTTCATATCACATACTCAACACCATTATTAAAGTATTGACTACATTGTATTGTAATATATTTCTGTTTCTAGCTCACTATGAGCCCGGTAGTCTCAAATCAGCATGCATTTGAATCACCTGGAGGACTTACTGAAACAAAAATGTCTGGGCTTCATCCCAAGAGTTTCTGACTCTGTAGGTCAAGAATGAGGCCCAAGAATTTGCATTTCTCTTAACATTTCAAGTGATGCTGATTAGTTCATTAAAAACCACTGCATTGAACAATGCCTTCATTTAAGATAGGTACTATGACTGATTCACTTTTTTATCTCTAGAATATAGGTCAATGTCTGGGAGAGAGTTAACATTTAATAAATTCATGTTGAGTTCCTGAATAGATCTTCGTGCTTAAAAGATTTTTTTAAAAACATGATACTGCATATGGAATGTGGAGTGAGCTTTGGGATACATGAATTCTCTCTTGACAGTTCTGAGTGTTGAGCATGTAATATAGGCACTCAGGCTGTGCCTAGTTAAAGTCTGCAATCTCTTTTGACAGCCATTTCTTCTTTTTTCTTTTTCTTCTTTTTTATTGCTATCACCTCAGTTGTCTATAGAAGACACTCATTTTTGAATCATCATACCCAACCCTTTCCAGGTTTTGCAGACTAGAATAGAAGCAATCTTAAATCCCTTAAAAATGTGACAAAGACAAATAAAACTTACATATGGGTAATGCTGATTTAACTTTACAGGTTAAACTTTAGGTGACATTTCTTTTTCTTTTTCTTTTTTTTTTTTTTTTTTGAGACAGAATCTCGCTCCGTCGTCAGGCGCCAGGCTGGAGTACAGTGGCGCGATCTCAGCTCACTGCAACCTCCGCCTCCCAGGTTCAAGCAATTCTCCTGCCTCATCCTCCCGCGTAGCTGGGACTATAGGCGCGTGCCACCACGCCCAGCTAATTTTTTGTATTTTTAGTAGAGACGGGGTTTCACCATGTTGCCCAGGATGGTCTCGATCTCTTGACCTCGTGATCTGCCTGCCTCGGCCTCCCAAAGTGCTGGGATTACAGGCGTGAGCCACCGCGCCCGGCTAGGTGACATTTCTTAGCGATACCTCTTTCATTGTGAGATTACAGAATGGATGGAGATGGGGAAACACATGTGAACTACTCCCACCCTCACCTACATCAGTAATTATAGCACGTATATTTTAGGGTGTAAGTCAGTTAGGCCGAGGCACAAAACTGATAGACTTATAGTATTCTTATGTGATAGGTAGCATAATGACTCTTGAAAGATATTCACATCCTAATTCCTAGCGTTTGTAAGTATGTTACCTTTCATTACGTAAGGGATTTTTTTGTGATTAAATTTAAGGTCTTGAGATGGGGAGATAATCTTGGATCATAAAAGTGGGCACAATGTAATCGTAAGGTTCTTAGAAGAGGAAGGCAGGAAGATGAGAGTCAGAAAGAAAATGTGGTAACAGAAGAGGCTGGAGTGATGCCGGGCCATAAGCTAAGGAATGCAGGGGTCCCCTAGGAGCTAGAAAAGGCAAGGAAATGGTTTCTCCCATAGACCTTCAAGAAAGAACAAGGCTCTGCAGATTTTAGCCCACCGAGACTTACTGTAAGCTTTTTAACCACGAGAACTTCAAAATAATAATTTTTTTAACATACTACATTTGTGGTAACTCGTTATAGTAGCAACAGGGAACTAATATTCCTTGTCTGATAAAGCTGTTCATGGCACACTTAAGAGATTTAGTAACTATCACTGGTTTCTATTTTAGGAGGTTTTAGAATCAACTCCAGGCCTGAGGGCAAGCTACCAGGAATTCAAGCTTAAAATTCTGGAGTCTTCAGTATTTTTCATACAAGCTATAATACGTATCTATGTAAAAAGAATTAATAAGGTGTCATGGTAAGAGCTTGAAATGAGATTCAGGTGAAAGAGGTAGCAGCTATACTCCTGGCTCTAACTTGTGTATTTGGGCAATTATGTTCCAGACTTGCTTGGAAAATGTAGGGGTTAGATTACAAGTAAATTGTTTTTAATGGTAATTCCAGTACACTTATTTCTTTATCAAAAATAAAACAGAGATTATTTGCCAACATTTATGTCAGCTGTTTGGAAGAATAATAAATACTGTATATTTTATATAGTTCCTAGTTCTACAGCTCAATGAGAAATAAACTGTATAGGATTCAAAATCCATGAGGAGTGGTAATAAGAGAAGATACTCATTATGTTACTCATTATTTTGATAAACAAAAATAGAGTTACAGGATCTCAATGAGAAAAGTTAAATTAATTTGGACATTGCCATCAACATATTTAAAACTATCTTAGATGAAAGAAGAGAAAAAAATCAAATGTTTCATTATAATAAATCTCAATGTGCATTGTCCTACATTATATAAATTATATACTTATTCTGATGCTGGTTAAATTACTCCATCTGTGCTACAGTATATTTTAATCATGTGGAATATTAATCTCATTTTAATTTGCCAGGTAAGGGAAGAATTACTCTTGCAGTTAATATAGCAAGCACAGAAATCTGATTGCGATGTAGCTAACATTTTCCTCCATTTAGTCTCAATCTTCTCCTTCATTGCTTTCACAGATGTCTAGTTGTTCCAAGTAGTATCCATTTCCAGAGGAAGCCAATTGTATCAGGTTACAGCAATGAAACTTGATACCGGCAGAGAAACCTGTACGATTTTTTTCTGTCAGCCTGGCCTCTTCCCTCTTTCAGTATTTCCATTTCCGTGTTTCTGACCCATCCACATAGAAGTTGGAGAAATTTTTCCAGAAGGAAATAAGTAGAGAAGGACAGAGGGATGTGTGAGGGTATAGAAAGGAAAGACAGGGGCATTTGAAAGATATTTATACATATTTGTTATGGGGAAACAGAATAAACAAGACAGCACTGGGTTCATCTGCCCCCTGACTTCCAATAATTATAACAATTGCAAACGTGTCTTCGTTAGAGACAGTATGTCAGGTGTTTTGCCTGCCATGTGCACTGAGAAGCTGTGACACACAGATCTCATTTATTCTGGCTCTGTGAGCTGAGTATTAATGTTTTCTCTCTTTTACAGATTAGAATACCAAGGGTCAGATGTAATATTAAGTAATTAATGTTTCACAGTTACCTATTACTAAAGAATTCCAACCTATGTCCATCTGACTCTGAAGCCAAAGCTCTTGCCACTACAAAGGTACCTCCAAATTGTTTCTCACAGGTGCTTCCAGAAGCTTCATGGATCTTTTAGCTTTTCCCATTCCCTCAATTCTAAACCTCTAACATTTTCCTCATACTTCTAATGTACTAAAAGTGAAGTATTTTAAATATTTATTTGGCATGGATAGGTAATTGCCTATATTTATCACACACTGTGTTTCATATTCTCGCAACCAAAACTTGAGAAAATTAAATGAACTGTTTAGGTTCCAACTCTAGCACTCTAATTTACATTTACATTATCACTCACGCTGCCTATTCCTGTTAGGATTATCTTTACAAGAACAAAGGCCAGCCTGAGGCAGGTAAAGGGTGCAGTTCCATCTCTATCTGGCAGGCTAAGTACGCTATTCTATTTTCTCTTTCTTTGACCACCCCTTTTCTTAACTGTGTTTCTGACTCATCCATTGGAGAAATTGTTAGGGATTGACTGCAGATGAAACTGTTGTTCAGAAAAGTCAATGAATAATGCAACTTCTAGACTTTCTCTTGGGATTATGGAATAGAAGGTTTCCTACTATCACAGAGATGACCTATACAACCTAGGCATCCCTGTGTATCAATACTATACAGGCAAAGAAGGGAGGAAGAAGGGAAAGGCTGGGAGCTAACATTGAGTGAGCAACCAAGATATGTGAATGTTTCTCTGATCCTCTATCACTGAATCCCCAAAACAATCTTGAGAGGTAAACATATTTCTTGATTTATTGAAAATTATTGACTATATACTATGTAACAGTCATTGTTCTATGTACTAGCAATAGAGCAATAAACAAGATAGATCAGACCCCAGCTCTTACAGCTCTTATATTCTGGAAAGGTGGAGGTATACAATAGAAAAGCAAAAAAAAAAAAAAAAAAGGGATGGATGGTGATTTTCAGGAAGTAACATTTTAACCTCAAGCTCAAATGACAAGGAGGGACTGGCCAGGAGCCAGTCTTAGAGCTGGATATTTTAGGCAAAGAGTAAAGGCCCTGAGCCTTTGCATTCTCTGAGAGAAAAGTACATGCAGTGCAATGAATGAGAGGTTGAGTAGTTGAAAATAAAGTGAAACTCATGGGAAAGTTAGAAGGGCCTTACAGGCCACTGCTTCTCAAACTTTAATGCACATATGAATGACATGGGGATCTTGTTAAAAAAACAATAACTGTCTCAGAAGTTCTGTAGAAGAGCCTGCAATTCTGCTCACAGGTGATCCTGCACATTACAGTATGAACACTGAGGTTTTGGATTTTGATACGATGTTCATATAAAATTCTAGTGTTACTGAAGCCACAGAAGGGTCTTAAGTAGGCAGTGAAATGATGTGATTTGCTTTTCAAAAAATTGACTCTGAATGATGGATTATACAAAGGCAAGAGTAAAGCATGAGACCAGTTAGGGACTGAAGAAGAAAGTGATGTTTAGAGAAGTTCAATGATTTGCTAAAATCTTTCTGTAGATTCATAACACATATCCAGGCCTATCTTACCCAGTGTCTGAGCTCCTTTATCCATCTTTGGATAGATAAGAAAAAGCTTGTCTTAGAAGATGGATATTCTTATGATAGAATTAGCCTCAGGTAAGACAAATGGATCACTGGCTTTGCCATGAGCTTTTTTTTTTTTTTTTTTTAATGAAATAGGCCACTCAGTGACAGTGGCCTATTTTATTAAAATGCTAACTTTTTTTTTTATTGCATTTTAGGTTTGGGGGTACATGTGAAGAACATGGAAGATTGTTGCATAGGTACACACATAGCAGTGTGATTTGCTGCCTTCCTCCCCCATCACCTATATCTGGCATTTCTCCCCATGCTATCCCTCCCCCACCTCCCCACCCCCCCACTGTCCCTCCCCTTTTTCCCCCTGACAGACCCAGTGTGTGATACTCCCCTCCCTGTGTCCATGTGTTCGCATTGTTCAACACCCGCCTATGAGTGAGACATGCGGTGTTTGATTTTCTGTTCTTGTGTCAGTTTGCTGAGAGTGATGGTTTCCAGGTTCATCCATGTCCCTACGAAGGACACGAACTCATTGTTTTTGATGGCTGCATAATATTCCATGGTGTATATGTGCCACATTTTCCCTGTCCAGTCTATCATCGATGGGCATTTGGGTTGGTTCCAGGTCTTTGCTATTGTAAATTGTGCTGCAATGAACATTCGTGTGCATGTGTCCTTATAGTAGAACGATTTATAGTCTTTTGGATATATACCCAGTAATGGGATTGCTGGATCAAATGGAATTTCTATTTCTAGGTCCTTGAGGAATCGCCACACCGTCTTCCACAATGGTTGAACTAATTTACACTCCCACCAACAGTGTAAAAGTGTTCCTATTTCTCCACATCCTCTCCAGCATCTGTTGTCTCCAGATTTTTTAATGATTGCCATTCTAACTGTTTGCCATGAGTTTTTAAAAGATGATCTGCAAATAGGCACCATTTATTGGATGCTAAGATCTTTGTGTTACTTCTACAATTGTTAGTGACAAGCATATGTTACATACCAGGCACATTCGAGAAGAGGACAGCTCCTTAACTTGGGAAGCCCATTCTTTTTATCTGTGTCTTGGTAGAGGTGAATCATATCCCAACTCCCAAATGTGCCTTTGATAGCTGAGTTGTTTACTTCCAAGGAGAAATCAGTTTTATTGCCTTACTACGCAGCAGGAATGAACCCCAAACAGAACCAGAGAGTGCATTCACAGCTATCTAACAGCTGTAACAGGTAGCAAGAACATTGCTTGAGTACCCTCTGTGCGGCTGAGACATTAAAACAAGGAAACATCAACAGCTGCTTTATCACATGTGCTGTCACTAGAAGTGAGTCCCACATTTCTAGTGTAGAACAGCCTCCCAGCTGTTTCACTTCTTGAGCAGCATGGTACATGGATCATCACAAGGCATGCCCATGGACTACAAATCTAGCCATTTAACCCAGAAATCCATCTTCAGGAAAATGCCATGCATTTTCACAAGTAAAAAAAACCTGGTATCTTTTTCAATTATGCCTATATTGCTACTTCCATTTTTCCTTTTTAACTTTCTCACTGATATTTTTCTTCACCCCAAATACATCAGTGGAGGGTGAAAAACATAGGACTTTTTTTTTTCATTCCAATTTGGGTTCCTCAGAATGGTCTTTCATCTGGGATGATTAATATTAGTTAATGTGTGCTGAACACGGTGCTATGTGCTCCACAGATCTACTTATGAATCTTAACTTAATCATGAGGATAAACTTGTGTAGGTCCTGTTGCTGTCCATTCTACAGCTGAGGAAGCTGAGATTCAGTAGAGTTCAATCAACTGCCCAAGTTCTCATGAATGGTTAGTGGCAGAGTAAGGATCCACATCTACTGTACTCCAAAGCTGTTCCAAATCACTACTAGGCCAGTGATTCTCCAAGTGTGGCTCCTGCACATACAGCATGAGTATCAAACTTGTTAAAAATGCAGATTTTCAGGTCCCATCCCAGACCTCTGAATCAGAAGCTCTGGGAATGTCAATCTGTGTCAGAAAGCCCTCCAGGAAGCCCTTATGCATGCTAAAATTTGACAACCGCTAGTGCAAACCAGGGGTCTGAAAACTGCAAGCTGAGATGCAAATTCAGCCCACAACCTCTTACTGCCTGTATTAGTCCACTTTCACGCTGATGATAAAGACATACCTGAGCCTGGGTAATTTATAAAGAAAAAGAGGTTTAATGGACTCACAGTTCCATGTGGCTGGGGAGGCTTCACAATCATGGTGGAAGGTTAAAGGCACATCTTACATGGTGGCAGGCAAGATAGAAAACATGTGCAGGAGAACTGCACTTTCTAAAACCATCAGATCTCATGAGGCTTATTCACTAACACAAGAACAGCATAGAAAAAACCTACCGCCATGATTCAATTACCTTCCACCGTGTCATTCCCATGACATGTGGGAGTATTTCAATTCAAGATGAGATTTGGGTGGGGATAGAGAGCCAAACCATACCACTGCCCCAAGCTAAGAATGATTTTTGTAACTTTAAAAAGTGGTCCAAAAAAAAAAAAATTATCTAATAGAGGACGTATGTGGCCAGCAAAGCTTAAACTATCGTCTAGCCCTTTACAAAGTTTTCTGACCCCTATTCAAGACTATATTTCTTAAGGAACTGTGATAACTAGACTTGTTCCTATTATTTATTCCTTACTGATTGATAACAAGTAGTTATTATTTCTACACACTGCCTCTCTGTTTCTTTCAAGATTTCTGTCTCAATATTTTTTCATCCTGACATTTTTAGCAAAGTATCAGCACTCTGTTTTATATGTGATGGCCCCTTTATATGGGCATATCGTTACAGAGTCAAGTTTGCAAAAAGTGCTTTAGGGGACTTTGCCTTCAAACACTAAAATCCCCTGGTGGCTCTGACTGCATTTTTGTGGCTTTCTCCTTTGTGCATCCAAGTTCCCAGTGTACTCATTAGTATACTTACAAAATATATGCATTTTTCTTTATATTAATATATACTGTTATAAAAATAAACAAGTTCTCTTTTCATTATTCAAAGACAAGTTTCTTTTTGGCTATGTTTACAAATCTCTAAAATAAGAATGCATCTTAAAATTTACAATGCTTATAGTTGTTTTTCACCAGACAACAATCATATTTTTCATTCCTAGATGAGTGAGCGGGGTCATAGGTATTCATATTTCCAGCTTTATCATCATAGTCAATACTGCCCTCATTGAGTAGTGTTGAGCTATTTAAAATACATCAAATATCACATGGCATTTCCGTGTAGAAACAAAACTTTTTCTTTATGTGAAAAACATGGAGAAGAAGAGAGTGAAGCAAGTATTTGTAAGGACAACGCAAATTCCATATTTTCTTGCAAAACACCGAAGTACTTTGTGAGATCAAAGAAAGGAAGATGCTTGTGAATATATAAAGCCATGTTACATTCTGTTTGTGTGGAATGTGTAAAGGGATTGCCTGACTCATGCTAGGCAACTCAACAAAAGTCAGTAGAAACTATCAAAATCCTTAAAATAGATGGATGTAATTTCCAGGCAATAAGAGGCTTGTGTGAAAAATTCATACATAACTCAACATTTTCTTTAATGCCTTGTGTCATAATATATTTGGCAGACTTTCTGCCTTTCTTAGTAGTTCATAAAATAAGTCTTGCAATCAATGTTGTCTAACATTTTATGAGTCTTAAAAACTGTATTAATGAGTGTTGCTAAATATTATGTAATTATTGCTAATTAAGTAACATGATTTAATTTCTATTTTTGAAATGCAATGTTCAGAGGCCACTTTCCATATATGCATATTGATATAACCAAGGTTATTCACAAATACAGATATAGTCCAAAGTAGCTTAATTAACTAGTCATATCCTAGCTTAATAGATACTTTTTCTAATATTCTAAATTGATGAAACAGAACTCAATTTATTTTCCTGAGGTTAAAAAGAAATAAAAAGGTGAAGATGCTCTTAGCTAGGCTTGTGTCAAACTCTCACAGATTGCTTCTTGTTTTTGCTTTGTTTCACATCTTTTTTCAAGGAAGACTTCTAACAACCTGTCTACAATTCATCTGAAGAAAGGCTTAGATTATTTTTTCAGAGTAACCATTTTCAACTCCACCTTCATTAGAGAAAGCAGAACCAAAAAATAAAGAAGATAATTTACCAACATGAAAGCACTGGCTTACATCAATGCCCATTACTATTTATTTCAAATTAAATATAATGGCAGTTTTCCACTCTCACTGTCTGATATGGTTTGGCTTTATGTCCCCACCCAAATCTCCCATCAAATTGTAATCCCAACATGTTGAAGGAGGCCTAGTGGGAGGTGATTAAATCTTGGGAGGGATTTTAATGGTTTAGCAACACCCCCCCTAATGCTGTCTCCTGACAGAGTTCTCATGAGATCTGGTTGTTTAAAAGTATATGGCACTTCCCGCTGGTGCACCCTCTGTGTCTTCCTGACACCATGTGAAGAAGGTCCATGCTTTGTCTTCTGCCATGATTGTAGGTTTCCTGAGGTCTCCCAGTCATGCTTCTTGTTAAGTCAATGGAGCTGTGAATCAACTAAACCTCTTTTCTTCATAAATTACCCAGTTCTCGGGTAGTTCGGTTGAAAATGGACTAACACACTGCCAATATTCTTTATTGGGAAGACTTCCTTCTTTCATCTGATGCCTGT
Organism: Ateles fusciceps; assembly: GCA_036589455.1. Taxonomy (NCBI): domain Eukaryota; kingdom Metazoa; phylum Chordata; class Mammalia; order Primates; family Atelidae; genus Ateles; species Ateles fusciceps. Next base: position 4,141,114 of record JAZHEH010000479.1, on the reverse strand, counting down.
CCTCTTGCCAGTCATAACATGATGGTCTCTAAAAGCTGCTTAGCATTTTCTAAAAACCAAAAACCCAAAACAAATTGATGGTCAAAATTAATGATTTATTCATATTCAAATGAAGTATGCCTTTTAAAAAATTATATTTGTCTTTGTAGAAAGAACAGTAAGATTTTAACTCTGTCTTATGCAGTCAGTCTGAATAAAGAGAAACCCACAATCTATTTCCTACTTGACCCCCTAACCAAATTACTATAGAGCAAATTGCACAGTTAGTATGGATCAGTGGTTATTTAAGATTTAAATGCTCTCTTGCCTGATAATCATCTAGTACTATGTGAGTGCTTCTGAATGAGGGAAGATATAGCCCTATGCTTGCAATTACAAAGACAAGTGGCACTTGAATTTTGTGAGAAGATTGGCATTGGCAAACCAACAGCATCTTAGGTTTAGCTCATTTCCCCTGAATTCATTTAAAAGTGCTTTGCAATAAAAGTTGTCCTGATGAAATCATAACCTTCAGAACTAGTGATGCAAAAATGGTAGCTTAAAACTGCTTAAAGCATAGCTTGAATGGAGAAAAATACAGTATTTTACTGTTAGCATCTCCATTATGAAAATAATAGAAAAATAACAGTTTCTCCCCTGATTAAGGTACCTCTTTTCTGCTTAACAAAAGCTGTGTGAGGCAAGTCATTTTCTCTGCATAGTTTCCTTAACAGCAGCGATCCCATAATTTGAAGAAAATTGTGACTTTTTGTGAATATGCAGCTTTCTGAAATATGGGCTTAAATCTACATTACAATGCAGAAAAAAAATCTTGAAATATTTTTTATTTTGCTTACTGGATAAAATTAATAAACCAAATATTTGTTCATTGCTTTAAATATGATTTCAAGGTCTCCTTGATCAGGTTTTACGGAATAAGCTAAATTGACTGGTCAATAGGTCAGTAGGATTATGAATTTCTTGATGAGATCTTGCCTTAACATTTATTTATGTTTATGTAGAATTTCATACAACACACATAATAAAGTGCAGACAGGAAGACAAGCAGAAAGGGTAAGAAAGAAGAAATGGGAGAAAGAGAGAGGGGGAAAGTGAAAAAGAAGAAAGGAAAAAGGAGGGAGGAAAGGAAGAAAAAATATTTTTAAAGCAATGAACAAATATTTGGTGGAATTAGTTTTATACAATAAGAAAATAAAGAATATTTCAAGATTTTTTACTTCATTGTAATGTAGATTCATGCCTATATTTAAGAAAGAGGAAAAAGGGAAAGAGAGAAGGAAAGGAGGAAGGATAAAAGAAAAACAGAAACTTCTGGAGGGTAAAAGAGCCTTTCAGTATAACTTTAAATAGAAGTTCTAACTTCAAGTAAATATTATGTTCCTTACTAGTAGTATGTTGAGTAGTCATCAAGGAGAATACATATTTGATAGAAGGGGGTAAACTGAGTCCAAAATTATACATGAATTGAGGTTTAACTTATTTCACTCCTTAAGAAAGATGTAAATTTAAATAAGGCTTGTTTTTCATTTGTCTCATGACAAAGACTGTGGGTAGCACAGACCAGTAGTGGTAGGGATGAAAGACAGGATTCTAAATGGAAAAGCTAGGTATTGGCCATGAGAGGCCACCTCTGAGGGAGTGGTAGCACCAGTCGTGAAGTAGACTGAACCCATCCAGTGCCCTGTACCTTTGCTCCTCTCTATTAGTCTGGATAATTTAGCAGTGATTGAACCTGAGGACTTAGAATTTTGGAAATGGCTCATTTATTATCACATTTCTTTGAACTCTTGTGGTGTGAGATAAAATACATCAGTTTAGTTATTTATTTTCTATTTCTGAAGTCAAACACAGCAATCCTACTAATTACTTGCTATTTGAAATATGTATAGCAGATTGCATCTTATTTGGCATATTTTGATGTGTCTGAAAATGTTATGTTCTTTGTTTTCATCTAAAGCACTCTTTGAGTTCATCTAAAGGAGAATTGGTAAAAAATTAAGACAAAAAGAATAAAATGGTCAGTTAGAGGGCAGGTCATGCAGAGAGTATTGAGTTTAACAAAACATCATGAACATACTTAGATTTTATATTGAATTAAAAGGCATTTTTAAAAGAACACAAATTCTTTGTTGATTAAAATTCTAACTGAGCTGTGAGGTATTCTGTATTTCACACACATACCCACAAACATTGGGTAAAACTGGCCGTTTGGTAGAAATCTAAACATTAGATACTGCCCATTATTTGCAAATATCTAAGTGGGTGCTTCTACTAGTTTTTGCCTATTGAAAACCAGAAGCTTCACTACATATGACATTCTTGCAATTTCTCAGTACTGATTCTGTCCACATTATGCACAGTGTTGCCAGATAATTTGGAAATCTATGAGTATATTATAAATTTCAAAATATCAGGGTTTTTTTTTTCATTTTAAATTACTATAATTCACATGAATGAGAATTTAAAAATCACTAACATTTATGGAACATTCACCATGTGAAAATGACATATGTTATCACCAGTCTTTATAACAACTCTTCAAAATAAGTTTCTTTAGTTACATTTTACTGACAGAAGGGTTGCCATAGTACGTAACTTAGAGTATGGGTTTTGTAGTCTCACAAACCTGGGTTAAAGTCTCACAAACCTCAGTTCAAGTGCATCCCCTATTGGCAATGTTGGGCAAATATGTTTGCTTCTATCTCTTTCTGCATTTAATTCTCATAAAACTGAATTATTAGTACTTATTTCAGGTGTGCATTATAAGAATCAAGTTAGAAATGGACTAGTATGGACTAAATGCTCAATATACCATAGCGCTTATTAGTCTGTAGTCTCTTGCCCAAGGCCATAAAATTAATCAGTAGCAGTTTCAGGAATCAGACCCCGCCTATCTAACTTCAGAGTGAAACTAGCATTTTCGACTACACTGACACAAATCATCACAGTGATATTTCAAATACATCTAATGTGAGCAATAATACATAAATTCACTACATTTTGAATATAGTCACAGAAAATAGAAGATTTTCTATATCCAGTTAGTAGTTTGTTATTTAATAAAAAATAAAAATATTTATAGCCAAAAGGATTTCAGATAGCTTACCACGAGTAATATTTATTAAAACTCAGGATTATCTTTTATTGGGCACCTGAAAAAATTATATTGGATTTATGAAAAAGCAATGATAAATTCTTAAAATAATAATAAAATAAATCTAGCTTTCTTTCCCCTTTACGGTCTTTACTTTTTGCATGACTTTATGCTAAGGCCTTTAAATACCATCTCTCAATGGAACTTCCAAAGAACACTCAAGAGGTAATTCACACACTCTCTTCAATTTGTGGCAGTGCAGTGAAGGCCTGGATAAATCCCATAACCTAGCGAAGTGACAAAGCCAGGATGTGAGCCCAGATCCAGCTGATGCCAAAACCTAGTTCTTAACCTTTAAAGCAAAAGTGAATTCAATGGGAAATTTGAATTAGCACACCAGGGGCCGTTTACAGGGAATTAAAGCTCCAGGGAAGAGCCAGATGGTGAAAATATTTAGATGTTCATCCCTAGAAATGTCCTTAGAGGAGCGAAGTTTTTAATTATCTGTGAAACTCTCAAAAGAGAATTATTTTATTCAAGGGCTCTTTTACCCTGGCTGCTTTTAGCCTCACAGCCAGCAGGGCCCTTTCCCCCACATGCTCTAAGCTTCTTTGTTGCCTGCTATGAAGCTGTAACAGGCCCACTCACTTGGGCTGCAGAGGTTTCAGCTGAAGGTCAACTTCCTCCCTGGCAACTTCCTATGCAAAGTTCCCTTTCAAGCCTCAGAATGATGACTAAGCAACTTCCAGTCTACATGTGGTGTAAAGGCAACCTAATATTTCATTTTGTGCCTCAGACTACCTGAGACGTAAGCTCCCAAGGTGATCAACCACCTTGTGTCTCGGTCATTTACCAACATTGCCGAAGTGTGAGAGGTAACCAAGATCTCATAATAGTCAAATCTCTTTCAGGTCTCTGATGGCTGATCTTTCCTGTACTGTTTGATACTGTTGCCTACTCAAACTTTCTTTTCCTTTTTTTTTTTTAATTAATTCAATCTCTTCTCCCTACCTCCAGTCCCAATTCTACACTCCAGATGCAATCAGTAACATATTTGTGTGTATGCTACCAGAAACTTTGTGTATACATTTATATTGATAATATTTAGAGTTTTAGAAACATTTACACATTCAAAATAGTATACAAATTTGTCTGAAGTTTGCTTTTTAATATGTTTAAGACCATCATAAACATTTTACCATGTCAATAAATTGTTTTAAATAACATTATGATATTCTATCATATACATGTGTCTGAACTGCTTTAAACAGAGGGGACGGATCTTCTCATTCTGCGCCCCTTCTACCTGGTATGGTGTTCGACACAGAGGACACACGTAACAAATGCTAGAGGAATGAATATTATTACCCAAACAGAAACACGGCCTTTCCACTTTCAAAAGAGGTGGGCTTTGATTTGAACAAAGTCAAAACAATTTACCACTGTTCTCCTTCTGTGCCACCTTTCACATCCTGACTTTTTTTTTTTTTTTTTTTTTTTTGAGATAGAGTCTTGCTCTGTCGCCCAGGCTGGAATGCAGTGGTGCGATCTCGGCTCTCTGCAACCTCTGCCACCTCTGCCCCCCAGGTTCAAGCAATTCTCAAGCCTCAGCTTCCGAGCAGCTGAGATTACAGGTGCATGCCACTGCATCTGGCTAATCCTGACTCTCTGTGCGTAGCTTTGGACTGAATAGCCATAACTCTGTCCTAAGAATATCTGATACTGCGTGGATTTTTTTTTTCTTTAAGAGAAGCCACATCTAAACACAAATAGAATGCCTTATTTAGAATCTGATCTTCAAGATGTTTTCATTCCAATTATAGGGCCACTTCAGTGGTATTCCTCTGAAATTGAACATGTCAGGCAGCAGCCAGCGAAATCGGCCTGATTCACATTTGTTCTACTCCATTTGTAGCTCCAGTCAAAGAAATAAAGATTTTGATTTTGTGATTGTCTTAGTCAGCTTGGTCTTGGTCTGCCATAACAGAATGTAGAGAATGGGTGGCCTAAACAACAGAAATTTATTTTCTCACAGTTCCGGAATCTGAAACTCCAAGATCAAGGTGCTGTCAGAGGCGGTTTCTGGTGAGTTCCTCTTCCTTACTTGTAGACAGCTGCCTTTTCACTGTGTCACCATAAAGCCTGTTCTTTGTCACATGTGGAGAGAAAGATCTCTGATCTCTCTTGCTTTCCTTATAAGGACACCAGTTCTATTGGATTACAATCCCACCCTTAAGAATTTCTACCCTTGTGAACTCATTTAATCTTAATTACCATTTTAAAAAAAGCCCTATCTCCAAATACATTCAGAACGAGTGGTAGAGCTTCAATATATGTGTTTGGGGGGGATGCAATTCAGTCCATAACAGTGGTAAAATATCGCAGGGTAACTGTTTGCTATAATTTGCCCAGGACAGTTACCAATTATGTCTATTATCTGGTGTCCCATTGTTAGCAACTCCTTGCAGTCTCAATAAATTATATGGTCAGCCTAAGCATCCTCTCTCTCCAATAGACTTTGCTTTCTTACTATCCAGTTGGACAAGTCATAACTTGAACCACAGCAGAAATATTATTGTGGCCCTGATCAGCTGCCTTTCTGGTAGTAGGTCTATCACTGAAATTTATAAAAATGGCTTTTATAGTACACATTTTAATGCTGTTGTCTATGCATGGCCTACTATCTCCCTTTATTTCAGTGGAACTGCCAATTAATTTTTACCCTTATGCTCTTTGGTGTTGGGAACTGGTGTGGCTTTTCAGTGTCTCTGTCAAGTCCCTTGCAAGAAGAGATCTTTGACGTAACAACATGTGGGTCTTTGCAAGTCCATGGAATAGGAAGTCTGGCTTCTTTTCAGCTTCTTCTAGCCCCTGATTGCTAACATCTCTGTTAAAACTTTGCTTCTGGCTTGGACTACTCATCTGCTGATACTGTCTCCTGGTCTTCTGAGGGAGGTGGCTGGCTTGCTCTCTCTCTCTCTCTCTCTCTCTCTCTCTAATGACATATTTACTTTCTAAACTTGAGCAATGCTTCCCCATTTTCCTCACTCCAAAAGTCTCTCTCAGCCCTTCCTTTTCGGTCTGAACACTGGACTGACCCCTAGATCTTCTCTCCTCACTATGTTCTTCTTAGACCTTTGCCTTATATGAATTGCCTTGAGGTTTTCCTCTACTTTCACCAATGAGTCTGAGCCTGACTGCAAGGTGGAAATATGATTTCTGCTCTCAATGATAGAGTTAGACCCCTGCTAGGCAGACCCCTGCTATTACTCAGTGTGTTTCTTTATCTGGACTATAAACTGCTTCTATGGACTGAAAGCAGCTACTAAAAACAGAGTTTCCTCGAACTGATAAAACTCAATGAAAAGAGAAAAATTCAGCTAGATACCGAGTCATGATTCAATATAGACGTGACTATCCTAAATTTAGTTCAGTACTATCATACTAAGTACCATATATACCATATGAAGCTAACCATTTGCTTTGACTAAGTGCTTTCTCAAGAGTATGAGTGGAAATGATGTTATTTTGGAAACATTAGGTTAAAAAGATACATTAAGAAAAATAATTTCACCTTTTTTCAACATTTAAAAATGTGACTATACCCCTACATACCTATTAAAATAGCAAACAAACAAAAATTGACCATACCAAGTGCAGGCAACAGTGGGAAGGAACTGGAGACCTCATACACTACTGGAGGGTCTTGAACACGGTAGAGCCATTTTGGAAAACGGTTTGACAATTTCTTATGAAGTTAAATACAATACTTATGAGCCACCGATCCTACTCTAGGTATTTACCTAAGAATTAAAAATTGTGTTTACATCAAAACTTGTACAAGAATGTCCATAGCAACTTTATTCATGACCATCTAAACTGAAAATAACTGAATGTCCATCAACAAGAGTAATTAACCGTGATGTATCTATACAGTGGAATACGTCTTAATAAAGCAGCACTCCCGATATTCACCACTACAATCATGAATCGCAAACGCATTGTGCTAAATAAAAGTAGCTATGTTCCAAAGGCTACATGTTGTCATTGACTACCTGGGAACTACAGAGAATGTTCAGAACAGGAGAATAGGCAAATCTGTAGAGACAAAATAGATTAGTGACTGCCTAGGGTTGGGCAAGAGGCTGGGAGGTAAGTGGAGAATGACTGCTAAGTGGCGTGGAGTTTCTTCTTGGAATAATAAAAATGTTCTAAAATTGATTGTAGTTATAGCTGCACAACTCTGTAAACAAGCTAGAAACCATCAAATTTTACAGTTCAAATAAATGATATGACTATTATCTCAATAAAGCTGACAAAAATAAAATGATATAGTGAATTAAAAAGTGAATATAAAATGATTTATTTAATATGTGACTACTAGATAATTTAAAGTGACAGATGCGGCCTGAGTGATGTTGCTGTTGAATAGAGTCTGCTCACACCGACTTGGTACTAGGTGAAGTAGTGAGTCTCGAAGCAGTAGAAAGGCGGCAAGGGTACGGTGTGGATTATACATTGTTTCTGAGTTTCTGGGAGGACTTGATTATATCACTTATTCTTTCATCAGTGCTCTTCCCTATACTGGACTTTAGGGAATGTGATTTTTCTTGAGTCCAGAAATGCCACATGGATTAACTAACTAAATGGCCAGTGGAGCAATTTGCAAAGATTCTTTTCTCCTATTTGCAAAAACAAACAAGAGTGAAGCCATGAAACAATCAAAGGGGCAGACTGCTGTTTAGTGTTATAGACTGCTTAAAGTTATTTCTAAAATGAAGAAGTGAGGAAAACAGTTTTAAAAATGATTTTTATTAATTAGATTTCAGCAGGCTTAAAATATTCATGGACAATATTTCATTTTATATTTGCAGCAACGCAAAAGGTAGGGATATTATCTCCTTCTTTCAGGAAAAGGATCCTGGGCTTAGAGAGAACTAAATATGACCAAGGACTTAGAGCTGTTACGTAGTACGAACGGTCTTCACATCCACATCTCTCATTCCACATGGGATGAGGTCTTAACCACCATATATGCAGCCCATAGATGGCATGGATGCCAGGTGGCCAAAGAGGGCAAATGCCAACTAATGAGATATAATTCAGAAAGTCAGGTTGTCATCACGGAGGTTTAGAGTATGCAGAAAATGGGTCCCTGCGGGGGATAAAAAACCCATATACAGAAACTCTGGAAGCTGATAAGAAACAGAAGGGTAGAGAGGCAAGTGGCCTGTTCTGAGAGTCTGAAAGTAAGTAACAAACCCAAATAAAGTAGGAAGCCTTCAGGGCCACAGGCAAATTCCTGGAAGGACTATGGAGAATATATGAAAGGATTTCATTTTCAAAGAAATGAAAATGTAGACAACCCTGGCCATAGCTATGCAGTGCATTTTTTGAAAACCTAACCCTAAAATGAATATTTCAAAAGTAATTTTTCCATAAGCGGTGGTAGTGAGAAACTCTGTTGTAGCATTTATAGAGTACTAGATATAGAGGCATGTTCATGGCCTAAAGAGCAACAGTGACTCATCCTAGATCCGAACCAAGGGAGTCACTTACATACATTCGATTCAATTATCTTCCTATTACTTTGCTTCCTGTAACCATCAAATACCACACATGCATACACACATGCACACACACACCCACACCTCTAAAAGATGTCTCCCCTTCTTTACCTTTGATTCACCCTTTGACTCACTCAAATATGGATTCTACGATACCACTACACAAACACTGTTTTCCCATTGCCAAATCTACTGGAAGCTTCTTTATCTTCCTCTTATTTATCTTTTCAGTTTATTCAGCATATTTGACTAGTACTCTTCTGCTTTCTTGTCTTGACTTCCTGAACACCACGAACTCCTGATAATAAATCTCTCACCTTCTCGATTTATTTGGCTGGCTACTTTTCTAGTAGCGAGCTCTGTATGGAAGGAGTCTTCAGGATTTGGTTCTTGCTCTCTATTTGTGCATTTGTTATAGATAATCTCATTTACCTGTAACTTCAAATGTCTTTTAAATGCTAATAATGTCTAGATTTTGATTTGCCACCTAGACTGCACTCTGAGCTCTGGACCCATTATATCAATTAGTCCACATTTATCTCAAACTATAAACATGCTCCAAAGTCCCTCTGTCTTAGTCAGCTAGGGCTACTATAACAAAATACTACAGGTTGAGTGGCTTCAACAACAGAACTTATTTCTCACAGTTCTGGAGGCTGAAAGTCAAAGACCAAGGTCCAGTCAATTTGGATTCAATGAGGGTTTTTTTTCTGGTTCGCAGGCAATTAGTTACCTTCTTGCTTTGTCCTCACATGGAACAGACGGAGATAGATTGAACTCTCAAGTCTTCTTCTTATAAAGGAACCGGTCCTATGGGATTAGGGCCCCACTCTTATGACTTCATTTAACTTTTATCACGGCTTTGCAGGCCCCTTCTCCAAATACAGTCACACTGGATGTTAGAGCTTCAACATATAATATTTTGGAAAAGAGGATAAAATCCAGTTCACAGCACTCTTTTTCTTCAATCTTCCCCATCTCGGCAAAGGGGACTACCATCCACTCAACTGCTTAATTCCAAATCATGGGGCTCGCTCTTATTACCTGAATACCCATAAATAAATGAACTTGCTGTTAGATTGGCTATTTCTCCTCAAGATATCTTGAATCAACCCACTTTACTTATTTCCACTGCCTCCATTCTAATTTAAAGTCACTTTACTGAATGTCTATTTACCTTTGATCTCTGACCCTTTCCATTCCATTTCAGCATTATTTTTTAAATTAAGGAGATAATTTCACCCTTGGCTCTGAACACATGGATGATTTTCCATTGTGGTTAGAATCAAATCCAATGGTTAATATTGATTATGAGCCCAGGTTATTTTGAACCATGTCCACAGCCCCAGTCTTATTTTGAGCCATTTTAGCTAGTGTTTTCTATGGGCTACGTGCTGTGACTTTTCTGTTTCTCAAATGTAAAACTTTTCTCCCTGTCTTCATAACCTTACTGCCTGATTACTTCCTATGTAACAGTCATTTCTTTGCCTAAATGCTGTTTCTACATACAAAGGCATTCTTTGATTCACAATCTCAATTATGCCTTCTTTCTATGCTCTCTCACAGCTCCTTATAAACCTTCACAGAAAAATTATGTGACTGCATTCCCCACTGAGGTTAAGCAGGAGCCATATCTCTTTTGTTTACGTTTTTATTCCCAGTCCTACCAGAGTACTTGGTATACTGTAGCAGTTCAATAAACACTTGTTAAAAAAATCATTGTTTAAGTGGTTGAATGAATCAATAAAATAGTGAATAAAGCGACAGTCATTAACCTGCTTCCTACCCAAAAAGGTAACCACCTTTACTAGTTGACATCTCCTTCAGTATTATCTCCCACAGATATTCATCAAGTGACTGGAGGTCTTAGTCCACTTCCTACCGCTATAACAGAATATCAAGGGCAGTGATTTACAAACAACAGAAATTTATTTGGCTCACAGTTATGGAGGCTGGGAAGTCCAAGATCAAGGAGCTGCTTCTGTGTGCTTTCTCACCGTGTGATGCCATTTGCTGTCAAAACATAGCAGAAGTCATCACACGCTGAGAAATCACACATGCGCATGTGTGGAAAAATCAGGCTGAACTCACCCCTTTCATCAGGAAGCCACTCCTGTCATAACTAACCTACTCCTGTGATAATGGTATTAATCTTTTCATGAAGACAGACTCCTTCATGGCCTAATCACTTCTTAGAGGTCCTATCTCTTAATATAGTTAAAATGGAAATTAAATTTCAACATGAGGTTTGGTGGGGACATTCAAGGCATAGCATAGGCATAGTATTACATAGACAGGAGAAACAGCAGGCACAGTTACTACTAGAAGGCCAAACTACTTTCATGCCCAGAACTGGGTTAGCAGAACTTGCCCACAGGCAAGTTATTTAATCCTGGCTAGAGATTAAATAACTGAAAGCTCTTGCCACCTTCCTCCCTCATTCCAGATCATAAGTTTTGAGACATAAGCCAAGTTGGTTAAAAGTAAATAAATAAATGGCTATATTAAGTTTCATTACTACCCCTACATGATAATTGAAACTTAAAAAAATCTAAAAATCTTAAAAGGGAATTGTGTACATTAAGATATTGATAAAAAGCATGCCAGGCTTTCATATTCTGCATATTAACACCAAAAAATATGTCACATAAAAAGTAGTTTATTATTTCTGGAAACAGGTCAGATATGCCCTTTGTAATCCTCTTACAGGAATAGTAGATCACAATACGTAATTTTTGCAAAAATTCACTTTGAAGGGATTGAAACAAATAATACTAATACTTGTTTTCCTTTTAGGAAAAAATATGCCAAATAGTCTAACTTTAGAGAACAAATTAGCTAAAAGATGAGATCAAAACAACAGAAAATTAGGACAACAAAAGCTTGATTAAGATTTTACTCCACTGGTTCTTAAAATTGATTCCAAGAGGTTCAGCAGCACCTAATTGTACTATCTTTTGAAAATCTTGGCATTTGCTAGGAAAATTAAACTATTTTTTATTATTAAAGTAATAGTAAAAACAACGCTTCACTTTAGATTTAGAGGGTGAATGTTAAACAGAAATGTGTTAGAAACACATGAATTTTCATTAAGGGAATGACAAGAGGCCTTCTGATGAAAGAAAGCCTTGGACTTTGGAAACCTCACTCATTTGTGTGTGTGTGGGGTGTGTGTGTGTGTGTGTGTGTGTGTGTGTGTGTGAATATATTTCCATTGCAGGAAACTAAAGACTCTAATTGAATTTTTAACGTTGTCGTTTGAAATAACAATTGTCATTTGTGGGTCATCACTTTCCTAAATTTCGTATTGACCTGGAAGACAAGGAAAGAAGGGCCAGAACTTTGGGCATCTATACAGGGCTCTATCCAGGGTATAGTACATTTAAATAATTTGTATTAATTTATTATAGTAGACATTTTGGGAGAACACACCCAATCTATTCTACATTTCTGAGAATGTACCCCATTCACAGCCCCTCTGTAGGAAGCAACTCCTCACCACTAGCTGAGTGAGCTTGGGTTGAATGCCAGCACAAGAAGAGACAGTGCATAGATTGGGTTGGACTAGTTCGATTCTTTCTTTTGAGAAGTTGCTCTTGAAGGCACACGGACTATTTGTTAGATGATAGTGGACAACTGAATCGAAAAGGAAAATATCAGGGCAAGTAGAGGAATATGAAACCATGTGAAGCCAAACAAGTGAAAAAAAGGAGGCCAGGTGAGGAGGATACCTCATGCTTTAGAAGCAAAGAAAGAATAATCTTATAACTGATTTTTCTGTCCTAGTGTCTGTCCCCATATGGCTTGCCTTTATTTCCTTTCTCATCCTTAAATGCTGGTGAGGTTGCTTTAGCCTAAAATAAATTCCCCTTAACTTAAGCTGGCTTAAATGGGCTTTCCTTCATTGCCACTTGGTTCTGGGCTGATATATCACTTTATAAAAAGGTCTGTCTGAAGTTAACTCACTCTCCCTCAAATCTATCTGTACATGCAAACACAGCTTGTATGTGCATAAACAGACTCTCGGTGCTTTAATCCGAAACATCGTTTCTATTGGCCAGTGCTCACAATCTTGACAATGGCCACAAATGAGCGGTCTCCAGAGTCAAGCAAACTTTCATGCTCTTTCCCCATTACAGACACAAAATTCAAACAGCATCTTTCACCACCAGGAGGGAGTCACTGCCTCTGAGGGTTTAAGTTCTCAATGCCAATTTCTCAGCAGGAGTAGGTCAGGTTTTTGAAGCTCCATCCTAAAATTGCAGGGCTCTAAATAACCCAGATGAAACCTATTGGGATGAATTCACAACTGTCTGCAAGAGAAATCTCCTGCTGACGTCAATAGAAATTTATCCTGAGGGCCTAAGAATTAGGTGAGTATTAATAAATTTTGCTGAGTTATTTCAACCTGATCTGAAGGCTTTAGCTTTTTCCTTTTCAAGAGTGGGTTGGAGAAGAGGGGGATGTAACTATGTGGGAACACTCTGATGTTCCCAATGTTGTACTTGGAGATTTTACTTAGAAAGTTTAACTTAGAAGAAACTTAGCACTGATTTTTTTTTTTTTTGGTGCATTGACATCTCACTTCTTTAACCCTTTTCTAGTCTCCCTGCAGTTCTCTTGCATGATTTCAATTTTCACTGATGATCAGAATTACTTCTGCAAATGACATTTAGATTTAAAAGCAGAGGGGACTGGGTATTGAATATTAATTATTGTCTTGGGGTCTGTGCATAAATTTATGGCCTCTGTTTATTGTTCTTAATAAATCAGCTTATTTTTTGACAGGGTGGGTATAAGCATGCAAAGTGATTAATTTCAGCAGAGCCACTGTATTAGCCAAAATCTTTTAGATCAAGAGAAAGGAAAAAACTTTGTAATACAAATAAAATGTTATGGCTTTGAAAATGCATAATTCTTTTTTCAAAACCATAAACATATGAATAAGCCATTCTGCATTCACCCAGTTGGAAATTATTGTACAGACTAAAATTCATCATGAAAAAACATTCTTTTTCCAATAAAACTTATAACTTATTGTCTGAATGAGAACCCTTTACAATGAGAGGACACTATTAATAATTATACTGAAATAATATGTACAAACCAGTATACCTCACAAACAAGGCCCTAGTTGTCACCATTTTCTCACAAAAAATCAAATAATTGAAAATGGGTTTCCCCTAGTTTTCCAAACAAAGTAATTAAAATGTTCCCTATTTAATTCATAGAATTGACTTCAAACGTAACATTTCCTTTAACATAGACAACTTGAGATTTATCCTGTGTCAGCTTTGAAGTTAGTGTTTGATTCTATGTAGTATCTTCCAGTTACTTGGCCTTCCTAGTTTTATAGTTTTGTTTGTTTTTTTATGGTGAAATACTATAGACATATAGAAACACATGTAAAACAAGTCTATTTTAATTATTGTAAAGAAAACATCCATATAACAACCTCCCGGGTAAACAGATGGAATACTCTTATTACCTCAATTACCCTATGAGGCATTTCCCAATAGAAATATTTTCTCATCCCAAAGGAAACCACTATTTATACTAAAGGAAATCACTTAATTTTTAAAATAGATTTACCCCTAAAGTATGAATTCCTAACCAATACAGTTTAGTCTGGCCCATTTTACTTATAATTTATATAAGAGAAATCATATGGTATGTGTTTTGTGTATGTGTCTGGCTTTTCCTGTTCCATATTAGGTTTTAAAGAATCATCCATACATTGTAGGCTGGGTTTGGTGGCTCATGCCTGTAATCCCAGCACTTTGGGAGGCCGAGGCAGGTGGATCACATGAGGTCGAGATCAAGACCAGCCTGACCAACATGGTGAAACCCTGTCTCCACTAAAAATACAAAAAATTAGCCAGGCGTGGTGACATACGCCTATAATCCCAGCTACTCGGGAGGCTGAGGAAGGAGAATTGCTTGAATCTGGGAGGTGGAGATTGTGGTGAGCCAAGATGGCCCCACCGTACTCCAGCCTGGCAACAGAGTGAGACTCTTTCTCAATAAATAATCAATTAAATTAAATTAAACTAAATATAGAATCATCCATATTGTGTGTAGATGTATTTATTCATTGTTATTGCAATAACAATGTCATTTGATTGCCTGAACATGCCACAAATTGTTTTTATTCTATTGCTGGTAGATATTTGCATTGTGTCTCGTTTGGGGTCATTAAAAATACTACTACTAAGAAACATTCTTAACCATGTCTCCTGTTGCATTAACGTATGAATTCTATAACAAATCTACCGAGGAAATAAATTGCTAGGTAGAGTATGAATAACTTTAATTTTAGCACCTAAGGCTACAGAGTTTTACAAAGTGATCCTATGGAATGGTTCCCACGCTTGTATTATCAGCTTCACCTGGGAACTTGTTAGAAATGCAAATCACCCTGCCAGCAGAATCAGAAACTCTGGGGGTAGAGTCTAGCAATTTCTGTTTTAATAAGTCTTCTAGATTATCCTGATGTAAGTTCAAGAGCAGTGGTTCCTAAACATTTCTACACGTTAGAATTATCTGGGGATCTTTTAAAAAACACCAATACCTAGCTCCCTCGTTCCAGATATTCTACCTTAATTGGTATGAGGTATGACTAGGGCATCAGGATTGAGAGAGTAGTTCTCAGTCTCAGTTGTTCAATTAAAATCACCTTGTGAGCCTTCAAAAGAAAAGAATTAAACACCCTGCCTCTGACAAAGATTCAGATATAATTGTCCTTAGGGGATCAGAGGCTCAGGCATTGATCTTTGCTTGCTTGTTTGAGTTTGTTTCATTTTAAAATAGTTCCCTAGGCAGTTTTAATATGCAACCAGGATGCATACCACTGCCTTAGAGTAGGGAAGCCAGATAATATCATTATAAATATCCTAGTCTTTTCCAATTATCTCTCTCCTCTACTCCCCTTTCATTACCCTTTGTCACTTTCTTCAATACAGTTCAGCTTAGTTTAAAAAAAAAAAAAAAGAAATATGATTCAACTAAATCATACAAATGTATGAACAATGAATAGCCTCAGAGTTCCAGAGTTATTTCCTATTTCATACTGAATTGTTATTGAAAATGAATCTCTAATTGGCAGAATTTCAGGTAGAATAAAAAACTGGAGTAAAGAATCATTTGCAGCAAAGAGAGCTATTCAGCACTACTTAACTGGCATAAAGCATGTTCCATTTAAGAGTATGATAACTTTTCTTTTTCCCTTTAAGGTTTCCACTTCTAATTTGTTTTGTAATCCAGTAGACATTATTTTACCTCTCAGTCATCTATTTCTCACTGAAACGTGTCCCTATTCTCTGCAAAATGGCATTTGATGAAACATTTTGATAATGTTATAAAGTACTTTGGACATCTTAGTATAAAAATATATCTGTATATATAAATATAAATTAAAACTGTTTCAGAAAGATACACGAGTATCCATTTTTGTCATTTAAATCTTATTTCTGAGTAATTAAAGAATTAAAACAAAAACAACCATGCAGATTTTCAGAAAAATAAAAAAATTGTTTTTACCTGTTACTTAAGGTATCTCTTAAATTCAAAATAGCTTATCCTATTTCCGACCACCCTGTGATCCATATAATGTCTGAAGATAAAGATAGAGAATTCTATTTTCAGTATGTTTTTCCCAACAATCTTCCATGTGTTCTATGTCACCTCACAGCAATGGTGAGAAATACATTCAATCATCTTAAAAATGCTTGCTTTATAGTCCTTGAATTAATCAGCACCTATCTATAAGACAGAGCACCCAAGATTCTTAACCATGTTAAACTAAGTAAGCCAGAGGTCACAAACTACAACCTAACTCAGTACACAAACAAACTGAAACCTAACTTCACAGTTCATTTTCTATAACAGATAGCAGGGTCTTAGACATTCACAAACAGCTTCAGCTAGTTACAGGCAGCCAACTGTTCAGACCATGTCCCAATGAGGCAAACAGCTAGCTGTAACCAATCAATCAAATTATTTCTGTACCTTACTTCCAGTGTTTACTTCCAGTGTTCAACCTATGCTGAACTGTTCATGTTAAAGAGTGGAGGCCCTCTGAATCTCAATTCCTCTACGTCCTTATTAACAAGTGCTATTTTCTGATTTTGTGTTTGTTGGCTGGTTTGTTTTTGATAATAGCTATCCTAATGGGTGTGAAGTGGTTTTCATTTGCATTTTTCTAATGACTAGCAATACTGAACATCTTTTTATGTGGTTATTGGCCATTTGTATAGCTCATTTGAAGAAACGTCTACTCAAATAATTTACCTATTAAAAAATTGAGTTGTTTTTGTTGCTGAATTGTAAGACTTTTAGAAACTATATTCTATAATTTGTCAAACATGTAATTTGCAAATATTTTCTCCCATTCCATAGTTGCCTTTTCCTCTGTTGGTTTCATCCTTTGATGCACAGAAGCTACACATTTTGATGTAGACCTATGTATCTATTTTTTGTGGCCTAAGCTTTTAGTGTTATACCCATCAAATTATTACCAAATCTAATGTCGCAAAGCCTTTCTCCTAGGTTTTCATCTAAGAGTTTTGCAGTTTTAGCTCTTACATTTAGGTATTAGATTCATTTTGAGTTAACTTTTATGTAAGTTGAAAGATAAGGGCACAAAGTCATTCTTTCACATAATTTTCAATATCCAGTTTTCCCAGAACCACTTTTTGAAAAGACTGCTTTACCTCCAGTAAATGATCTTGGAATCATCATTGAAAACTATTTGATTATATGTGCAAGGATTTATTTTTCGGCTTCCTATTCTATTCCATTGACTTATAGGTCAATACTTACACCAGTATCACTACTTTAATTACTGTAGCTTTGTAGTTGTTGGAGTTCACAAAGCAATACTCCAAAATGAAGGTCTCAGCAGCAGCCTCAGAAACAAAATATTTTATCTGAGCTACCCCTACCCTCCTGTCTCTCAGTCCCATCCTCCTACATGGCTGGCCATAGAAACTAGATTCCTCTTCCTCAAGCTGGGTTATAGAAACCAGAACTCCTTTTTCTGAAAGACAGCCATAAAACCTAAAAATAATCTATGTAAAAATTGGCCATAAAGATATTATTTAACCTGCCTTCTTTGAATGTAGGTCTTAAGACCCCCATTCCAGAGAGGACTCTGCCCCACACCTGGAAAAAAGACATGCATGCTCACAGAGGCCAAAAGAATCTAGATGGACAAGCCTTGCTGGATCTCCCCCACTCAGTCTATTCATGTCAGATCACAGACTTTTTGTTCAATCATAGTTCTACATGGCTGTCTATACTTTGTTGAACCTAAGCATAAAAATGAATAATTTCCTCAGTATCTTTATTCAAAAGAGTCCTGTGTATGTACCTTAAATAAATTTGTATGCCTTTTATCCTACTAATCAATCGGTTTCATGTCAGTGATTTCCAGTGAACCTTTAGTGGGACAAGAGCCTTGGTGCCCACCTAGTAAATATTGAAATCAGAAAGTGTGAGTCCTCCGACTTTGTTCTTTCTCAAAATTGTTTGAGCTATTTGGGATCCCCTGAGATCACATACGACTTTTAGTATAAATTTTTCTACTTATGCCAAAAACATTGTTGGAATTTTAATAGGAATCACTTTGAATTTGTGGATCTCCTTGGGAAGTATCGAAGCTTTACAGTGTTGAGTCTTCTAATACATGAACATGAAATACCTGTCCATTTATTTATGTTTTTAATTTCTTTCAGCAGTATTTTGTAGTTTTTGGCAAATAATCCTGGTGCCAACTTAGTTAAGTTTATTCCTATTTTACTCTTTTTTGTGCTAGTGTAAATGTAATTCTTTTCTTAATTTTCTTTTTGGATTGTTCATTATCAGGGTATAGAAATAAAACTAATTTTTGAGCGTTGATTTTGTATCCTGCAACTTTCCTAAACTCATGTATCAGTCCTAACAGTTTTGCTGTTTTTGTGTCTATGTGAAATCTTTAAGGTTGACTAAATGTAGGATTTTGTTCTCTGTGAACGTACATAACTTCCCTTCTTTCTTTCCAATTTGAGTGTCTTTTGTTTAATTTTCTTATCTAATTGCTGTGATTAGAACTTTCAATACTAGGTTAGATAAAAGTGGCAAAAGCAGGCATCTGTATCTTATTCCTACTCGTAGGGGACACATTTTTAGTCTTACACCATTGAGTATGATGCTGTGTAAGTAGCATCAGAAAACATAAATGCACAAATAAACATAACAAAATGCATGAAAAGGTACAAAACATTGTTGAGATAAATTTTAAAACATGTAAACAAATGTAGAGCTGTAGCATGGTCATGGATTGAAAGACATTGAAAACTTTTGTATTTCAAGTTTACATCAAAAGAGAATGTAAACAAATACTAAGCTCTAATCAATGGTGTATATACTGAAGTGTTTAGAGGGCTGGATAGTAGTGTCTGCAATTTACTTTGAAATGCATTAAAAAAGAGAGATGGTGAAAGGAATACTACTATGGTTTGGATATAGTTTGTCCCCACCAAAACTCATGTTGAAATTTGATCCCCAATGTGGTCATATTAGAAGGTGGCATCTAGTGGGAGGTGTCTGGGTCATGAAGCAGATCCCTCATGAATGGCTTAGTAGTGAGTTCTTACTCTCATGAGACTGAATGAGTTCTTGAGGGAATGTTTCCCAGGAGAGTGGGTTGTTAAAAAGCCAGGACAACCCCTAAGGTATTGTCTCTTTACACGTGTCGCTTTCCTTTTGACCTTCTCCGCCATGTTATGACGCACCACGGAAGCCCTCTCCAGAAGCTAGTATCATGCCTCCGAACTTTCCAACCTGCAGAAACAGAGCCAAATAAACCTCTTCTCTTTAGAAATTACCCAGCCTCAAGTATTCTGTCATAGTAACACAAAGTAACACAAAACGGTCCAAGGCAGGTGGATATATAGATAGACAAATGCTAAAACGAGTACTATTAAATGTTAGTGGTAAAATCGAAGTGGTGAGTATATGGGTTTTACTGTAAAATCCATTCAACATTACTATATATTTGAAGGTTTTCATAATAAAGTGTTTTATATGCATGGGCATGTAATTTATGCTTGAGTGTGCATAGAATATCTTTGGAAGGATATCTTAAAAACCACTAACTGTGGTTACCTGCTAGAGATGTGCTGTGTGGTTGAAATGCCAGGGTTGTACACAGAGGCTTCTTTTAAGCTCTATACCACTTTTTACTTCTGAATATGTATCACATGTAAGTATGACATGTATAAATGGAGTAAAGACTATCTCCAAGACCTCTGTGCCCTCACACACTCTTTTTTCTACCCTACATCTTCTTCATAATATATGAAATTCTACCATATATAGAATTCTACTATATATATTCTACTATATATATAGAATTGATGTATTTCACATATTTGTTAGAATTTCATATTACTTTTATTTATAATATATGCAATTCTATATATTATATATAGAATCAATAATATATAAAAATAATATAGTTGAAATATAGTATATAGCATATATGTACTTTACATCTATATCTATATCTATATCTATATTATATCTATGGGGGGTCATTTTTCACTGTAAGTTTTGTGATGGCAGGGACTTTGTCTTGTTCACCATTGCATCATCAGTCCCGGGTACAGGGTAGGAAGGTACTCAGTTAAAACAAAAAACAAAACCAAAACTTGACCACTTGGGATTCTCAGACAGGCAGGAAGAAGTATGCAGTCACTGAGTAGTCAGGCCAAGGCAGGACGGCCAAAGGGTACTGGCCATCAGTGTGACTACTGAAATGGGAAAGAGGGCTATGGTGGAGGAAAGTGAGAGGAAAACAAACATAGGATGGTGTATTAGTCTGTTCTCATGCTACTAATAAAGACAGCAGTGTTCTGTCTGGAGAACAAAAGAAACTAGGAGCTGTCACCTTGCCCAGACAGACTTTTGATCTATTCCTCTGAGAGATTTTTCTCAAGTCTATCCCAATCTCTACAAGATTACTAGGGAGAATTTATCTGCATAATAAGATATTTTTTGTTCACAGTAAAGTTATGTACCAACCCTCACCTTTCTTCCACCTCCCCCAGAGCACAAAGGAACTTTCTCCCAGGCCATTATTCTTTGGGCTCATTAATTTCCTACATCCCTATCCCCCCACTCCCCTACAAAAAAGGGTATATAAACATCTGGGACTGAGTTATTGGGTAACTGTTCTCCTGCAATTCCCCTCATCCTATGTACCTTAAATTTGGTATGCCTTTTTACTCCTATTAATCTATGTCAGTTCATTTTCTAAGAACCTTCAGAGTAGAAGAGAAGCTTTCCCTCGGCCCCTACAGGCAGTATTCCCTTAAGATTCCCATCTTGGGCCTTAAGTGAAATAGTCAAATAATTTTTCTCCTTCTCTCCCACAGGACATTTTTCAGTTGAATATAGCCAAAATCCAAAGTTCTTTTTGCTTCACAGTTTCATTCATTCTAACCCCATACTACCCTCAAAATCTGGGATTACTTTGAGCAGCTGCACAGCCCAGGGGTGGGGAAGACTCCTGTTCTCTTGCTGGCTAAGCTTGAAGGCAAAGTTTTGATATTTTTGACAACCTGAGTTTATTTTTAGAGATACCAGGATGACTCACCTCTCTTGACATTTGTTTCTATAAAAACTAACTTTAAAATATTACATTTCCAACTCTGTACAAAGAGGAAGAGTAAAGCGGTGAAACCAATTGAACCCGAAGAAGACTCCACTTGAGAGTTCCTTTCATCCTGTCTTATCTGTCCTCCTGCCCTTTCACATCCTGAGATTGATATGGCTATTCCGACCACCCCTCATACAGGCACATCGTGCAGGTGTTTGTGTATGTGTGACCTGACAGCACACATCTAGGGGCGAGACACCCGTTACACAAGCCGAAGTAGAGAAACCAGTGTTTTGCATCACCGCCTCCATCCATGAATTGGCGGCTACAATATTAGTAACAGTTAAATTATACACATGATTTATAAAATACTGAGGAAATATTAAAATACTTGTTGCAAGGATATACAACACAGAAAAATTAACATTTCTAATATTCAGCACACTGTACCTTCCTTTTATTTCATTTTGTCTTCTCAGGGGAAGTTGACAGGTTCAAACCAAAGAGGATAACATAAGGAAAATGAAGTAACTGATAAGCATATGTAATTGCTTTCTATATTAAGCAGAAAAAGAAAAATGCAGGCTCCAAAGTGAATTGTCCAGATTGTGTGCATTTAGACAGAAATGTACAAAAATGCCAACATATTTACGAAATGCAAAGTTTATTGTGAAGCTGGGAATATGAGAATTTTCTTTTCTATGTCAAGCATTTCTAATTTCCATTGTATTAAAAAAATGTAAAACTGCAACAATCTTGAAAAATGCTATTTTATTAATATTCCTTAAATGAATATATGTTTGTGTATATATATTTAAAATGTATTTACTTTTAAAGTCTGAGAATTCCTACATTGGTTACATTAAAGGATACAAGACAGTCAATAACCCAAATGGTATAAATAGAAATCCACCAGCATGGATTAGTGTGCCAAAGGGGTATCATAGGAGCCAGTTGGGAGAGCACAAGAATGGGTTTTGGCTGGCAGACAGATGCAATAAAAGTCTGTAACTGCTGAGAAAGATCTCTTCATATATCCAAATTAACTTGACAGTAACAGGAATAACTCAACTAGAGTTTTAATCTGGGAATAATGACCCCACTAACAAGCCAATATGTTTGAAATATTTACCAAGCATTTATTACACACTAAGTACCCATATCTGAGCTAAGTTTGATGTGAGAAACACACCACACATAATAAAATGTGCCAGTCTTTAAGGTTTATACATTCTAGAAGTAATACAGATAGTCACACTCTTCAAGGTTTAAAAGATGTGAAGCAATCATATATGCTAAAGGAGCTCAGATGAAGGGAAACCCAGCAGGGAACTTGGAAAACTCTAGATGACAGAAAGACTTGGGCTGAATCTTGAGTGATGAGCAGAAGGAAGCGTATGAGACGTGAGAAAGTCAATCTGTCTTGTTACACATGAACAGCCAGAGGCTTTGAGGTAAATTGCATTTTAGTGTATTTTAATGTTTCCATAGAATATTCACAAATTCTCAAAAAATGTCATAAATAGGCCAGGTGCAGTGGCTCATGTCGGTAATTCCGGCACGTTGGGAGGCCAAGGCGGGCAGATCATGAGGTCAGGAGTTTAAGACCAGCCTGGACAACATGGTGAAACCCCATCTCTACTAAAAATACAAAAATTAGCCAGTCGTGGTGGCTGGCGCCTGTAATTCCAGCTACTCAGGAGGTCGAGGCAGGAGGATTGCTTGAACCCAGGAGGCAGTGGTTGCAGTGAGCTGAGACCGCGACACTGCACTCCAGCCTGGGTGACAGAGGGAGACTATGTCTCAAAAAAAAAAAAAAAAAAGTTATAAATGAATGGATAAGTGAGTGAGTGAACAAGTACATTTTGAAGTGAATTGTGTGCATGGAGGTGAGAGTTTGAAACTTGTGAACCTTCTGCTCTGACACGACTCACTTCCAGAAGGGTCAAGTCATGAGTATTAAACTTTATGACACCATCTACTCTTAGGATCAGAAATTGTTTAAGTCTCAGTTCTTTAGCATCTGATTCTAAAGATCTTTACATGGCTCTCTTTTGTTCCGTATTTCAATTGTCTCCTTATCTTTCTATTCTTTGTCTATTCCTTCTTGGTTGGCTAACTCATTTTCAGTTTGTGTTCCTGGCTCAGGCCTGCAGTTCCCTATTGACACTGCATTCCGTGATACTCTCATCACCTCTTGTGCTGCAGAAGTGGGGCAGAGACAATACTGTCAATCTTCTCAAAGACCTCCAGGACCCAGCCCTTAGGGCCTGATCTGGAAAGGAATTTTGTGAACTGGGCTCTGAATCTAGTCCACTGACCCTGCGGTGAATCTGCTGTGACAGAAAGGTGGCTTCCAGTTTGGTTGGCCCATTATTTAATTCTAGGTTTTAGAATTCAGTGGCATCCAAGACAGACATAGTTTCTGCCCTCATGAAATTAACTTCACAATAGGAAAATAGGTAGACCATAATAATGAGTTTAGAGTTAAATAAGTCATTAATGGATTTATTTATTTATTGCATTTTTTTTTTTTTGAGATGGTGTCTCACTCTGTCTCCCAGGAGTACAGTGGCATGATCTCAGCTCACTTTAACTTCCACCTCACAGGTTCAAGTGATTCTCCTCCTTCAGCCTCCCGAGTAGATGGGATTACAGGTGCCTGGCACCACACCTGGCTAATTATTATATTTTTAGTAAAGACAGGGTTGTGAAACCTGTTAGCAGGTTAGCAAGGCTGATCTTGAACTCCTGACCTCAAGTGATCCACCCGCCTTGGCTTCCCAAAGTGCTGGAATTACAGGCATGAGCCACCACACCAGGCCTATTAATGGATTTTAGGTTCAACAGTAATATCACACTTTTGTGTTAAAAGATTATTCTTACAACTGTACGGAGATGACTTCAGGGAGGTAGGAGTAAACACTAAATGGTCAGTTAGGAGACATTAAAGTAGACCAGAGGAGAAAAGATGGTAGTTAGGACAGAGAGAATGAAGAAGAAGTGGGTGTCTTCAAGATATATGTGGAAAGTAGATTTGACAGCACTTGTTCATGCAACGGATATAGGTGAAAGATGGCAAAGAAGCTGATTTGCACTAAAGAATCTTGGGAATCAGTGGAGTTCCAGGGATCCATTCTCTTTGTATTGAATTTGACTCTTAGCAGAGAGGAAAGAGGACCTGAATATTAATATTGCAACCAGTTACTTTCAACCTAGCAAGTTTTTGAGTGTAACTTGTTGCCCTAATCTAAGTAAGCCAGATCTCTCCTCTCTGTTGTTTGGTGGTATTTACAGTTAGAGGTTTGTTTAAAGTTGTGAACATACAGTGCTCAGATTCAAGACCACCTGTTGGGTGGAATGCAACTCCTTTATAAGAAGATCTTGTAGATTTTGCTGCAGCCAGCGGCCAAACCCAGATGAGACAATTATAAATCAAAGGAAGTGGTTCGTGTTTCTCCGAAAGAGGTAATTACTGAGAAAAGGTTATGGATATTCCTGTTCTTTGAATTATTCCACTAATGACTTAAAAATAGAAGTGGCTGGGTGCAGTGGCTCACACCTGTAATCCCGGTACTTTGGGAGGCCAAGGTGGGTGGATCACTTGAGACCAGGAGTTAGAGACCAGCATGGCCAACATGGTGAAACCTCATCTCTACCAAAAATTGGAAAATTAGCTGGGTATTGTGGCTCATGGCTGCAGTCCCAGCTACTCAGGAGGCTGAGGCAGGAGAATCGCTTGAACTCAGGAAGCAAAGGTTGCAGTGAGCTGAGATTGTGCCACTGCACTCCAGCCTGGGCAACAGAGAGAGACCCAGCCTCAAAAACAAGCAAACAAACAAACAAACAAACAAACACCATGAATTATAGGAAGCTCCTTAAAATGGCAGGATGAATACCATCTATCTTGAAAGTGATTTGGAACTCTAATTGACTTTACTCATTTGTCCTGCCAAGGCTATTATGTCCAACCCATCATTTTTGCTGAGAGATCATAGCTAAACTTACAGATGTTGGTACACTGGCATCCATTACAGAGCTTTACCCTTTGGGCCTTGACAAACATAACAAAATTCTCTTATGTGTACTTGGGATACTACATTGTGTCAACAAGACCCCAAATATTTAATAGCTAATGGAAGTTTCTGCCTTACAAGTTTCATGTAACCAACTCAGTGTATAAGGGAGACTTGATTCCTGAACTCATTTATGTTCCAACTTAATTTTCTTCTTAAGAACTGAAGACAAAACCTGTGTGCTTTTTAAAGGGCATATTACTCTTAAAATAATTATCTCTGCAAATATACTGCAGTGAAAACTAATCTGTGGGGCTCCAAATTGACTATACCCTTGTTGCATTAAAACTTAGCGATTTTAGAGAATGGATGCTACCTTTGAAGAGTAATCAGCAGGGAAGCCATTTTAGGTTTAGACACCAGGAGAAGAGAAGGAGAAAGAAAGAAGAATCATTAAGAAACTCATATTTATGTTAGGCAAGGTGATCCAGTTTCCAGGGCTTTTCCTCCAATGATCTATGACATAGGAAGATAACAGTCATAGGAGAGGTGATCCTGCTGTAAAATGCCTTTTCTGTATTGTAGTTTTTGTATTCTGCTAGGGAAAAATGTGATACTGCTGAAGCCTCGGAGACCGATCTGTGCTGTCATAGGTTTCTAGCCTCACCGAAACATGACTTATTGTTCTTCCCTCTCTGTTCAAGCAGGACCAAGAGTTTTCTTCAACAAATATTTATCAACTGTTATCAAAGCCAAGTAGAAAAATTAGTGCCAAAGCTAAAATGATATAAGGCATAGCCTCTGTCTTTGAAAAACTCAGTTGATTAGATCTGATACTCAAGGTTTTTCTCATGCCTAAGAACTATAAATATTTTTTTCTCAATTTTTAATTTTAGTAAGTTGTAGTAGCAGACCAAGTAAGTTTATTTTCATTTGGATACTTTACCTGCAGTTAGAATGTATGGCCATGAGTCAGTGGGGGTACTATGAATGTTGTATGCACGGAGTAACAAAACCTGAGCTCTTGTCTGCTATTCATCGATGCTAGCCTCCAACAGTAGCCCTGAATCCAGGGTCTTCCAGCTTCTGAATCTCTGGATTAGTTTCTATTAAATGCAGTGGTGAGGATCCAGTGAGTAGAAGCAGGATCCTAGTCACTTCTGTCCATAATATTATATCAATCAAGATAGAAGTAGAACATTATATTTTATGGATAAAAGATTGAAAGTAAAAGATCTGCTTTACAAGCTATTGATTTTAACACCTCATTTCTTCAGGTACCATCTTTTTGTCAAGGAGGTTTATGATAAAAGAAATTATTGATACAAGAAGAAATGTACAACTTCACATTTACAGTGGAAAACTTAAGCATGTTTCTCTTAGTAACACAAAAAACAAGATCAAAAAAGTCACGAAGACTACAGAATGCGTGAATATAATATTTAACAAAGTTGACCGAATTGATTCCATACAATAATCACATACAAAATTCTAGAACACTCATTCTTATTAAATGCACATAAAATATTTACTTAAATCAAAAATATTTTAGGCAAAAAATCAAGTCTCAGCAGATTTAGAAGGGCTCAAATCACACTAAATATGTTTCCTGACCACAGTGGAATAATGTTAGAAATAATAAAAAAGGTAACTGAAAATTTCTCTTATATTTGGAAATTAAAAATGCATTTTTAAATAACCCATAAGTGAATGAAGAAATCATAATGAAAGTAGAAAATATTTGGGACCAAATAATAATGAAAATACTACATGTGAAAATTTATGGAATATAGCTAAATACCTTCCCTAAAGAGAAAATTATACACTTACATTTATATGTTATAAATGACAATTAATAATCTGAGCATCTGAATCAAAGACTTTGAAAAAGAACATAAAATTATTCCAAAGAAAATAATAAAGATAAGAAATATAGAAACTGAAAACATTACTACAAAGAAAAAGTGAAAACTTTCTGGCTATATATTTGGTTGGCATGAAGAAAACTCCTATAAAAAACATAACTCATCAAACCTACCTCCCCCACAGAAAAAAAAATCAGATTAATTATACCTATGAAAGAAATTGTATATATTATTTAAAACCTTCTCCAAAAGAAAACTTCATGCTCAGATGTTTCTACTAGAAGTTTGGTGATTTCTAAAGGCTGAAGACATGACAATAATCTTATAAAAATTTTTCTGCAGAAAAAATTGGAATGGAATGCTTACCAGGATGTTTTGTGAGATCTGTGTAATCTTGATATGAAAATGTAGCAAATACATTACAAAGGACAATTACAGGTAATATTTCCCATGCAAACAGCTTTAAAAATCTTAAAGTATGAGCAAGCCAAATCTAAGGACATATTAAAACTCTAAAACATTTTAAGAGATTTTTAAAATTGCACTTTGGATTCTGGGGTACATGTGCAGATCATGCAAGACTGTTGCATAGGTACATTCATGGCAAGGTGGTTTGTTGTCACCATCCCCCCATCACCTATACCTGACATTTCTCCCCCCCACGTTACACCTCCCCCACCCTCCCCTCCCACTATCCCCTCCCATAGGTCCCCACAACGGACCCCAGCGTGTGACGCTCCCCTCTTTGTTTACAATAACAAAGACCTGGAACCAACCCCAAATGCCTATCAATGATAGACTGGACAAAGAAAATGTGGCACATATACACCATGGAATACTATGCAGCCATAAAAAATGATGAGTTCGTGTCCTTTGTAGGGACATGAATGAACCTGGAAACCATTATTCTCAGCAAACTGACACAAGAAGAGAAAATCAAACACTGCATGTTCTCACTCATAGGCGGGTGTTGAACAATGAGAACACTTGGACACAAAGAGGGGAGCATTTTTTAAGAGATTTATAGAAGACTTAAATAAATTGAGATTATACAGTATTCATTGATGAGAAGGTTCAATGTGATAGATTCATTATAATCCTTTCAAAATCTCAGGTGCCTGTGTGTAAATTGGCAAGCTATTTCTAAAATATACATGTAAAACTAAGCATCCAGCAATAAATGTTAAAGATAAGCACATAGAGAAGATATATTATGTCATCAATCAAGACTTACTATAAACTACATTAAGTAACATAATATTAGCATTCGGATATACAAATAGACCAATGATTTCGAGTAGATATTCTAGAAACAGGTCCATACATACTTTAGGGTTATAGGGAAAAAATTATTCAAAAAACAGTGCTGGAACACTTCGTTTCTCTCTCTCTCTGTATATGTGTGTGTGTGTGTGTGTGTGTTTGCGTGTGTGTATTTGTGGCAAGTGATGGGGAACTCACCTGACCCCTAATATATACTTAAACATAAATTTCAGATGAAATTAAATCCAAACATAAAAGATTTAAAAAGCTACTAGAAGGTAACATAAAATATAATTTTTATGAACTTGGTTTAGATTTCTTACTACCAAAGATTTAAAAAGATTTCTTAATACCAAAGTATTGATTTAAATGTGATAAAATTGAAATAATTCTGTTAATAAGAATATTCCATTAAAATAGTGAAAAGACAAATCCACACACTGGAACATGCTTTCATATTTCCATCCAACTGAAGGCTCATTTTCAAAATATATAAAGAATTTCTAGAAATCAATAGAAAAATATAGTAAAATCTTGGCAAAACAAAACAAAAACATGAAGAGGAATTCCAAAAAACAGCACATCCCAAGGGCCAATGAATATCGAAAAGTACTTAATCCCCCTTGCTCACTGGAGGGAAACAAATTAACACCTTAATGAAAATCCACTGTACATACATCAAAATGACTACAGTTAAAAAGACTGGCAATGTGGAGTGTTTATGAAAATGTGGAGTATCTCGAATCTCATACATTGCTGATGGGAATATAAATTTTTACAGCCACTTTGCAAAACTCTTCAGTAGTACTTGATGAAATTGAACATACACATATTCTTTGACCCCAGATACTTCAGTCCTAGGAATCCTGAATAGAAATGCACATAAATGTGCAACTGTACTATCCTCAAACAGGATACAATTAATATGTTTATCAATATTAAATAAAAAATAAATTATAGCATATTATGGAATATATTATATAGCAATGAAAATGAATAAATTTCAGTTTCATATAACAATATAAATGCATTTCACAAGCATAACATTTACCAAAAATGCCACATATAAAATAATATGTAGTAAATGAGTCCATTTATAGTGTTCAGAAATAGACAATCCATGGAGTTAGAAGAACTAAGGGGGCTATTGCAACATTTTATCTAGGAAAACTATAAAGATCTTTTTTAGAATGATAGCAATTAAAGAAAAAAAGGCTGGTAATGATCAAAATTAAACAAATTTTAGATTTACTCCAATTTATATTTGTTCCTGCAGTGCATTTTTTATAGATCTTCACCAATACATTCACCAGGAATGTCCAATGATATGTTAATAAAATTTCTCAAAAAAGACCCCTGATTTGTAGCATTTACTATTTTTCCATGCTCCCCACTGCAGCCAATTTTAAGCTATCCAATGGGACTGTTGAACCCAGAGTTGGGAAGAGCCACACAAAACTGGTGCTCCTGAGCATGCAGAAACTGGTAACCACTGAATAGAATCCAGAATTAATAATATATGTATTATATGCTCAACATCGCTGTTCATTAGAGAAATACAAATCAAAACTACAATGAACTGTCATCTCACCCCGGCTAAACATGACTTTTATCCAAAAATTCAAGCAATAACAATTGCTGGCAAGGGGGTGGAGAAAAGAGAATTCTAGTTCCCTGTTGGCAAAAATGTAAATTAGTACAACTGTGGGGCTTCTCTTCCATCGTTCAGCGAGCAGGAGGGAGTGTTACTGCTCTTTTACTCCTGCCACCAGCAGCTTAGTGAGCAGGAGCACTACAGCTCTTTTGCTCTCATGGTTCTGCAAGCTCTGAGTTCTTGTCCTGTGACCAAGAGGAATAAGGTATATGGATATGGGAGACTGAGCAAGGCAGAGAATTTTATTGAGTGGCATAAAGAAAGCTCTCAGCATAGAGAGGGGACCTGAAAGTGGGGAGCCATCTGTGAGGCTGAGTCCAGGATTTTTATGGGCTTAGAATGGGGAGTGCAGGCCTGGTGCAGTGATTCAAACCTGTAAACCCAGCACTTTGGGAGGCCAAGGTGGGTGGATCACCTGGGGTCAGGAGTTTGAGATCTACCTGGCCAACATGACGAAAACCCATCTCTACTAAAAATACAAAAAAATTAGCCAGGCATGGTGGTAGGCCCCTGTAATCCCAGCTACTTGGGAGGCTGAGGCAGAAGAATTGCTTGAACCTGGGAGGTAGAGGTTGCAGTGAGTCGAGATGGCGCCACTGTACTCCAGCCTGGGCAACAAGAGCAAAACTCAGTCTTAAAAACAAAAACAAAAAAGAATGGGGGAGAGCATGCTGATTGGTCCATGGGTGGTCTTGGAAAAAGCACCATTTGATTGGTTAAAATGCAGCATTCAGAAGGAAGCAATCAAGAGAGAGTGGGTAAGATGGGGATGAAGTTCTCACTCTGGTCATGTACTTTATCTGGAACGGGCAGCTTGGTTTTCAGGCTTTAAATTGTCCTTAGCTTGAAGGTGGGGTTTCACTAGGGATCCATCCCTGTCTGCTTAAGAATTTTTCTGTCTCCTGTCATTATCACAACCCACTATGGAGAACAGTTTGGAGGTTCCTCAAAAATTGAAAACAGAGCTACCATGATCCAGCGATCCCACTGCTGGTACAAAACCAAAAGAAAGGTAATCGATATATCGAAGAGACACCTGCATTCTGATGTTCTTGCACCAGTGTTTATAATAGTTAAGATTTTGAAGCAACCTAAGTGTTCAATACACAGATGGATACATAAAATATGGTACATATACACAGTGGAGGACTTTGCAGCTATAAAAAAATGAGAGACTTTCATTTGCAATAACATGGATGGAACTCTATGTAGGTCATTATGTTCAGTGAAATAAGTCAGGCAGAGGGATAGAGAGAATAGAAGAAGGTTGGGCTAGAAAGGGTAGTGAGGCTATGAGGGGGAAGAGGAAGATGATTAATGGGTACAAATATATGTATAGTTAGAAAGAATAAATAAGACAGTATTTGATAGCAAAACAGGGTGACTATAGCCAATAATCATTGTACATTTGAAAATAACTAAGAGTATAAATGGATTGTTTGTAATTCAAAGGACAAATGCTTGAGGAGATAGATTCCCATTTTCCATGATGTGATTATTACTTACTGCATGTCTGTATCAAAGCATCTCAAAGTACTTATGTAGCCCATAAATATATACACCTACTATGTATCACAAAATGTGTTTTAAAAACAATTTAAAAAGCATGTGTTTGTATATCATCCTTATATAATTTTTAGCTCAGTTGATGTCACTGTCTGCTACAGAGGTACACACTTAGGAAGCATTCAATAAAATAAAATATTTATCAGAATAAAGACATAAAAAGAAATGAATAAATAAATGGGTTCTAGGTTTTAGTTTTGAATATAAGAATACGTTTATGACACTCTGCTGTACATTTTCGTAGCCAGCTCTAACCCATCTTCTATATATGGTATATTAAAATTTGAGCACTTTGGACTGCTTACTACTCAGCAATTCTTCTTTCCAAAAAGGTTATTAATATGCAAGTGTTTACACAAATATGGACTTTAGAGAACCTTTCGGTATACTGAGATATTTTCCATTTTTGAACTTTTGTCTCTGAGAACACATAGAATCTGTCCTCTTTATTTTGTCAAAACTTGCTTTTCTAAAGTGCAGACAAGTGGCTTAGCAAATTAGAGTCAGAGGAAGTCACCCTGTTAGAGCATTAAAGAATTCCCTTAGATCTCCAGGCCCGGATTTTTATGAACATCACCTGTAAAAATCTTTACCAAGTCCTGGGGCTCACCTTCAGAGATCTGCATTCAGTAAATCTGGCCCAGGAGCTTGGCAGCTGCATTTTTAAAAGGTGATAACGGAAATATACATCCTAGGCTACAGCAGAGCTTCTCACACTGTATGTGCATTTATTTGCATCATGTGGGGATCTTGTTTAAGTGCAAATTCAGATTCAGGGGGCCTAGGGTGGAGCCCAAGTTTCTAAATTTCTAATCAGATCCGGGGTGATACAGCTACTGCTTCCATGAACTGCACTTTGTAAGCAAAGGTCTAAATTAAATATATGTCATCTTATTGGTTTGAATTGGTGGGATATGATTGCATGCATTGTGACTGCTGAGAGAATTGTTATTTAAAACTTACATGTAAGAGTACTTGGGAGTTTATGTGCATATATAGCCATGTCTGAAGTCAGGGAATTTCAGCAAAAAAGTATATCTCTGTTTTATTTTAGTCACTTCTCAAGAAAAAACAACAGATGCGTGGATAGTTAAATATATCCATGTCAAACTAATACATTCAGTTATTATGAATGTAAATAAATGTTTATTAAATATTTCAGGATCCTTTCTTTGTTCAGATATAACTGCTACCACCCTGTAGTCTCAGAGGTTTCACTAAGGTAGTTTGCTTTTTCCCTTTAGAATATTTGTCTAACTTAATGCATGCAATTCATTGACTAATACGCAAGCTTTTGAGAGCAGAGCGCAAAACAATTTTGGTTGGAGGAGGAAATAAATAAACTATTATAAGCAGCAAACATTAATAAAGCTTCTCAGAATTTAAATAAGACCAACAAAAATCATGAAAAATAAATTTTTATTTATTTACTAATTATCTTACTTGGAGATATAATTAGAGGTGGATCCTGGAAATAACAACAGAGTGTTGAAAGAGTTTCCCAGTTACCTCCCAGAGACTTGCAGACAGTGAACTGCAAGACAGATGAGGGGACAAAACAACCACTAAGTTAAGTTACATGGGTTGTAGCATATCAACTAGATAATACGTGGTAGAAATACTTCAGACCTGGGCCCTCTCCTTGCAGAAAATGTGGTTAGGGGGAAGAGGTGGGGCAGAAATTCATCTTTTATTCTTGGCATTTGGAACATTGATTTATATACATGGATTTACAATACCTTTTCAGAGAAACTGACTAGTAATTAATAATCAGATTTGTCTCGTCTCAGTCTGTTTACCATATCCATGCATTAAATAAGGCCCTGTGGTGAATCTGCACACTTATTGACAACATATTTCTTGTTCAGCTGCAGCAAGAGAAAGAATGAAAAAAAATTTAAAAAAAAAGCAAAAGCAGGTAACAATTATTGAGAGCTCCCTGTATACTAGGCTCTGTATTGTTAAATTAAGTTTGGCCTAAAGGTTTCTCCATACATGACAAACTGTGACCTAATTTGATGTGTAAGGTGACTGGAAGCTATTTGTGTAAAAAGTAGTTGAGTCTCAGCCAACCAAGGGCTGCCAACTGTTCAAAGTAGTTTAAATAAGGCAAACACCCAGCTGTAACCAGTACAGCTGCTCCCGTACCTCACTACAGTTTCAGTGTCGCTTTCCTTTTTGTCCAGAGATGCTTTCTGACCATATAGCTGACCTGGAGTTACTCTGAACCTGTCTGGTTCTTTGGGCTGCCAGATTTGCAAATTGTTCTTTGCTCAATTAAACTCTGTCAAATTTAATTTGTCTAAAGTTTTCCTTTTAATGCTATTAATGCTTTACATTCATTGTAATTTCTAGTACTTATAGTAACCTTAATAAAATAGTGAGGAATAGAGTATTGGAAGATCCCTGAGTAAAAGGTAAGTTAGTTCTTAAGCTAATCAGGGAGGGACAAGACAAAGTCGAAGCCCAGTGCAAGGAAATCCAAAAATGGATACAAGAAGTGAAGTGAGAAACAGTCAAGGAAAGAGACAGCTTAAAGAAAAAGATAATAAAAAATTCAGGAAACTTTGGGCACACTTTTAGAAATGCAAAATGCTCTGGAAAGTCTCAGCAACAAAACCGAATAAGCAGAAGAAAAAAATTCAGAGCTCAAAGACAAGGTCTTTGAATTAACCCAATCCCAACAAAGACAAAAATAAAAGAATAAGAAAATATGAACAAAGCTTCCAAGAAGTCTGGGATTATGTTAACCACCAAACCTAAGACTATTTGGCGTTCCTGATGAAGCAAATTCTAAAAGCTTGGAAAATGTATTTGGGGGAATAATCAAGGAATAAGTCCTCAGCCTTGCTAGAGACCTAGATATGAAAATACAAGAAGCACAAAGAGTACCTGAGAAATTCATCACAAAAAAGATCTTCACCTAGGCACACTGTCATCAGGTTATCCAAAGTTAAGACAAAGTTAAGAGCTATGAGACAGAAGCACCAGGTAACCCAGAAAGGAAAACCTATGAGATTAACAGTAGTTTTCTCAGTAGAAACTCTACAAGCTAGAAGGGATTAGGGCCCTATATTCAGCCTCCTCAAACAAAACAAGTATCAGCCAAGAATTTTGTATCCATCAAAACAAAGCATTATATATGAAGGAGAGATACAGTCATTTTCAGACAAACAAATGCTGAGAGAATTTGCCATTACCAAGCCACCACTACAAGAACTGGTAAAAGCTTTAAATCTTGAAGTAAATCCTGGAAACACATCAAAACGAACCCTTTTATGCATAAATTACACAGATCTATAAGAACAAATATACAAATTAAAAAGCAAAGATGAAAAACAAAGTACACAGGCAAAAAAAAAAGAGCATGATGAACACAAGGATACCTCACATTTCAATACTGATATTGAATGTAAATGGCATAAATGTTCCACTTAAAAGATACAGAACCACAGAATGGATAAGAAGTCACCAATCAGCTATGTGCTGCCTTCACAAGACTCACCTAACACAAAAGGACTCACATAAACTTAAAGTAAAGGGGTGGAAAAAGGCATTTCATGCAAATGGACACCAAAAACAAGTAAAAGTAGCTATTCCTATATCAGACAAAACAAACTTTAAAGCAACGGCAGTTCAAAGAGACAAAAAGGGACATCATACAATGGTAAAAGGCCTTTTCCAACAGGAAAATATCACAACCCTACATATATATATATACACCTAAAATTGGAGCTCTCAAAATTATTATTACTAATAGACCAAAGAAATGAGATAGACAGTAACACAGTAATAGTGCGGGACTTCAACACTCCACTGACAGCACTAGGTAGGTCATCAAGACAGAAAGTCAACAAAGAAACAATGGATTTAAACTACACCTTGGAACCAATGGACTTAACAGATATAGGTATGCACAGAACATTTCATTCAACAACCACAGAATACACATTTTATTCAACAGTGCATGGAGCTTTCTCCAAGATAGACCATATGATAGGCCATAAAATTAGCCTCAGTAAATTTTAAAAAATTAAAGTCATCAAGAAATCTCTCAGACCACAGTGGAATAAAACTGGAAATCAACTCCAAAAGGAACCTTCAGAACCATGCAAATATATGGAATTTAAATAACCTCCTCCTGAATGAGTATTGGGTCAAAATAAAATCAAGATGGAAATTTAAAAATTCTTCAAACTGAATGACAATAATGACACGACCTATCAAAACCTCTGGGATACAGCTAAGGTGGTGCTAAGAGGAAAGCTGAAAGCCCTAAACACCTACATCAAAAAGTCTGAAAGAGCACAGACAATCTAATGTCACACCTCAAGGAACTAGAGAAACAAGAACAAACCAAACTCAAATACAGCAGAAGAAACGAAAAACCCAAGATCAGAGCAGAACTAAATGAAATTGAAACAAACAAAAAAAAATATGAAAGGTAAATGAAACAAAAAGCTGATTCTTTGAAAAGATAAATAAAATTGATAGACCATTAGCAAGGTTAGAAGAGAGAAACTCCAAATAATCTCACCAAGAAAAGAAACAGGAGATATTACAACTGATACCACTAGAATACAAATGATCATTCAAGGCTACTGTGAACACCTTTTTGCACATAAACTAGAAAACCTAAAAGAAACGGATAAATTCCTGGAAAAATACAATCCTTCTAGCTTAAATCAGGAAGAATTAGATACCCTGAACAGACCAATAACAAGCAGTAATTAAAAAATTACCAACAAAAAAAGTCCAGGACCAGACAGATTAACAGCAGAATTCGACCAGGCATTTAAAGAAGACTTGGTATCAATCCCTTTGACACTATTCCACAAAACAGAGAAAGAAGGAACCCTCCCTAATTCATTCTATAAAGCCAGCATCACCCTTAAACCAAAACCAGGAAAGGACATAACCAAAAAGAAAACTCCAGACCGATATCCTTGAACATAGATGCTAGAATCCTTAACAAAATACTAGCTAACTAAATCCAACAACATATGAAACAGGTAATTCACCATGTTCAAGTGGGTTTCATACCAGGGATGCAGGGATGGTTTAACATATGCAAGTCAAGAACTGTGACAAGCCACATAAACATAAGTAAAAACAAAAATAACATGATCATCTCAGTAGATGCAGAAAAATCACTCAACAAAATCCAGTATCCCTTCATGATTAAAACTCTCAGCAAAACTGGCATACAAGGAACATATCTTAATATGATAAAAGCCACCTATAACAAAATCACTGCCAACATAATACTGAATGAAGAAAAGTTGAAAGCATTCCCTGTGAGAACAGGAACAAGGCAAGGATGCCCACTCTCATCAAGGGCATCCAAACTGGTAAAGAGGAAGCCAAACTGTCCCTGTTTGCTGACAATATGATTGTTTACCTTGAAAACTCTAAGGACTCATCCATAAAGCTTCTGGAACTGATAAAAGAATTCAGCAGTTTCCATAAAAGATTAATGTAAACAAATCAGTACCTCTCCTATACACCAACAGTGAGCAAGCAGAGAATCGAATGAAGAACTCAATCCCTTTTTACAACAGTTGGGGGAGAAAAAAACAAGAATATACTTAACAAAGGAGTCAAAAGACTTCTACAAGGAAAACTACAAAACACTGCTGAAAGAAATCATAGATGACACAAACAAATGAAATACACCCCATGCTCATTGATGAGTAGAATTAATATTGTGAAAATGACCATACTGCCAAAAGCAATCTACAAATTCAATGCAATCCCCATCAAAATACCACCACCATTCTTCACAGAGTTAGAAAAAACAATTCTAAAATTCACATGAAACCAAAAAAGAGCTCCCACAGCCAAAGCAAGACTAAGCAAAAAATAACAAATCTAGAGGCATCACACTACCTGATTTAAACCTATAGTACAAGGTCACAGTCACCAAAACAGTGTGGTACTGGCATAAAAATAGGCACATACACTAATGGAACAGAATAGAGAACCCAGAAATAAACCCAAATACTTACAGCCAACTGCTCTTCAACAAAGCAAACAAAGTCATAAAGTAGGGAAAGGACACCCTTTTCAACGTTCTGGGATAATTGGCAAGCCACATGTAGGAGAATGAAACTGGATCCTCGTCTCTCACCTTATACAAAATCAACTCAAGATGGATTAAGGATGTAAACCTAAAACCTGAAACTATAAAAATTCTAGAAAATAACATTGGAAAAACCCTTCTAGATATTGGCTTAGGCAAAGATTTCATGACCAAGAACCCAAAAGCAAATGCAATAAAAACAAAGATAAATAGCTGGGACCTAATTAAAGAGCTTTTGCACAGAAAAAGGAACAGCACATTAAACAGACAACCTACAGTGTGGGAGAAAATCTTCACAATCTGTACATCTGACAAAGGACTAATATCCAAAATCTACAACTAACTCAAACAAATCAGTAAGAAAAAAACAAACAATTCCATCAAAAAGTAGGCTAAGTACATGAACAGACAATTCTTAAAAGAAGATATACAAATGGCCCACAAACTTATGAAAAAATGCTTTATGATCAGGGAAATGCAAATCAAAACCATAATGCAATACCACCTCACTCTTGTAAGAATGGCCATTATCAAAAATTCAAAAAACAGTAGATGTTGGCATGGATGTGGTGAATGGGTAAGACTTTTACACTACTGGTGGGAATGTAAACTAGTACAGCCACTATAGAAAATAGTGTGGAGATTCCTTAAAGAACTAAAAGTAAAAAAGCCATTTGATCCAGCAATCCCACTACTGGTTATCTACCCAGAGGAAAAGTAGTCATTATTCAAAAAAGATATTTGCACATGCATGTTTATAGCAGCACAATTTACAACTGCAAAATCATAAAACTGACTCAAACATCAATAACTTAATGAGTGGACAAAGAAATTGTGATATATGTATGTATATATTTATATATATACACATATATTCATATATATACATATATTTATATATATACACATATATTTATATAATGTATATACAAGGGATATACCTTAATATTATATTAATATATTGTATAATATAATATTAATATTATATATAATGGAATACTATGCAGCCATAAAAAGAAATGAATTAACAGCATTTGTAGTGACCTGGATGAGACTGGGGACCATTATTCTAAGTGAAATAACTCAGGAATGGAAAACCAAATGTTGTATGTTCTCACTGATATGTGGGAGCTAAGCTATGAGAACGCAAAGGCATAAGAATGACACAGTGGACTCTGGGGACTTAGGAGGAAGGTGGGATAGAAAGAATGGATAAAAGACTACAAATATGGTGCAGCGTGTACTACTCAGGTGATGGGTGCACCAATATCTCACAAATCACCGCTAGAGAACTTACTCATGTAATCAAATACCAACTGTACCCCAATAACCTATAAAAAAAATTAAAAAATGAAAATTTAAAAATAATTACACAAAAATAATGTGAGGTAATGTATCTGTTAATTAGTTCAATTAACCATCCTACAGTGTATACATATTTCAAAATAACATATTGTGCACCATCAATATATACAATTTTTGTCAACTAAAATATAAATGTTAGAAATTATATAGTAATAGAAGCACTTACAAGAGCAAGCAGTACTTAATAAACACTAAGTGCAGCTATAATTGTAAGATCTGAATCACTAGCACTTACAATGCATACTGATGACAAAGAGAGGAGACCTGTATGACACTTGGTTGATTTAGTCACTGGCAGCACATTTCCTGTTTTTATTATTTTTTCTTCCTTTATATCCCTTCTCACTCTCTTCCCAAAGTACTCTGTGTCTTCAGATCATCTCTAATCTTCCTTTTTTAATATTTGCTTTCAATAAAATTAATTAAGTAGTTCATACTATGGCATATGGGCATAATGTGGGTTAGAGTGTTGCCCATTCCAGTTGAACAAAGACAACAACTCATATTAAAAAATAATTCTCAAATGGTGAAATTTTGAGTGCTAATAAGTAAATACGGGAGATTATTTTAAGGTATAAGAAATTACTTTCTGGGTTCTAGGATTGATAGTGCCTTATGTATTTCTAGAGAAAACATGTTTTCTACAGAAATTGTCCCAACTTCCTCTTTTTAGCAAATCAAATTCAAACATGTGAAAGTTACAAAGAGATATCCACTTCCAAATAACATGTAGCTGTGCACAACAAGCCAATGTTCTTGCTATAATAAATTTTAAAATCTGAGTAATTAGTTCTAGAAAGTATATTTTAAAGATATCAGATTTCTGCGGAGAAAACAAGAACTAGATGAATTAAATTTTTATGAGGAAAGAAAGTAATCTATTGAGGTAAACTGACATTGCTGTTTTATCATTTTATTTTCAATGAGAATTTGAAAATTCTGATACTGGCTAAGGATCCAGGTTGGTCCAGATAGAGGAAAGATACTTGATTTTAAAACTAGCAAAAACTTAAGAAAAACCAAACAAAGATTGATTTTCTCATCAGAAATTTGCACAGGAGCCTGCAAAACTACTGAAAGCTTCTAAAGGCAGAGTTACAGACTTGTTACGCTTACAGAAAACAAAAAAAGAAAAGAAAGAAAAAAAAGACCAGCCTGCAAGACCATGTAGGCTGTCTCAAACATACAACTTATCTCCTTATTAAGAATTTTACCATATTTTGAAAGAGTAAAGCTGGAGAAGTGGTCTGAGAATCTTTGAAGCACAAAGTTAAATCCCCTGTGGTCTTCTGGAAATGAGATCTGCCAGGACTTCAGTTAAAATTCCAGCAGTGTCACACCTTAGAAATGGAGGTAAATAGCTTTTATTATTTTGAGATATGTTCCATCGATACCTAGTTTATTGAGAGTTTTTAGCATAAAGTGCTGTTGAATTTTGTTGAAGGCCTTCTCTGCATCTATTGAT
The DNA here is from genome assembly GCA_036589455.1 of Ateles fusciceps. Classification (NCBI taxonomy): domain Eukaryota; kingdom Metazoa; phylum Chordata; class Mammalia; order Primates; family Atelidae; genus Ateles; species Ateles fusciceps. Next base: position 4,100,537 of record JAZHEH010000479.1, on the reverse strand, counting down.
ATAATCATGTGGTTTTTGTCTTTGGTTCCATTTGTGTGATGGATTACATTTATGGACTTGTGTATATTGAACCAGCTTTGCACCCCCCCAGATGAATCCTACTTGATCGTGATGAATAAGCTGGTGTTGGACAGTGAGAACTCATGGACACAGGGAGGGGAACATCACACACTGGGGTCTGTTAGCGGGGGCTAGAGGAGGGACAGCAGAGGGTGGGGAGGTTGGAGAGAGATAATATGGGGAGAAATGTCAGATATAGGTGACGGGGGTCTAGAGGCAGCAAACCCACTTTGCCATGTATGTACCTATGCAACAATACTGCATGATCTGCACATGTACGCCAGAACCTAAAGTACAATTAAAAAAAAAAGAGATAGTCATAGGTGTGTCATAGGTATTATTGTTGGTGTAAAGAAATTTAATGGAATTTGTGTTTTGTACTTTGAGCTTATAGCATGAATATTGTGTTATTAGTCACACGTTTCAATTGATTAAACAAACTCTCATATCAACTGCTAAAAAAAAAAAGAAATGAAGGTAAAGAGAGGTAAGCAAAATCTAAACAAAACTGAAACCCAGCCCTAGACAAGCAGAACTTCTACATGTACTAAAATTAGTCATTCATCGTATCTCTCCAAAAGAGGGAATAGGATGCTCTTTTGAAACATAACACCATGAAGACCCTCTAGTTTTTTAATACACAGTGCCTAGTTCTTTAATACACCATCCAAAATTACTATACTTACAAAGACCTAAAACATATGACTAATGAGGATGTGAAAAAATATTCAATAGAAACAGACTCACAGATGATCTAGATATTGCAGTTCTCGGAAAGGTAATTTAAAACAACTATGATTATCGTATTAAAGAAAAGATGAAAAATGAAAATTTTAAGATAAAATTGGAATTGTTTTTGAAAAAATTACATGTATTCTAGAACTGAAAAGTACAATATCTGAAATTAAGAACTTGATGGATAGGTTAAATGTAAGATGATATATAGAAGAACAAAATAATAGCAAAATAAAGAGAAAGTAGCCTAAAATTTTACAAAGTTGTTGAAAAATATCAGCCCAAAGATTCAAAATGTTTGATGAAACTGAAGAAGAAAATTAATATAAAGAAAATCACACTAGGAACATTGTGGTAAAACTGCTAAAAACTACAGACATTCTGAAAAGCAGCCAAAGGAATCAGACAGAATGCCTGCATTGGAGCAATTATGGAATGTACAGCTGAGTTGTCAACTAAAACAGTGAGAGCCAGAAGACAATGAAAGGCTACATTATGAATCTTTTAGAGAAAAAAAAAAAAAAACCCAAATTGTCACCTAGAATTCTATATCAAATGAAAATATCTTCAAAAAATAAAGGTGAAATAAAGACATTTTCAGCTAAGCAAAAGCTAAGAGAATTGGCTGACAGAAAATCTGCACTACAAGAAATACTAGAGACAGCTTTCAAGGCTTAAGTTCTCAAGTTCGTGAGGAAAATTTTCTCAACTGTTGTGGAAAACTGTCACAAGAATAAAATGCATCAAGAAAAGTAAATAAGTATGTAAAAAAGTGAAGATAATTAAATAAAACAGTATTTTCAATGCATTGTGTTGTCTAAAATATATATAGAACTAAAATGCAAGAAAGATAACACAATAGGTGGGAGGGAGTAAATGGGTTTAAAAAGTTCTAAGGTCCTAGAAGTACACGAGAAGTTTCAAATGTTATAATATGTATTAAATTTTAGAGTCAAGGATATATATTTTAGTCTCTAAATAACTGTTAATAGAATATCACCAACATGTGCTTAGAAGAAAAAATGAAATAACAATACATACTTGATTAGTTAAATATATGAAATAAAGGGAAAATAGAACCTGATTATTTTTATAATTATATTTAATATAAATGAACTAAACACTTCAATTAAAAGACTAGGATAACTAGATTGAATTAGAAACAAAACAAAAACACATCTATGATTATCTCAAGAGATACAGAAAGTTGAAACTAAAAAGAGAAGAAAATACATATTAGAGAAACACTAATTATGGGAAAGCTGAGGTAACTATGGTAACAACAATGTATAATATAAGCATTGCTAGGAATAAAGTCATTTCATAATATCAAGAGGCTGAATGTAATAGGATATATCACTACTGAATTTGTTGTCCTTAACAGCTTTACAACATAAAACAACAAGTTTAACAGAAGTAAAACAAGTAATAGATAAATCCAAAACCTAGTGGAAGACTTCAGCCTACTTCTCTTGATTGCTGGTACTACAAGCAGATTATCAATAAGGATTTAGAAGATCTGCAGAGAATAATTATAAACTCAATCGAATTGATATTTAGAGCAACAGAATACTGTTTTTATTATCACAATTACATTATTTTCATTTATACATGAAACATACCACAGGCTGTGCTATTAAAAAATACAAACAAAAACACTTCAGTACATGTAGAAGATCACAGAATATATTCTGTGACTACAGGCAGATAAGCTAAAACTCAATAAGAAAAAGATAATTAGAAAAATTCAACTGCCTGGCAATTAGCAATGGACTTTTAAATAGCCTGTTGGTTTTAAAAAGAATTCAAAGTAAAAATTAAAACATATTTTTAATTAAAAGGAACTGAAGATATGATTTGTAGCCTCAATACATATATTTAAAAATTAGAGAGACGGATCCAAGATGGCCAATTAGGAGCAGCTCAGGATTGCAGCTCCCAGCGCAAGTGCAGAGGGTGAGTGGACGTCGCATTTCCAGATGGATTTTTATTGCCCACAGACCAGGACATTCCCAGGTGGAGGAGCCCCATGGGTCACCAGCACAGCTGCTTCGGCTGGAGTAGTTGTTTCAGCCAGTGCGGCTGTTTTGGCCAGCACCCCGGCACGGCTGTTTTGCTCGGTGTGGCTGTTTTGGCCGGCGCTCTGGCATGGCAGTTCTCCATACAAAATACACAAGTTCAGGCACTGTTTTAGCTGGTGACTGGAGCTCTGGGAAGACACAGTCGCCCATTCAACTGATAGAAAAGGGGACTGAAACAGGGAGCCAGGCCAAGAGATTCCAGGGCAAAAAAGTGCCACAAATCTCAGCATGGCTGTTTCAGCTGGTGCAGTGGGTTGCCACACGGGAAACCACACAGATCCCAGTGCCTTTTTAACAGGCGACTGGAACACCTGGGAGAAAGTCAACTGTTCAAATAAAAAAATAAAAAAGCCTCTGAGGCAGGGAGACAGGTGATCAGGCTCTGCTGGTCCCACCCCCACAAAAAAACAGCAATCTGAAACACTCTGGATTGAGAGTTTCACAGCATGAACAGCTGAACCCCAGACCGTCCGGCTCTGTGGGGGGAGGGGCGTCCGCCATTACCGAGGCACTACACCACTACAGAGGTAGTCTGCCATTGCTGAGGCAGCCCGCCATTGCTGAGACAGCCCGCCATTACAGAGAGAGTCACCATTACAGAGGTGGGCCACCATTGCCGAGGTTCTAACTATACCATATAAACAGGAATGCAGGGAAGTTCACATGGCAGCTGGGCAGAATGCACAGTGGCTCAGCAAAGCCTCTGCAGGCCAACAGTGACTAGCCTGCCTCCTCACTGGGCAGGGAAGCCCTGAAAAAAGGCAGCAGCACAACAGAAACTCATAAATAAAATCCTAACTCGCTGGGAAAGACCATTGAGGAAAATAAAAAGGCTTTATGAGTTCTGCTGCAGCAGACTTAATGGTACCTGTCCAGCAGCTCTGAATGAACAACAGAGCTCACAGCTCAGCATTTAAGCTCCTATAAAGGACAGACTGTCTCCTCAAGCAGCTCCCCAACCCCTGTATATCTAGAGTCACCTCATGAAGGAGAGCTCAGACTGACATCAGGCAGGTATCCTTCAGGAACAAAGATAGCAGAAGAAGAAACTGGCAGCAACCCCTACTGTTCTGTAGCCGCTGCAGGTGATCCCCAGGCAAGCAGGGCCTGGAGTGGACCTCAGCAGCCCTACAGCAGAGGGGCCTGACTGTTAGAAGGAAAACTAAGAAACAGAAAGAAATAACTTCATCATCAACAAACTGGATGTCCACTCAGACACCCAATCTGAAAGTCAACAACTGCGAAGATGACAGGTGGATAAATACACAAAGATGGGAAGAAACCAGTGCAAAAAGGATGAAAACACTCGAAACCAGAACACCTCTCCTCCTACAAGGGATCATAACTCCTCACCAGCAAGTGAACAAGGCTGGATGGAGAATGAGTGTGATGAATTGACAGAATCAGGCATCAGTCTTCAGAAGTTGGGTAATAAAAAACTTCTGCGAGCTAAAAGAACATGTTCTAACCCAATGCAAAGAAACTAAGAACCTTAGAAAAAGATATGATGAAATGCTAACGAGAATAAACAACTTAGAGAGGAATATATGTGAATTGATGGAGCTGAAAAACAACACGAGAACTTCGTGAAGCATACACAAGTTTCAACAGCTGAATTGACCAAGCAGAAGAAAGGATATCAGAGGTCGAAGATCAACTCAATGAAATAAAATAAGAAGGCAAGATTAGTGAAACAAGGGTAAAAGGAATGAACAAAGTCTCCAAGAAATATGGGACTATGTGAAAAGACCTAATCTACATTTGATAGGTGTACCTGAATGTGACAGAGAGAATGAATCCAAGCTGGAAAATATTCTTCAGGATATTATCCAGGAAAATTTTCGCAACCTAGCAAGGCAGGCCAATATTCAAGTCCAGGAAATACAGAGAACACCACAAAGATATTCCTCAAGAAGAGCAACCCCAAGGCACATAATTGTCAGATTCACCAGGGTTGAAATGAAGGTGAAAATGCTAAAGGCAGCCAGATAGAAAGGTCGGGTTACCCACAAAGGGAAGCCCATCAGACTCACAGCAAATCTCTCGGCAGAAACCCTACAAGCCAGAAGAGAGTGGGGGCCAATATTCAACATCCTTAAAGAAAAGAACTTTCAACCCAGAATTTCATATCCAGCCAATCTAATCTTCATAAGTGAAGGAAAAATAAAATCCTTTGTGAACAAGCAAGTACTCAGAGATTTCGTCACCACCAGGTCTGTTTTACAAGAGATCCTGAAAGAGGCACTAAACATAGAAAGGAACAACCAGTACCAGCCACTCCAAAAACATACCAATTGGTAAAGAGCATCAACACAATGAAGAAACTGCATCAACTAACAGGCAAAACAGCCAGTCAGCATCGAAATGGCAGGATCAAACTCACACATAACAATATTAACCCTAAATGTAAATGGCCTAAATGCCCCATTCAAAAGACACAGACTGGCAAATTGGATAAAAAGCCAAAACCCATTGGTGTGCTCTATCCAGGAAATCCATCTCACATGCAAGGATACACAAAGGCTCAAAATAAAGGGATGGAGGAAAATTTACCAAGCAAATGGAGAGCAAAAAAAAGCAGGAGTTGCAATTCTCATCTCTGATAAAATAGATTTTAAACCAACAAAGATCAAAAGAGACAAAGAAGGACATTACATAATGGTAAAAGGATCAATGCAACAAGAAGAGCTAATTATCCTAAATATATATGCACCCAATACAGGAGCATCCAGATATATAAAGCAACTTGTTAATGACTTACAAAGAAACTGAGACTCCCACACAATAACAGTGGGAGACTTTAACACCCCATTGTCAATATTAGACAGATCAACGAGACAGAAAATTAACAAGGATATCCAGGACTTGAACTCAGACCTGGATCAAGCAAACCTAATAGACAGTTACAGAACTCTCCACCCCAAATCCACAGAATATACATTCTTCTCATCACCATGTCACAAATACTCTAAAATTGACCACATAATTGGAAGTAAATCACTCCTCAGTAAATGCAAAAGAATGGAAATCATAACAAACAGTCTCTCAGACCACAGTGCAATCAAGTTAGAACTCAGAATTCAGAAACTAACTCAGAACTGCACAGCTTCATGGAAACTGAACAACTGGCTCTTCAACGTTGACTGGATAAACAATGAAATGAAGGCAGAAATAAAGATGTTCTTTGAAACCAACGAGAACAAAGACACAACATACCAGAATCTCTGGGACACATTTAAAACAGTGTCTACAGGAAAATATATAGCAATAAATGCCCACATGAGAAGCAAGGACAGATCTAAAATCAACACCCTATCATCAAAATTGAAAGAGCTAGAGGAGCAAGATCAAAAAAACTCAAAACTTAGCAGAAGACAAGAAATAACGAAGATCAGAGCAGAACTGAAGGAGACAGAGACACAAAAACCCTTCAAAAAAATCAATAAATCCAGGAGCTGGTTTTTCAAAAAGATCAACAAAATAGACCACTATCCAGATTAATAAAAAAGAAAAGAGAAAATAATCAAATAGATGCAATAAAAAACAATAAAGGGCATATCACCACAGATTCCACAGAAATACAAACCATCATCAGAGATTATTACAAACATCTCCATGCACATAAACTAGTAAACCTGGAAGAAATGGATAAATTCCTGGACACTTGCATCCTCCCAAGCATAAACCAGGAAGAAGCTGAAATCCTGAAAGGACCAATAACAAGGTCTGAAGTTGAGGCAACAATTAAGAGCCTACCACCCAAAAAAAGCCCAGATCCAGACAGATTCACAGCCGAATTCTACCAGACATACAAAGAGGAGCTGGTACCATTCCTTCTGAAACTATTCCAAACAATCCAAAAGAGGGAATGCTTCCCAAATCATTTTATGAGGTCAACATCAACCTGATACCAAAATCCAGCAGAGACTGAGCAAGAAAAGAAAACTTCAGGCCAATATCCATGATGAACATAGATGCAAAAATCTTCAATAAAATACTGGCAAACAGATTGCAACAGCACATCAAAATGCTTATCCACCATGATCAGGTAGGATTCATCCTGGGGATGCAAGGCTGGTTCAACATACGCAAGTCTGTAAACATAATTCACCACATAAACAGAACCAAAGACAAAAACCACATGATTATCTCAATTGGTGCAGAGAAGGCTTTTGACAAAATTCAACAGACCTTTATGCTAAAAACCCATAATAAACTAGGTATTGATGGAATGTATCTCAAAATAATAAAAGCTATTTACGACAAACCAACAGCCAATATCATACTGAGTGGGCAAAAACTGGAAACATTCCCTTTGAAATCTGGCACTAGACAAAGATGCCCTCTCTCGCCACTCCTATTCAATATAGTACTGGAATTTCTAGCCAGAGCAATCAGGCAAGAAAAAGAAATAAAGGGTATTCAAATAGGAAAGGAGCAAGTCAAATTGTCTCTATTTGCAGATGACATGATTGTATATCTAGAAGACACCATCTTCTCAGCCCAAAATCTTCTGAAACTGATAAACAACTTCAGCAAAGTCTCAGGATACAAAATCAATTTGCAGGAACCAAAACCACAAGCATTCCTAAACACCAATAACAGACTTAAAGAGAGCCACATCAAGAACAAACTGCCATTCACAATTGCTACAAAGAGAATAAAATACTTAGGAATACAACTAACAAAGAATGTAAAGGACCTCTTCAAGGAGAACTACAAACTAGTGCCCAGCAAAATAAAAGAGGACACAAACAGATGGAGAAACATTCCATGTTCATGGTTAGGAAGAATCAATATCGTGAAAATGGCCATACTGCCCAAAGTAATTTACAGATTCAATGCTATCCTCATCAAGCTACCAATGACCTTCTTCACAAAACTGGAAAAAACCACCTTAAACTTCATATGGAACCAAAAGAGAGCCCACCCAAATCAATTCTAAGCAAAAAGAACAAAGAGGGAGGCATCACACTACCAGACTTCAAACTATACTACAAAGCTACAGTAATCAAAACAGCATGGTACTGGTACCAAAACAGAGGTATAGACCAATGGAACAGAACAGAGGCCTTGGAAGCAACACCACACATCTACAACCATCCCATCTTTGACAAATCTGACAAAAACAAGCAATGGGGAAAGGATTCCCCTGTTTAATAAATGGTGTTGGGAAAACTGGCTAGCCATGTGCAGAAGGCAGAAACTGGACCCCTTCCTGACACCTTACACTAAAATTAACTCCAGATGGATTGAAGACTTAAACACAACACCTAACATCATAAAAACCCTAGAAGAAAACCTAGGCAAAACTATTTAGGACATAGGCGTAGGCAAGGGCTTCATGACCAAAACACCAAAAGCATTGGCAACAAAAGCCAAAATAGACAAATGGGACCTAATCAACCTCTGCAGCTTCTGCACAGCAAAAGAAACAGTTATTAGAGAGAATTGGCAACCAACAGAATGGTAAAAAATTTTTGCAATCTACCCATCTGACAAAGGGCTGATATCCAGAATCTACAAAGAACTAAAACAGATTTACAAGAAAAAAACAAACAAGCCCATTCAAAAATGGGCAAAGGACATGAACAGACACTTTACAAAAGAAGACATACATGAGGCCAGCAAACATATGAAAAAATGCTCATCATTACTGGTCATTAGAGAAATGCAAATCAGAACTACATTGAGATACCATCTCATGCCAGTTAGAACGGTGATCATTAAAAAATCTGGAGACAACAGATGCTGGAGAGGACGTGGAGAAATAAAAACACTTTTACACTGTTGGTGGGAGTGTAAATTACTTCAGCCATTGTGGAAGACGGTGTGGCGATTCCTCAAGGACCTAGAAATAGAAATTCCATTTGACCCAGCAATTCCATTATTGGGTAAATATCCAAAGGATTATAAATCATTCTACTATAAGGACACACACACATTCATTGCAGCACTGCTTACAATATCAAAGACCTGGAACCAACCCAAATGCCCATCATTGATAGACTGACAAGGAAAATGTGGCACATATACACCATGGAATACTATGCAGCCATCAAAAACGATGAGTTCGTGTCCTTTTAGGGACATGGGTGAACCTGGAAACCATCATTCTCAGCAAACTGACACAAGAACAGAAAATCAAACACCACATGTTCTCACTCATAGGTGGGTGTTGAACAATGAGAACACATGGACACAGGGAGGGGGAGTATCACACACTGGGGTCTGTAGGGGGAAAATAGGGGAGGGACAGTGAGGGGTGGGGAGTTGAGGAGAGATAGCATGGGGAGAAATGCCAGATATAGGTGATGGGGGAGGAAGGCAGCACATCACACTGCCATGTGTGTACCTATGCAACAATCTTGCATGTTCTTCACATGTACCCCAAAACCTAAAATGCAATAAAATAAAATAAAAAAGAAAAATAAGAAAGATTAAAAGTCAACAATTTAGAGTTCTGGCTCGAGTATCTATAAATAGGAAAGAACAAATTTAGCCCAAAGAAATGAGAATAAAAGATATAAAAGTAAAACCAATCTGATAAAATGTGAAACACAATATAGAAAATACAGGAAATCAAAAATTTGATCTTTGAAAATATATCTCATATTGACAAATCCCCAAACGGCAAGTAACCAATATTACTAATGCAAAAGTAACAGAAGTATATATTATACAGATTTTTAAAAGATAAGGCAATATTAGAGATTAGACATAAATGGACTATTTGAATTCAATAGATAAATTTCTCAAAAACTGTATTTTACAAAGCTAAAAAATTTTAAAAATCCAAGTATTTCTACATTTATTAAAGAAGGTAAATTTCTTACTAAAACCCTTCTGTCAAGGCGCCAGTAAAAAGCCAGTTCCTTATGGCTTTACTATCAGATTCTTACAAACCACATGAATCAGGTGTAGGTTTTTCCAAAAGGTAGACGAAAGAGCGATGATTCCTAATTCTATTTTAAAAGCAAAATCCCTAACCTTGATTCCAAAGTCTTCAATGACATTCATTACAAGGCAGAAATATTACAGATCAACATTTCTCAAGAACAAACATGAAAAAGTTCCTGACAAAATAAGCAACTAGAATTGTATAAAGTGAATGCTATCACACTACAAGTGTGGTTTATTTTAGGTTTGCAAATGTGTTTTAGCAGTTAAAAGTCAACCATTTCATAGAAAATATTAAGAGAAATAAAGAATAAAAATCAAGTAAGGAAGAAAAAAGCATTGAAAAAATTCAGCCTTATTTATGGTAAACTCTTAGCAAACCAGGAATACAAGGGGAACTTCCTTAACTTTCTAAATAATGTCTACAGATTAAAAAACTTAGAGGAAACATTTTAACAATGAAATATCCAATGCTTTCCCCTGAGAGTGAGAATGAGACAAGGATTCTCACTATTCAATGCCAATTCTATATAACATCATACTGGATAGTCCAGTCACTGCAACAGTGCAAGAAATGAAGTAAGAAACAAAGGATTAGAAATGAAAGAAAACTGTCATTATCTGAAAACAACATGACTGTATACTGAGACAATGAAAAATAATATTTAGAGATAGTAAAATTAGTAATCAAATTCAACAAGTTTGCTGGAGATCAGGTTAACATTTTAAAATCAACTATTTACATATGGGAGGAAAAGATAAAAGAAAATATTTTAAAAGATGTAATTTACAATAACATTAAAAACCATAAAATATCTAGGAGTAAATACATTCCATATAAGACCTCTCCACAGAAAGTTTTAAAACATGCTGAGAGAAAATAAAGATAAAATAAAGAAAGAGACTTGTTTCTAGCTTTGATAGATTGCCTTGTTTTGCTCCTCTACTATAAATAACTAGAAAACTGGAAACAATATATGAAACAAATATTGGACAACAGACAGTACAGGTCCCTGAGGGAAAGAAATGAATAAAGAGAATTTGTTAAAGATAAATTTACATATATCAGCAGCTTACTTACATCCTTGCAAATACCATATAGCAAAATACTTTGTTTAATCAAATGCACTATTTGTAATAAGAAATAAAATTGGAATACTGACATTATCTTCTACAGTTAAGCACAGGTGGATCTATATGCTAGCAACTATATTATTTGATATATATTTAAAAGAACTGTATATGTTCACCAGAAAACATGCACTAGAATGTTAACAGCAGTAAAATTGCCCAAAACTGTACATCCTTAAATGCCCACTAATAGTAGAATACAGAAAGGAACTGCTGAATACTACAAAGCAATGAGAATAAGCAGTCTACAACTACAATCAACAACACGAATGCATGTCACAAATACAATGGTTGAATAAAAGAAACCTGACACCAAAATAGTAAAATATAATTTGATTGAATTTACAGAAAATAGAAAAATAGGCAAAACTAATCAGGAGGGAGTCTACATAGTGGTTATCACTGAGGATGGATAGTGAGGAGAGAACGACACAAAGGAGATTTCAATATCTGCAATGTTTTGCTTTCACATCTGGGCAAGGTTTACACTGGTGTATTCAATTAATGAATATTCATTGAGCTTTATGATATGTGCCACTTTCTGTATTTTACTTCAGTAACCTTAAAAAGATACATAGAGTTCTCCACACACGTTGACAGTTAAAATTTGCTCTAGTGAATTCAATGACAATTTAAATAATTGGACACTAAAATCTCTCAGCCTTGTCAAAGGCATGAAATTAACAACTACCTGCCTGACAAGGATCTGCTGTCAGTGTTTACTGAAGAACAAGAGAACTAATTCAGCATATGTCATAAATTCATTGAAATATTCTACCTTTTTATCTATTTGTCCTTCAGCTGAATGCTTAACCTAGCAGGATTTGGAATGGAATCAAGCTCATTTTATAGTTTTATTTTTGAAAGTTCTGTGAACAGTGGTATTTCCCCTGAAATTATGTGTGGTATTTGGCTCTTTTTGTTCCATAGCATGTTATATTCCTTTCCCAGAAACAACATCTTCCATCTTTTGGGGAATTAATCCTCCCCCACTAACAAAATGGCCATAGTGAAAAAGGCTGACAATACTAAGTATCAGCAAGAACGTAATCAACTGGAATTTTCATGCACTGTGGTCTGAATGGGAAACTGAGGAGGGATCAACTGTCTTGGGAGAAGTCAAAAAAATTTTCATAATGAATCCATTTGAATCATTATGGAGCTTCCAGTTTAGTAAAAGATACAGATAATACACAGAGTAAGAAAATATAGATTATGGCAGATAAGAATAAATGCTATATAAAAATATAGCATGGAAGAAGGAGAGGAAATGTTAAGGTTGGGGGATGTGTGATTTTAAAATATGGATAGGGGAAGGCTTTCCTGAGGTGCCATTGTACAAAAAACAAGGGAGATGAGGGAGTGGCTATGTGGATAGCCTGGAGGAGAGTGTTTTGGTAGAGAGAAGAATAAAGACAAAGACCCTGAGGTAGAACAATACTTGGGGTCAAGGACTAGGCAAGGAGGTCAGCTTGCTGGATAGAATCAATGAGTGGGCTGGTAACTCCAACACAAGATCTTAGAGCTAAGGAGGGGAACAGTAGGAGAGTCAATGTAATAAGGCCTTATAAGTATTGTGAAGGCTTTCTATTTTAGTAAAAACAAGCTGAGAAGCCATTGGAGGAATCTGAGCAAAGAGGTGAGATAATTTGCAAGGTATATTTTAAAAGTCTGGCTACTGTGTTAAGAATAGACTGTCTTGGAATCAGGGCAGAGAGACCACTTACAGGGCTCATGTAGAAATCTAAATCAAAGATAGAGAGAGGATGGTGGTTTGGTACAGGGGGCTGTCAGAGTATTAGCTGTGGAAGTAATGTGAGATAAACAAATTATTGATATTTTGGGACATAATGTGTTTTCTCTTTACCCACTGATATGATTTCTCTCTGTGTCCTCACCCAAATCTCAACTTGAATTGTAATAATCCCCAAGAGTTGTGGGCAGGACCAGTGGGAGGTAATTGAATCATGGGGGTGGGTTTTTTCTGTGCTGTTCTCCTGACAGTGCCTAAGTCTCTTGAGATCTGGTGGTTTTATAAAGGGGGGTTCCCCTGCACATGCCTGCTTGCCAGCCACGATGTAAGACATGTCTTTCCTTCTCGTTTGCCTTTTTCCATGATTGTGAGGCCTCCCCAGCTATGTGAAGTTGTGAGTCAGTCCGTTAAACTCCTTTTCTTTATAAATTAACCAGTCTCAGGTATATCTTTACTAGCAACGTGAGAAGAGACTAATACACAAACATATATAGCACATCTGGCAATCTTATTTCTTTGTGTGGAACAAATTTCTATCTGGTATAATCTTCCTTATGCCAAAAGAACTTATTGTTCCTTGTAGTTCCAGTCTAGGAGAGATAAATTCTCTCTTTTTTATTTAGAAAAGTCTTTATTTCATAGTAAGCTGTAAAAGGTATTTTGCATAATAGGGAATTCTAGATGGGCTTTTTCTCTTTGACAGTTTAAAGACATCTCTCCATCATTTTCTGGCAAACAAGCCATGCAAGGGTTCTGACATCAAGTCTGTAGTAATTATTTTTATTATCTTCATCGAATTATGGCAGTTGTGAACTTTGGAGTTAGGATGATAGAGTACCTCCAATTATAATCTCTAATGTTACAAAGAATTGCTGAATAAGACTGTTCAGATCAACAGCCTTTTACTATGTACTTCAAACATCATTTTTCTTATTTGTAAAATGCATATGTTATCTAGTTCAAGGAGTTTAATCAGGTATATTTTTTATTTATTTTTAAGTCTATAGTAATTCTTAACTTTGTTCCATTATATATAAGTGTCTTTTTCCTTCTGTTTCTTTTATGATTTTTTTCTTTATCACTGGTTTTCAGCAATTTTATTACAATGTAGTTAACCAGTGTGGTGTGGTTTTTCTCTGTGATGCTAGTAGTTTGCTAACATCTTTGAGTCTTGAATTTGTAGTTTTAACTGAATTGAGAAAAAATGTTGTCCATCATTTTACTTCATGTTTTCTGTTTTTCCATCTTTCATGAACTCAGATTAAATATATGTTAGCTATCATAGGTCAATGCTGCTCTGCTGACATTTTCACGCTTTTATTTTCTTTTCTGTGCTTTATTTTGGATAGTCTACTGGTATATCTTTATATTTCTTATTTGGTGTCTAATCTGTTGTAAGCTTTTAATTTTCATATCCTGTAATATGACCTAATATGTTTACTGTTGCAATTTCTATTGCTTAGAAACAAAATTATCCCAAGTAATTTACTACTCTGAAAAATATCTTCTGCATAGCTGACAGTATAGTCACCTTAAAATATATGTCTGGCCATAAAGTCTTACAGGATCTTGCCCTGTATTCCTTCTCTGACCTTCTCTCCTCTTCATCTCACACCTTCTATACTGTCCTTACAGCTCTCCCTGATTTCTTTGGTTTGCTAGACATTCTCTTGTCTTAGGTCATTTGTGGTGATGGGAGAAAACTCATTTCTGGAGTGTTCTTTCACTAGGTACTTGCCAGATTCACTTCTTTATCTCCTTCAAATCTCTGCTTAAACATCACCTTCTCAGTGATGTTTACACCAACCACTCTGTTAAGATTTTAGCACACAACTAAGCTTAACTTCTTTTCCACAGTACATTTTACCTCTAACAAATTGGATACATTTTCTTGTTTATCCTACTTAAATAATAAGAAAATGTATTTTCTCATGAGTCTGCTCCCACTATAATGTAAATTCCATCAGATTAAATCTTTAACCATCTTGTTTACCAGGGTATTCACTGCACAAAGAATAATATTTGGAATGTAATTGTTTCTCAATAAATACATGTTGTCATGTGTGAATAAATTAATTCCTCTATGGAAAATCCATTAGTAGTTGCTTATAAACCATAGAACATTAATGTTAAGATTGTTAGCAGATCAAGATTGTTTAGATAGATACTAGGTCTATCTTAAAGAGATTCATGCTGATCTCTTTCACCTCATTCTCTGTCAAGACTTCTTTGCTCTTTAAACTTATATCACACTACTCATAACTCCTTGCAGTCTGCCTCATCTTCCACGTCATGGCTGGAGGCACCATTTCCACATTCTGCTGTTGGCTTACTTGCAGGTGTCCTCTAATACTCACCTGATCATTGAAGCCCCTTATAACTGGCTTTCTTATTAGTCATGGTTTTACTTACTGTAATTGTGATGCAGAACTGAACTCCATGGTTTTTATTTCTCTTATTTTTTCATTGATATAACATATATTTACTAAACATAAGCTTTTTTTTTTTTTAACTCTCTCAGCTACGTGCTGTTGCTACAGAGATAAATAAACCAGTCTAGTTTCAAGAGCTCCTTTAAATCATTTGCAAGCTCCCAAAAGCTTTTAGAATAAGGTCCAAATCCTTGGCCCAACAGAAAAGGCATTTACATTCTCAGTCTGCCCTCCTTTCTCCTTCCCCTTTCAGTTCATTAGTGTATACCAGGTGCCCACTGTGCTCCAGTGATTCTAAAGTACTTCTTCTTTACTGTCTCATAGCTCTGTATTATTATTAGTGCCATTTTATTTCAAATTTTTTCTTTTCATTAAAAGTAATCTAACCAACTTTGAGCTCTAGTTAAAAGTTTGTAAGTGTGGTAGTGTGGGGACAGAGGGTTAATACTGTAAGACAGACATACAGTCAGGCCTAACAGGAAACAGCTTCCTTCAAGGGCTATAGTTGCTGCTGTCTCAGTGTCTTTTTTTTCTAGAAATTTCTTTCGGCTTTCCTCTCTTCTTCACCTGAAAGCTTTCTCTGCTTACTTACGGTTTCTGATCCTACAGCATGCCGCCTTATATACAATATTGACTCATTTTTTTTTTTTTTTATCTTTGTAGTCTACTTCAGCCCCAGCATGGAGCAACTTAGCAGAGCAGCTAGCCATCACCATAGGCATACCATCTTTTTCAGTACAGTATTTTTGTTCATATTCTTGAAAAATGATCTGACTCAGCCCTACCTATTGATAGGTTCATTGTGGGTCAGGGCAGCTATGGCAATAGGGAGGGAATCAGATGCTCTGCAAGGTATAGGCATGGTGGGTTAGATGAGAATAAAAGTCTGGTATACTTGGTAAATGTGAGTAGACTGCATTCTCAGTATTTAAACCTACCTCCTACTTTTGGCTTATTGAAAAGAACGTATGTGAGGAGGTGGATCCAAGCTGGTCGAAATAGGAACAGCTCTGGAGAGCAGTTTCCAGCGAGAACAATGCAGAAGGAGAGTGATCACATTTCCCAATGAGTTATTACTGCCCAAGACCAGGGTTGAAAAGCGCCACAAGTTTCCAGCATGGCTGTTTCAGCCAGCTCAGTCAGTCTCTAAAAACTCACACAAATCTGGGCAGCCATTTCAACTGGTGCCTGGAATGCCTGTGAGACAGAACCGCCCATCTAGCTGAAAAAAAGGAGGCTGAAACAGGGACCAGGTGATCTAGCTTGGCAGATCTCACCCCCACAAAGACCAGCAATCTGAAACACTCTGAATTTAGAGTTTCACAGCACACGCAGCTGGATCCGGGATGGTCCAGCTCTGTGGGCAGAAGGGCATTCACCATTACTGAGGCAGTCCACCACTACTGAAGCAGTCCACCCTCACCAAGGCAATCCACCATTATCGAGGCAGTCCACCATTACTGAGGCAATCCACTATTACTGAGGCAGTGAGCCATTACTGAGGCAGACCACCATTACTGAGGCAGTTCTAACTATAAACAAAACTGCAAGGAAGTTCACAGAGAAGCTGGGCAGAGCCCACAGCAACTTAGCAATGCCTCTGCTGGCAGACTGTGACTAAGTTACCTCCTTGATGGGCAGGGCATCTCTGAAAAAAGGCAGCAGCACATCAGGAACTTATAAACAAATCCCCACCTTCACAGGACAGAGCACCTGGAAAAAAAGGTGGTTATGAATTCTGTTGCAGCAGACTTAAACGTACCAGCCCAGAAGCTCTGAATGGAACAATGGAGCTCACAGTTCAGCACTTGAGCTCTGAAAAGGGACAGACTGTCTCCTCAAGAAGCTCCATGACCCCTGTGTATCCAAAGAGTCACCACATAAAGGAGAGCTCAGGCTGACATCTGGCAGGTATCCTTCTGGGACAAAGATAACAGAAGAAGAAACTGGCAGAAACCCTTACTGTTCTGTAGCCACTGCAGGTGATCCCCAGGCAAGAAGAGTCTGGAGTGGACCTCCAGCAGTCTTATAGCAGAGGTGCCTGACTGTTAGAAGGAAAACTAAAAAACAGAAATAACTTCATCATCAATAAAAAGGACATCTACTCAGAGACCCCATCCAAAAGTCACCAACTACAAAGATCACAGTAGATAAATTCACAAAGATGAGAAGAAACCAGCACAAAAAGGATGAAAACACCCAAAACCAGAATGCCTCTCCTCCTACAAGGGATCACAACTCCTCACTAGCAAGAGAACAAATCTGGATGGAGAATGAATCTGATGAATTGGCAGAAACAGGCTTCAGAAGGTGGGTAATAACAAACTTCTCTGAGCTAAAAGAACATGTTCTAACCCAATGCAAAGAAACTAAGCACCTTGAAAAAAGGTTTGACGAAATGCTAATGAGAATAAACAGCTTAGAGAAGAATATAAATCACTTGATGGAGCTGAAAAACACAAGAACTTTGCAAAGCATACAGAAGTTTCAATAGCTAAATTGACCAAGCAGAAGAAAGGATATCAGATTGAAGATCAACTCAATGAAACAAAACGAGAAGACAAGATTAGAGAAGAAAGAGTAAAAAGAAATGAACAAAGCCTCCAAGAAATATGGGATTATGTGAAAAGATCTAGCCTACATTTGATAAGTGTATCTGAATGTGATGGAGAGAATGAATCCAAGCCAGAAAAGATATTATCCAGGAGAATTTCTTCAACCTAGGAAGGCAGGCCAATATTCAAGTCCAGGAAATACAAAGAAAACCACGAAGATACTCATTAAGAAGAGCAACCCCAAGGCACATAATCATCAGATTCACCAGGGTTGAAATGAAGGTGAAAATACTAAGGGCAGCCAGAGAGAAAGGTCAGGTTATCCACAAAGGGAAGCCCATCAAACTCACAGCAGATCTCCACTGTGAATATTAGACAGATAAATGAGACAGAACTTTAACAAGGATATCCAGGACTTGAATTCAGATCTGGCCCAAGCAAACCTAATAGACATATACAGAACTCTCCACCACAGATCCACAGAATATACATTCTTCTCAGCACCACATCACACCTACTCTAAAATTGACCACATAATTAATTGGAAGTAGATCACTCCTCAGCAAATGCAAAAGAACAGAAGTCACAAAAAAACATTCTCTCAGACCACAGTGCAATCAAATTAGAACTCAGCAATAAGAAATGAACTCAGAACTGCACAACTTCATGGAAACTGAACAACTGGCTCTTGAATGTTGATAATGAAATGAAGGCAGAAATAAAGATGTTCTTTGAAACCAACAAGAGCAAAGACACAATGTACCAGAATCTCTGGGACACATTTAAAGCAGTGACTAGAGGAAAATATATAGCAATAAATGTCCACATGAGAAGCAAGGCAAGATCTAAAATCGACACCCTATCATCAAAATTGAAAGAGCTAGAGGAGCAAGATCAAAAACACTCAAAAGCTAGCAGAAGACAAGAAATCAGAGCAGAACTGAAGAAGATAAAGACATTAAAAACCCTTCAAAAAATCAATAAATCCAGAGTTGGTTTTTTGAAAACATCAACAAAATAGACAAACTGCTAGCCAGATAAATACAAAAGCAAAGAGAGAATAATCAAATAGATGCAATAAAAAACGATAAAGAGGATATCATGACCGATTCCACAGAAATACAAACTACCATCAGAGATTACTACAAACAACTCTATGCACATAAACTGGTAAACCTGGAAGAAATGGATAAATTCCTGGACACTTGCACCCTCCCAAGCCTAAACCAGGAAGAAGTTGAAACCCTGAATAAAGATCAACAACAAGGGCTGAAGTTGAGGCAGCAATTAATAGCCTATGAACCAAAAAAGCCCAAGTCCAGTTGGGTTCACAGCTGAATTCTACCAAACACACAAAGAGGAGCTGGTACCACTTCTTCTGAAACTATTCCAAACAAACCAAAAAGAGGGAATCCTTCCCAAATCATATTATGAGACCAACGTCTTCCTCATACCAAAATGTGGCAGAAACTCAACAAAAAAGAAAACTTCAGGCCAGTATCCGTCATGAACATAGATGCAAAAATCTTTAATAAAATACTGGCAAACCGATTGCAACAGCACATCAGAAAGCTTACCCATCATGATCAAGTAGGCTTCATCCCGGAGATGCAAGGCTGGTTCAACAAACGCAAGTCTATAAACGTAATCCACCACATAAACAGAACCAAAGACAAAAACCACATGATTATCTCAATAGATGCAGATAAGGCCTTTGACAAAATTCAACAGCCCTTTATGCTAAAAACTCTCAATAAACTAGGTATGACAGAACTTATCTCAAAATGGTAAAAGCTATTTATGACAAACCCACAGTCAGTATCATACTGAATGGGCACAAACTGTAAGCATTCTCTTTGTAATCTGGCACTAGTCAAGGATTCCCTCTCTCACAACTCCTATTCAATATAGTATTGGAAGTTCTAGCCAGAGCAATCAGGCAAAAAAAAAAAAAAAAAGAAAAGAAATAAACGGTATTCAATTAGGAAAGGAGGAAGTCAAATTGTCTCTATTTGCAGATGACATGATTGTATATTTAGAAGACCCCATTGTCTCAGCACAAAATCTTCTGAAATTGATAAGCAATTTCAGCAAAGTCTCAGCATACAAAATCAGTGTGCAAAAATCACAACCATTCCAATACACCAACAACAGACTTAAAGACAGCCAAATCAAGAACAAACTGCCATTCACAATTGCTACAAAGAGAATAAAATACCTAGGAATACAACTAACAAAGGATGTAAAGGACCTCTTCAAGGAGAACTACAAACCGCTGCTCAAGGAAATAAGAGAAGACACAGATGGAGAAACATTCCATGCTCATGGTTAGGAAGAATCAGTATCTTGAAAATGGCCATACTGCCCAAAGTAATTTATACATTCAGTGCTATCCCCATCAAGCTAACTACGACCCTTTTCACAGAACTGGAAAAAAACACCTTAAACTTTATATGGAACCAAAAGAGAGCCCACATAGCCAAGTCAATTCTAAGCAAAAAGAACAAAGCTGAAAGCATCATGCTACCTGACTTCAAATTATACTACAAGGCTACAGTAATCAAAACAGCATGGTACTGGTACCAAAACAGAGGTATAGACCAATGGAACAGAACAGAGGCCTCAGAGGCAACACCACACATCTACAACCATCTGATCTTTGACAAACCTGACAAAAACAAGCAATGGGGAAAGGATTCCCCTGTTTAATAAATGGTGTTGGGAAAACTGGCTAGCCATGTGCAGAAGGCAGAAACTGGACCCCTTCCTGACACCTTACACTAAAATTAACTCCAGATGGATTAAAGACTTAAACATAGGACCTAAAACCATAAAAACTCTAGAAGAAAACCTAGGCAAAACCATTCAGAACATAGGCATAGGCAAGGATTTCATGACTAAAATACCAAAAGCATTGGCAGCAAAAGCCAAAATAGACAAATGGGATCTAATTAAACTCCAGAGCTTCTGTACAGCAAAAGAAACAATCATTAGAGTGAACCGGCAACCAACAGAAAGGGAAAGAATTTTTCAATCTACTCATTTGACAAAGGGATAATATCCAGAATCTACAAATAACTAAAGCAGATTTACAGTAAAAACATACAAACAAACCCATTCAAAAGTGGGCAAAGGACATGAACAGACATTTTGCAAAAGAAGACATGTATGAGGCCAACAAATATATGAAAAAATGCTCATCATCACTGATCATTAGAGAAATGCAAATCAAACCACACTGAGATACCATCTCATGCAAATTAATGGTGATCATTAAAAAATCTGGAGATAACAGATGCTGGAGAGGATGTGGAGAAATAGGTAGACTTCTATACTGTTGATGGGAGTATAAATTAGTTCAACCATTGTGGAAGACAGTGTGGCAATTTCTCAAGGACCCAGCAATAGAAATTCCATTTGACCCAGCAACCCCATTCTGGGTATATCCAAAGGATTATAAAACGTTCTATTATGAAGACAAATGTACATGTATGTTCATTGTGGCACTGTGTACAATAGCAAAGACTTGGAACCAACCCAAATGCCCATCAATGCGAGACTGGACAAGGAAAATATGGCACATATACACCATGGAATATTATGCAGCCATAAAAAACGATGAGTTTGTGTCCTTTGTAGGGACATGGATGAATCTGGAAACCATCATTCTCAGCAAACTGACACACAAACAGAAAATCAAACACCACTATTCCCACTCACAGGTGGGTGTTGAACAATGAGAACACACGGACACGGAGGGGGAATAGCACACATTGGGGTCTGTTGGAAGGGAATAGGGGGAGGGACAGCAGGTGGTAGGGAGGTTGTGGAGAGATAACATGGGGGAGCAATGCCAGATATAGGTTAATGGGGGGAATGGAGGCAGCAAACCACATTGACATGTATGTACTTATGCAACAATCCTACATGTTCTGCACATGTACCACAAAACCTAAAGTGCAATAAAATATATATATTAAAAAAAAAGAAAGAAAAGAACATACATATTTATGGGGAATTAGACATATAGCCAGATCTCAGTTCTACCACTTCTTTCCATGGTAGCTTTGACTGACTTACTCAAGTTCCTGTTTTCTCAATTATGAAATGTGGATAATAACTGTATCATACAAGGTTATTGTGAAGATTAAACGAGAAAAGATTATAAAGTGCCTTGTAGTGGACTGAACACATCATAGGCTAATCCAAATGTTAAATTTCTTTTTATGCATAAATTTCAATTCTAGTATCATTTTATCTTGTAATACTTCTGAAATTACTTTCCAATACTACACAGAAAATGTAAGTCACTCCTTTCTGTGTGTTATTACCTACTTCTTCTTATTTATTATCCTAATTTATTAAATTAATTCATTAAAGAATAATTTACTAAACTGTTATTGTAATTTCTGTGGTTTTTTTCCTCTAGCATATGGAAAGAAATTTGAATACAGGGACTTTTTCTGTTTATCTGAGCATCCCCATTGCTAACACATTGTTTAGCATGTAGTAGGAATTCAATAAATACTTTTAAAATAAATGCATAGATAAATAAACGAGGGGCAGTGGACTCAAGCAAGTCACTTTGCAGAGTAATGCCACTGGACATAAATGAGTCTAACAAATCTCTTCCATCCACTTTTAAATAAAGCAGCTTGAAAGACCAGGCAGGATTCTTTTTTTTTTTTTTTTTTTTGAGCGGACCAAGTATTGCTCCATCGCCCCAGGTGGAGTGCAGTGGCATGATCTTGGCTCACTGCAACCTCCGCCTCCTGGGTTCAAGTGATCCTCCTGCCTCAGTCTCCTGACTAGCTGGTATTACAGCCGCAAGCAACCACACCTGGCTAATTTTTGTATTTTTAGTAGAGACAGGGTTTCACTATGTTGGCCAGGCTGTTCTCAAACTCCTGACCTTATGATCCACCTGCCTTAGCCTCCTAAAGTGCTGGGATTATAGGCATGAGCCACCCTGCCTGGCCCAGGATAGATTCTTAATTCACAAACAGAAGAACAGCTTCTTTCTACCAATGGCATCACATTTGTTTGAAAATATGTTTCTTTCAAATGTAAGCCTAGGAGAAAAGAGTCTAAGAGGAAAGCTCCTTAGGCTGTGACTAAAAAATGGTAACTTGAAATCGTGAACCAGGCGACATGTCAACTGAAGATAAAATGCCTAGACTTTCTGTACTCATGGGGGAGGACATTTTTAAAAACATGGAGGCTCTTTAAGTGTGAACTTCGCCTTTTTACATTTCAAAAATCCTTTAATCCTCCAGAGGTGTCTATTTTTTAAAAAAGTTTTTATTGCATTCCTGTACTATATAAAACTTGCTAGTGTCCTAAAGAAAGATGAATTAGTGCATTTTCCTAACTGAAAATCCTAAAATGAAGAGCAATCATGACCGTACACCAGGGTTTCTCAACCAGCACTACAGACCTTTAGGGCTGGATAATTCTTGTTGCAGAGGCCTGTGCTGTGAGTTGCAATATGTTTAGCAGCATCCCTGGCCTCTGCTCGCTAAGTGCCAGTAGCACATCCCACACTCACCCCCAGTTACACCAACCAAAAATGTCTTCAGACACTGCCAAATGTCTCCTGGGGGCAAAATTGTTACCATTTGAGAATGACTGCCATATATCTTTAATAGACATTATTTTTTAGTACTCTCGATCTTTCTTCTTCTCAGTATACTAGCTCACATTTTTTTGTGTAAAATACGTCTTAAGATAGTATCTAGTCTCTTATACGATTTTCTAGGGATATAGCACCTCTATCACCTCAGACCAATGGCAATGTAATATAATATTGGCCATATTACTGAAGGATACATACGTTATCAGGAGTTTTGACAGGAATAGATTTTGACAATGTGATTGGAAAAGGGCATGTAGCCACAGCCTTCAAGGAATAGGAGAGATTTATGTAGGGGCAGAAGATTACTAAAACAAGGAAGGTGTGTCAATGGTATTGTGTAATGACACGAGAGTCAAAGCTGGTATGATGTAAGAAAA
The DNA here is from genome assembly GCA_036589455.1 of Ateles fusciceps. Classification (NCBI taxonomy): domain Eukaryota; kingdom Metazoa; phylum Chordata; class Mammalia; order Primates; family Atelidae; genus Ateles; species Ateles fusciceps. The sequence continues at coordinate 4,076,878 of JAZHEH010000479.1, read as the reverse complement.
TGCAGGAAAATAATACGGATGAGGCAATGAGGACCCTTCACTTCCAGGTTTAAAGGTAAGAGAGGTATGGGAGAGAAAGCCAATGTGGAAATAATCCTCAGAGGAGGGACAGCTTTAAGTTACAAAAGGAGTGCAGTGAAAGATTCAGAAGATGGGTTAATGTGGAAGATGGTGTCAGAAAAACAAATGTGCACAGCTATATGGGAATTACTGTCTGAAGGAGTAGGGATGGCTGGGGAAGCCTGGGCTTCCTGTGGTGACATATGTAAATAGGAATTAAAGAGTACTTTATTAACAACAGAAATTTATTTCTCACAGCTTTGGAGGCTGGGAAGTCTAAGATCAAGGCACCAGTATTTGGCGTCTGGTGTGGTTTCTTGCTGAGTCCTCCTCACATGGCAGAAGAGATGAAAAAGCAAAAGGGACAAAAAGGGAAAATGAGACAAATGCTGTATCTTCATATGGGAGAAGGATGGGAGGGGAAAAGGGCAAGTTAGTTTTCTCAAACCATATTACAAGGGTATTCTGTAGGCCATTCTTGTGTGGCTATAAAGGCATACCTGAGGCTAGGTAATTTATAAAGGAAAGAGTTTCATTTGGCTCATGTTTTTTTTTTTCTGCAGACTGTATAAGCATGGCACCAACATCAGCTCAGCTTCTGGTGAGGACCTCAGGAAGCTTACAATCACTGCAGAAGACATGATGGGAGCAGGTACATCACATGGTAAGAACGAGAGCAAAAGAGAGAGGGGGAGGTACCACAGACTTTTGAACAGCTAGATGTCCCATGAACTCACTTATCCCCAAGGGAATGGTGCTGAGCCATTCATGAGGAACCTGCTCCCCATGATCCACCCAATCACCTCTCACCAGGCCCCACCTCCAACACTAGGGATTATATTTCAATATGAGATTTGGAGGAGACACACATCCAAATGATATCAGGCACTAATCCCATTTATGAGGGCCCTACTCTCATGACTTAGTCACTCCATAAAGGCCTTACCTCTTAACACTATTGCATTGACCCTTAAGTTTCAGCGTATGAATTTTGAGGGGACACATACATTTAAACCACTGTGTAAGAGAGGAGGCAATTTATAGAATCCCTACTGATATCTATGGACACCATTCATATTATTGTCATTGCAGCTCCTTGACCACTTTATTTCCCAGGAACATTTTCCTTCACCCCAACTCAGCCACTCCAACCCATGAATACATTCTATTACTATGTAACTAACGATAATTAAAACCTCTCTATTGGCTGAATTTCAAGCACCATATTTTTAAACTCCACTTCTGTCTAGCTCATTTCTTCTACTTCTCTAATTCCAACAATTATTCAACCAATTAAGTAACATAAAATCAATTCAATTATTAATGCTTCACTGTCCCTTACCTCTTCAAGTCTTCTTTTCCCCTCCAGACCTTGATCTAATATCATGGCCAGTCATTATAATCACACCTTGTTTATATCCTCCACTTCTTGCTCCTTTCTCATTTTGCTGCATCCACTTTTCTAAGCCAAAACAAAAGTTGAATCTAAGTAACAACCTATTTGATAAATGCCCATTATATTTTTCTAGTTGATTTGTTTTTCCACCCTCTTAGATAACTATTTAATATTTTTCTCTCAAATTTCAACATTTTTCCCCATTGCCATGCTCAGCTGGTGAGTTTCCCTCCAATTTTACTATAAAAATAGTAAAAATAGTCAAGACAGAACTTCCAGACTTTCCCACCGTCACATTTTTACCCCTGCCTATTTTGTTGCCCAAGAATCTGCTACCTCTTCTCTTTCTACAGATATAACATCAGTGATCCTAGGAACCCTACACTTCAGCACTAAACCACACATCTTTCTTCTACTTAAGGATATTTTCACAGCAAATCCTCTTTGTTAGTTCAGCATTAGTTTTGTCCATCACTACTGGATCTTCCTTGTAAGTCAAGAAACAAGCTATTACTTTTATCTTTAAAAAAATTCTCTTTTGCCATTACTTCTCCTTTCAGCCTACTGCAACATCTCTTCCCTTCTATCTAAAGAAAAATCTCTTGTGTTCTGTATACTTGCTTTCCCCCAACTTTCCTACTCTTATTCTATCCTAAATCCATTCTAACCTCTTATGTTTTAAAACTTCACTCATCAAGTTCACTGATGAATTCTATGGTGCTAACTGCAAAAGTAGTTCTTTGTACTCATTGTACTTGACCTAGCAACAGTGTTTGAGACAGCTGGTTATTCTCTGCTCTCTCTTTCTGAAACACTCTATTGGTTTTTCTTCTACTTCTCTAGCTTTTCCTTTTTAATCTCTTTAATTGGTTCCTTCTATTTCAACATCTTATTATTGCAAGAATATCCCAGGGCTTAGTTCCTAGACCTCTTTTCTTTCCAATTTATGCCCATTTTCTCAGTGACCTAATCCAGAATCATGGCTCTAGATATAAACTACACAATGGTTATTCTCAAGTTTACATTGCTCGTATTAACTGCAGACTCATGTAACCATCTGTCTACTCAAGATCAAATTTACATGACCAAAAATTGATTTCTTTTTATATCTCAGCAAATGACAACTCCATTCTTCTAGTCATTCAAGAGTCATCCTTGAGTCCTCCCTTTCTCTTATGTTCCATAACAAATGTATCAGCATATCCAGAAGCATTCCTCACCAACACCACCACTAACATTTTAGTTCAAACCATTATGATATCTGACAGCAATATTGCAATAGCATCCTGACTGGTTTCCTTTGTCTTAACATCTGCCACCTATAGTCTATTCTCAATATAACATCCAATGATCTTGTTCAAACCTAAATCAGATTACACGTCTCCTTTGCTCAAACCCTCCCAATAGATTTCACACTGACTGCTAGAAAAAGCCTAAATTCTTAGTAAGTACTGAAAGGCTTACACAATCTACTTCTTTGCTTGACCCATTTTCTTCTTTGCTCTCATCTCCTACTATTTGCTAAATCAGCAGTCTCCAGACTTTTTGGCACCAAGGATGGGTTTTGTGGAAGACAATTTTTCCAGGGATGGAGGATTGGAGGGGATCGTTTCAGGATGATTCATGTATATTTACCGTTAGATTCTCACAAGGAACATGCAACCTAGATCCCTCATGTGAAATTCACAATAGGGTTTGCACTCCTATGAGAATCTAATGATGTAGCTGATCTGATAGGAGGCTGAGCTCAGGCAGTAATGCTCGCTGACCTGCCACTCACCTCCTTCTGTGTGGCCCTGTTACTAACAGACCATGGACTGGTACTGCTATGAAGCCTTGGGGTTGGGGACTCCTGCTCTAAGTTACTCATGACCAACCATGTAAGTCCCCTGCTGTCCTCTAAATATGCCAGTCAAGCACCTTCAAACTTACTATGTCCTCTTGAGCATTCATCGCTTCCATGATCACTGCATGACTCTCTCCCTAACCTTCTCTAGGCTATTTACATCACCTAACGCTATCCCTGACTTTACTAAGTCAAATTGCCTCTCTCCTCAAAATCTTCCTCATTTCTTTTCTTTGCTTTAATTTTTCCTTATCACATATTACAATTTGTTATCCTATAAATTTGTTTGACTAGTTTATTATTTATTTCTGTCTTCTAGAATGCTAAATGAATACTGGCTCATAACGATACATTTTTCTTAGGTTTAGTTTGGGTTAATATTTTTATCGGTAATAGAAAGTGATCTGAAAAGTGAAGCTGGTATTGCTGGAAAAACCAAGGAAAAAGAACACCACTTGTGATGCCAAGATTTTAAATTTGCCATCAGACTTACAAATTCTACTTAAAAATACCATTGTGCATGTCATCATCGTGGAAGGCTTATTTTATAAGTGATTTATGCTGTCACCTTCCTAACAGTATGGCAAAGTTAAATGCAGGAAGAAATCATGTAGGAAGAGAGAGATTTAGAAATGTATGTTAATAATAAAGATGTATTTTTAGCTAACATTTTAAATAAAGTAAAATAGAAATTGAAAGAAACAGAAAAGGAAGGCAAGCAATATGCTTTAACTGGCTCTTACATAAATAAAACAAGTTGTAGATTTTGAAAAGCCACAGAAGCAATAGAGCCTGAAAGCAGTTTGCACTGATTCGAATCATCGTCTTAATTACTTAAAAACAAATATTTAGAAAATAGCTGAAAGCCAAGAATGAACATCTAACTGGAAGAGCTACGAGTTCAACCACAAGCTCTTTCTATGTATATAAATAGATAAAATGTGTACATATAATCCTATGTAACAAATATAAAGGGAAGCTAAAATCGTATGTCTTTTATTTTTATATGTCTCCTTATGATTTATATTATAAAATATACTATGGGTGCTATAAAAGAGTACAAGAAGTGAATGTGCTGCACTTAAAAAAAGTAACAGCAAAATATTATATTATTATGATAAAGAATGAGATAGTTGAGAAAATGAGTATGACAAGAGAAGTGACCCAAAGAGCAAGTCTTCTGACATTAAAAGCTTGGGAAATACGGAAAACCTGGTAATGAAGACAAAAAAAAAAAAAAAATCACCCAAAACGTTAAGAAAAATCCCGTGGTCTCTGTTCAGAAAAAGGTGTTTTTGTTTGCTTTTGTTTTTTTGTAAAAAGATCAGTGATCAAGTGTGTGAAATACTGTAGTTAGTTCATGGAAGATGAGGATTAAAAACTTACATTTAGCAAAACAGAGATGAGTAAAAGCTGTAGAGTTTGAGAGCCAGATTAGAGTAAAACTCCAGAGAGGATCTGGGAGAGATACTGGAGAAAGTAATGAGTTTGGCTTCACGAGGAAGGTGAAAAATACACTGGTTTGTAAAAAAGAAGTTATTGTCCAGAGGTTTTTGTTTGTTTTGTTTTGTTTGTAAGATGGGGGTAATAAAAGCAAACCTCTAAGCTGATGAAAAAGATACAGGAGGAATGAAACAAAACAAAAATCTTAATGCAGGATGGAAAAAGAAGACTGTCTGGGTCAATGCTGATGAACAGAAAGAAGGGGGATATGCAAATAGGGAAGCGTGAGGTTTTGTTTAGGTCACTGAAAGATCATTAACAGTAATACAAAAGAAGCCAGAATATCTGAGTATAGAAATAGGCAGGTTAATAGACGTAGTGATAGAAATGTGTGTTTTTGAAATGGTTTGCTTGATTTCCCCTCCAAGAAAATGTAATCTGTGCTTCTTAAAAAACCCCTTAGTACAACCTTTATAACTTTATACTAATGCATCCTGTTTTATTTCTGTGCCTTTATGTGTGATTTTGTATTTTCCATAAGAATTTAGAAGTACCTTCTATAAGTGAACGTTTTTAATCAATCAGACATTCCTCTCTAAAATACTATTACTTAAGGCAAATGGCACAGGAGACAACTGGTCTATTCAGTTAGCTGGCTTAAAATAAAATGGAATCTAAGGAGACAAAATAATCAAATTCCAAAATGATTGATTTGCTTCTGGCCAAGATGGAGTACCAAGATTGGCCTTACCCTCCCAAATGAAATAACTAAATAAACTGAACAAACTATATGAAACAATTGCTTTCAAGACTTTAAACATCAGGCAACAAGAGAGTTTTCCTTGAGAGAGGCCAAACAAATGTGATGAATCCTGTAATTTACCCAGATTAATGTCTCAGGATAGTTGTTAGGCCTGACGGCAGGGAGGGTGAATTAAGGCAGACTACCACAGCCGAAGAGACAGAATTGGGAGTCTGAATAAGGCAAAGCAACTAGCTCACAGAGCAAAGTGCTAGAGATGAGAAGTTTGCAGAGAGAGATTACTCCAGAGACAGGCACAAGGTCCTCCTAATGTACTCAGCTGGGAACTTAAACGTACAACCCTGTGAGGAAACTGTTCAAGGCCAGTAAAAAATAAATGCCTGATTGAGTTAAATTGAAAATGACAATTAAAATTTTCATGAGTTTAAGAAGTGAAAGACTGAGCATATTTAATAGAGATAGAAGATATATTTTTAAAAGATGTAAATCAAATTTCTAGAAAGAAAAACTGTAATGTCTAAGATGAGAAATACAATGAAGAAAATTAATGGTAGATTGAACATTGTGGAAGAAACAATTAGAGGACTTAATGGTACAGCAATAGAAAATATCCTTTGTAAAACACAAAGAAAAAAATGACTGAAAAAAAATGAAAAGGGAATTAGTGAGTTATGGGAAAACTTAAAGCAGCCAAATTATATACATAATTATATTTATCAAAGTAAGATAAATATATAATTATATTTATCAAAGTAAGATAAATATATAATTATATTTATCAAAGTAAGATAAATATATAATTATATTTATCAAAGTAAGATAAATATATATAATTATATTTATCAAAGAGGAGACATAAAATTATTTGAAGTATTCAAAGACAGCAGACAAATTTTCAAATTTGAATACAATTTTAAACCCACAGATCCATGAAGCACAACAAACCTCAAACTTAAGAAACAAAGAAACTACATCAAGTCACATTATTAAAAACATTACTTAAAACCAGTGATAAAGAATTTTAAAAGACCCCAGAGAAAACAGGACCTGCTACAAATAGAGGGGGAAAAAATGATGACAGCAGATTTCTTATTAGAAACAACTGAAGCTAGAAGGCAGTAATACACATTTTTGAGATAAACTGTCAATATTAGACAAATCAATGAGACAGAAAATCAACAAAGATATCCAGGACTTGAACTAAGATCTGGACCAAGCAGACCAAATAGACATTGACAGAACTCTCAATCCCAAATGCACAGAATATATATTCTTCTCAGCACCACATCACACTTATTTTAAAATTGACCACAAAATTGAAAGTAAAACACTCTTCAGAAAATGAAAAAGAAAGGAAATCATAACAAATAGTCTCTCAGACCACAGTGCAATCAAATTAGAACTCAGGATTAAGAAAGTCACTCGAAACTGCACACCTACTTGGAAACTGAACAACCTGTTCCTGGATGACTACTGGATAAAAAAATGAAATGAAGGCAGAAATAAAGATGTTCTTTGAAACCAATGAGAATGAAGACACAACATACTAGAATCTCTGGGATACATTTAAAGCAGCGTGTAGAGGAAAATTTATAGCACTAAATGCCCACAAGAGAAATGAGGAAAGATCTAAAATCGACAACCTCACATCACAATTAAAAGAACTAGAGGAGCAAGAACAAACAAATTCAAAAGCTAGCAGAAGACAAAAAAATAACTCAGATCAGAGCAGAACTAAGGAGACAGAGACATGAAAAACCCTTCAAAAAACCAGTGAATCCAGGAGCTGGTTTTTTGAAAAGATCCACAAACTAGATCACCAGCCAGACTAATATACAAGACAGAAGAATCAAATAGATGCAATAAAAAATGATAAAGGATATATCACCACAAATCTCACAGAAATACAAACTACCATCAGAGAATACTCTGAATACCTCTATGCAAACAAACCAGAAAATCTAGAAGAAATGGATAAATTCCTGGACACTTACTTACACCCTCCAAAGAATAAACCAGGAAGAAGTCGAATCCCTGAATAGATCAATAACAAGGTCTGAAATTGAGGCAGCAATTAATAGCCTACCAACCAAAAAACGTCCAGGAGCAGATGGGTTCACAGCCAAATTCTACCAGAGGTACAAAGAGGAGCTGGTACCATTCCTTTTCAAACTATTCCAAACAATAGGAAAAGAGAGAATCCTCCCTAGCTCATTGTATGAGACCAGCATCATCCTGACACCAAAACCTGGCAGGGACACAACTAAAAAAGAAAATGTCAGGCCAATATCCCCGATGAAAATTGATGCAAAAATCCTCAAAAATACTGACAAACCGAATCCGTCAGCACATCAAGAAGCCTATCCATCACGATCAAGATGGCTTCACCCTAGGGATGCAAGGCTAGTTCAACATCCACAAATCTATAAACGCAATCCTTCACATAAAGAAAACCTAAGACAAAAACCACATGATTATCTCAACAGATACAGAGAAGGCCTTTGACAAAATTCAACAGCCTTTTATGCTAAAAACTCTCAATAAACTTGGTATCGATGGAACATATCTCCAAATAATAAGAGCTGTTTACGACAGCCTCACAGCCAATATCATACTGAATGGGCAAAAGCAGGAAGCATTCCCTTTGAAAAACGGCACAAGACAAGGATGCCCTCTCTCACCACTTCTATTCAACACAGAATTGGAAGTTCTGGTCAGGGCAATCAGGCAAGAAAAAGAAATAAAGGATATTCAATTAGGAAAAGAAAAAGTCAAATTGTCTCTATTTGCAGACAACATGATTGTATATTTAGAACACCCAATTGTCTCAGCCCAAAATCTCTTTAAGCTGATCTGAAACTTCAGCAAAGTCTCAGGATACAAAATCAATGCGCAAAAAATCACAAGCATTCCTGTACACCGATAACACACAAACAGAGAGCCAAATCTGAGTGAACTCCCATTCACAGTTGCTACAAAGAGAATAAAATACCTAGGAATACAAGTAACAAGGCATGTAAAGAAGCTCTTCAAGGGGGAACTACAAACCACTGCTCAAGGAAATAAGAGAGGACACAAACAAAAGGAAAAATATTCCATGATCATGGATAGGAAGAATTGATAAAGTGAAAATGACCATACTGCTCTAAGTAATTTATAGATTCAATGCTATTCCCATCGAGCTACCACTGACTTCCTTCACAGAATTGGAAAAAACCACCTTAAATTTCACATGGAACCAAAAAAGAGCCAGAATAACCAAGACAATCATAAGCAAGAAAAAACAAAGCTGGAGGCATCATGCTACCTGACTACAAACTATTCTACTAGTCTACAGTAATCAAAACCGCATGGTACTGGTACCAAAACAGACATACAGACCAACGGAACAGAACAGAGGCCTTGAAGGCAACACCATACACCTACAACTATCTTATCTCTGACAAACCTGACCAAAAAAGCAATGGGGAAAGGATTCCCCTGTTTAATAAATGGTCTTGGGAAAACTGGCTAGCCATGTGCAGAAAGCTGAAACTGGATTCCTTCCTTACACCTTATACAAAAATTAACTCAAGATGGATTATAGACTTAAACATAAGACCTAACACCATAAAAACCCTAGAAGAAAACCCAGGCAATATCATTCAGGACATAGGTATGGGAAAGGACTTCATGACTGAAACACCAACAGCAATGGCAACAAAAGCCAAAATAGATAAATGGGATCTAATTAAACTCCAGAGCTTCTGCACATCAAAAGAAAATATCATTAGATTGAACAGGCAACTCACAGAATGGGAAAAAATTTTTGCAATCTACCCATCTGACAAAGAGCTAATATCCAGAATCTACAAAGAACTTACATTTACAAGAAAAATCAAACAACTTACATTTACAAGAAAAATCAAACAACTCCATCAAAAAGTGGGTGAAGGATACGAACAGACACTCCTCAAAAGGAGACATTTATGCAGCCAACAAACTTATGAAAAAAAGTTCATCATCACTGGTCATCAGAGAAATGAAAATCCAAACCACAATGAGATCCCATCTCACACCAGTTAGAATGGTGATCATTAAAAAAATTAGGAGACAACAGATGATGGAGAGGACATGAAGAAATAGAAATGCTTTTATACTGTTGGCGGGAGTGTACACTATTTCAATCACTGTGGAAGACAGTGTGGTGATTCCTCAAGGATATAGAACTAGAAATACCATTTGACCTAGCAATCCCATTACTGGGTATATACCCGAAGAATTATAAATCATTCTATTATAAAGACACATGAACACATGTTTATTACAGCACTGTTCACAATAGCAAGACTTGGAACCAACCCAAATGCCCATCATTGATAGACTGGATAAAGAAAAATGTGGCACATATACACCACAGAATACTATGTAGCCATAAAAAAGGATGAGTTCATGTCCTTTTCAGGGATATAGATGAAGCTGGAAACTATCATTCTCAGCAAAGTAACACAAGAACAGAAAACAAAACACCGCATGTTCTCACTCGTAAGTCAGTGTTGAACAATGAAAACACATGGACGCAGGGAGGGGAACATCACACACCAGGGCCTGTCAGGGGAGGGATGATATTAGGTGAAATACCTAATGCGGATGACGGGGTGATGGATGCAGCAAACCACCACGGCACGTGTATAACTATGTAACAAAACTGCACGTTCTGCATATGTACCCCAGACCTTCAAGTCTAATTCAAAAAAATGTTTTAAATGTAACTTAGAATTTTCTACTCAATGAAAATTTCTTTTGGGAGTAAGATGGCAGAATGAAAGCTTACACTGTTTTCCCCTCCCTGACCTTTGCTGGAAGACCAATTGTTAACAACTATCTGCACACAGAAAAACACCATTACAAGAACCAAAAATCAGGTGAGCAATACCTCGTTTTAACTTTATGTTGCAGAGCAAGGCTTTGAGGAGAGCAGAGAGACAGTCTTGAATGGCTGATGTTACCCTTCCCCCATTCTCTGACAGCAGATATAGGGCATGGATGGAGAATCTATGCACTTTGGGGAGAGACAACACAGTTGCTAGGGGGCTTTACACTGAACTCACTGCTGCCCTGTGACAATGGACAATAAAGCCTTGCTGTCTCAGCAAATCTAATGCTGGTTCTATAAAAAACTCTTCAGGCTGGGCGTGGTGGCTTACGCCTATAATCCTCGCACTTTAGGAGGCCAAGGTGGATTGCTTAAACTCAGGAGTTCCAGACCAGCTTGGTCAACATGGTGAAATCCCATCCCTACTAAAATACAAAAACTCAGCCAGGCATGGCAGTGTGTGCCTGTAGTACAGCTACTCAAAAGGCTGAGGCAGTAGAATTGATTGAACCCAGGAGGCATAGTTTGCAGTGAGCTGAGTTCAAGCCACTTCACTCCAGCCTGGGTGACAGAGTGAGACTCCATCTCAAACAAACAAACAAAAACAAACAAAAACTCTTCCAGTAAATTGAAGGAGAACTACTTTTCAACTGGATTCTAAAATTCATAGAATTTAAAACATGAAATGTGAAAACAAAGGATCTAGAATAATCAAAACAACTTTGAAAAGGAACTAAGTTGAACAAGTTACGGTATCTCAGCATAAGATTTATTATAAAGCAGCAGTAATCAACAAAGTAAGGTGTGGGCACCAAGACAAATAAATGGAGTAAATAGCCTAAAAATACAACTTTACATAAATGATCAATTGATTTTTGTGTAGTTGCAAGGTAATTCATTGTATATTCATATAAAAATATCTTTGATCCATGCCTTCCACAACGTAAATAACTTCTTCAAAATGGATTATAGTCCTAAATATAAAACCATGAATTTAAAACCTCTAGAACCTCCTACAGGAAAAAATCTTTGTGTCCTTACTTAGGCAACGACTTCATATTTTCAATAACACCAAAATTATCCATAAAAGAAAAAAGTAAAATTTCATAAAAATTTAAAACTTCTAGTTTTCAAAGGATTCTAAGATGAAAATATAAAAGACAGAAATAATGAAAATATTTGAAAATCATACACCTAATAACTTGTATCACTGATATAAAAGAACTTTCAAAACGGTACACAAAAACAAAAATGGACAAAATATTTGAACAGACATTTCACCAAATAAGTTATATGGATAGCAAATGGACACATGGAAAGACGCTTCACATCACTGGTTACTAAGGAAACGGAACTTAAAACCGTAATGAGATACTATTACATGCCTATTAGAATGACTGGAATTAAAGTGTAACAATTACAAAAGTTGGTGAGGATGTGAAGGAGCTTGAGCTCTTTATGCCACTGATGTGAACGTAAAATACTACAACCATGCTGGAAACAATTGAAAGGTTCTTAAAACATTGAATACACACCTATTGTTATGGTATTCTTGGGGTGTTGCTTTCGTGGCCAGAAACCTGTGGCCGGTGGCGCCTTTGCCCACATTTTGCTCAGGCCCACTGGGCTCATTTTGCCCACTTTGCCTGACAGGCTGCACTTGGCTCATGCTACCAGCCTGGATTCCAGGCCTGTCCAGAGCCTGGATCATAAGCTTGCCAAGGGCAAGTCAGGCATGGAGCAGCAAGGGGTATGTGACCAAGCGTGGGTCTGGCCACTGTGCATAGTCAGACACAGACATGCCAGCTTCAGTGGGGTGAGCTGCTCTAGGTGCCAGACCAGGCACTGGCTATCTGTGAGGCTGTGGCAAGACCAGGTACTCAGCAAGCGGCTTCTATGGCTGGCACTGGGGAATGCAATGGCACCCTGAAGCTTGGAGATGGCAGGAACTGCAGGGCCCCAAAGAGGGAGTCACAGCCCTGGCTCAGGGAGCTCTCAGGTCTGGGCTCCCCACAGGGCCACAGCTCTTCTGTCCATCTCTCTGCCTGCAATGTGATGAGCAGTGGGCATGTTTCAGCCCCGTTTGTTACAGCCTTTTGACAGGTCCAAGTTCTTGTCCTGGGACCAGGAAGAATGAGGTACGCAGACATGTGAAAAGTGAGCAAGAGGAACAGTAGCTTTATTGAGTGATAGAACAGCTCAGAGGAGACCGGCAGGGAGCAGCTCCCTTTCCAAACACAGGGTGTCCTGTGGAGTATTTGGTTCCCAGCAGAGAGGGTAACTCCTCTTTGTAGGCAGGTCATCCCAACAATTGTTTAGCTCCTCTCTGCAGCTGGTCATCCTGAGGAGTGTTCAGTTCTCAGCAGAGAGGGTAGCTCCTCTCACTCCTCTCCACAGCTGGTCATCCAATCATCTGTCCAGCTCTGGCTGAGTCCCCGGGCTTTAATGGGCCTCAGAATAGAGGAAGTGCACCCTGATTGGTCCATGGATGGCCCAGAAAAGGCACCACAAGTTCCCACTCCAGTCTGCGGGACTGGCAGACTGGCCCCCAGGCTTCAGGTCCTCCCTGGCCTGAAGGTGGGGCCTTACCCAGGAAAACTGGAATAACCCAAATGTCCATAGGAAGTGAATGGATAAAGAAAGTGTGAAATAAAATGACATACTACTGAGCAATAACACAGAATGAACAACTGATACACCAGACAACTATATTGCTTTCCGGGGCGCCAAAATAATTTTGTAACATGAAAGTGGATAGAAATGAGAATATGTACTTTCTTATTCCATTATATAAAATTCAAGAAAGTACAAACTAATACCATAGTGACAACAAGCAGGTCAGTGGTTGCCTGGGAATCAAAGAATAGATTGTGGCAGATGGGATGAATTACAAAATATCATGAGGAACTTTTTGGTGGTGAGGGATATGTTCATTATTTTGATTTTGATGAGGATTTCATGGGTGTATATGCATCTTAAAATTTAGCAAATTATATACTTTAAATATATATAGTATACTTCATGCCAATTATATCTCAACAAAGCTATTAAAAGAAATTAACATAAAAGCCCAAAAGCACACTATGTATCTTCTCATGTAAATACACACACATTCGTACATCCATAGCTAAATAAAATTGTATAGAGGAAAAATAAGAAGACTTGCATCACCTATTCTATTACTCAACACATGTTCATTATTCGTCTACAGTGGACTAAAAACTACGCTATACATTTAAGGTGAAAATATGAATTGGACATAACCATGCAGTCACATTACTGCCTTTGTAATTATTTTTCTTAAGGGTTACTTTAACCACAAATTCACTGAGGATAGGAACTATCTGAGAGCAGGGGCCATCACAACCTACTTTATTTTTCTAACCCAAGATTTTCCAACCTTGACACTACTGACACTTTGAGCTGAATAATTATTTGCTGTGTGGGGCTTTCCTATGCATTGTAGGAGGTAAAGTAGCATCCTTGGCTTCTAAAGACTAGATGCTAACAGCACCCCTTCTCTCCAAATTGAGACAACTAACACTGCATCTAGGTATCACTATCCCCTGGGAAGGCAAAATTGCTCCCAGTTCAAAACCACTTCTATAGCAAAATTCATAGCACAATGTTGGGAACATGTCAAATGCTGAATATATGTTTCTTGTATAGATGAAAATATGTCACTTGTACAAAAATGACACATGACACAAATAAGTATGCAATGTAGTTTGTTCCTGATCATGCATTTTGCTTAATGCCATCCTGTTCGATGGCATACAAGAACGTACGGCAGATCACATTTTATGCATTTTTATGTGTGACTATTTCTTTGGGAAAAAGACTCCCCTTTTTTCTGAGACCCTCTAATCTTTTTATCAACAGAAGAGTCTGAATGAGCTAAAATCTTTTTTCCCCCACTGCTTTGGAGTCATAGTTCTTCCTTCACTAGGAACTTATTGAGTTTATTTCATCTTTCAGATGGTAAATGAAGCCAGCTCAGAGTGACCACAGTCTGGAGATAACAATATCAAAAGAACACATTCATGTTAACTTTCTGAACTTGCTTTTCCATTTTTAATTTTTCTAGCTAAGCTGAGAAGACCACTTGCAAGGATTTCATGTTTTCTTAGCAGGCAGTTTAAACTCCCCAGGAGAAGGCACAGATAATGTACAGTTTTGGTTTTGGCTAAAAAGGGTTGGTTTAAATCTGAGGGTGGGCAAAGAAGATGGCTTCTAACTGGAATCATTTTGTGGGTACTGGGAAATTTCACAGGATTAAAAGTGTTTCCTTCCTTTCTCCTCATTTCAATTACAATGTAATCCGATCTGACTTTTTGAAAGCTCACTCTGAACCAGACACTAAATTAGATTCTCAGATCATAGGCATAAATAAGAGAAAGACAGTTTCTGCTCTCAGGCAGTTACAAACCAGTCTGAAAAACAAATTTTACATCTGGATGTATAAAAGAAAAAATATGAGACAGCATGGGAGCATGGAGCAGGGTAATTTTGACTCCCTGGGCTTCAGGGAGGTTTTCCCCAGAAGGTGATGTTTAAGCTAAAACATGCTGGTAGAGTAGGGTTTAGCTAGGTTTGCATAAAGTCAGCATGTGCACAGGCTAAAAGGCTAACCTTTATGCTAAAACTTCCATAGTTTAATTTTCTTACACAGCTTTATACAGGTATACTTTACATATAATAAACTGCACATATATGAAGTTTACACAATTTGGCAAGTTTTGACATGTGTATACACCTGTAAAACCATTATCATCAAAACAACAAAGAAACTATCACCATAATGAATATAGTGAATGTATTAATCAACCCCCCAATGTTTTCTCATATCCCCTTGTACTTCTTCCCTTCTGTGCTATCTTACTCCTTCTCATACTAAAGCAATCACTGAACTTTTTTTGTCCTGATAGATTAGTGTACATTTTTGAACATTTTATATAAATGAAATAAAAAAATATGCCCTCATTTGTCTGGCTTCTTTTATTCAGCATCATGATTTTCAATTCACCCACGTTGCTATATGTATCAATTACTTATTCCCTTTTATAGCTAAATAGTAAGGCTGAGTATATGCCTTAATCAAAATGCTTGGAATCACAAATATTTCAGATTTGGGATTTTTTTTAGATTTTGAAATATTGGCATTCTATTTACTAGTTGAACATCTCAAATCCAAAAATCCAAAATCCTATATGCAACAATGAACATTTTTCAAAGCATCATATCAGTATTCAAAAAGTTTGAAATTTTGGAACATTTTAGATTTTGGAATTTTGAATCTGGAATGCTCAACCTGTATTTCACTTAATGAAGACATAGCACTTTCTTTATCCATCGACTTTTTGAAAGACATTTGATTCATTTCCAGTTTTGGACTGTTACAAAGTTTCAGTTAACATTCATGTTTAAAATATCTGCATGAACATATGCTTTCACTTAGATAAATGCCTTTGATTATGTATTATTCTACTTGCATTATTATAAAGGAATACATGAGGCTGGGTAATTTATAGAGAAAAGAGGTTTATTTGGCTCATAGTTTTTCAGGCTGTACTAGCATGGCACCAGCATCTGCATGGCTCCTGATGAGGCCCAAGACCCTTTACTTATGGCAAACAGTGAAGAGAAGCAGGCCTGTCACATGATGAGAAATGGAGTAAGAGACAGAGGAGGATGTGCCATCTTCATATGAAAACATATAATTTTTAATATGAGGTTTTTAGTAACATAGGGACAATTTTGATATGAGGTTAAGTGAAAATTTTAAGTATGTTTTCAAGTATCTAAAGATACATTGGTGAAAAGACTTTAGCTTTGAAGGCTTTGAGTAATTAATTGGATTATTAGGTTATTCTTTTTATTGAAATAATTAAATGAGATGTTTTTATTTTTTATTAGGCTAGTCTTAAATATTATGAATGAGTAAATTTTGGGTATCCGCCATGTTAAGCAATTAGAGTTTCCTTTCTCTAAAGCAGGAATAAAATGGTTACACAGTTTACCTAATTGAGTTAAAGGGGGCTTTATATTTGTCTGAATGACTCCACAGGAGACCGTATTTTGCTGTAAAAACCTACTACAAATACAACATTTGCAGTAAGAGCGAAAACAGCTAGAGCCTTCTAAGGAAAGGGTAAATATTGACAGATCCATTTCTCTGGCTCTTAGATAAATTTTAGACATTAAATGTCACTTAGAACTTTAGTAAGAAACCAAAAAACACAGTCTTTTTAAAAACCCCTAGAGTATTTCTAAAACATGCAAAGCTTCTGAAAAGTTAATTATTCACCAGGCTAATATATACATCAAAGGGCTGAGTTAAAATTGTATATTTAATAGCTATAGTATAGACTCATATCAATTTTAAAGGTTAAATTATTCCTTCTAATCCTCTGTGTTTTAACAATTTACCTGATATATGCCAGCAAAATATGCACTCCTTAAGTATGTACAAAAAGAATAATTATATGTGCTGTTATGAAACACTGAATTAAAATTCTGAGCTTTAATTCTAAAAATAAATTTATTTTTAATTTTATATTAAATATACTTTTATGCACATACTGTGTGCCAAGAACTGTCGTAGACTCTGGGATTTCAAGGGGAAAGTCAGAGTCCACGGACTGAAAGTGAAAGATATAAACAATTTAATGATAAAACCTACTACAAAGATACATACAAGGTATCTTAGGAGAATAGATGACGGATATTTTAATCAGAGCAGGAATTGAGAGGAGGGGGAGAGATCGGGAGAAGTATTTTGAGAGTTTAAGATATCTCAACTGAGTTTGTAAGGAGTTATAGGATTTAGCCTGATAATGACGGAAAAGGGCAGCAGGCAGAGGAAACTGTCTGAGCAAAAGAAGCTAAAAAAATAAAATGAAATAAAACAGCATGGCATATTGGTCGTGCAGGTCATGACATGCAACCAGTGTGGTCACATTAGTCCTGTGCTTAGAAGAACCCCACACCTAGTTAAATGCTGGGTTGTTATCTTCTTAAAATTCTAATAATATTTGAACAAGGTGTCTGCATTTTATTTTGCACTGGGCCCCCCAAATTATGTGGTCAGCCTTGGCTGGAACATAAGTTAGCATAAATAGTGGTGAGAAAGGTCCCAGAAGGCAGCTTATGTCACAGCCTCAATAGCACGGTTTAGAGTTTAAGTTTTCCTCAGTCATAGCAGCCCCTAAAAAGAATTAAGGTTGAAGGTGTCAGTTGTGCATTTTGTAATAAAAACATTAATTGTAGAACAGAGAGTGAAGCAAATGGGGCAAGTCTGGAGACAGAGAAACAATGAGAAAGTTACTGCAGTCATTTGGAAAGAAATTATTAGGCTATGAACTCAGGAACGGCAATGAACATGAGAAGATACCAGGATTTCCAGAGATATTTATAAGGTGTAATTAAAGGACTTGGTGACCAACAGAATAAGAAGGAAGAGTTAGGAATTACTTTAGACCATGCCATTTACTAAAACAGAATATTCATGAAGGGGCAGGCTTTGGGAGAAGGCAACTTCATTCATTTTTTCTGTATTCCAGCTTTTCATACAGTATATGAGTGAGGCAGCCCTGCTACAAGATGTGATCTGGGAGGCTCTAAATGTTCTTGCTCTTTCAGTTTACCCCTAGAGGGGTAGATGACTGCTAGTGCCACATTAATCACTATCCTTTGGGTTAAGGCATTGGAAAAGAAGGCTTCTGAAAAACTGCCGACATATGACCTGATAGTGATAATAATCAACTTTCAATTACTTGTAGAGAGGAGGGTCTTGATGTGGGGAGGAGTAGCAGGCATAACTGTGCTGTATGATAGCCTGGGTGATCAGAGTTGGAGAAGGCATTTAAAAGAAAAGCACATCAAAAACGAGTTTTACTTTCTTATTTGTGTAACAAGGTGGGTCTCCATAGAATGGGTTTATGAAGAAAATGATGCAAAGGACCATTTTAATTTTTCTTAATTAACTACACAAGAGCCAAATAATGTTAATTAATATGCAGTATGAACAGGAACTTTGACAGCTTTAGCATTCTTTTAGGACGTTTGTATCTTGGTTTTGATCATAACATAAAATCCTTAAGTGTTTGGCTACTCTGAGAAATACAATATAAAGAATCACCAATTAACGAAACTTTATTTAGAGAATAGGGGCACGCTATTTGCAAAATGTTTATAATTTATGCATTATGAATCTAAGACTAACACATACACATTCACACATATTCATCAAAAACCGTTTCCTTTGAGGGAGTATCATGAAGAAATTCCCAAGAAAGTAAAACAGCAAGAAAAAGACAAGAAGATAGGAACAAGGAGAGGAGAAAAGACACACACACACACACACACACACACACTCACACACACACACACACAAAACAAAAAAAAAACATAAAATGAATCTTAGAGATTCTCAAACTGAAAGAAGTTACAAATAGACACAACAGAGATATCTAAAGGGAATAAATTACCAAATAATAAATAAAAAGAAATTGCTAGAACCAAAGGGCAAAAGTTTCCAACTTGAAAGTGACCATCAAGTGTCCAGAAAACAAATGAGAAAAGGCACAAATAGCCACGTAGATCATCAAGAAATTTGAGAACACTATGGACAAAGAGAAGATTTTAAAATCTGAAACAGACAGAAGTAAAGATGAGAGAGGATGAGAAAGGGAGGGAGAGAAGAGAGAAAAGGAAAGAGATGGAGAAAGTGAGATGGAGACAGAGGCAATAAATATGCATTGTGTCTAGAATTTGAATGGCATCAAATTTATAATGGTAAAAAAGGAACCTAAATTAATATGGAGCAATGCTTTCAAACTTCTGAGGAAAAATTCTTTTCAACATAAGATTCTCCATGTAGCCCAAATAATGGAGAAAGAGTGCAGAATAGATTGTCAGTCATAAAAGTTCTCCAGATTTCACCACCCATGCTTTTTCATGCAGCGCCTGGAGTGAACCAGGAGAGGAAAATATTAGATCTAATACAGGTAAGAGGGGGAATGAATCCCCCAAGAAGACTAGAAATAGATATCCAAAGTTAACTAGGTTTCTACAGTTCTAGGAAACAGCTGATCCATATTTTACTAGGAGAAAGAAAGGCTCTAGAAGGGATGCTTCAAAGAAAAAAAAGAAGATGAAATGGTTAGATTACTCAGCATGTTTAAACATATCAGGATGATTTATACCTACAAGAGAGAATTTGTGGATATGTTAGTGCTAAGTATTTAGAAAATAAAGCAACCAAAAATGAATCCATGATTAACTCCAAGAAAAATAAAAGATCATATACAAAGTAAACGTATATTATCTGGTTCACCTGTGAATAGTATTTACACAAATATAACAATGTACACATTGAATAGTTATCAAACTAAAACTTATAAAGATATAAACTATCTGGGAAGCACGGAGAAGGGAAGAAAGCCTGTGTGGCTGGAGGAGGAACCTCTCATACTGGGAGCTCAACAATCAGATGTGAAGCTGGAACAAAAAAAAAAAACACAAAATGCAGCATATTTTATTTAGCAATATGGATGTAAACATCAAAACAAGCAGCCAAATAACTTCAAGTAGTTGTCTTTGGGAAGATTATGCCTTTGAACTAATTGATAGAAATTAAAATTTTAAAATGGAGTGCTGTTGGGACAGTTATAGATATGTTTACCATGCAGAGGAAACAGTACAAGCAGGGGCAAAAAGTTTGGTGGTAAATAGTATAATCAGTCACTGTCAAGTAATACAGTGGAGTCTAAAGATGTGGAGAGGGAAAATACGTAGTAAAACATGAGGCTGAAAATAGAGGTTGAGTGAGACTAGATCACTGACATGTGAATACTCTGTGAAAGGGTCTGAACTTTAATTTCTGGCTTTGGTGTTTATTTCTCTCAAAATTCTCCATGCATCTGCCAGGAAAACTCCAGAAACCATGTTTCTGCTAATTGATCCTGTAGCAGACTACTGAAGGGTGCACAACTGACATATATATACATAGATAGACAGACAGACAGACAGATAGATATGTCTTGTTACATATATGTCAATTATTCTGTTTTCTGTTTTAGGAGTCCAGAATTTTAAATTTAGAAACACAGGGGTAGGAGTTATTTGTAACTGAGTCACATTACTTGTGGTATTTAGAAGGAAGTTTTAGAAAGTAACACTCATTATATTCCCAGAGAAGTTCTTATTTTTGTTTTTCCCAAAGTCTTAGTTGCTTGGCTGTGCTCTGGATTTTTTGAGACATATTCCATTAATACATTCACTTTGTGCTTGTCTCTGGGAAGATTATGCCTTTAAATTAATTGATAGAAATTAAAATTTTAAAATGGGGTGCTGTTGGGATAGTTATAGATACATTCACCATGTAGAGGTAACAGTATGAGTGGGGACAAAACGTTTGATGGTGTATGGTATAATGAGTCACTGTTAAGTGACTGATTAAAAATCAGAGAAATTCTGATTTTTGTTTTTCCCAAAGTCTTAGTTGCTTGGCTATACTCTGGATTTTTTGAGACAGATAAATACTCCATAGCTTTGAGAGCTAAAGCACAATATATTCACTTTGTGCTTTAGCTCTCAAAATCTGTTTCTGTCATTTATACCTTAATGAATGCCCAGGCAATTGCGAACACTCATAAATTATTCTCCCTCACAATACAACCTAAGTTTATTATTTTTTTAAATTTTACTTTAATTTCTGGGATACAAGTGCAGAACCTGTAGGTTTGTTACATTTGTTTTTAGCCCTGGATGCATTAGGTGTTTGTCCTAATGCTGTCCCACCCCTCACCCTCCACCCCCTGACTGACCCCGGGTATGGCTGTTGCCCTCCCCTGTGTCCACGTGTTCTCACTGTGCAGCTTCCATGTATGAGTGAGAAAATGCAGTTTGATTTTCTGTTCCTGTGTTAGTTTGCTGAGGATGATGGCTTCCAACTACATCCATGTCCCGGCAAAGGAAATGATCTCATTCCTTATTATGGCTGCATAGTATTCCATGATGTATATGTGCCACATTTTCTTTATCTAGTCTATCCTGGATGGGCATTTGGGTTGTGTCCATGTCTTTGCTATTGTAAATAGTGTTGCAATAAACATACATGAGCATTTGTCTTTATGGTAGAATGATTTATATTCCTTTGAGTGTATACCCCGTAACAGGATTGCTGGGTCAAATGGTATTTCTGGTTGTAGATCCTTGAGGAATCACCACACTGTCTTCCACAATGGCTGAACTAATTTACACTCCCACCAACAGTGTAAATGCTTTTCTATTTCTCCAGAGCTTCACGAGCATCTATTGTTTCTTGACATTTTAATAATTGCCATTCTGACTGATGTGAGATGGTATCTCATTGTGGCTCTGATTTGCATTTCTCTAATGATCAGTGACGTAAGACAAGCCAAAAGTGGACAAAGGAAATAACAGACACTTCTCTAAAGAAGACATTTATGTAGCCAATAAATAAATAAATAAATAAATAAATAATAAATATTGAACACAGTTTAACATGATATTCCCTTCAGGTCTAGTTATTTTTAGCAGGCTAATAGCCCCCTGAAGTAAATTTTCAATCTTTGGAAGCATTTTGGTTAAAACAAGATGACCACTTCTTGGGAATGCCAGAGAGGAGTTCCTCAGGAGGAAACTCCTTTAAAGGATCCTTAGATTTTCACTCTCCATGGGTCTACATCTCAGGGATTGTGGCACATATATACTTGAAATGTTTTGGGGATTTTCCTGTCTACTTTCCCTTCAAAAACAAATATCCTTGCCCAGGGCACTGATAAGTGAACAGTGACCACATTTTGTAACACAATCTCCTGGCTCTTTAATCATAGACTGTCAGACAAAGGTTGTACAATTGACCCAAGTACAGTCAGTCAATTGGCAAGCCAACAAATTACTGCGTGATCTAAATCTTAAAATCCACGGCCTGGTGTGATAAGATATAATTAGGCAATTATTCTCCTTTGGGAATTCTTAGGGTAAGACTATTTATTTGAAAGAGAAGGTAACATTTGCATGGAGGCATCCCATGAGAAAAAATCCAGACTGGAATGGCCATAGTAAAGTAAAGTCAAAATTTTGATGGACCAGATTTTTGGAAAGTCAAAAAACCCTGATTGATATAGAGACGCCTAGAGCAGATTCACAGAGAAAAGCAGAGATGCTAAAAGAAGGTAACAGAGAGACACTAAGTATCCAGTCCCTGGGGCTGCGTCAGTCCCTGTTAATGCTTAGTTTCCAAATCATTGGTATTTGTAGAATAAACTTTCATTGACCCAGTGTGAGAAGATATTAGTTCCCTGCAAACAAATGAGCCACTAACATTAAGCAACAAAAGACTCTATTAGTTTTTAATGTAACCTGTGTTCATTTGCTCCCATGCATGTGGTGGGCAAGGTTGGCAGCACAGTGGTCAAGGATGATGAATATTGTTTCGATTATTTGGAGTTAGCAGTGCATTTAATGAAAAAGTTGACGTCCCAGATTTGCACGGCAGTAGATTATTAAGAGCAATTAGATAAAACAATCAGAGCACATATTCTTAAGTCAGCCTATCTCATAAACAAATGGTCAATGAAGTATGCTCCTGAATCAATTAAGCAAAACAAGTAAGAAAACTTGCTTTCCCTAGACACAGTAAAAAACAAAACAAAACAAAACAAAACAATGAGGAATATTAGAAACGGACTTTAAAAAGAACAATCAATAATAACAATTAGTCTTTGTTTTAGAATAGCAAAGCATGATTAAAATCAAAAGTCTGAAGTCTGGGTTTGCATAAATAAGTGTATTTAAATCTGTAATCTTTATTATTTTACATCTTAGACATATTAGGAATTGGCTTTTTTGGGAGGTGATGAAAGATTTGTCTGTTTCTGAAACACCAAGAAGCAAGCACTCAGGCAAGAGCTAGCTCAAGGACTAGCTTAAAGTATGGGAGAACAAGGAAACCATAAGCACAAAGTTCTGTAATGTGGAGTAACAGGGTTGACTCATTATTTCTCTAGCGAGCTACTGAGCTATGCAGTTTAATATGCCTCCATGATGGATAGGGTCTGAATGCTTGGGGGAACTATGCAAGGGACCAGGAAGATTAGCAACCTATCTTTCCAGTCTTATTTCCCATGAACTCTGCTACAGTAGAGTTCTTTATAAACTGTCAAATATCATTGGCTGTTTAGTGCTTTTGCACACATTCTTCTGACTGTCTAAAATTCTCTCTTCTTTTTCTCTATATACATTTTCCTTTTTAAAAAAGCCAAGCTCAAAACTTATCTCTTTTATAATGCTTTCCTGTTCCACCAGGATTAAATGGAATTTATTTACTTCTAACCCTTACAGAACTCCCTGGTCTTACCTCTGTCTTGAAAATTGCATCCATTCTGAAAGTATTCTTTTCTTGGTTTTAAAAGTAGATTATCTGTTGAATAATTATTTGATTTCATACGGTAAAGTTTGCTTTATCTTTATAATTATAAGCTTCCTTTGTGAAATTAGGTCTTAAACATTCGTGTTCATTCAAAAACCACTACCATGACACATCATCTAACTCCACCACTTTCAGTATTCTTCCGAGCCCACCCACTAAGAAAAGGTCTCCTAATTTACAGAAATGTGCCTCAATCTGTGATCCTGTAGGACATGGTTCAGTGTCAGCATTTATTAGTCATATAAGCAGTAATTAACAAATGTACTTCCCCATGGTATCATTTGACTTGTTTCTCCGCCCCCTGTATTTTCTGTATACTGGGGATAAGATTTAAAGTCTTAAGTATTATACATGTATATGTATTTAAATATACACATATTTGAGATATATGTATAAAATGCATCTTAGACAATGCTGAATTCTTCATATTACCTCACATCAGAAGGCATATAAAGTTTTACTGTCTGTTTTTTTTCTTTTGAGATGGAGTCTCACCCTGTTGCCCAGGTTAGAATGCAATGGCGCAAACTCGGCTCACTGTAACCTCCACCTCCCAGATTCAAGCAATTCTCCTGCCTCAGCCTCCTGAGTAGTTGGGATCACAGGCATGTGCCACCACTCCCAGCTAATTTTTTGTATCTTTAGTAGACACAGGGTTTCATCATGTTGACCAGGCTGGTCTCAAATTCCTGACCTCACTATCTGCCTGCCCCAGCCTCCCAAAGTGCTGGATTACAGGTATGACCCACCACGTCCAGCAGTTTTATTGTCTTATCTTTATTCTGCTAAAATTAATCAGTGAGTTCATCCAGTGGCAGCTTGTTCTCTTTATTGTCAGGTTCCCCAGTATAGGCTGACCTGACATATATTTCATATATTTGCCTGGATTCACACCAATTTCTGCCTGGTTTTATTTTATTTTACTTTATTTTCCTAGGGGGAAAGCACGAATGCAGTCCCCCACTACCACAAATTATGCAGTCGAGTTTCTCACATTTGGGGAAATCGTAGGGGTCAGCACATCCGGAGTGCAATGGATAAGCCTTGCCCTGAGAAAATCACCTTCATGATTATGCTGTCTCCCCTGCCAGGTAAGTATTAGTTTATGCCTGTTTCCTGGCATAATTATCAACAGTGCACCTTTTTTTTCTCACAAAGTATCTCTGTTTAGACAATTACCTATCAACGCATCATACTGATGATTACTTTAGTCAGTTATTTTATTAGAGTCTGAAAAGTGCTTTTCTAATTCTGTCATTCTTCTATATTTATTAACTGATCTATTTGTATACAATATTCTTTTCCATACCTACAGGACTTTTGGGATACCCTGAAATAGAGTTTACTTCAGAATGGCAAAGTAAATGCCTAATTCCTTCCCCTCATTTGACAGTTTTCAGAATATTGACTTGGTGCCCAGACAAGTTCTAGTGTTATCCAGTATCCCAAGAGTTTTGATTGCTTCTCTTTTCTTTAAAATATCATTAAGAATGCACGGCTTTTTAGATCTTAAATGTGTTTTAATCAATCATAGTTATCATTGATTCTTTAATTGTCTCACCTTTGGACAGTGAAAGTCCACTCAAGCTGGCTCGTGTGTCATTTTGACAATGCCTCATTTTCCTTTCATGGTTTTCTTATTTTGTGGCACACAATGTTCCAGATTTATCTTCTATATTTCTTCTCCCAGATCTAAAATTAAGCATTTCCCAGAAGCAGTGATTAAGTGAATAACTTAGAAGAGAGTTTCAGAAAACCTCTCCCCTCTTCCCCCCAAAGTATTAGCAGGAAAAAGCCTGTAAGGAAAAAGAAAAAGCTGACCCTTTAGTTGTATCAGCACTTGGCAGTGACTGTGTACACAGCGAGAAAGCAGCAACAAAGCTACAAACAGTACAGATCTGATCTGTGTATTCAAGAAGTTTACAATTTAAAAGAAAAATCAGGCTTCTATCAGTAACTACAGGTGAATACAGTGAATTATTAACAGCTCTCTACATGGCAAAATTAGAAAATATCTGCTTAATTCAAATGGATATAAATAGCAGGCACCAATGTTTTGAGTCCCTATTAATTGACTTAATAATCATTTTTGCCTAAACATATGGCTTTGATATTCCCCTGGCTGAAAAATCTGGTAGGGGGATTTACAGTTTTCTCTTTAATCAGATGAGAAAATGTGCATAATTATCAATCTTCTTTGTGATTTTAACATTCCTATAAATATTCTCAAAGAAGCTACCAGTACACATAGAAGATGTCAGATGTCTCAGTCTTCTTAGAAATATAAACAACTGCTTTTCCTTCTCCTCAAAAACACTGCTGAGACAGGAATCTCATCGACTACAGTTTTCTGAGATCTCAGATGAAGAACTTCAGAAATGATTATTTTTTAACATTTAGAAAAACAAGAAAATAATTTCTTCTCCAGTAAACTTTCAGTTACAGTTCTCTAGTCTGCAGATGTCAATGCTTTGTTACGTGGGAAAAAATCTGCTAAGTAACAAGTAATGGCTTTAACTTGTTAAGAGTTCAAATATACACTCATATTTGCCATTTGAATACCAGACTTTGAGCTCTGGGCTCCCCAGCTCAGAAGCAAAGTCTCTCTTAATCTAAGATAACTATTTAAGTGGCTCTAGGAATTGGCTTGGGGAAGATTTGAATATGATGGAGACTATTACAGGGCTAGTCTTTTTATCAGTCTTAAGTATCAAGCTGTTTTGTATTCATTCTTTGCTATTCTTACCATTTTCCTAGCAACATGAACAAAATAATCTATACGAGTGATATGGACAATAAATAAAAGCTGGATTTAATTAAGAAAAGATATGATCGACTTTATGAATTAGTATATTTTAAACAGTTACCACTTCCAAGTCAGATAGAATTTTGTTCATTCAATTTCTTCTCTCATCCATTCATTCTGATATACCATGTATCTACTCTAAAAATATTTAATGATAACTTAGTAAGTTTAGTCAGGGGCTATGCTTGGATTTAGAATGGAAAGCTTCATAATACATGAGTCCTATTCGCGAGGCACTCATGGACATGTGTGACAGAGGCTTATAAATAATTATAACATGGTTCAGATAGCATCAATATTCTGAAGGAATGCTGAATAAGGCCTTATAGAACTGGGTGTAAAAAATAAGAAGCTGCCAGATTAAAAGGGCATTTAGGTGGAGGAACCAACACATATCAAGTCATTAATGTAGCAAGTCAATAAATAAACTTTTGGTATTTCCCCAGATAATCCTGATTCCAATATTTACAACTACATCCCAACAAATCTGAGGTTCTATGTCCTGATTTTGTCTCAAAAATTAGAGTCACTTAATGGTGAACTGATAAAGAGAGAGGCAGGGGGGGGGGGAGAGAGAAACATTTTCCCTTTTATATACTATTTTAAAAGCAATCAGAAAGAGAAATATTCATTAAAACAATTAAATTTAGAGTTATTAAGGAACATTTTCTTATGGGAAAAATAACCCTATGCAATTTAATACTTCTTTCACTGAGTAATTGTTTTAAATCATAATCCTTGTTTTGCTTTTCACTGGAAGACAATGAAGGTGTTACTTGCTACTAAAGTCTACATTATTCTTCCCACTTCTGTTTCTAGGAGTATCTTTCAACTCTGCGTTAAGTGAGAGAAACAAATAAACAACAACAAGAAAAAGGAAAGAAACTCCATGATTCTTCTGGCTCACTGTACTTTACAAGCTTTTTTTTTCTCAAAGAGAACTGAGATGTAACTCCAATTGCTCTTATCTTTTTTAAGTTTAAAATTTGTTAGCCCGGAATTAAAAAACTAGTTCTAAGATTTTGAAACAGGCATATAAACTTTCTTAGTGTCTTTAATTTTAAAATAAAGATTTTTGTTTTCTTACAAAGCTGGCAAGTCATGCATATCACCATAAGTTGGTTTCTCCCTCTTCTCCTAACGTTTTGCAGGAGAAGTTCATGTCAAAAGTTCACGTCAAAAAATTGTTTTTTGAAATAATCATTATTTTTTCCAGAATGACATTTAAAGGAAAAATTTCAATAGGCATAATATAATTTAAACATGCTTGATTGATATTTAACACATAGACATGAAATATGGGAACTCTGGTGGTAATTTTCAAAATAGGAAGGAGTTTCAAAATTGCTTTGAATGATGACAGCATTATTGAAAAAATAGACTTTTTACAATGTGATTTTAAAGGGCACTGTTTAATGTCTTTTTAGAGAACGAAGTTTGAATGTTTTTGTACTTCATGAAGTGAAGGTCCGATTCCCATTCAAACTAGTTACTTGAGTTTTTGACATTTATTTATTCTGCAAATTAGGGAAGATATATATAATTCATTATTCATTTTTCTCTAAGTCAAGTGAATTTTGATATTTCAGAAGGAAGCATCATTGAGTGAAAATAATGTAATCTATGGAGTTATACAACCCTGGGATTTTTATTCTATTTCCTATGCTAACTGAATTGATTATTAGTTTCTACATATTTTTTAAATTTGAGAACACAGTTACTCTTCACAGGGGACAATTTATCTTATTTTTATTTTTAGTGTATAATATCTAAACCTAAACCCCTTGCTTGAAATACTTCTTTGTGGTAGAGCCCCATTCTCCCTGCCCTTAAGGACGCTGGTATGTTCTAGTTTGCCTGTATTATAGCTTGTATCCTGGTTCATGAATTCTCAAGCTCTTGTGCCACACCCAAGAAGAAAGAGGATATGCTGGACATTGAAGGGTGAGAAGGGCAGAGATGAATTTTATTGAGCAATGGAACAGCTCTCAGCGGAGAGAAGATGACGGGGTGATTCCCCACCCCTGTAGTCAGGTGGTTCTCTCCTACCCTGTAGCTGGGTCCAGGGCTTTTTATGGGCTCAGAATAGCAGAAGGTCAGGCCATAAGTAGTACTGGAAAAGGCAACATTCGATTGGTTGAATGGCATTATTCAGAAAGACTTAATTGGGGGAGAGATGAGCAAACAGGAACAGAAGTTCTCACTCTGAGTTGCAGGGTTTCATTTGGGACCAGCAGTTCAGTCTTTCATCCTTCAGGCTGTTTTTGGCTTAAAGATGGGGGTTCACCCACGACCCACCCCTATCTGCCTAGGCATTTGGCTGCCTCCTGTTACTATCACCTGAACTCTTGACACCCAGCTCCTTGTTCTTTACAATTTTCCAAAACTGACCTTCAGATAACCAACCAATTGTGAGCCTTCAGTATCATCCTACAATAAATTTCTTCTCTTCTAAGACAACCCAGGTCAATTTCTGTTGTTTGCTGTTGCTTGTAAGCAAATAACCTGACTTGCACACCTACTGTTATAGACTGAATAATGGACACTGAAACATATCAAGTCCTAATCCTTAGAACTTGTGAATAGTATTTGGAAAAGAGTCTTTGCATATAGAATTAAGGTAAGGATGTAGAGATGATCACGTGTCCTTATAAGAGACGGGAAGAGAAAAACGTACACAGAAGAGAAGGCCATGTGAAAACGGAGACAGAGATTGAAATGATCCAACCACAAGGCAAGGAATGGTGAAGCCAAAAGCAGGAACAGAATCTCCCCTAGAGCCTATGGAGCAGTGCCAACATGTTGATATTAGATTTTTGGCCTATGGAACAATGGGAATAAATTTTTGCTGTCTTAAGCCACAGGAGGTAATTTGTTATAACAGCCACAGAAAAGAATATAACTTCCTTACACATTTTAATGAATATTGGATAGAATGTATCATCTATACAGCCATCTATCACAAAAGTTTATGTTATATCTTTTACATAGTATGTCTAAGATGAATAAATTGATAGGTAAATAATGCCACTATAGGTTGATGGAAAAGTAATTGCAGTTACGCCATTGAAAATAATGGTGAACACCACAATTGCTATTGCACCAACCTAATGTTATTATTACTATTATCATTACTATTGTTAATTGTGTCATTAATAGGTGCCTATAATGCATCAGGCACTATACCAGGACCCATACATAGGCCTTGTCCCTGTCTTCAAAGAACTCATTTGTGAGACAGAGATTTTAGAGCTCAGTGTTCATCAGACACAGTATGGAGAATGGAAGCCCAATAAGGCAGAGAAAAATGGCATTCACCAAGGCACAGACATGCCCATGTTTATGCTATGACCTGAGAAATCCAAGTAATTTAGTGTGCCTACAATAAGAGAGAGAGGAAAAACAGAGAGAGAGAGAGAGAGAGAGAGAGAGAGAGACAGAGAGAGAGAGAGAGAGAGAGAGACAGAGTTACCAAACATCATTTTGTACCAATAACACCCTCTGGGGACATTTCTTTTTCTAAAATTAATGTTTTTCAACCTCTTCACTTTGCTTAAACCACTCAAGCTTAGGCTTTTTTTTTTTTCACTTGTGACACAAAGACAATAATATGGAACTCATAGGTTTTGAATTTTAAATGAGTTAGTGTATTTCCCATAAATTATTTATTAGAGAGGACAAAATTATAAGACTGTATTATTAAACACACATTTAAAGACAAAAAAATAAATGCTAAGTCAAAGTGCTAGGAAGAAATAAAACAAGCTACTCCAGCAATTTATTCAGAGACTAAGCTCCTAAATTTGATGTTATATGACCATAGACAGAACAGTTAGGAACCAAATCAAAGTCTCTCTGGCCTAAAGACAAAGGTTTTTTCATGCTAGATTCTGGGTATTCACATCTAATACTGATAATAGAATTTGGAAGTTGGGGGATGAAATAGGTGATTTTTAAAAAGGGTTGATCTGAGAAGGCAGGATTTTTCAAAATCTCATTGGGACACTGATAAAGCATGGCAGATTGAGCATCCCTATTTATTTCACCTCTTTCCCAAAGTCTCACTGAAATAGTAGTAAATGAATATGAAAATTACAAATACTACAGATAATGAGAGGAGAAAAGAGCTTGTAAAAAAATTTTGGATTATGGAAAGCATATTTATGAATGTATGAATGGTAACTGATTTTAGCAAAGGAAGAAAAACCTAAGTGATTAGGGATGAGGAGAAAACTGAAATAGGGGAAGTGGAACAAAGTGAGAGAATGGAGCCCAAATAAAGGGATTCTAAACCAAAGAATCTGGAAAGGTGCAAGCAACAGTGGTTCTGTCTCTCTCAATATGAGCATTTGAAATGGGCTGAAATAGTAGGAACTCCATCTCCTCTCCTCTTACCAGTGATGCTTTTCCCCCACCCAGGCAGAAGATGGACATTCACTCCCTGAAGAAGTTGAACCTGAGGAGCAGTTGGTTCAGGGAAATCAGACACACAGAAATAGCTGTGGACAAGGATGAGCGTGATATCAGAAGCAAGGAGATTATGTGAAATTCTACACATGGAGTAAAAAGAAATTCACCTTTCCCTCATTCTCTCAGTCCTTAGATGTAGACATATTAACCTCGGTATTGGATGGAGAGTCATAATTTAGATACAAATGGATTCATTGGTAGTTTTGGTGATAACAATATGAGATTTTTTTTTTTGCATCTATTTTCTCAAAAAAAGTGTAAACTATAAGGCAAGATCCTCAAGTAGAAGCAAAAGGGATTGATCAGGATGATCAAGCTTGAGAAGAAAGAGTTATTAGGTAATCAGTTGAAGAGTGGAAATGAGAATACAGCAGGAAGAAGTAGAGGCTCATTCATGTGAGAAAGTAGATTAATGAATCAAAGTCTCTAGGATAGTGCCTTACTCTTTGTTTCTAATTATTCTCCAATAACAGAAACAAGGGCTCCTTGCAGAAACGTCCAATTCTAGGACTGCAGCAAGAAACACGTAACTGAAGCTTGGACCATCTTCTATTACCAGGAAGTAGGAAAGTGCTAGCAAATAAAAAAAAAAATCTACAATGATTTCATGTCCCTTTCAATATCAAAGGGACATGAAAGTCAACTGAACAAGCTTATAATGGCCAAGGCTGGAACAATTTGAGCAACAAAATAAATATGGTAGTTCTTGATTATAACCTAAAGTATAAAACACATGTCCATGGGTCCACAGTGATGTAAACAAGTGATTGAATAATTAAATGGGGAGAAGAGGTAAATCTGTGGTACAGACCTCCAAATAATTTATGTAGATAATCCACCTCTTATGGAGGCAGACTATAACTCTTCACCTCTTACGTGTGGGCTGTGCATAATAACTTACTTCCAGACAACATAGTATGGAAAACAGGGACAAAGTAACTTTACAGTGAAGAAAACTAATAAGCATTACTTCAGCCAGGTGATCAAGGTTAACATCAATGATGATAAGTCATGTCGATAGTTACATAATCTTGATATGATGTGATGAGAATCATAGCACACTTCTGTGATCTTCCCACCCAAAACCTCCCTGAAACCCACAACCTCAGTCAATTCATAAGGAAAGCAACAGACAAATCTACATTCTATAAAATACAAGACCAGTATTTTTTTGAACTGTCAAGGCAAGTCTGTGAAACTGTCACAGACAAGAAAAACCTAAGAAACACGATGAGTAAATGTCATCATGGAAAGTAGTCTGTAAGGCATCCTGAAACAAACAAACAAACAAACAAACAAGAATACTAGGTAAAAACTACAGAAATCAGAATAGAGACTTCACTTAAAAATAAGGTGTCAATACTCTTTACTAATTGTGACAAAGTACACGCACTAATGTAAGTAGTTAATAATAGGGGAAACTAAATGTGGAACATCTGAGAACTCTCTTCTGATATTTCTTTAAATCTAAACTATTCTAAAATTAAATAGTTTATTTAGAAACGAATATGAAAAAGAAAAACTCTGAGAGGTTGAATAACTGCTGGAATGGAATAACCACACTAGGTAAGCTAGAAGGATGGGAGGTGCTGGTGGTATTTAGAGGTATTTTAGAGGTGATATGTTAAAGAACGACAATATCAATAATATAATCCAGGGAGGATGCCTGATGGATGTGGAGGTTACAGAGGACCAGAAAGGTGAAAATAAAAGGCTAAAACTAAGAGGCTATAACAACAAAATCATGTTTACAGATACTGACGTTGTCTAGAATAGTATCAGAAATAAAATAAGATGGGACATCTTTGTTTCACTGCAGAATGATCGTATAGAAGCTCTTTGACTGCAGAACACAGGGTTCTATGAAGGTGAGTTTTTGTCACTGAATAAAATGCTAATTCCTAAATAAAATTCCAACACAGGTAATAATGGATCCCTTTCTAAGTAACTCCAGTCAGCTTCCAGAGGAGGGAAGAGTATCTAGTTTCACCAGATTAACAGATTATTAAAAATAGCAGTGAAGTCAGTTTTTTTCCTCCATATGGGATGCTGAAACAGGAACATATGTTAGTGTTTGATATTCATTCAGCCTTTTGCAATATGGCAACAAATTCAAGCTCTAGCAGTTCAGAGAAAAACTTTTTTTTTTTTTTTGTAATTGTCTACAGAAGTAGAGTCAGAGCATTTAGAAAGTCCTTTGAGATAGTTCTTTTAACTTTCTTCTCTGGGGCTCTGAGAAATAACATAAAGTTGCAGAGTGCCGGATTAGATTTGTGCCAGCAAGTTTGACTATTATTTTATCTGTTTTCTGATACTTATTTAATAACGTTTTAATAGTGCTTCAGTTTTAAAGCATTTTATATATTCCACAGGTTCGATATGTAACTTTTCCTGAGGTAGAAAGAACAGATATTATTCCAGTTTTACTGATGTGAAATCAGAAGCTGAGAGGAGGTAAATCACTTTCTTAATGTCAGCACAGCTATTAAGAGGCAGATTTAGACCTTAGAATGCACATGCTCTGATTTTAATCCAATGTTCCCCCCACGCCATTATGCCATACAACCCCTCATTACTACTGACTCAGAAATCTTCACCTTCTTAAGTACTCATTTACTGTGCCTGTGTTAGGCCTTTTATAAGTGGATTTTTTTTTTTTTACAAAATTAGCAGAGTATTTGGAAATTTGTATGTAACTTTCCATTTTAAGTCAACGCCACTAGTCTGTATGCTTTGTAAAATCAACAACCAGATTTTGTTGCTAGTAAGTCCCTAGATTGAACCCTGTACCTGTACATAGCAGAAACTCAGTCAATACTGAATAAGTGAATACATTTTGAAATATTTAAAAAATTTGAATACATTTATTTAGCAATGTACTTATGCCTCAAATATTTTGAGACAGTATATTTCCATTGGAGAGACAACTGAGTTTAAAGTCAGAAAATAGGTTTCATTTTTTTGATTCACTTCCTCACCCAGAAAATAAAATTTTTTAAACTTTGCCATTAAATTTTATGATATAATGAATTAAAAATAGGTGTTATATTATGATTTCATCAAACTTTGTGGTAAATTATTGATGCTAATTATTTGCTCTTTCTTATATCTATTTTTTTGTTTGTCCTTCAACTTTGCAATGACAAAAATGTTGCTACTCCTAAAAAGGGTCTTTTGATTTGGTCTCAGACATATGGCTGATTTGGCCAATGAAATGTAAGCAGAAATGATACAAGCAGAGCATTGGCATTGGTTTATGTGACTGGGCATTCTTTTCCATGCATCTGTCATTCTCCTGAGACCGTGTTCTGGCTTGGTTGCTGGTCCCAGGAGGAAGATCCACTGCCAACATATAAGAGAGAAATACATACTTATTGCTGTATGCCCCTGAGATTTTGAGGTTATTTGTTACGAAGCAGTATTTAACTAATGACTTGCTTTATCCTAATTGAAAAGATTGTTGTCAATTATAGGAAACAGAAAGGGGGAAAAAAGGAGCTGAGGATGCTCTTTAGTTACTGTGATCCCTAACATTATTTAATTTGTTCCAAGCTCTGGACTTTTGGTTTATGTAGACTTTTGACAGCTTGAGAATTGTGTTGCTATGTCATTGGTTAAAATAACTTTCCTTCCACCTTTTCTACAAGTCTTTAAAAACATAAGTGCCTCAGATGTTTCTTTATAGATCTCCCACTTTTCTTAATAGAATCCAATCTGAGAATCTCCAATTTCTCTAGATCTGTCTTCTTCTTATAGATTTATGGTTTTCTATGAACCTTATAATACTGGTTACCTTGTTGTCTAGGACATCTGTCCCAAATTCTAGCTAACACAAGATTGACGTGGAAAATCTTTTATTCAGATTACTGGACTATTCATTCCCACTGTTTCTGTGGGAATGGGATTAGGGTATCTATTTAAAAGTTTCTCCTGAAAAAAAAATATTTTACAATAAGCATTGACCATAAACATCTGAGCTAGTTTTCATTTTCTGGGCTATTAAGGACTACACTTCCCCCAAATATCATGCTTATTTCCACTTTACTAATTAGTTCTTTCTTGTTTAACAGAAAGGAAGCAAGAAAAGCATGTTTCTGTATTTTGCCAACCTCAGAAAGCAAAACTTGTCTATGAAGCAAGGCAAAAAATAATAGAAACTCTACTTTGGACAGAGTATCTCTAGTAAATATACAGATGATTGATGTATTCCATCACTGTTTTATCTACCTTTTGTGATGTGTTTTAAAAATTATAATTACTTTAATTAGGAAAGAAGTATCCATAGTCTGTGATTAGGCATCGAAATATCATTTCTGAATCCTTTTCTACTGTTTCTACTTCCTAGTTCATGGCTTTTCAAAAAGGTATCCCAGGTCTGTTACGTAGTAAATATCTTTGAAATTAACTTAACCTTTCAAATATATACCAAAGTTAAGAGAAATTAAACATCACTTACAGATGAGTACACCTAGTCTTAGAGGGTTGTTAGTTACTTGCTCAAGGTTGTGTAATGTACAAGTAGCAGAGCTAGGTTTAAATCAAAGCCAGTTTTATTTCAAAAGCCCATGATCTTCCTATCACACCACATTGCCTAAATGCTAAATCAAGTTGAAATTCATTTGAATTTTCTCCTTAGTCCCCAAGATCAGTTGTTTAATTTCAAGTACCCTGAGAGACCCTTATAGATACTATACAATTTTCATGATTTCTAGAAAAAAATTGTTGGAATCTTCTACCTGAAATATATATACATATATATATATATAAAAAACAGTTAAAAAAGAGCAGCAGGCAAATAAAAGCTGCCAATAGAAAAAATGCCAGAAATAGGTTGACACTGTATTTCTTCCTTCTATTTTTTAGTCTCCCCTCACAATTTAATTATTGCAACACAACTTCAGGAGTATATTTGCCAATTTGACACAGTTGCTATTTGTGTTAACAGTCTAGATGAATGGCAGGTGAACTAAAATGTAGGAAAAATGATACCCTTGAAAATGTTTAGTTCCAGTTTTCTCTATTAGGCTCTGAAGTTCTAACATTCAAATATTCAAGAAAAATTAGTTATTGAGAGGGAAGAAAAACTAAACACTTTTCTAAACTCCTTGACTATTTCTCTGGGTTTGTTTTTTGAAAAGACCAACCACGACTTCATTAAAAATATCCATTGCTTAGAAATATCCTAAGAATGCATTGATTTAGTCCAGGCATTATCATTCTGGTAGATTATATGTCTTCCAAACTATTCATGCATCTCTACTTCTTTTGCCTGATTCTTTCTACCTTTGGTTCATTACCCACCTCATTAAAGCTTCCATCAGGGAAGGACACCTAATTCAATACCATCACTTATTAACTGCTCTTGCAGAGGCTGCATGTGTCGGCAAATTCAAAGCAGTGGTTAAGGGGTGGTTTGAGCCTAGACTCTATTTTCATGTTTCATTATCAGCTAAGGAGCAGCAAATGCCCTTTGAGTGAACATTGTATTCAAGACGGTCAACTGGATTTCCAGGTTTCTCTGACCATAAAGAGCTTGCAATAAGGGATAGAGGAAGCTGGATTTTATGCACAGGGCAATCAGAAAGGGACAGGTATTACAGATGTGCTTATACATATGCATTTGAACATGTGCTTTGCATACAGATAAATACTATCAGAGTTAATGGGCATGCATGAGGATAGATGCACTGAAAAGAATTACTTTTACACTGATGTTAGCAACATAAATGGAGTAGAATGCTTATTGTGCCAAAGCTATCATCAGACAAGGGAGATTTAACAAATAAGAGCGAGACAGGTAGCTCAATCTTAAGATTGAGAAGTAAGATCAATTCTCAACTCAGTAAACAGATTGAAAACGTCAGCAAGCTGGTAGTTGCTGTGCAATCACTGGGTCAACAAACGGAGTCCAGCAAAGGTGGCTAGTCATAAGAAACACATCCCTGTGGCTAATTTCACCCAGTATACCCACATGACCTTTTTGTTTTCAAGAGCTTTCAACATGCAAATAGTGACATCTGAAATTATTGTTATAACCAGCGTAGATGAGCAATATTTTTAACCAAGATATAGGCTCTAAATTTACAAAGGAATCTAGATATTATCCAGTCTGAAACCCTACAAATTAGAAAACCAGTGTCATGTATTGAAGAAACTTGCTAATCTTGTCCCCTAGATTCTTCTCATTTCTTCCTGTTACCCTTTTCCAGAGCACTGAAAACATCTGCAGCTGTGATTATAGAACCATTTTAATAATGTTTGAAGTATCACCAAAAATGACATAGAACTTCAAGAACAAAAATAGGTCAAATTTTTTTATCAGTAAATTTTATCTTGATCCATGTCTAATCAATTCTAAAAGTAGTGACCCCAGGTAATACAATCCAGGATGAATTCACTAAATGTAATTCATTCAATCTAATCTTTTTTTATTTCTACCAACTTTTCTTGTGGTAACTGAAAACTTATCAGGAAAAAGAATACCTAAAATTCAGCAACATGTTCCATAAACTTTCTCATGAAGATAGAGAGGAGTGGAAACTCTCATGTACCACCGTTAGGAGAACCAGTTTCTAGAAGCATGCTAGAAATACTATGACTTTCACACTATGCTACATATCCTCCATATGCCCCTCTAGATTCGCTGTGAGCCTCATCTTCCTTCAACTTATCCTCTGCTCCCCTGGGAGCTTGAGCTCTATGGAATACATCAATAGGACTCTTACACATCCTGGTTTCTAGCTGGGCTGAGCCATTGAGAGTCCAGGCAGGAGACTGGAGGGAAACAAGAGAAATCAAATATTTTGTTTCCTACCCTGCAGGATGGTCACAGGGTGGTGATGTATCATAGCCACCAAATGTCACATCTCCCAAGAGAAGTCTGAATGTTACACTTTCCCTAAATGTCCTAAAAACCTTTTTCTTGGGTTGATGGGTGTAATAATTTCATTTCTGTTTATTCCAGGGATCTTGGACGATCCCTTCTGGTTTCTTCACATCCCAACCATATCCCAGCAATCAGTGTCTCTATAAATAAAACTTGAATCATCCTAATTTCTTTTCTTGTTTGTATACTGACTGAGAAACAACTTTGACCAATGCTTCACCTTCTGGAAATACATATCACAGAAATTCTCACACAGGTCCACAGCATTGTTGTAGAAATTGGAACTCAGAGGAAACATAATGTACTTTAGGGAATGAATTAATGAAAGGTGTTCATTCAGTCACCACTAAAGAGATGTTCCCAGTAGTATAAAATAATAACCTATTATCATTATGGTTTTTTTAAAATAGCTTTATTGCAGTATAATCTAAATAACAAACTGAAAATATTTAAAGTATACAATTTGGCAATTTTGACCAACGTAAGTCCCCATGAAACCATCATCACGAGCATGATAATAGACATACCCATCATACCTAAAAGTTTCTTCATGATACTGTAAAATCCTTCCCACTTTACCCATGTCGTTTATTACTAGGCAATATGAATATGCTTTCTAATAATAGAGATTAATTTACATTTTATATAATTATATATTCCATGTGTATACAATTTTATATGTTTGTTATAGTATATGTTTTTATTTATTATATCTGGGGTCACACAGTATGTTCAATTTTTTGTCTGGCATTTGTCACTCAGTATAACTATCTTGAGAGTCATACCTATAGTTTTGTGCCTCAATAGTTCATCCATTTGTTATTTGAGTAGAATCCAATTGTATAAGTATAGTGCAGTTTGTTGTTGCTATTTTTGTGTGAGACAATCTCACTCTGTCACCAAGGCTGGAGTGCAGTGGCGCGGTCTCAGCTCGCTGCAACCTCCACCTCCTGGGTTCAAGCAACTCTCCTGCCTCAGACTCTCAAGTAGCTGGGACTACAGGCGTGCGCCACC
Organism: Ateles fusciceps; assembly: GCA_036589455.1. Lineage (NCBI taxonomy): Eukaryota > Metazoa > Chordata > Mammalia > Primates > Atelidae > Ateles > Ateles fusciceps. The sequence goes on along the minus strand of JAZHEH010000479.1, from coordinate 4,037,880 downwards.
ACACCCAGCTAATTTTTTGTATTTTTAGTAGAGACAGCATTTCACCATGTTAGCCAGGATGGTTAATTTATCATTTTTTTGATTTATGGATTTTACACTTGTTATATGTATGCAATATTATCCCAACCCAGGATAAATATTTTCTCTCATGTTTTCTTTTAGAAGTTTCTAGAAGTTTTAGATTTCACATTTAGGTCTATAATCCATTTTGAGTTAATTTTTAGATATAGAGCTAGGCATAGATTGAGATCTTTTTTGCATACGGAAATGTGATTGCTTCTGCACCATTTATTAATTAGATTACCCTTTCTTCACAAAATTTCCTTTGCATCTTAGTCACATAGTAATTGACTAATTGACGAACAACATAGTTGTTTTAATTAGCAAGGGCTCTAATATAAAATATCTTAGACTTGGTTGCTTAAACAATAGATATTTATTTCTCATAATTCTGGAGTCTAGAGGTCCAAGATCAAGGTTCCACCTGATTTGGTTTTTACTGAGGGCTCTCTTCCAGATTTGCAGATGGCCACCTTCTTACTATACCTTCCCCTCTGTCTTTTATAGATTCTCGCCGTGATGGTGAGAGAACAAGTTTTCTGGTGTCTTATAAGGACACTAATCCTATCTGACAAAGGTCCCATGCTTATGAATAATTTAACCTTAATTACCTCTTTGTAGAATATCTTTTCATACAGTCACACATGAAGTTAGGGCTTAAACATATGGGTTGTGGGGGAGCAGAAAAACATTCTGTCTGTGATATATGTGTTAACCTATTTCTGGTTTCCATACTTTTTCATAGATTTATTGTCTATTTTGATGCCAACACCACACTGTCTGGATTATAGTAGCTTTATAATAAGTCTAGAAACCAGGTAGTGTGAGTCTTCCAATTTTGTTCTTTTTCCAAGTCGTTTTGTATTTCCATAAGAATCAACTTTTTAATTTCTATAAAAATTCTGCTGAAATTTTAGCTAAAATTGCATTGTGTCTAGAAATCAATTTGACAGAATGGAAATTTTAACAATATTAAGTTTTCTAATCCATATACATAATATCTATTCAGCACAGGTTGAGTATCCCTTATCTAAAGTGCTTGGAGGCAGAAGTGTTTGAGTTTTATTTCTCTTTTTATTTTGGAATATTTGCATTTACATACTTAGAAATCCCGAGAATGAGACCCAAACATAATCATAAAATATATTTATGTTTTATATACCTACATGTACAAAGCCCAAAGGTAAAATAATTTTATGTATGAAACAAAGTTTACGCACAGTGAACTATCAGAAAGCAAGCATCAGGTGTGGAATTTTTCACTTCTATGTGTCAAAATTTTCAGATTTTGGAACATTTTGGATTTCAGATTCTTGAATTAGGAATGTTTAACCTGTTTCCAGATCTTTCAAGTCTTTTGTCAGATACATGTGTGAAAAATTTATACTTTAATATTATTGTAAATAAGATTTTTTACGTGCTATTGGGTATACCACTGATTTATGCATACTGACTTGTATCTTGCAATGTTGCTAATCTCACTAGTTAGTTACAATAGCTCTTTCTGTAGATTTCATAGAGTTTTCTATGTAGACAATCAAGTCATTTATAAATATAAATAATTTTATTTCATCCTTTTCAATCTGGATACATTTTTATTATTTTCTTCTTATCTTACTGCACTGGTTAGAACTTCCAGTACAATATTGAACAGAATTAGTAAAATGGGCATCATTCGTGATTATACAGGGAACACATGTGGTCTTACATCATTAAATACAATTTTAGCTTAGGTTTGTCACAAATGTTCTCCACCTTTTTGAAAGTTTTGAAATATTTTATCATAAATAAATGGTGAATATCAAAAATTGTCAAATGCTTAACTTGAATCTATTTTGGCCATAGATTTTTCTTTTTCCTTTTTTTAGTCTGTTAATACAATGAATGAAATGTACTGATTTTGAATATTAAACCGACCTTGAACCTTGAGGGCAAATCACACTTGGTTATGATTGCTTTATATTTTTCAATTTGATGGTCTAAAACTGCACTAAAAATTTTTTATGTATATTCATGATGAATATAGGCTTACCTATCTTTTTCTTTTAATGATTTTGCTTGAATTTTTGATCAGAATAATGCTTGCCCCATTTAATTCACTGGAAAAATTCACACCTCTGTAATTTTGTGAAGTTGTACAGAATAGTTATTTCTTAAATATTTGATAGACTCTCCATTTCCATTTGAGTCATGTCTTAATTATTACAGTTCCTCAAATGTGCTTCACGCACTCCTGTGCTTCCCTTGTAACTTGATCTTCTCCTTCCTTTGCTGATACAATTTATTCATATTCAGGTCTTAGTTTAAAGAAAGAGTTTCTGAGAGAAGTCTTTCCCTGATCCTCTCTTGTATTTACCCTCCACAGTCATAACCTGTACTACCCTGTAGTCTTTCCATATTTCCTGCCAGAGTGTAAACTCTATGGGAGTTGAACAATGTCTGTTTTTTTTTTACTACTGTGTCTTTATTATCTATGACAGCACTTGTCAATTGTTATGTGCTCAATAAATACAAATATATTAAATAAATAATCATTTAACATTGAAGTCTAACTTGAATCATGTTAACACCAAAAATAAAATTATCATACTGTATTAATACAATGAAAATAAAAGTGAAAATTAAGAAAAAAATTTGGTAGAATTTACTAATGAAATCATCCAGGCCTGAGATTTTCTTTGTGGGAATGTATTTAATGATAAACTCAATTGTATTAATAGATACAGGGCTGTTCAGTTTAATTCTTCTATATTGAACTTTGATAGTTTGTATCTTTCAAGAAATGTGCCTATTTCTTCCAAATTTTTTTATTGACAAAAGTTGTTAAAACATGTTCTAATTAATATTTTTTAAAAATCTGTAGAATATGTACTAATGTACTGTCAATAATAAAGGTGAAAACTGACTTTTTTTTCCCCCTGATCAGGAAGGTTAGAACCTCAATACTTTTTTCAAAGAACTAGCTTTAGGTTTTATTAATTTCCTTTTTTTCATTTTCTATTTCATTGATTTATACTCTAATTTTACGGTTCATTTCTTCTGTTTACTCTTTTTTTTTTTTAGCTTCTTTGGTCAGAATCTGAAATTATTAACACCATTTTTTTCTAAAATATTATAGGTGTTTAATCATAAATTTTTAACTTCTACTTTAGCAAGATTTCACAAATATTGATATGTTATAGTTTTATTTTCATTCAGTTCAAAATACTTTAAAATTTTCCCTTTCGATTGCTATTTGACAGTCTTATTTCCAAGTGTGGTATTTACTTTCTAAATATTTGTGACTTTTTCAGATCTATTTATATTTCTATAGTCACCATTTTGTGCAATAGATATCTTGAAATTATTCCTCCCATCTAACTGAAATTTTTTATTGTTTGATCAAAATCTCCCCCATCCACAACTTCTTTCCAGTTCCTACTAACCACCATTGTACTCTTTACTTATACAAGTTCAACTTTTTAAGATTCTACATATAAATGAGATCATATGGTATATATTTTTCTTTGTCTGGCTTATCTCACTTACCAATATTCTCTGTGTTTATCTATGGTGTAGCAAATGACAAAATCTTTTTAAGGCTGAATAGTATTCCACTGTGCATATACATTACATTTTTCTTTATCCATTCATCTGTTGATAGACACTTAGGTTAATTCCATCCCTTGCCTATTGTGAGTAATGCACCAATGAACATGAAAGTACAGGTATCTCTTCTCATGATAATAATTTCATTTCCTTCAAATATATACATAGCACTGGGATTGTGGAACCATATGGTAATTCTAATTTTGAATATTTAAAGAATCTTCATAATTTTTTCATAGTGGTTGTACTAATTTACATTCCCAACAACAGTGTACAAGGATTCCCTTTCTCCACATTATTTTTTGCCTTTTGATAATAACAATTCTGTTAATAACAGGTGTCAAGTGATAGGTCATTTTAGTTTTAATTTGTATATCCCTGATGATTAATGATGTCAAGCATCTTTTCATATACCAGCTGGTTATTTGTCTTACTGAGAAAGAGTCCTTTGCCCATTTCTTAAATTGGGTTATGTGTTTTCCTCTTATTGGGTTGTTTGAGTTTCTTATCTATTTTTGATAGTAACTCATTATTAGATGTACTGTTTGAAAATATTATCTCCTATTCCATAGATTGTCTCTTTACTCTGTTGACTGTTTCCTTAGATGTAAGGAAGCTTTTTAGTTTCACGTAATCACATTTGTTTATTCCTACTTTTGTTGTCTTTGCTTTTTCGGTGATATTCAAAAAGGCATTGGACAAATCAATTTGATGGAACATTCCTCCTATGTTTTCTTCTGGTTGTTTTACAGTTTCAGGTCCAGTGTTTGAGTCTTTATTTGAGTTGATTTGTATATGACATAAGATAAGGGTAGCATTTTATTCTTCTGCATGTGGATATCCAGCTTTCTCAACACCGTTTATTGAAGAGACTCTCCTTTCCCTCATTGTGAGTTCATCGCAATTTTGTCAAAAGTACAATGACATAAATGTGTGGAATTTTTTTTGAGAGGAGCTCTATTCTGTTCCATTGTTCTACGTGTTTGTTCACATACCATTAACATTGTTTTGATAACTACAGCTTTGTTGTATATTTTGAAGTCAAGTGGTATGCTATCAGGCATTAGTTTTTTCAAATCATTTTTCTGACCCTTCTTCCTTAAATATTTTTATCCCTTTGTGTTTTACTATTTATTATTGCTAAATAGTCTCTTGTAATATCTAAGCTCATGCAATGTTCTTTCATCTTAGACATTTCAATTTTCAATTCTAGATGGCTGAGTCAGGTCATGTTTATATCTTCCATGCCTTTACTTAAAGTTCAATCATTCATCTGGCTTCTAAAACATATGGAATATAATCATAGAAGTTTTTAATATTCTTGCAAATTAATTTTATCACCTAAATCATTTCTGAGGAAATTTCAATTAATTTTTCTCATTTAGGTTGCATTTTCCTGCTTGTCTTTTTGATTGGATGCCAGGCATGGGGAATTTGATTTTCTTGGATGCTAGATATCTTTATATTTCTATAAATATTCTTGAGATTTTACCTGGGACAGGGTAAATTAGTTGGAAACAATTTGATCCTCTTAGGTCTTGCTTTTGACCTTTCTTAGATAGGTTCAGACCTGTGCTTACTCAAGGGTTAATTTCTCATAAATACTAAGGCAAAATCCTTGCTTGACTCTTAACTAATTCACTATGAATTTTGAGGTATTCTACTCTCGCCTTTCAGAACATGCATACTCCTGGCCCTGCGGGAGCGCTGACTACCATTCCTTGTGATCCTTTCAAGTGGTTTCTTTCCTAATTTGAGTAATTTTCTCATGTATGCACTGAACATTACTCAAATGAAGAATCAAGGGGACTCTTTGAAGATGTTCAACATTCTCTTTTTCTGCAGCTCTCTACTTTTTGGGACTTTGCACTATGAATTCTAGCTGCTTGGGCTTTTCTAGACACACAGATCCTTAACCCATGGAAACTTTGTCCCCCGCACCCCTCTCTGCTATATGACCTGGAAACTTTCACCAAGAAGTAATTATAAGAGTCACCTCTTCTGTTTTCATCTCTCAGCATTCATTATCCTCTACTGCCTTATGTCCAATGTCTTGTCATATTTTCATACATCTTGTCTGTTTTTTTTTTTAGTAGTTTTATGCTGGGAATTAAATCTATTTCCTTTTATTCCAATGTATTGAGAAGCAGAAGCCTTCATTATTTTAATTAAATAAGCTACATGGTGACACAAAAGGCATATTACCACTGGTGTAGGTGGCAAACCAACAGTACAATCAGCATAACATAACAACATGAACTATAGTAAGTAAAAGAACATTATAATAAAAATTAAGGCTCAAAAGTATTTTAATAAGCAACTATGGACTGGGGCTACTAATTTGAACTGTGATCTTTAACAATTTCTCCATTATTTCTTGTCCCTAAATCATATTTTTAAAGAAATAATACAACCTTGGATGTAATCTAGAGAGATAGTAATGTCCAAATCAGATCACAGCTGCAGCCTTCTGTTCTTTTCCAGAAAGTCTAGTCAAAATGAACATTGATAACAGAAGCAATTCTGGGGAAGAATAGCTAGAATAAAATATGGTTTACACAATTAAATATTGGATGTGATATAATTAAAATAATGAAATTTGATTTTGATAAGGGATTACTTTTAAAGTAGCATAATGTCAAGAACTGTGGAAGAAGAAATAGACTTAATGTGTACTATAAGATAGATCTGGCAGTTACTGCTCAGAATAAGCCAAACTATACTAGCATATTTGAATGTAAATATAAGAGGTTAGGTATAAACATTATAGCTCTGAAAATATTCCAGCAGACAGCCACTTGATAATACATTAGAGAAGCTATTGGGAGTATTATAAATCTGGGAACAAGCTACCTAGAATGATCTATACTTTTCTTCTATCTTAATTTCTGAGGTCCAGTGTTTTGTAATATGTGCTCCTTGACACTTGAGAGTTCTGCTGAGTTCTTCTGGAGACCACTACTGGTGCTAGAGGACTCTAGATGGGGAAAGATGTCTTCTCCCACCACGGTTCTCATCTCCATTTCAGTCAGGGGAGCACAGCTTTTAAGAACTTTCTATGCTTACTTTCTCATGAGGAGCTGAAGAAAAAGTCTGGAAGGAAGAGTTCCAAGGATTAAAAATACTTGAAAACCCAGAGGTGACATTCTATGAATTTCCTTTCTGATTCTTCCTTTAGTAATAATTCTAAAGCTTTCATCTTGGACTTATAAAATGCCACAAAACCAGGGAGCCCATTTATTTCGTGGTCCCTTTTGGATTGCTGCTAAATAAAAATGCCACATCATTTAAAAGCTTAAATGTGCAATTCACTCAGTACAATGAATTCAATTCTATGGTGGAATTTCCAAGAAAAATTGTTTATCCTCAGTTTGGAATAGGAAGGGAAGGATAATTTTTCTATTTTGCCTGTATTGCGAATTTATTTTTTTAAGCCACTGAAAAATGTCTAAGATAAAAAGAGAATTATTCAGGTCAGTTCAACACTGGTACAGGGAAGATGTGAAAGGAGGACTCAGTTCAGACTTGTGAAGTTGAAAACCCCCATTTTTGTTCTAAAGACACAGTCAGCAGAGATCTATCTCTCCTCAGGTATCCTGCTTCTCTGCATGTTACTTGTGCTATAAGGAAAGGATGTATTTAGAACAAAGCTTTTGTTTGGCTAGTTAGCGAGGTGTCTGTCTATCTTTCAAATATACAATGTGGACCACAGCCTAAATTTCTTCAAAACTAGAAAAGTAAAAATATAGCAACGGACATAAGATCCAATTCATGGATGATACAGCCCTTTGTCTCAAAGTGGCTGTATCAGAAATGGACATGCATCCACTCAGCATATAAAGTTCAACATTCACATACTGCTAACTCTTTTCTTTGCTTCTGCTCCTTGCATTTATCTCTACTTACCCACAGGGGTTTTCCTGCATTCATCAGGGGATGAATAATAATTAAATTATCATATAAGTGGCATTTTGGGAAGTCAGGAAAAATCTGAATTTGCCACTGTGAATTATGAAGAGCTTTCAGATATAATTTTACTTATCTAAAGGTTGCCCTCCTAATCTATGAAGGTTGTGAAGTTTAAATGGATATACTTAGGTTATAGCAAATGCTCTCATAATTTTTAACTTTATTATTACCAATAAATTGTTCTACTATTCTCAGTTATCTAAAATTCAAACAATTTTTAAGATTTTAATCTTTGTCAACTGTACTTGCTTTGAAATAATGACTGTAGTTTCTTGTATTTATTTTTGGCTGCTAATAGCAGATTTAGGATACTCTGAAATAAACATAATAAATGATTAGGTTTAAAATTACAAATGAGATGTGGATCTCTATCTCATTTTCAGACGATCCTCTTCCCCATTTCTGGAAGTTTTCCCAAAGCACATTTAACCAAGACTTATCCACTGCCATGGTCTATTACTCCAGTTATTTCATTTCACCTCCTTTTTTATTGGTGATGATGCTGATCACAAAGAATGAATATTGCAAATTTATACAACTGAAGTATTCAAAATGCTATTTTATATATATATATATATATATATATATATGTATGTATGTATATAACCTGCCTATTAACATATTCCAACAGAATTCAAATGGCATTTATTGATTTATAGTAGTATCTTTCCAGAGCTATTTAGATATTTACAGAGAATTTCTGAGAATCAATACATTATATTTTGGAAGTTATTTTGAAATACAGAAAAACACACAAAAAAAAACAGAAAAAAGTTCTCACTTTAAAATAAAATTGTATATAGTGAGAAGCAAAAGTCCGTGCTCTGGCCCTTCTCCATGGGACAGAGTCCTAAAACAATCTGAGGACTTGTATTTTCAGAGTGTCAAGTGCAGTGAGAGAAGTCGGAGATGACACTGGAGAGACTGGCAGAGAACAACAAATAAGGAGTTTTGAACTCTATACTACAGGTTTGAATTTTATACTAAAGATGATGAGAACCATTTAAATGTTCCAGAAGAAAAGGAATCCGATTAGATTTCTATTTTTGAAAGCTCACACTAGAAGCAGTATAGAAAACAAACTAAGGGTTGCAAATTGGTTAAGTGATGACACTAATTAAGAACAGAAATGATGAAGATGTGATCTAAGACAGCAGCAAGAGTTTAAAAGAGAGGGCCAATTCTAGGATTATTTATTTAAAATTTACAACGAAAGGCCTTAACAGGCTTGAGATGATAGAAAATGAAAAATCTTGGATTACTCTATGCAAGAATTCACTTAAAAAGAAAATATTGAACGAGATAGAATTTTGAGGTAGTTCAAGAAATGAGTTTGAGTTTTTGAACAAACTGGGCTTGATATTATGCTAGAAAATTTTGAATTAAAAATATTCAGTAGGCACTTGGATATATGGACCTGGAATTCATATGAGAACTTTGGAGTTATAAAACAGGATAGCTCAGGGAGACAGAAGAGTGAAAAGAATGTCCTAAAACAATTGTAGGGAATCCCTTATGTTTAGAAGAGAACAAAGAATCCAGTGAGTTAATCTGAAGATTGACTCCAGATGTAGATCACCATGGGAGAGTTAGCTATGCCAAAGGAGAGTTCCCAGGAAGGAATCTTCTCTAAGATTTCAAATAAAGTATAAAAAGCAATGTTTATTGTATTAGATGATTACTGTTCTTTGGCACCCATTGTAGAGGGCTTCTAATAGTGTTATGGGGGTAAAATCCAGAGAACAGTGAATTGAAGAGTTAATGTACCTAAGGGCCAAGACAGGGAAGACTGCACTATTCATTGGCATAGCTGGTATGTGGTACAGAGGAAGATGACACTAAATACTTGCATTAACGTCAGAATTGAATGAGTAACAAAATAACAAATCTGTTTACATTGGAGAAAGGCTTTAAAGGAATGAGATGGGAAGCAGGCATATTTCAAAGGAGAAAAGAGTTTTATAAGGGAAAGAACCACTTCCATTTGAGAGAAGAGGCCCCCTGATTGACAAATGTCACTGCTGGAATTGCTGGAACTTTTTATTGCTGAATTTTCCCCTCTGCTCACTTTAAAGTAGTCCTTGGTTGATGTCCACTATAATGTCCCATCTTCAGAGTCACCACTGACAACTTCTTCCCACAGGCACTCAGCATTTGCTGAGGCAGCAGGGGACAGAACTGACCACCCTTAGGACTATACCTCATAGTTCCTTCCAAAGGAAACCAAAGGCATTTCTCTTTAAAAAGGAAACAGAAAAAACAATTATCAGCCCCTGGTAGCTTAATGTGTGGGGTTGTTTCATGGTTAGCTAAGATTCTCTTGCCCACCATGCTGACTCCCTGAATCAGAAATGTTGGAGACGACACTGAACAATTCTGGGAAAATTACTCTTTCTCACTTCTGCCAAGTCCTTGGGTATGTTTTAAAGTAAGCATACACAAATTCCAGAGAATTTTCTTATTTGTATAATTTGAGGGGGTGTGCTGAGATTGTAGTTTCTGATGTAATTTGTAGACATACAGTTTCTGATGTAATTTGTAGACATACATGGCCTGATGTATGTCTTCTTTTGTAAAGTGTCTGTTCATATCCTTTGCCCACTTTTGAATGGGCTTGTTTCTTTTTTTCTTGTAAAGCTGTTGTAGTTCTTTGTAGACTCTGGATATTAGCCCTTTGTCAGATGGGTAGACTGCAAAAATTTTTTCCTGTTCTGTTGGTTGCCAATTCACTCTAATGACTGTTTCTTTTGCCATGCAGAAGCTGTGGAGTTTGATTAGGTCCCATTTGTCTATTTTGGCTTTTGTTGCCAATGCTTTTGGTGTTTTGGTCATGAAGACCTTGCCTATGTCTATGGCCTGAATGGTTTTGCCTAGCTTTTCTTCTACGGTTTTTATGGTGTTCGGTCTTACGCTTAAGTCTTTAATCCATCTGGAGTTAATTTTAGTGTAAGGTGTCAGAAAGGGGTCCAGTTTCTGCTTTCTGCACATGGCTAGCCAGTTTTCCCAACACCATTTATTAAACAGGGAATCCTTTCCCCATTGCTTGTTTTTGTCCAGTTTGTCAAAGATGGGATGGTTGTAGATGTGTTGTGTTGCCTCCGAGGCCTCTGTTCTGTTCCATTGGTCCATATCTCTGTTTTGGTACCAGTACCATGCTGTTTTGATTACTGTAGCTTTGTAGTATAGTTTGAAGTCTGGGAGTGTGATGCCTCCAGCTTTGTTCTTTTTGTTTAGAATTGACTTGGCTATGCGGGCTCTCTTTTGGTTCATATGAAGTTTAAGATGGTTTTTTCCAGTTCTGTGAAGAAGGTCATTGGTAGCTTGATGGGGATAGTGTTGAATCTGTAAATTACTTTGGGCAGTTATGGCCATTTTCACGATACTGATTCTTCCTAGCCATGAACATGGATTGTTTCTCCATATGTTTGTGTCCTCTCTTATTTCATTGAGCAGTGGTTTGTAATTCTCCTTGAAGAGGTCCTTTACAATCCTTGTTAGTTGAATTCCTAGGTATTTTATTCTCTTTGTAGCAATTGTGAATGGCAGTTCATTCTTGATTTGGCTCTGTTTAAGTCTGTTATTGGTGTATAGAAATGCTTGTGATTTTTGCACATTGATTTTGTATCCTGAGACTTTGGTGAAGTTGTTTATCAGTTTCAGGAGATTTTGGGCTGAGACGATGGGGTCTTCTAGATATACAATCATATGGTCTGCAAATAGAGACAATTTGACCTCCTCTTTTCCTATTTGAATACCCTGTATTTCTTTTTCTTGCCTGATTGCTCTGGCTAGAAATTCCAGTACTATATTGAATAGGAGTGGTGAGAGAGGGCATCCTTGTCTAGTGCCAGATTTCAAAGGGAATGCTTCCAGTTTTTGCCCACTAGGTATGATATTGGCTGTTAGTTTGTCATAAATAGCTTTTATTATTTTGAGATACATTCCGTCAATATCTCGTTTATTGAGGGTTTTCAGCATAAAGCACTGTTGAACCTTCTCTGCATCACTTGAGATAATCATGTGGTTGTTGTCTTTGGTTCTGTTTATGTGGTGAATTATGTTTACAGACTTGCGTATGTTGAACCAGCCTTGCATCCCCGGGATGAATTCTACTTGATCATGGTGGATAAGCTTTTTGATGTGCTGTTGCAATCTGTTTGCCAGTATTTTATTGAAGATTTTTGCATCTATGTTCATCATGGATATTGGCCTGAAGGTTTCTTTTCTTGCTGAGTCTCTGCCAGGTTTTGGTATCAGGATGATGTTGGTCTCATAAAATGATTTGGGAAGGATTCCCTCTTTTTGGATTGTTTGGAATAGTTTCAGAAGGAATGGTACCAGCGCCTCTTTGTATGTCTGGTAGAATTCGGCTGTGAATCTGTCTGGATCTGGGCTTTTTTTGGGTGGTAGGCTCTTAATTGTTGCCTCAACTTCACACCTTGTTATTGGTCTATTCAGGGTTTCGACTTCTTCCTGGTTTAGGCTTGGGAGGATGCAAGTGTCCAGGAATTTATCCATTTTTTCCAGGTTTACTAGTTTACATGCATAGAGTTGTTTGTAATAATCTCTGATGATGGTTTGTATTTCTGTGGACTCTGTGGTGATATCCCCTTTATCGTTTTTTATTGCATCTATTTGATTATTTTCTCTTTTCTTTTTTATTAATCTGGCTAGTGGTCTGTCTATTCTGTTGATCTTTTCAAAAAATCAGCTCCTGGATTTATTGATTTTTTGAAGGGTTTTTTGTGTCTCTGTCTCCTTCAGTTCTGCTCTGATCTTAGTTATTTCTTGTCTTCTGCTAGGTTTTGAGTTTTTTTGATCTTGCTCCTCTAGCACTTTCAATTTTGATGATAGGGTGTTGATTTTAGATCTTTCCTTGCTTCTCATGTGGGCATTTATTGCTATATATTTTCCTCTAGACACTGCTTTAAATGTGTCCCAGAGATTCTGGTATGTTGTGTCTTCGTTCTCATTGGTTTCAAAGAATATCTTTATTTCTGCCTTCATTTCATTGTTTATCCAGTCAACATTGAAGAGCCAGTTGTTCAGTTTCCATGAAGCTGTGCGGTTCTGAGTTAGTTTCTGAATTCTGATTTCTACCTTGATTGCACTGTGGTCTGAGAGACTGTTTGTTATAATTTCCGTTCTTTTGCATTTACTGAGGAGTGATTTACTTCGAATTATGTGGTCAATTTTAGAGTAGGTGTGATGTGGTGCTGAGAAGAATGTATGTTCTGTGGATTTCGGGTGGAGAGTTCTGTAAATGTCTATCAGGTTTGCTTGGTCCAGGTCTGAGTTCAAGTCCTGGATATCTTTGTTAATTTTCTGTCTCGCTGATCTAATATTGACAATGGGGTGTTAAAGTCTCCCACTATTATTGTATGGGAGTCTAAGTCTCTTTGTAAGTCATTAAGAACTTGCCTTATGTATCTGGGTGCTCCTGTATTGGGTGCATATATATTTAGGATCATTAGCTCTTCTTGTTGCATTGATCCTTTTACCATTATATAATGCCCTTCTTTGTCTCTTTTGATTTTTGTTGGTTTAAAGTCTATTTTATCACAGACGAGAATTGCAACTCCTGCTTTTTTTTTGCTCTCCATTTGCTTGGTAAATCTTCCTCCATCCCTTTTATTTTGAAACTTTGTGTAACCTTGCATGTGAGATGGGTTTCCTGGATACAGCACACTGATGGGTTTTGGCTTTTTATCCAATTTGCCAGTCTGTGTCTTTTGATTGGGGCATGTGCCCATTTACATTTAGAGTTAATATTGTTGTGTGTGAATTTGATCCTGCCATTTTGACGCTAGGTGGCTTTTTTTGCCCATTAGTTGATGCAGTTTCTTCATTGTGTTGATGCTGTTTATCGTTTGGTATGTTTTTGGAGTGACTGGTACTGGTTGTTCCTTTCTATGTTTAGTGCCTCTTTCAGGAGCTCTTGTAAAGTAGGCCTGGTGGTGATGAAATCTCTGAGTACTTGCTTGTTCACAAAGGATTTTATTTTTCCTTCACTTATGAAGCTTAGTTTGGCTGGATATGAAATTCTGGGTTGAAAATTGTTTTCTTTAAGGATGTTGAATATTGGCCCCCACTCTCTTCTGGCTTGCAGGGTTTCTGCCGAGAAATCTGCTGTGAGTCTGATGGGCTTCCCTTTGTGGGTAACCCGACCTTTCTTCTCTGGCTGCCCTTAGCATTTTCTCCTTCATTTCAACCCTGGTGAATCTGACGATTATGTGCCTTGGGGTTGCTCTTCTTGAGGAATATCTTTGTGGTGTTCTCTGTATTTCCTGGACTTGAATATTGGCCTGTCTTGCTAGGTTGGGGAAGTTTTCCTGGATAATACCCTGAAGAGTATTTTCCAGCTTGGATTCATTCTCTCCATCACATTCAGGTACACCTATCAAACGTAGATTAGGTCTTTTCACATAGTCCCATATTTCTTGGAGACTTTTGTTCATTCCTTTTTACCCTTTTTTCTCTAATCTTGCCTTCTCATTTTATTTCATTGAGTTGATCTTCGACCTCTGATATCCTTCCTTCTGCTTGGTCAATTCAGGTGTTGAAACTTGTGTACGCTTTGCAAAGTTCTTGTGTTGTGTTTTTCAGCTCCATCAATTCGCTTATATTCCCTCTAAGTTGTTTATTCTCGTTAGCATTTCATCACATCTTTTTTCAAAGTTCTTAGTTTCTTTGCATTGGGTTAGAACACGTTCTTCTAGCTCACAAAAGTTTCTTATTACCCACCTTCTGAAGCCTGATTCTGTCAATTCATCACACTCATTCTCCCTCCAGCCTTGTTCCCTTGCTGGTGAGGAGTTGTGATCCCTTGTAGGAGAAGAGGTGTTCTGGTTTCGGGTGTTTTCATCCTTTTTGCACTGGTTTCTTCCCATCTTTGTGTATTTATCCACCTGTCATCTTTGTAGTTGTTGACTTTCAGATTGGGTGTCTGAGTGGATGTCCAGTTTGTTGATGATGAAGTTATTTCTTTCTGTTTCTTAGTTTTCCTTCTAACAGTCAGGCCCCTCTGCTGTAGGACTGCTGAGTTCCACTCCAGGCTCTGCTTGCCTGGGGGATCACCTGCAGTGGCTGCAGAACAGTAAGGGTTGCTGCCAGTTTCTTCTACTGCTATCTTTGTCCCAGAAGGACACCTGCCAAATGTCAGTCTGAGCTCTCCTTTATGAGGTGACTCTTTGGATATACAGGGGTCAGGGAGCTGCTTGAGGAGACAGTCTGTCATTTTATAGGAGCTCAAGTGCTGAGCTGTGAGCTTTGTTGTTCATTCAGAGCTGCTGGGCAGGTACGTTTCAGTCTGCTGCAGCAGAACTCATAAACCACTTTTATTCCCCAGGTGCTCTGTCCTGGGGAGTTAGGGCTTTATTTATGAGTTTGTGTTATGCTGCTGCCTTTTTTTCAGGGCTGCACTGCCCAGAGAGGGGGCAGCCTAGTCACTGTCTGCCTGCAGAGGCTTTGCTGAGCTGCTGTGGGCTCCGCCCAGCTGCTGTGTGAATTTCCCTGCAGTCCTGTTTATATGGGTGTAATCAGAACTGCCCCCGCAATGGCGGCCCACCTGTATAATGGCGGACTCTCTGTAATGGCGGGCTGCCTTGGCAATGGCAAACTACCTCTGTAGTGGTGGACTGCCTCGGTAATGGCAGACGCCTGTCCCCCACAGAGCTGGACCTTCCCGGGTTCAGCTGTGCTTGCTGTGAAACTCTCAATCCAGAGCGTTTCCAATTGCTGTTTTTTTGTGGGGGTGGGACCAGCCGAGTCTGATCACCTGGCTCCCTGACTCAGAGCCTTTTTTTAGTCGAATGGTCGTCTGTCTCCCAGGTGTTCCAGTCGCCTGTTGAAAAGGCACCAGGATCTGTGTGATTTCCCGTGCGGTGACCCACTGCGCTGGCTGAAACAGCAGCGCTGATATTCATGGCATTATTTTGCCCAGGAATCTCCTGGCCTGGCTCCCTGTTTCAGTCCCCTTTTTAATCAGATGAATGGGCAACTGTGCCTTCGCAGAGCTCCAATCGCCAGCTAAAACGGTGCCCAGACCGTGTATTTTGTAGGGAGAACTGTCACGCCGGGGCGCTAGCCAAAACAGCCGTGCCGGTGAAAACAGCTGTGCTGGTGACCCTTGGGGCTCCTCTGCCTGGGAATCTCCTGGTCTGTGGGCAATAAAAATCCATCTGGAAATGTGGTGTCCACTCACCCTCCACACTCTCACTGGGAGCTGCAATCCTGAGCTGCTCCTAATCGGCCATCTTGGATTCCCTCCCACGCTTTTTATTTTTAAAATTTAAATTGAATCATACTATATAAAGTTTACAAAAGAAAGTGTCACTAAAAGAAAAGTAACTATTGTTAATATTTTTTGATGTATACTGTATATACAAATATGTTAAAATCTTAAATATTTGACATTTCTTTTTATAGAAGCATACTTCTGACCAAATGAAGATGTATAATATTGCTAGTCTAATGGTTTGCTCAAAGTATATAAAGCTGGTTAGAGGGACAGCAAAGAATTAAACATAAGATTTCAAACACCAACTTTATTCTCATCAATTGTCTGGAAGCTTACTGAAAGAACAGTTGATAACAATTGGGGGATCAGGATGGCCATGCCTATTTGCAAACCAAGGCATCACTTTATCAAAATATTCCCTTCATTGTTTGAACATAGTAAAAATATCTGCTTGGCAATACCTCTATGTGAGGATTTCAGTATGTTTGTTCCCTTCATTATGATTAAGCAAAGATTATACATAATCAAAATAAAGGTTTTATAAACTTTGAAATTTAGTAGATTGAGGACATGTCCTTCTCAACTTTATCTCCTTTTCCCTTTGCAACATATATTTATCAGTTTGGAGATTTGAAATTTCATGGTCTGTTTAACTCAGTGTTGCTGTTTGTGATTCCACAGTGCTCAGTAATATCACTGTACATTCCAGGCACATCCACATGACCTAGTTAATGAATGCCTTGGATGTTCTGAATAGATTTATGCTGATAATATGCTGTGTTCAGGCCAGAGCACAGGATGAAGTCCAAGAAGGGCTCGTTTTCTCTCTTGGGTACTGATGTGCTATGTAAACTTGAATATTATATTTAGTCTTCTAAACTCCCCCCATGGAAAACAAGGTCAATAGTGGTATATTTGATCATGAAGTACTTTGGCAGCCTTGTGAGAAAAACATTGTGAGTGGACATATTTGTTGTTTATAAGGTCTATCAAATATTTAATGGCAACTATTTTGTTTTTCCATAAAAATTATTTCCCTAGAAATGGATCAATAAATGCTGAACTTGTTAGAAAACATTAAAAAAAAAACCACACACTGAAAATAATTAGAGGCAAATAGCCTCACCTTAATGATTATGATCAACATTATTTTTAACCTATTATTCATAGGTTATGTCTGTTTATGTCACCAATGATTTATCTAGGACCCATCCAAAATGTGCTTCACCTTTCATTAAAATTAAACATGAGGCAAAAAATGACACTATCAAAATTTCAGTTGCATTAAACTATCTTAACAATGAATAAAAAATATGACCTTCTATAAATTTAGCTGCAAATGTTAATTGATCAATTTGATCACTGGGAAATTGAATTATTGCCAGCAGTCAATTGATCATCTTATAAATCTGGCCAAAATCAAAGTTATGCCTTCCTATCTAAACAAATTTCCTTACCGAAAAATATCAAGTATGCCATGAATATACTCCTCTTAGTTTTCCCAGCTTTCATTTACTAAGCATCACCAGGTATTGTTGGCTGTATTTGATTAACAGTTGAGTACAAATTTAGACAATTTTATTTAGGGAATGAGAGATATCAATGGGAAATTACAGAGGCTATCACAGAAATTTTCTTTGCTATGGCCTGAGTTGAAAAGGAAATCTCCTTTTTCTCCTCATGTGTACCAAATCATAGGTAAAATAAACATTGTTTTATAAAATACACAATAAGATGAAAACCAAGTGTCAGAATTTAAGTTGTAACTCATAAGAGGAAGAAGGAGTTAAAACTCTAAGGCCCAAGGATTAAGCAAACCCAATATATAGACTTTGGGTTAGCAGTCCTAATGACCAGATGGAATAGATGAGCATCAGGCTATAGGTTTTATGTTCAGAAGGGAATCTAGAAGCGTTAAGATAGAAGTCTAGGAATAGTTGACTCATCCATGAATGGGGACTTGGAAACTGTAGCTCTCTAATTCAAGGACATAGCACAAAACAATCTGCCTGGCCAGGGCGCTGGCAGCGACAGAAATGGTAGTTTACTCAGAATGAAATTTTGAGCCGTAAGTCTGGCTTAAAATGTGAGAGGTGCTGAAACCTAAAGCAAATAAATTAATGTTAAAAATGATCTAGAAACAATCTCAAAGAGTCCTAGCAATCTCACATGAAACCATCTCACAGGGATATCTCCATTATCATGGCTCACAAAGGATGCCTGAAAAAGAATAATTTTCAATAAAGATAAGTCAAAAGACAAAATTACAAAGTTTGCAGTCAATCTACTGCCATGAGATATTGATAGCTGTTGTATGTAAGGGTCAGTCCTCAGAGCAACTGGAAAGAAGTTTTGAGAGAACAATTTCAAAATGTTCAAAAAGATAATAGAATTAATGAGGCAAAAATGGCAGATTTAAAGTACAGTGAAATTAAAACCTAGAAATGCCAATATAATGTTTGACATTTTCAAAATAATACTCTGAATTATTAAGCAATAGTGTTGATACAACTCAAGTGGGAATAACTGAAATGATCTGAGGAAAGATACTATAAATTTTAAGAATGCTGTTAAAATGTCCATATTATCCAAAATAGTACACAACTTCTATGAAAATGTCAATGGCATTTCTCACAGAAATAGAAAAAAAAATTCTAAAATTTATGTGAAGCCACAAAAGACCCTAAATAGCCAAAAATGGTCTTAAGAAAAACAAAGTTGAAGACATCACCTTTCCTGATTTCAAGTTCTATTACAAAGCGAGAGTAATCAACACAGTATAGTACTGGCATACAAGCAAACACATAATTTAAAGAAACAGAAATCTACACATCTCAGCCAACCGATTTTCAATAAGGTCACCAAGAAAACACAATGGGGAAAGGATATTCTGTTTATAAATAGTATGGGAAAACCAATTATCCACACAAACACACACTCAAATGAGAATGGACATTTATCTTATTCTGTTCACCAAAAAACTCAAAACGGTTCAAATACCTAAACGTAAGAACTGAAACCAGAAACTCCTAGACGTAAATATAGGAGAAAATCTACTTGATATTGGTTTTGGCAATGATGTTTTGGATATGACACGAAAAGACAGGCAACAAAAACAAAAATAGACAAGACAACATCATACTAAAAAGTTTATGCACACCCATGGAAACAGTTGGAAAAATGAAAAGGCAGACTACTGATTAGAGGAAAACATTTGCAAATCATGTATCTGACAAAGGGTTAACAGTCAAAATATATAAAGGACACATATAACTCAATAGCAAAAGAATCAATCCAATTAAAAAGTGGGCAAAGGACCTCAACAAATATATTTCCAAAGAATACATACAAATGGCTAAGAGGAATATGAAAAGATGCTCACGTCACTTACCATCAGAAAAATGCAAATCAAAACCACAATGAATTATCACCTTATACCTGTTAGGATGGCTATTATCAAAAAGATATGATAACAAGTGTTGTCAAAGATGTGGAGAAAAGAGAACGCCTGTACACTACTGGTGTAAGTGTAAATTGGTATAGCTACTGCAGAAAATAGTATGGATGTTGCTCAAAAAAATTAAAGATAAAACTACCATATGACTCAACAATCTCTCTGCTGTGGATATGCTTTGGGGAAATGAAATCTTTACCTCCTAGAGATATCTGCACTCCCATGTTCATTGCAGCATTGTTCATAATAGATAAAATATGGAAACAAGACCCAGTCTCTACAAAAATAAAAAATTAGCCAGGTGTGGTGGCTCACTCCTGTAGTATCAGCTACTCTGGAGGCTGAAATGGGCCTTGAGCCTAGGAGTTTAAGGCTGCAGTGAGCCATGATTATGCCACTGCATGTCAACCTGGGAGACAGTGAGACCCTATCTCAAAAACGAAAAACAAAACAAAAAATAAATTATAAGATACAGAAACAATCTTAGTGCCCATCAACAGATAAATAAAAATCATTCATTTCATGTATTCATAAATGCATGTATTTATATATCTCACACAATAGAATACAATTTAGCCATAAAAAGAAGAAAATCATTCCATTTACGATAACATGGATAAACCTGGAGGAGTCATACAAAGTGAAATATGCCAGACATAGAAAAAAAAATACTATGTGATCTCCCCTTGTATGTAGAATCTTAAAAAAGTTTAAATGGATAGAGACAGAATAGACCAGTGGTTCCCAGCAGCAGGGAGGGGCAGGAAGCAGGGAGCAGTAGGCCAAAGGTACAAACTTATGCAGGATAAATAAGTCTAGAGATCTAGTGCATACCATAAGAATCATAATTAATAATATTGTATTATTTACTGAAATTTTCTAAGACAGTAAATGTTAGTTTTATCACATATACACACAAAAGGAGTAATAATGGAAGGTGATATGTGTGTTAATTTGCTTGACTATAGTAATCATTTAACTATATAAATCAAAATAGCATGTTGTTACTCTTAACTACATATACTAAAAAATAAATTTTAAAAAAGGAAAACAGATCTATCACCCAGAAAACAGCACAGGAAGTTTTTTTTTATAGTTACTGGAAATATAAAAAAGTAATCATGAGATGTGAAGAATAGCATCAAAAACCTCCAAGTTACATGGAGTAATTTTTAGAAGAAAAGGTAATATTCAAAGGATTAACCATGTACAATTTTTTTTTAATTTGATGAAAGAGTGATTCCTTGGAAGCAGCTGTCAAGGTATAAACACAAGAAAAAACCCTCAAATCATGTCTAATGATTCCCTTAAAAAAACAAACAAACTCAACCCCAAGAAAAACTTTAAAAAACAACTGCCATAGTAAAAAGGCAAAGGAAAGGACAAACAGATGGAAAGTATATTGCTCATGCAAAACAGAAAATCACAGAAAATGATATAGTAATATCATCAAAGTGGTGATACAATTATTTTTCTATACCAGGCTAAATTATTATTATTGATAAGTGGGTTGAAGGGAAAACAAACACTTTTTAGAGAAAACAAGAAAGACTAAAAGCATTTACTTCCCGTAGACTATCAACTAAGAACTCTAGAATGAACAAGAAAGTAAGTGAATTCAAAGGAAAAGTAGATTTCTAGAAGCAATTAGTAAGAGATTGCAATGACATATATTTTTTTCTTTAAAACTCTTGTCAATTCATATCTTTTAGTAAGATTTAAAGTATTTAAAACTTTCTCCTCTTAACAATTTTTTACTTTGAACATAAAGCATTTTTAATAAGAAAACAGTGATATTTGTTTACAATTGGCAAGAAATTCTATTACTTGGAATCCTTAGCTTCTGTCCACAGTTCCAACACCTTGGAAATTCTACCAGTTCTCTGATGAGTGCTGGACTAGTACCAGTACAGCCGCTTAGGTTATAGAACCAAAATTGACACGTGGGTGAATTATCCAAAATATCTATCATGAAAGTAATAAAAGCAATGCTATTGTCTAAGTGCTGGTGTTCTCCCAATATTTATATGTTGAAACTTAATATGTGATAGTATTGAGAAGTAGGACCTTCTGGGAGTGATTAAGTCATGAGGGCTCCACCCTCACAAATGGGATCAGTGCCCCTATAAAAGAGGCCTGAGTAAGGTCCCTTACACCCTCTCACCATGAGGACACAGAAAAGTTGCCACCTTTGAGGAACTGAAACTGAGGCTGTTGGTGCTTTGATCTCGGATTCCAAGTCTCCCGAAATATGAGAAATAAATTTCTAATCTTTATAAATTACTCAGTCTAGGGCATTTCATTGTAGCAGCAGGAACAAACTAAGACAAGTACTATTGATCACAGAGAAGTTACCCTAATGTCAAAAGGTAGAGGTAGCCCTATATTAAAAGATAAAATATATACTTGGATAAAGTATATCCCTGAGGGACTTCACAAGAGATGGAGTAAATGTATCAAGAATGTCCTGCTTGTATACTGGGATGTTATCATGTTAAGGTTTTGTAGTTAGCATGGTAGTATTTCACAGAATTCGGGGATCTTGAGGAGTCCCTGGATCACAGCTCATCATGAAGTCAATTGGACATCTTAACAGCAGAAAAAGAGCTCTAAATTCTGATCATTTCTGTGATGCTGGTGGAAGTGCCAATCCATGCAGATAACTTTGTGTCTCCTTGAATCATGGGTTCAAGTTATCAGTCAAGGAACAATGCAAGAAAACGCTGTGAAGAAGCACATAAGGACATCTATTCTATATGTTTTCATAACTATCTAGAGTTAGGAATTTTCTTTTCTTGATTTTAGTTATTCATAGCTATCGATAGGAGTGACCTTTACTACATGTAGAACATTAGAATAGACATTTATATTTATGACCTACTCTTTAATCTTTTGTCAGATAATAACAGAAACAATAAAGTAAGCAAAAAGAGGAAGATACAAGAAATACAATAAAAACAACGACAGGCCAGGCATGGAGACTCATACGTCTAATCCCAGCAATTTGGGAGGCCAAGGTGGGAGGATCATTTGAGCCCAGAAGTGTGAGACTAGCCTGGACAACAAAGGCCCTGCCCAGACAAAAATTAAAACAAAAAATTAGCCAGCCATGATGACACACACCTGTGTTCCCAACTACACGGGAGGCTGAGGCAGGAGAATCCCTTGAGCTAGGAATTCAAGGCTGCGGTGAGTTATGACTGGACCACTGTACTCCAGCATGGGTGACAGAGCAAGACCCTGTCTCAAAAAAACAAACAAACAAAAAATGACAAATTAATGGACAAGAACACAACAAGCTTGATGAGGCAGTATGCAGCAGGGGAAAGCTCTTGGACAAAGGAACAATAGCTGCTGAGCAAGTTCCCTGTTGCCATAGCATTCTAGGTCAGTACAGACACAGAAAACAAATTCAAATGACAGACTAGAGAGAAGGACCTTTACACCCTGGGCTGTGTTATCTTTCTGCCAGCTCAGTATTCATTCTATGGTGGGAACCAGCCTGTCTTCTAGTGTGATCATAGACTAGATGGGTCCAAGTCTTTTGGTGCAGTCATATAATATGGCAATCCAGCAGCAGCAAGGTGTTTTGTTTTGTTTTTGTTTTTTTTTTTGACAGAGTCTTGCTCTGATATCCAGGCTGCAGTGCAGTGGCACGATCTTGGCTCACTGCAACCTCTGCCTTCCAGGTTCAAGCAATTCTCATGCCTCTGCCTCCCAAGTAGCTGGGACTACAGGCACCCACCACCTTGTCTGGCTAATTTTTTTATCTTTAATAGAGACAGGGTTTCACCATCTTGGCCAGGTTGGTCTCAAACTCCTGACCTCAGATGATCTGCCCATCTCAGCCTCCCAAAGTGCTGGCATGACAGGCATGAGACACCGTGCCTGGTCCCCCCCCAGCAGCAAGGTTTTACACAACAGTGTTGGTGATTAATTGGAAAGCCCACTCCTGATGTGACCAGGGCTGGGTCTGAGCATTGCTCTTGACTAATGTGAACTGCTTCAAGCCCTAAGTCATAAAGGGTTTCCATGGAGGTCTAAAGGAGGCCAACTTCCTTCCGTGTCCAACATGCAAGGAATCAGTCTTGGACAAGTTAACCTTTACCTCTCAAGAATATAGTATATATTTCACAGAGACTGTAATTAGAGAGAACAGCCAGACAAACCCATGTTCAAAGGCAGGAACAGAAAAACTGGCAGAAATCAAGACAACTGGATATTTTGTCCTTCTCTCTGTTTCTCTCTCTCTTCTCTGCTTCACTATGCATATCTGCCTCTTTTCACTCTAAGGACCAGCCTCCTTTATTTCTCCTGTATATTACAGATGAGAGTATCTTCTGCCTTTGAATTTATATATTCTTAGTTTCAGCGGCAAGTACAGCCTAAGTCGAAGTCCACATTTCACACAAAAAGAATAGCTTAGACTCTAAGTCAAGTGTTCATCCATGTTCCAAAACTATGGCCCAGAGAAGCAGAGTAACATACTACAAGCATTGCCTTCCAAGGATGGGAAAGGGAGTAGTGTTCACAGAAAGAATATAGTTATGACTAGAGGGACACTGTTGAAGCCAAAACCTGCCCCACCTGTGTGCTTTATCTCAGTGTATTTTGATGTTTCAATCCAAGCAAGAGATATGAATATCATTTCTTCTTTTTTATCCACATCCTCTCCATCTATCTAATCAATTATTAAATCCTCTCAATTACCATATCTTTAACATTTTCAACATCTTATAAGAAAAAAGTGAAACAACGATCAAATGGGAATCAATTATAGAAAACCTTTGCTGGAGGTTTTCTCACACTCCTCTACAGGCCAGTGTTTCTCACAATACAACCTCAAGGAAGAAAATCTATGGCATCCAAGTCAGCCGGGAGGAAAGCTTTTGATTTTTTCCTAATTTTCTTTCAGCTGTAACACTCCCTGTTGTAGATATTTTTGGTATGCTATCACATGATGGACTGCAGTATGGTACAATAAATATCACTAGGTGTAAAACTAGTCATAACTGGAAGAACTTGCTTTGTGACTTAGGAAATTCGCACATTCTCCCTAGGCCAGCTTCTTTTCTCCAAGCCAATCTCTACTCCATTATTCCAAAAGTTAAGCTTTGAAAATGTCACATCAATGTTAAGTAATTCCTACCTATAAATCTGGGAAGTTTTTAACTTTGGTCAACAGTGGCAGAAATCCTACCAAATTAGCTCATGGAATTTTGGAGGGATTAAATATCCAAGAGAACTTCCAGATTTCACATCATACAACTTCGACCACTGACCGTTCCAGTTCAAAAGACCTTGGGTCAGGGCCTCCTCTGAGTCAACAGAATCCAGTGTAGTTGGGTGAGGTCTTCCAAGAATTTGTCAGATTCAAAAAGAACTACAGGGACAATGGGATTATTCTAGAGAGATGGCGAGTGTATCTCTGAGAAGACAATTCATAGACAGTTCCTATGATCTACCTGTATTCTTCAACACATATTCATTCTATTATTCCAGGTTCCAAATTATAGATCCACAAAGATAGAAATTATCTCTATTTAACTCACAGTTTGTGCCTAGAACTATAATTTACTTTTCATGCTCTATACTTTCACACACATTTTGAAAACATCACATATTTGACATTTACAATACTATGAGGAAGATGTGATCATTTTCATTCTCTCTTATTCTCTCTTGTTCTCTCTTCTCTCACCCTTGTCCTCTCCCTGTCTTTTCTCTCTTTTACTCTTCCTCTCTCTCTCTCTCTCTCTCTCTCTCTCAATGAGGAAACTGGAAAGTGGAGAAGTTGAGAAACAAAGTACAGTCACATAGCCTGGAGTTTAGATTCAAGTTGATTTTATCCTGAAGCCATTTCTCTTCTATTACATTATATGTCCCCTTAGCAAGTTCCAGGAGTTCCTCGACATTCATTAAATGCTTTTTATGTTGGTGGAGATGAAATTGACATTTTTCCCCTTTGTGTTCTTCCGAGCATAAAATAAAACATAATTTGCATAAGCAGAAGCAGTTGAGTCACCCAGATAGCCACATACAGCAGTGTGCAACTGCAGTAAACAGCTTGCGCAGACATTTATGCCTAGGGTGAAGTCTTTAAAGGCCCATGTTGCAGAATTTACCAAGAAGGAGCTCAGTAAATATTTGTTGAATTACTACTGAATATCTTAGCAACAGCTAACACTGTCAGTTCCACATTCATATATATGACTTCACTGACAGTCCCAAGGATAACAAAGGGGCACTTGCCTTGTTAAAATTTATTCAAATCTCTTTTAGCTAAGGAGACCCTAATACAATACTCTATCAATGTTAATACTTTCATCCTAAGATACTAAGAAAAAATAAAATAAAGCCCAGTGATAAAAAATAGCTATGAAAGCCACAGTGGAGCCAAAAATATTCTAGGCTCTTAAAAGCTATCTCTTGATAGTTTGTTATACTGTTTATTAAATTACTGATAAATTTACTTCTGATTCATAAATTATTTCCGACATGCAACTTTTAAAAAGAATCAATCAGTACAAATGGCCCAGTTGATAAAAATGTGAACGAGGAGTAGAACTTTAGAATTTATAATGATAATTCTGTCCTAGAGTGTTTGACATAGAAAACGATTCACACTATGTAGATTATTTTCCCAGTAGTTACCTGTATTCTCAGTTAAACCATAATTATTTTTCTTATGAGATGCTGCTCCTACCAGACTGAAAGACTGATATCCCATTCAACAACTTCATTCAACAGTTATTAAATGACTTACGAGGTATGGAGCACTAAGGGTTACAAATACCACGCTTTAAACTCTATGCTCATTAACATTATTTTGATTCAGTAAAATTCACTGTTCCAGTAATACTGAGATCCAGGTGACTATCAGAATATTTTAAAATGAGGTTTAATGTTCACTTTGTAAATGTACAAATAAGTAAGTTATGACAATCACACACACTTGCGTAAGAATCACCACAATAACCAAGAAGCACATTAGGAAATATAATAATAAAGATACCAAACATTTCCATTATCCAACAATTTCCTTGTGTACTTACACAAGTCTCTCTAAACCACCAGCAGATTTTTTCTTTCTGTATATACATCTATTCCAAAATCTCATGTAAATGGAATAGAGTATGTAATCACTGCAGTCTGATTAATTTGACTTGGCACAAAGCTTATGAGATTTAACCACATTATTACATGTATGAGTAATTCATTTGCTTGCTGAGTAGAATTCCATTTATGGGTGTCCCATAGTTTCCTCCTTTATAAACTGGTTGATAAACACTTGGACTGTTTTCAGTTTTTGGCAATAATGAATAAAGCTGTCATGAACATTTATGTACAAGTCTTCGTATGAACATTTGTTTTCATTTCACTTGAATAAATATCCAGGAGTGATTTTACTGTGTCATATGGTGTTATTTAACTGCACTGATTTCCAAAGTTTCTGTACCACCTAGCATTCCCAATGTAATACATACAGTTCAGATTGCTCCACGTTCTCGTGAGGTTTTCTTTCTCTTTTTTTTAAGCCATTTAAAGTTATCTAAGTTCTAAGTGGTATCATGGTTTTAATTTTCTTTTCCTTGATGTCTAATGAGACTGAGTTTCTTTTCATGTGCCTGTTTGTCATCTCTATGCCTTCTTTAGTGAAGTGTTTGTTCAAATCTTTTGCCTATTTTTGGGGAGCTTATTTGATTTCTAGTATTGAGCTTTAAGAGTTCTCTACATATTCTATACAAGACCTTTACCAAATATGTGTTTTGCAAATATTTTTTTCATCTCTTACTTGTCTTTTTATTCTGATTATGTATTAAACAAAAGATTTAATTTTGAAAAAGTGCAAATTTTATCCATTTTTTATGTGTTGTGCATTTTGTGCTTTACCCAAGACATCTTTGCTTAATCCATAGTGACAAATATTTTCCCTATGTCTGTTAATAAGTTCTACATTTTTAGCTTTTGCAGTTAGATATATTATCCATTCTGAACTAATTCTTGTATATAAGGTATGAATTGAAGTCAGTTGTTTTATATACATGTCCTATAGTTCCAGCAACAGTTAATAAAAAGACTATTCTTTCTTCATTAAGTTGTATTTTGTGCTTTTATAAAACCCAACTGGCAATATATGTGTGGATCCAGTTTTGGAGTTTTTATTATTTTCTATTTATCTATGTGTCTATTCTTTAGTCAATACCGTATTGATTACTGTAGCTTAAGACTTGAATACAGTAGTATAAATTGTTCAATTTTGTTATTTGTAAAAACTTGTCTACTGTAGAATCTGTTTGTTCATATGAATTTTAAATCCACCTGTTGATTTCTGTTAAAAAATGCTGCTTGTTGCATTGATCACTTTACCATTATGTAATGTCCTTCTTTATCTCTTTTGATATTTGTTGGTTTAAAGTCTGTTTTTTCACATAATAGGATGTAATCCCTGCTTTTTTTGGTTTTTGCTCTCTGTTTGCTTGGTAAATCTTTCTCCATTCCTTTATTTTGAGCCTATGTGTCTCTGTACGTGAGATGGGTCTCCTGAATACAGCACACCTATTGGTCTTGACTCTTTATCCAATTTGCCAGTCTATGTCTTTTAATTTGGAGCATTTAGCCCATTTACATTTGAGGTTAATATTGTTATGCATGAATTTGATTCTGCCATTTTGATGCTACCTAGTTGTTTTGCCTGTTAGTTGATGCAGATTCTTCATAAACTAAATGTACATGCACCCAATGCAGAAGCACCCAGATACAGAAAGCAAGTTCTTAATGACCTACAGAGACTAAATTTATTGCGTGGAAGTCTAACACCCCCACTGTCAATATCTGACAAATCAATGAGACAGAAAATTAACAAGGATATCCTGGATTTGAACTCAGATCTGGACCAACTGGATCTAATTGACATCTACAGAACTCTCCACCCAAAATCCACAAAACATACATTCTTCTCAGCACCACATTACGCTTATTCTAAAATTGGCCACATAAGTGGAAATAAAGCACTCCTCAGCAAATGCAAAAGAATAAAAATCATAACCAACAGTCTCACAGACAACAGTGCAATCAAATTAGAACTCAGGATTAAGAAATTCACTCAAACCCACACAACCACATGGAAACTGAACAACCTGCTCCTGAATGACTACTGGATAAATAATGAAACAAAGGCAGAAATAACGGTGTTCTTCAAAATCAATGAGAATGAAGACACAACATAACAGAATCTCGGGGACAAATTAAAAGCAGTGTCTAGAGGGAAATTTATAGCACTAAATGCCTGCAAGAGAAGTGAGGAAAGATCGAATATTGACACCCAAATGTCAAGATTAAAAGAACTAGAGGAGCAAGATCAAACAAATTCAAAAGCTAGCAGAAGACAAATAACTAAGATCAGAGGAGAACTGAAGCAGATAGAGACACAAAAAAACCCTTCAAAAAATCAATACATCCAGAAGCTGGTTTTTTGAAAATATCAACAAAATAGGTAGACTGCTAGCCAGACTTATAATAAAGAAGAAAGAGAGAAGAATCAAATAGATGCAATAAAATATGATAAAGGAGATATCCCCACCAATCCTACAGAAAGACAAACTACCATCAGAGATTACTACAAACACCTCTATGTAAATAAACCAGTAAATCTAGAGGAAATGGATAAATTCCTGGATGCTTACACCCTCCCAAGACTAAACCAAGAAAAAGTTGAATCCCTGAATAGGCCAATAACAAGGCATGAAAGAGAATCAGGAATTAATAGCCTACCAACCAAAACAAGTCCAGGACCAGACAGGTTCACAGCTGAATTCTACCAGAGGTACAAAGAGGAGCTGGTACCATTCCTTTTCGAACTATTCCAAACAATAAAAAGAGGGAATCCTCCCTAGCTCATGACGATACCAACATCATCCTGATACCAAAACCTAGCAGAGACACAATTGAAAAAGAAAACTTCAGGCCAATATCCCTGATGAACATTGATATGAAAATCCTCAATAAAATGCTGGCAAATCAAATACAACAACACATCAAGAAGAATATTCATCACGATCTAGTCGGCTTCATCCCAGGGATACAAGGCTGGTTTAACACACAAATCTACAAATGTAATCCATCACATAAACAGAACCAAAGCAGAAACCACATGATTATCTCAATAAATGCAGAGGAGGCCTTCCACAAAATTCAACAGCACTTTTATGCTAAACACTCTCAAAGAACTAGGTATTGATGGAACATATCTCAAAATATTAAGAGCTATTTATGAAAAACCCACAGCCAGTATCATACTGAATAGGCAAAAACTGGAAGCATTTCCTTTGAAAACTGGCACAAAACAAGAATGCTGTCTCTCACCACTCCTATTCAACACAGTATTAGAAATTCTGGCCAGATCAATCAGGCAAGAAAAAGAAATAAAGCGTATTTAATTAAGAAAAGAGGAAGTCAAATTGTCTCTATTTGCAGACAACATGATTGTATATTTAGAAGACACCATCATCTCAGCCCAAATTCTCCTGAAACTGATAAGCAACTTCTGCAAAGTCTCAGGATACAAAATAAATGTACAAAAATCACAAGCATTCCTAAACACCAATAACAGACTTAAAGAGAGCCAAATCAAGAACAAACTGCCATTCACAATTGCTACAAAGACAATAAAATACTTAGGAATACAACTAAGAAGGGATGTGAAGGACCTCTTCAAGGAGAACTACAAACCACTGTTCAAGGAAATAAGAGAGGACACAAACACATGGAAAAATATTCCATGTTCATGGTTAGGAAGAATCAATATCATGAAAATGGCCATACTGCCCAAAGTAATTTACAGATTCAACGCTATCCCCATCAAGCTACCTATGACCCTCTTCACAGAACTGGAAAAAACCACCTTAAACTTCAAATGGAACCAAAAGAGAGCCGGCATAGCCAAGACGGTTCTAAGCAAAAAGAACAAAGCTAGAGACAACACGCTACTTGACTTCAAACTATACTACAAGGCTATAGTAATCAAAACAGGATGTGGAGAAATAGGAACACTTTTACACTGTTGGTGGGAGTGTAAATTAGTTCAACCATTGTGGAAGACAGTGTGGTGATTCCTCAAGGATCTAGAACTAGAAATTCCATTTGACCCAGCAATCCCATTACTGGGTATATATCCAAAGGATTATAAATCGTTCTATTATAAAGACACATATGTTCACTGTGGCACCGTTACAATAGCAAAGACCTGGACCCAACCCAAATGCCCATCAGTGACAGACTGGACAGGGAAAATGTGGCACATATAAACCATGAAATGCTATGCAGCCATACAAAACCATGAGTTCATGTCCTTTTCAGGGACATGGATGAACCTGGAAATCATCATTCTCAGCAAACTGACACAAGAACAGAAAATCAAACACCACATATTCTCACTCATAGGCAGGCGTTGAACAATGAGAACACATGGACACAGGGAGGGGAGCATCACACACTGGGGTCTGTTGCTGGGGAGTAGGGGAGGGACTGCAGAGGGTAGAGAATTGGGGGAGGAATTACATGGGGAGAAATGCCAGATATAGTTGATGGGGATGGAGACAGCAAACCACATTGCTATGTATGTACCTATGCAACAATCCTGCATGTTCACATGTACCCCAGAACCTAAAGTGCAATAAAATATATATATGCGCACACACACACACACACACATACACACATATATATAAAACAAAACAAACAAAACAAAAAAACGAGCACTATTTGCCAGTCACTTAGGTTATCTCTGATTTTTCTTTCTTATAAAAATTGCTGTGCTAAATATCCTTGTTGCTATATCTTTGAGCATATGTAACTTTTTAATACCTAAGATACATTTTTAGAAGCTAAATATTTTGTACCAAGTTTTTAACTACAGTTGCTTTGGAAAATTGATGCAGTCAATATGTTTTACTTTTCTCTCTTTCTTCTATATATATTCATTTGTTGTTTTTCTTTAAAGAGTATATACAACATTTATTTAAAAAACAAAGATGCTGAATTGTATGCATACATTATTTACTTTCTTTCAAATCCCACAAAGTATTAAATGTAATGTTTTAAAACATAAACTTACCAGATAAAAAGCTATAAAATAACTGACATCAATTTTTTAAATGTTTTTAAGTTAAAAAGTATTAACTTGAAAAACAATAAACACCTGACAAATGGTGAATGATGTAACATATCAAAGAAACTAAGGCTTTTTTTTTTTTTTTTTAGCCAGAGTCTTGCTCGCTCCATTACCCAGGCTGAAGTGCAGTGGTGCGATCTCGATGCACTGCAACCTCCACCTCCTGGGTTTAAGCAATTCTCCTGCTTCAGCCTCCGAAGTAGCTGGGACTACAGGCAGGCAGCACCATGTCCAGCTAATATTTGTATTTTTAGTAGGAATAGGGGTTTCACCATATTGCTCAGGCTGTTCTTGAACTCCTGACTTCAAATAATCCATCTGCCTCTGCCACCCCAACGTACTGGGATTACAGGCTGAGCCATGGGACCTGACCCCAAAGAAACTAATTCTTAAACTAGAAAGAAGCTCAAAAGCAGCCAAATTTGTATGAAAAACAAAAATTCAGGAAAAAGAAATGGCAGCACAAGGTAATTATGCAAGTAGGAATAAAAAGGAGATAAAAATAGATTGGTTGGCAGTAGTGAGACCTAGATTCCCTACCTGAACTCATGCAATCAGATTATCTTTCCCAAACGTAGGCAGATAACTGAAGGTTTATTACCTGGAAGATAACTGAACGTTTATTATCTGGAGAGATAATAGTGTCAGTCTCTGGATTGGAAGTCTTAAGCATAATTAAAAATAGGGGTACCTACTGAAAACAGGAGTACTAAGTGGAATTCCATATACTAAATGATACAGCCCCCAGGATTTGTCCTCACTCAACTGCCAGGATTCTAATAACTAGGTCAAAAACTACAGACAGGTGATTGCCAGAATTTTATTTGAAGAATTACATAATGCCAAAAGAGAAGAGTTACAGACATAGACAACCGGGCAACTGGTGGTGGGTGTGGGGAAGAGAGTAATCAATAAACTAATTCAGACCAATTCCTTACCATGAAATCAACCAGTGACAATATTTGCACATGTGCTCTCTCTCTGACAAACATCTCTTCTCCCAAAAGTGCCTAAATTTAATATGAATATATAGTCATGCATCATCAGGCATTTGAGCAAAGAATTCTACGTGAAATAGATAATAAAAATATTTTTAAAAAGAAAAATAGGAAATTTAAGGAAATAGCAACAATTCAAGATCATTTATTTAAAAAGTATAATGTTCCCACAGGAACAAGAAAACATACTGCATCTATAAAATAAGAAAGATCATTAAAAGAAATATTCTGAAAAAATTTTTGAAATTAAAAATCTTATAGTACAATAAAACCTAGTAGAAGGGTAAAAATTTATATTTGAGGAAATAGCCTATAGTGAATCTAAAAGATGAAAATAGAGGAGAATATATAAATAGTTAGATAACTGGTTTAGAGAATTTACTCTTTGATCTTCAAATAATCGGTGTTTGAGAAAACAAAGTAAATTAAGGAAATGAGATTAGAAAAGAAACAATTCAAGAAAAACTTCAATAGTCTGAAGATGTAAATTTTAACATTGAAAGGGCAAATTAAGTATATAAGAAGCAGATAAAAATTAGTCACAAAACACTGTGAAATGTTAGGAAAGCAAGGTAAAGGAGAAGATATTAGTTCTCAGAGAGTGAGAGAACATAGTTAACAAGTAGTATTTGTCATGCTTAGGAAACATCAATGAACAAAAGAGTTCTTTCATCTTTCAATCCATAAACATGGTATATCTTTTCACTTATTTAGAGATCTTTGGATTATTTTTATCAGTACTTTGTGGGCTTCAGCATATAAATCTTGTAAATGTTTTGTAAAATTTAAACCTAGTATTTTGTTTTGAGAAATGTAAATGATGTTGCACTTTTAAATTTATTGGTGGTGTCTCATTATTAATAATTGAACTTTTTCATCATTAATAATCTCACTCTCTTGTGATTTTCTTTCTCTAAAGTTTACTTTATCTGGTATTAATATAGCTGCTCTTGCTTTTCTTTGATTAGAGTTTACATAATATATTTTTAAATCATTTTGCATTCAACTTGTCTACACTATTCTATCTGCAGTGAGTTTTAGTACACTACATGTTATTAAGGTGTACATTTTAACATACTTTAAATATGTTAAGTGTTTAGTACACCACATATTTTAAAATTTACTCTGCCAAGCTTGGTGTTTTGATTGGTGTATTTGGACCATTTACATAATGTAATTAACTTAGTTTGGGCTATTATGACAGAGTACAACGGACTATGTGGCCTGAAAAACATTTATTTTCACAGTTCTGAAGCCTGAAAATTCCAAGGTCAAGGTGCCAACAGATTTAGCATCTGGTGAGAGTTCACTTCCTGGTTACTAGACAGCCCTCTTCTCACTGTCTTCATGTGGTAGAAAGAGCAAAGGAGCTCTTCAGAGTCTTTTTTTTTTTTTTGGTACAGTCTCACTTAGGAGAGCTCTACCCTTATGACTTAATCATGTACCAAAGACCCCACCTTCTAATGCTATTTCATTGGGGATCAGGTTTCCAACATATACACTTTGAGAGGATGTAAACACTTAATCCATAGCAGTAATTGTTTTTATACTAGAGTTTAAGTCTTCTATTTTAGTTTTTTTTTTCTTTTTTTAATACCTGTTTTATTTTTCTGGCCTATTTTACTGGGTTACTTAAAAATATTTTAAGTTTCAATTTTATTTATAGGATTTTTAAGTTTATCTCTTTGTATAGCTTTCTTTTTAGAGGTAACCCTAGTTAGTACATAATTTATGGCAGTCCACTGGTATCACAGTGGACTTCCACTGAGCCTTCCACTGAGGTTTTACCAGTTAAAAAATATCTTACCTCCCTAAGTCCCTTTACTTTCTACCATTTATAATTTCCCTGAATATGTTCTTTACAGATATTTAAACTGAATCATATAATGTCATAATTTTGCTTCAATCAACTGTAAGTTGAAAACATGAAAGGAGAAAATGTATTTATTCATATTTTACTTTCTGTTGCATTTTCTACCTTCCTCATGCATATAGAACTTTCTCTGTAGAAACTTTCTGTGTAGAAAACTTTCTTAAGACATTCTTTTAGTATAGATCTAGTGGCAACAATTTTTTTTTCTTTTTTATCATTATTTGAGGATTTTGATTTATCTTTTACTTCTGAAGGGCATTTTCACTATATATAGAACTCTAATTTTACAGTTCTGTTGGCGCTTGAAAAATGCTGTGCCACTTTTTTCTGGCCTCGTTCCATGGTTTCTCATGAGCAATTTAGTCCTTTCGATTCCCCCTACTCCTATGGGTAAGCAGTTGTTGCTCTCTTACTGCTTTTGATGATTTTGTTTGGTTGTTCTTTTTTAGTTTCCAGAGGTTTTACTATGATTTGTCTTGCTATGAACTTCTTTGGGTTTATCCTATCTGGGGTTCACTCAGCTTCTCGTGTCTATAAGTTAGGTGTCTTGCCAAATGTACAATGTTTTCAGCCATATTTTCTTAAGTAATTTTTCAGCTTTGACCTTGTCTTCCTCTCCTTCTGAGGTTCTGATGGCACTAATATTTTAGTTTTAAAAAAAAACAGTTTTTAAGGTTTTTGAGGCTCTGCTTATTTATTTACAGTGTTTTTTTTTCCTCTCCACCATTCAAACTGGATAATTTATTTTGATCTATCTTCCAGTTCATTTACTGATTCTTTCCTCTCTCTTTTCCATTTTGTTGTTGTTGTTGCTGTTGCTGCTAAGCCTTCCACTGAGGTTTTGAAAAATTTTTCAGTTACTGCATTTTTTTTAGCTAAAAAGTTTCAGTTGAGTTTTGTCATTTGGATTTTTTGTTTGTTTCAAATATGTTCATAATTACTTAAATTTTTCATGATTGTTCATTTAAAATCATGTTGATATAATTCTAACATTTCTGTCATCTTCACACTGGAGTTTATGAATTTCACTTTTATATTCAGTTTGAGCTCCTCTTCGTTCTTGGAATTGTAATTTTTGATTGACACTTTGACATTTTGATTATTATGTTATGAGACTCTAGATCTTATTTAAACCTCCATTTGACATTATTTCCTTTGACACCACTCTATTTGGGAAAGGCATAGCCTCATTACTACCAGTTAGGGGTAGGTGTCTAGGATCTCTGCTGGGCTGACCCTTGAAATTACAGGTAAGTGGGTAGACTCATTAATGATGGGGGGTTATGAGAGTTTGGACTCTTCATATGGTCTTCTATGATATCATCTGAGACACAGGGTCATCCTTTGTCTGGTAAGAAATGAAAGTCCAAGCTTCTTACACTGGTCTCCATTGGCATGGCCAGGAGATGGGCAATTTGTTATCTTGCAGCAGAGATGAAAGTCCTGGCTTGCTACTTACTCTTCTCTGATACTACTCTGGCAGGGACGATGGAATGCCTCTTTACAGCCCAGTGAGAATGAAAGTCTAGTTTCAGTCTTTGTTAAAGCAGATGGGAGTGGGGCCACATTGTGTTTTTTGTTTTTGTTGGTTCTCTTCCCTGTGCTGTTTGGCTGGATTATAGTAGTTATACAAAGGGGCTAGGATGCCCCTCTGCTGGTTCTTTAGCTAGAGAAAGTAGGCTTTATTTGGGTTTATTTACTTATTTATTTTGTCTATGCCCATTAGACTTTCTGGGTTGCTGGCTTTTTTAGCCCCCAGTCTTAGATATGTGAAACATGAAGAAAATTCAAGGAGCTCATCATCATGTTGTTCCTTGGTCCAAATTTCCTAGTTTATCTGCCGCCTTCTTGCCACCTTTCAGAGTTTTTCTATATTTAGTTCATGTATAATGGCCAGGAATTTTTTTGTGTGCTTGGTGGAAGGAATAAAAAAAGTACTTCTATTTACCTTCTTGATTGTGGAAATCTAAACCTCAATATTTGCATATGCAAGATCTGTGCTATGATTGGCGTGTTTGCCCCCTCCAAAACTCAGGTCACAATTTAATTGCTATTGTAATGGTATTAAGAGATGGGACTTTGAAGAGATGATTAGGCTCTGAGGGCTTCTGCCTCATGGGTGGGGCTGATGCTGTTATAAAAGTGTGGGTCCGTCCCTTTCTTACTTTCTTTTGCCCTTCTACCTTCTACCATAAGACGGCGCAGCAGTAAACCCCTCACAAAACGCCAGCCTCTCAATCGTGAACTTCACAGCCTCCAGAACTATGAGAAAATAAATTTCTATATATTATAAATTATCCTGCCTCAAGTACTTTTTATTGGAGCACAAAGTGAACTAAGGCAATATGTATGTTAACAACTGCAAAACACAGATGAAAGAAGTCTAGGAATACCTAAGTAAATACAGACATATACAGTGTTCATAGATTGGAAGATTCAATATTGTTAAGGTATCAATTCACCCCAAACTGACTTACAAATTTAATGGAATCCTAGTCAAAATCTTAGCAGCAATTTTTTTTTTTTAATTACACTACAAGTTCTGGGGTACATGTGCAGAATGTGAAGGTTTGTTACATAGGTATACCCGTGCCATGGTGGTATGCTGCATCCATCACAAGATGGATGCCAGATATTTTTCCATCTGTTTATGACCTCTCTTATTTCGTTGAGCAGTGGTTTGTAGTTCTCCTTGAAGAGGTCCTTAACATCCTTTGTTAGTTTTATTCCTAGGTATTTTATTCTCTTTGTAGCAATTGTGAATGGCAGTTCGTTCTTGATTTGGCTCTCTTTAAGTCTGTTATCGGTGTATAGGAATGCTTGTGATTTCTGCTCATTGATTTTATATCCTGAGACTTTGCAGAAGTTGCTTATCAGTTTCAGGAGATTTTGGGCTGAGATGATGGGGTCTTCTAAATATACAATCATGTAATCTACAAATAGAGACTATTTGACTTCCTCCTTTCCTAATTAAATGCCATTTATTTCTTTTTCTTGCCTGATTGTTCTGGCTACAACTTCCAATACTATATTGAATAGGACTGGTGAGAGAGGACATCCTTGTCTAGTGCCAGATTTCAAAGGGAATGCTTCCAGTTTTTGCCCATTTAGTGTGATATTGGCTGTGGGTTTGTCATAAATAGCTTTTATTATTTTGAGATACATTCCGTCGATACCTAGTTTATTGAGAGTTTTTAGCATAAAGCGCTGTTGAATTTTGTGGAAGGCCTTCTCTGCATCTATTGAGATAATCATGTGGTTTTTGACTTTGGTTCTGTTTATGTGGTGGATTATGTTTATAGACTTGCGTATGTTGAACCAGGCTTGCATCCCTGGCATAAAGCCTACTTGATCATGATGGATAAGCTTTTTGATGTGTTGTTGCAATCGGTCTCCCAGTATTTTATTGAAGATTTTTGCATCTATGTTCATCATGGATATTGGCCTGAAGTTTTCTCTTTTTGTTGAGTCTTCACTGGGTTTTGGTATCAGGATGATGTTGATCTCATAAAATGATTTGGGGAAGAATTCCCTTTTTTGGATTTTTTGGAATAGTTTCAGAAGGAGTTGTACCAGCTCCTCTTTGTATGACTGGTAGAATTCGGCTGTGAACCTGTCTGGATCTGAGCATTTTTTGGTTCATAGGCTATTAATTGCTGCCTCAACTTCGGCCCTTGTTATTGGTCTATTCAGTGTTTTGACTTCTTCCTGGTTTAGGCATGGGATGGTGCAAGTGTCCAGGAATTTATCCATTTCTTCCAGGTTTATTGGTTTATGTGTATAGAGTTGTTTGTAGTAATATCTGATGGTAGTTTGTATTTCTGTGGAATCAGTGGTGATATCCCCTTTATTGTTTTTTATTGCATCTATTTGATCATTCTCTCTTTCACTAATCTGGCTAGTGGTCTATTTTGCTGATCTTCTCAAAAAACCAGCTCCTGGATTTATTAATTTTTTGAAGGGTTTTTGTGTCTCTGTCTACTTCAGTTCTGCTCTGATCTTAGTTATTTCTTGTCTTCTGCTAGCTTTTGAGTTTTTTTGATCTTGCTCCTCTAGCTCTTTCAATTTTGATGATAGGGTGTTGATTTTAGATCTTTCCTTGCTTCTCACATGGGCATTTATTGCTATAAATTTTCCTCTAGACACTGCTTTGAGTACGTCCCAGAGATTCTGGTAAGTGTGTCTTCATTCTTGTTGGTTTTGAAGAACATCTTTGTTTCTGCCTTCATTTCATTGTTTATCCAGTCAAAATTCAAGAGCCAATCGTTCAGTTTCCATGAAGTTGTGTGGTTTCTTAATCCTTAGTTCTAATTTGATTGCACTGTGGTCTGAGAGACTGTTATGATTTCTATTCTTTTGCATTTGATGAGGAGTGATTTACTTCCAATTATGTGGTCAGTTTTAGAGTAGGTGTGATGTGATGCTGAGAAAAATGCATATTTTGTGGATTTGTGGTGAAGAGTTCTGTATATGTCTACTATGTTTGCCTGGTCCAGATATGAGTTCAAGTCCTGGATATCCTTGTTTTCTGTCTCATTGATCTGTCTAATATTGAGAGTGGAGTGTAAAAGACTCCCACTAATGCTGTGTGGGAGTCTAAGTCTCTTTGTACATTGTTAAGAACTTGCTTTATATCTGAGTGCTCCTATATTGGGTGTGAATCTATTTAGGATCATT
This sequence comes from Ateles fusciceps, assembly GCA_036589455.1. Lineage (NCBI taxonomy): Eukaryota > Metazoa > Chordata > Mammalia > Primates > Atelidae > Ateles > Ateles fusciceps. The sequence goes on along the minus strand of JAZHEH010000479.1, from coordinate 3,998,850 downwards.
AGTTTTCTTGTTGCATTGATCATTTTACCATTATGTAATGCCCTTCTTTGTCTCTTTTGATCTTTGTTGCTTTAAAGTCTATTTTATCAGAGACTAGGATGGCAACTCCTTTTTTTTTTTTTTTTTTTTTTGCTCTCCATTTCCTTCATAAATCTTCTTCCATTCTTTTATTTTGAGCCTATGTTTGGATAGAAATAGGCTCTATCCACACATAGGCTCAAAATAAAGGAATGGAAGATTTACCAAGGAAACTCATCTTACCTTGCATGTGAGATGCGGTTCCTGGAATCAGCACACCAATGGGTTTTGACTTTTTATCAAATTTGCCAGTCTGTGTCTTTTGATTGGGGGCACTTAGCTCATTTAATATTGTTATGTGTGAATCTGATCCTGCCATTTTGGTGCTAACTGATTGTTTTGCCCATTAGTTGATGCAGTTTCTTCATTGTGTTGATGCTTTTTACCATTTGATACTTTTTTGGAATAGCTGGTACTGGTTGTTCCTTTCTATGTTTAGTGCTGCTTTCAGGAGCACTTGTAAGGCAGGCATGGTGGTGACAAAATCTCTCAGCAATTGCTTGTTCATAAAGGATTTTATTTCTCCTTTGCTTATGAAGCTTAGTTTGGATGCATATGAAATTCTATGTTGAAAGGTCTTTTCTTTAAGGACATTGAACACTGGCACCCCCTCTCTTCTGGTTTGTAGGGTTTCTGCCAAGAAATCTGCTGTGAGTCTGATGGGCTTCACTTTGCAGGTAACTCGACCTTTCTCTCTGGCTGCCCTTAGCATTTTCTCCTTCATTTCAACCCTGGTGAATCTGATGATTATGTGCCTTGGGGTTGCTCTTCTTGAGGAATATCTTTGTGGTGTTCTCTGTATTTCCTGGACTTACATATTGGCCTGTCTTGCTAGGTTGGAAAAGTTCTCCTGGATGATATCCTGGAGAGTGTTTTCCAGCTTGGATTCATTCTCTCCGTCACATTCAGGTACACCTATCAAATGTAGAATAGATCTTTTCACATAATCCCATATTTCTTCGAGGCTTTATTCATTTCTTTTCACTCCTTTTTCTCTAATCTTGCCATCTCATTTTATTTCACTGAGTTGATCTTCAATCTCTGACATTCTTTCTTCTGCTTGGTCAATTCGGCTATTGAAACTTGTGTATGCTTTGTGAAGTTCTCATGTTGTGTTTTTCAGCTCCATCAATTCATTTACATTTTTCTCTAAGCTGTTTATTCTCATGAGCATTTTGTCAAACCTTTTTTCAAGGTTCTTAGTTTCTTTGCATTGGGTTAGAACATGTTCTTTTAGCTCAGAGAAGTTTGTTATTATCCACTTTCTGACGCCTGTTTCTGTCAATTCATCAGACTCATTCTCCATCCAGCCTTGTTCCCTTGCTGGTAAGGAGTTGTGATCCCTTGGAGGAGGAGAAGCGTTCTGGTTTTGGGTGTTTTCATCGTTTTTGCACTGATTTCTTCCCATCTTTGTGAATTTAACTACCCAGGGTCTTTGTAGTTGGTGAATTTCGGATGGGGTGTCTGAGTGGATGTCCTTTTTGTTGACATTGAAGTTATTTCGTTCTGTTTTTTAGTTTTCCTTCTAACAGTCAGGCACCTCTGCTGTAGGACTGCTGGAGGTCCACTCCAGATCCTGCTTGCCTGGCGATCACCTGCAGCAGCTCCAGAACAATAGGGGTTGCTACCAGTTTCTTCTTCTGTTATCTTTGTCCCAGAAGTATACCCGCCAGATGTCAGCTTGAGCTCTCCTTTATGAGGTGTCTCTTTGGATATATGAGGGTCGGGGGAGCTGCTTGAGGAGACAGTCTCTCCCATATAGGAGCTCAAGTGCTGAGCTGTGAGCTCCATTGTTCTGTTCAGAGATGCTGGGCAGGTACATTTAAAGTCTGCTGCAGCAGAAGTCATAACATCCTTTTTTTCCCAGGTGCTTTGTCCTGGGAAGGTGGAGCTTTATTTATAAGTTCCTGATGTGCTGCTGCCTTTGTTCACAGATGCCCTGCCCAGTGAGGAGGTAGCCTAGTCACAGTCTGCCAACGGAGGCATTGCTGAGCTGCTGTGGGCTCAGCCCATCTGCTGTGTAAACATCCTTGCAGTTTTGTTTATAGAGGTATAATTAGAACTGCCTTGGTAATGGCGGACTGTCTCTGTAATGGTGGACTGCCTTGGTAATGGCGGACTGTCTCGGTAATGGTGGACTGCCTTGGTAGTGGTGGACTGGACTGCCTCAGTAATGGCAGATGCCCTTCCCCCAACAGAGCTGGACTGTCCTGCGTCCATCTTTGCTTGCTGTGAAACTCTCAATCCAGAGCATTTCAGATTGCTGGTCTTTGTCGGGGTGGGACCCATGAGCCAGATCACCTGGCTCCCTGTTTCAGCCATTTTTTTCAGTTGAATGGGTGACTCTGTCTCCCAGGCATTCCAGGCACCAGTTGAAACAGCCGTCCAGATGTGCATGAGTTTTTGTGCAAAGACCCGCTGCACTGGCCTCAGCCATGCTGGAAACTCATGGTGCTTTTCTGCCTGGGAATCTCCTGGTCTGTGGGCAATAAAAATTCATTTGGAAATGCGGTGATCACTCACCGTCTGTATTCTTGCTGGGAACTGCACTCCAGAACTATTCCTATTCTGGCACCTTGGATCTGACAAATATTGCTTGTTTTTTTAAAAAATACTGTAATATATCCACATAATAAAATACTGATACTACTATGAATGATGTTTTAAATGATTATTTATGTTGCTAAAAATTTTTAAAGGTTACAAAGAAGCATATGTAATACAAAACCTTTAAAAAATATATTTATGTATATTTATTTTCATAAATTCCTGGGTGAAAACATTTGCAAAATACCTGTTTCAACATTAATTATTATAATTAAAATTGGAATATATTTACTGTTATCACTGAGTAAATTATGAACCAGCTATGAGATCAAATAATATGTACCATTAAAAAAATTTTGAAGACATTTTTGTGAAGAGACTTTTAATTTCATTGGAAGAGATGAATAATTAACAGTAAAATGAAGAGAGTATAAAACGTTCTTTTTTTTTTTTAATACAACAGAGGGGCAAACAAGATCTTATCTAGGACAAGAGAGAGTATAAAATGTTCTTATATGTATGTGTATACATACAGTGTGATCTTAGTTCTATTATAAATATATTAAAAACTCTAAAAAATATACATGTCAAAATACATATGTTGAAATCGTTTTGTAGTAGAGGGATCATAGGTAAATTTTTATTCATATTTGTTGACACTTTCTGGTACTTACCTTTTTTTTCTACAGCTAGAAAAAATGCTATTAAATGCATAAATATTCTAGTCATTGCCTTCTATTTTTTCCCTTATTTTCTTTTCTTTTGTACTATCATGAAATTATGAATATCTTTAACACAGTAGCACTAAGCAGCAGGAAGATCAGACCAATTTAGAAACAGTGACTATCACCTAGAAGCATCGAATACAACAACAAACATGTTTTGCATATTAGTCATTTTAACATATCTTCAAAAAATAAAAATAAATAAGATATGAAAACTCTTCCTAAGGAATTCACAGTATATTAGGGATATAAGCCAGACTATAATTTAGTTTTAGAGTAATAAGGGTTTAAACAAAGTATAAAGGAAAGTTCAGGAGAAAGACATACATTCTTTCAAAGACTGGAGAATTCAAAAAGGAGAAGCTTTGCAGGGGATGACACCTTTAAAGGTGAGCAGTGCTTTGGTCATGAGGAGGAGAATGAGGATGGCAATGGGGATGATGATAGTATCTTACATTAAATATTTGTTGGGATCCACTTTGCCTGTTTGTTTTGAACATACTTTATCTTATTTAATCTTCACAATGGCTTTACAGAGTGAGGACTATTATTATTTCATTTTTACAAATGAGGAAACTGAAATTTAGAACAAATAGACAAATTTTCCAAGGTCATATACCTTGTACATACTTGAGGAGAAATTCAGATTCAAATGTAACTGATTCCAAGTTTAATATATTAATCACTGCACAATTGGCATTGGTTTGAATGTACAGAAAAGCACCTAAAGAAATCACCACTTACAGGTGGGTCAATTCGATTCAGAAATTAAATATAAATAAAGTAGAACCCCATACAACAGCCTGTCAAAACCCAGATGTGTCATTCTACTTGCCAAATTCTATCTCCCTGCACCCAAACACATGAAGTTCAGGAGCTGTGATGTGTGGCTTACAACACAGATTTCATATTATAAGCTCACTGACATTTTAAAGTGCTTTTACCAAGTGGGTTCACAAATTCTACTGCCTCCACCCAGCTAAGACTCACCAGTAAAATGAAACCTGTTTGGAGATTTCAAGGATCTTCTGAAATCAACACCAGTGTTTACTAGTTGACTAGTTAACTAGTTTACTATTTAAGCCATAGTGCCTAGTTCTGGGTTTTCTACAAATTGAATGTTCCATCAATATTGAGAAACACTGAAGGCTTCAATCTGATTGAAAATTTGCTTATAACTGAACTGATAATTAGATACCAAGTTCAAGGCTTTACCTAGGATTTTAAATATTTAAACAGGTATTAAATGAATATACCTCCTTATTTATTTTTGTACTACAAATTCTTAGTTCTTCACTGTGTGCCCAGTTACAACAAAGGTATCAGTTTTACAGAGACACACTGGATGAGAAGTCAGTTGAGCTGAACCACTCCGAAGACTCCTCACTTAATTCCCTTTGCTATCAGTTCATCCCCCCAAACTGATATGTGAAATTCTTGAGGGAAGCATAAAGCTCTGTTATTCTCTGTGTACTTGCTGCCTATAGGAAAACTGGGCTGTTTGCTCCATTTCAATTTTTACATATTCTAACTCTACCCTTGCTTCCCCTGGCTGTCAAGAGTCAGGGCCCTGGGGGGAATTATTCTAGCATACTTTCATTTGATTTTCAAGTAAAAAACTATGTCCCAGTAACTTCCTGAACCTCTAGTTGAGTATGAAATAGCTCACCTTTTCACCACTTCCCATTATATAAATTATGCCTTTCCTGCTAGAAGGAGATGATGATTCACCAAAATTAGATGCAGCTATTCCCAATTGCAGGCTTGTTATAAATAGGCAAGTGACTGTGTTAAATTGTAAAGATTTTAAAAAATATTTTCCAAGAGTAAACAGCAAAAAGCAAAGCTTGGAAAATGTAAAATAAAAGGAAAACAACAAAAAGCCTTTCTTTCTACTTTCAAACCACTATGAAGCTTTCTTCTACTTCCCAGTTGAGAATGTGGAATGGTTTTAAGCCTGAAGACATAGGGGTTATCAGTATTTAGAGAACCTGACTCTTTCCCCCTCACCAAACCAAGCATCTAAATATCTCTCCATCCCCATTGCCGTCACTCATTTCCAGGTCTTACCTAGGATACTTAATCAATCTCCAAACTCATATGCCTATGCCCACTCTTGCTTAATTATTTTCTATACTGTCACCAGAGTAATGCTTCTAAAACAAAATCTTATTCCACCCCTGTGCTTTGAAATGCTTCAAGATCCCTGCACTGATTTCACAATAAAGTTTAAACTCCTTCAGTTTGTGGCTCCAACAGAGCTCAACCTTACCTCCTAGCAACCACCAACCTCACACACTGAGCTTCACCCATAATGACATCTTCCTCAAAACCTCTATGTTCTCTCTTCTATTTACCCCTGGACTTCAAAGATGCTATCATTTTTGGAGCATTCTCCTACCCTTTAGCCTCATTATTCTTACTTATATTTCAGGTCTTAGAATATACACACACACACACACACACATATAAACATATATATATATATACACACACATGTGTATATACATACATATATGTCTCCTTTAGAGAAACATTTTCATGCCCTCCATGGAGTCCTGGTACTTCTGCTAGCACTAGTTAATTAATAACCTAATTATTCTTATTTATATTTCAGGTCTTAGAATATACACACATATGTGTATATATATGTGTATGTGTGTATATACACATATATGTGTATATAAGTATGTGTGTATGTGTATATATATGTGTGTATGTGTATATTCTATAAACACATCTATATAAACATATATACACACACATATAAACACACATATATCTAAAGGAGATACATGTATACACACATAAATACACACACACATATATATGTATCTAAAGGAGATATATATACACACATATATATAAACATATATGTGTGTTCATATATATGTGTGTATATATGTATGTGTATGTATATAGAAATCAACATATATATCTAAAGGAGATACATATATATCTAAAGGAGATATATATACACACATATATATAAACATATATGTGTGTTCATATATATGTGTGTATATATGTATGTGTATGTATATAGAAATCAACATATATATCTAAAGGAGATACATATATACACACATATATACACACACACATATACACACATATATAAACACATTTTTATGTTTGTGTGTGTATATATGTGTGTGTATATGTATATGTGTATAAACATGTATATATGTGTATGTATATATATGTGTGTGTTGATATGTGTGTGTACTATGTTTATATATATGTGTGCATATATATGTATGTGTATATATACATATATATATCTAAAGGAGATACATATATACACACATATATCTAAAGGAGCTACACCTATATACATATACACATACACACAAACATATATATATACATATACACACATATGTTTATATCCACACACATATACACACATATAAACACACATAAACACGTGTTTATATGTGTGTGTATATATGTATCTCCTTTAGATATATATATGTGTTTGTGTGTGTGTGTGTGTATCTCCTTTAGAGAAATACTTTCATGCCCTCCCTGGAGTCCTGGTACTTCTGCTAGCACTAATTCTGACATGGCACTTATTACGCTAACTCTGACATTGCACTTCTTAAGTGTTATTATTACTCTTAGCTCATTCTACCCACTGGATTGTAATCTATGTGAGACAGATACTATGTCTAACTTATTCTTACAGTGTCAATCCTAGAGCCTGGAACATAAAAGTACTTAATATATATTTGTTGAATAAACATACAATATTGACTTTCTTAGTGGCCAGGGCCGTATGAGATTGTGGGATTCATGTAGGATGTTATATCCTTACTTCACAGGATTTTGTTTACTTATAGAGCTTAATATTTGAATTATACTCTAAAACCAATTCCTTTTGTGGTGAGGAAGCTTTACAGTTTACCAAGTGCTTTCCATGCCACGCATTTCTCCCAGAAACTCTAAGAGCATAGGGCAGTTGCTATTATACCCACAAAATAGTTAATGAAATTGAGCTTCAAAAAGGTCTTGTGACTTAATCAAGGGAATTTGAGTTGTGGGGAAGACTTAAGAGTTGGATCTTTTATTTCTAAGACCAAATATTTTTTTTCTTGCTCCAATTCACTGATTTTGTCTTGCTCACTAGTTTTGTTTGTTTTGGGTAAACATGCATCTGCATGCATAGCAGCTCATTTCCCCTCTCAATTATGTCTGGCGTACCTCATACTGAAATGAGTGCTCAGACAGCACATCTCCAATCAGAGCAGAGCAGGACAGTGAAGACACGTTCTAGGTGGCAACAGGAAGTGATGTGGAATACTAATAAAGCTAGCCAAAGAAAATGTACAAAGTCAGCCACTTGCAGAAAATTAGGAAATGAATCTTGTTCCCTTAAATACTCTCTGGAATCTACCACTATCCCCACTCAATTTTGTACACGATGCAGTTTAATAAATATATTACTTGTAAGTCTCCCTAAGTCTCATTCATTTATTTGACAAGTATTTAAGTAAATATTCTTTTATTTAAACTGGGACATAAATAGATTAAATGAATAATTCCTAGCTTTGAGAAGTATATGGTAGTGGAAAAGATCAATAATAGATAAGAAAATAAATAACTAAAGATGGCAATAGCAGCTATGAGGTAAACAGAGGGTGTGCGACAGCAGACGCCTGCCTTATCAGTCTTGTTTATTCTTTCACAGAACCCATTCTTAGTTTCTTTGCTCTTTTGTGTGGACTTTTTGGTCTCAATTTTGTTCAGTTTTATTTTTAGAATTTTAGTTATTTATTTCTTCAGCTGGCTTTGAGGTTGATTTGTTCTTTATCTAGATTCTCTATTGCAGTTTTAGATAATTAATTTGAGATCATTCTAACTTCTTGATGAAAGTGTTCAACACAGTCAATGTTCTTAACACTGCTTTAGCTGCATCCCAGAGATTTTGAAATACACCTTCTTGGACATTTCAAGAAGCACTCACAGAGGATCCAAGATGGCGGATTAGACACAACAACAGCACACAACACCCAGCAAGAGCAACGCAGAAACCCAGAGATCTCCTAGCTCCAACCAAGGTACCAGGTGCATTTCAACAGGTCTGGTCCAAGGGTGAGCAAAGCCCACTCAGGGCAGACCGAGGCAGGGAGGGGGTGCTGCTTCACCCAGAAAGTGCATCTGACCGCCGAGTTGGAGGTTCCACCTCTGGCGCTCTGGTTCAGATGCAGCGCTTCCCCAAAGCCTCAGCAATACACAGAATAGGGGATCTTTGCCAGTCAAGTGCCGGGAATTACAAGTGCAGAGTTGAATAAGAGTCTGCAGACTGAGCTATCACTCCCAGCACCCCCCACCAAGAAGAAACACTACACATCTACAACCATCTGATCTTTGACAAATCCAGCCAAAACAAGCAATGGGGAAAGGACTCCATGTTTAATAAATGGTATTGGGAAAACTGGGTAGCATTGTGCAGAAAGCAGAAACTGGACCCCTACCTGTCACCTTACACTAAAATTACTCCAGATGGATCAAAGATTTAAACATAAAACCTAACACCATAAAAACACTAGAAGAAAACATCGGCAAAACCATCCAGGACATAGGCATAGGCAAGGACTTCATGACTAAAACATCAAAAGCAATGGCAGCAAAAGCCAGGATAGACAAATGGGATCTATTTAAACTCCAGAGCTTCTGTACAGCAAAAGAAACCATCATTAGAGTGAATTGGCAACTGACAGAATGGGAAAAAATTTTTGCAATCTACCCATCTGACAAAGGGCTAATATCCAGAATCTACAAAGAACTAAAACAGATATGCAAGAAAAAACAAACCACCCCATTCAAAAGTGAGCGAAGGATATGAACAGACACTTTTCAAAACAGGACATATATGAGGCCAACAAACATATGAAAAAATGCTCATCATCACTGGTCATTAGAGAAATGCAAATCAAAACTACATTGTGGTATCATCTCACACCATTTAGAATGGCGATCATTAAAAAATCTGGAGACAACAGATGCTGGAGAGCATACGGAGAAATAGGAACACTCTTACACATTTGGTGGGAGTGTAAATTAGTTCAACCATTGTGGAAGACGGTGTGGCGATTTCTCAAGGATCTAGAAACAGAAATTCCATTTGACCCAGCAATCCCACTATTGGGTATATACCCAAAGAACTATAAATCGTTCTACTATAAAGACACATGCACACGTATGTTCATTGCAGCCCTGTGTACAATAGCAAAGACCTGGAACCAACCCAAATGCCCATCAATGACAGACTGGACAAAGAAAATGTGGTACATATACACCATAGAATACTATGCAGCCATAAAAAACGATGAGTTCATGTCCTTTGTAGGGACTTGGATGAATCTGGAAACCATCATTCTCAGCAAACTGACCCAAGAACAGAAAGCCAAACACCTTATGTTCTCACTCATAGGTGGGTGTTGAACAATGAGAACACATGGACTCAGGGAGAGGAGCATCACACACAGGGGACAATTAGGGGGTAGGGGAGAGACAATGGGGGGTGGGGAGGGATAACATGGGGAGAAATGCCAGATATAGTATGCACCTAAAGTAAAATAAGTAAATTTAAAAAAAAAAGAGGGTGTGTTACAGAATATGGTGAGAATGTTCCTCAGCTAAAGTGATGATTGAAGGTCTCTCTGAAGACGTAGTATTTGGATCAAAATATGACAGATGAAAAGAAACCTAGGTGAGACAGATGAGAGGAAAAAATTTCTAAATAAGCGAAAAAGCAAGTGAAGAGTCTGGACAGAAAAGAACATCTTACCTGTTCTTTGTATATCTCAGTGTTGGTGCAAATACTTGAGAAGAGCAAGAGTGAAAGTCCTTTAGCCCTTCCAACCTAGAAGCAACTTATTTCTGAAGATTTACACAGGAATTCTGAGTCCAGTGATTATTGATTGTGACTTACCTTCTATTTTATTTGCTTGTGTGCCTCTTAATTTTGTTCCTTTGGAAGATACCCAGTATTCATCCACTCCTACATATAACTATACAGTATATAGAAGTGTATAGTTACGTACATATGAGCTATAGAATATGCAAGCATGCCTAAGTTGGGTGCCTGTATGGTTTATAAACCAAATTCATTTTCAAAAACCTTAAGGAACCTTGTCATTTGGAGGTAAAGAAAAAGCAAGTAATTCTTCTACATTAAAACAACTCCAATAATGTTATCAACACTATAATCAAGTGGACTGTATCCCTGGTATGATGGTTTAATATATGCACATCAATTAACAGAATGAAAGGTAAAAATCACATGATCATCTCAAAAGATGCAGAAAAAACCTTTGATAAAATTCAATGTACTTTCATGATAAAAACTGTCAACAAACTAGATATAGAAGGAATTTACCTCAGTATGATGGTCATATATGCCAAGTCCACAGCTCTCCTCACACTCAAAAGTTAAAAACCAAAAGCTTTCCCACTAAGATGAGAAACAAGACAAGGATGTCCATTCACCACTTTTATTCAACATAGTACTGGAAGCTCTAACCAAAACAATTAGATATGAGAAAGAAATGAAAAGCATCCAAATCAGAAATGAAGAAGATTATTTCTGTTTGTAGATGACAATTTTATGGATAGGAAACCCTAAAAACATCACAACAAAATTGTTAGAATAAATAAAACCAGAAAGTTGTAGGATTCAAAATTACTATATGACAATCAGTTGCATTTTTATACATGAACAATGAACTCTTTTAAAATGAAATTAAGAAAACCATCTTATTTACAATAGCATCATGAAGAATAAAATACTTAGAAAGAAACTTAACCAAGCAGGTGAAATATTTGTAGACTGAAAACCATAAAACACCGATGAAAGAAATTTTTAAAAGACACAAATTTAATGAAAAGACACCCATATTCATGGATTGGAAGACATAATACTGTTAAACTGTCCCTCATACCCAAGCAATGTACAGATTCAATGAAATCTTGATCAAAATACCAATAACATTTTTTACTGAAATAGAAAAACAATCTTAAAATTCCTATGAGACTGCAAAAGACCTCAACTAGCCAAATTTGCCTGGACAAAGAAGGCTGGAAGCATCACACTTCTTGATTTCAAAATATGTTACAGCTACAGTAAATGAAATAGCATAGTACTGGAATATACACATAGAGACCAATACAGCAGAATGGACAGCCCAAAAGTAGGCACATGCATATTTGCTCAACTTGTCTTTGACAAGGTGTTTAACATACACAATAGGGAATGAATAATGTCTTCAATAAATGGTTTTGGGAAAACTGGATATTCACATACCAAAATAAAATAAAACTTAACCCTTTCTTACACCGTATCCCCAAATCAACTCAAAATGAATTACACATGACTTACACATGGCTGGAAATTGTAAAACTCGTAGAAGAAAACAGAGGAAACTCTCTTTGACACTGGTCTTGTCAAAGATTTTGATAATGGCACCAAAAGCACAGATAACAAAAGAAAAAATAGACAAGTAGGATTACAGCCAACTAAAAGCTTCTGCACAGCAAAGGATCAATAAAATAAAAAGACACCATAAGAAAAAGGAGAAAATATTTGTAAGCCATATAGCTGATAAGAATTTAATATAAAAATGTATAAGTAATGCCTATAACATGATAACAAAACAAGTAACAGAGAACCTGAGTAGATATTTTTTCAAAGAGGATATATAAATGGTCTATAGGTATATGAAAAGGTGCTCAACGTTACTAATCATCAGAGAAATGCAAATTGAAACCAAAACAAGGTATCACTTCACACCTGTTAGGATGGCTATTATCAAAAAGAGAAAAGATAGCAAGTGTTGATGAGAATGTGGAGAAAGTTAAAGCCTTGTACACTTTTGTTAAGAATGTACAATGGTGTGGCCACCATGCAAAACAGTATGAATATTCCTCAAAAAAATTTTAAAAACCCTACTATATATCTAGTAATCTCATTTCTGGGTGTATATTTAAATTGAAATAGGATCTCAAAGAGATATGTTCACTCATGTTTATTGTAGCATTATTCTCAATATTCATGATATGGAAACATTCATAGGTGGATGAATAGACAAAATGTGGTATATACAAACAATATTATTCTTTAAAAAAGAACATTCTGCCATATGTGACAACATGGATGAAACTGGATGACAATATGACAAGTGAAATAAAGACAATCAGTGAAATAAGAACAGAAGGACAAATATTTCATAGTCTCCCTTGTATGAGGCATCCAAAATAGTCAAACTCATAGAAGCAGAGGTAGAATGATGGTTACGAGGGACTGGGAGGAGAGGAAATGGAGAGATGTTATTCAACAGATATAAATTTTCAGTTATGCAAGATGAAAAAATTCTGGAGACCTACTATCCAACATAGTACCTGTAACAAATACTAGATTTTTCACTTAAAAGTTTGTTATGAGGACAGATCTCAAGCTAAGGGTTCTTACCACAAAAAAAGAAGGTAAAACAGGAAGACACTACTGAGTGATAATGTTTATTATCTTGATTACGGTGATAGTTTCACAGATACATACATATGTTCAAACCCATCAATCATATACATTAAATACATGTGGTTTTTTGTATAACTATTATACCTTGGAAAAGCTGTTAAAAATTAAATTCATAAATTCATACACACAATGACTACAACAACTCCATGATGTATCTCTTTAAATTTTCATATATTAGGCTAACTCCTTAAAGAGCAGTAAAACTATTTAAGACTATTTACTTTTCTACCTTAAAGGATATGTAGTGAGGAGACACAAGGAGACAGTTTTTTTCTTTTCTTTTTTGTATGGAAGTGCAGTTTCCTGGGACACAGAATGTTAAATAAACTAAGAAGATCACAAAGAAAATCTCCTCACAGGTAGGTCTGGATAAAAAAGAGCTCAGATTTCCTATCTCATACTAAGCCAAAAGAAGCATACCAATCTCTAAGTTCATTTTTAAAGTTGTCATGCTCATGTGTATGGCAAGACACCATTATCTGAATTATTTGTTCAAATGGATTTTATTTCTAAACAATGAGAAAATAGGAAACAAGAATCTCCAATTTCAGTGTTGTACTTTATTATAAAACGGCATCATCTGGAACTTCTGCATCCTCAAAGGACTTCTGATTAGTTTCATTGCTTATCTACCAGAACCATTTGTAACCTTCAACCTTACTTGGCCAGGAAGGTCACTCTAACAGTTGCATAACCAAATGTTCAAGAGAGCCAGTGATCCGTCACCCTCCTACGGAGTTTAATCATATTCATTTTGGGAAACTATGTGCCTTGGGACTGTTCACTCTGTTGTGCTGCTGTAATTTATCATATGAGGCAAAGTATCCATTTATATACTGCCAGAAAATCCTTCAGGAAAAAAAATGAGATAAATATCACATTGTTTCCAAACCTAAATCAATGTTTTCATCATTTAAATATGTCAAGTCTCTGTAATATGCAAGACAAGGCAAACAAAGAAAAAAAGAGAAATATAGCAAAACTGCATCTCAAACAAAATTTAGAAGGGCATTTAGGGTATTGTAAAAGAGAAAACAGGTTTGTCACTTGATCCTAACAGTAATCTCATAAAGTGGGTATTATTTACCTCATCTTACTGAAAGAGAAACAGGCTACAGGAGATCCAAGAATCATTCCAAGGCTATGCTGCTGGGAAGGAGCTTATGCTTTTCTCCCCTTTACCCCAAATAGCTTATAATGCAATATGAAAGAAAATACACAGAAATTACAGAACACCTGAAAAAATAGTGTGTCAACAGGTGTAGGAATAAAATTGGTGAAAGCAAGAATGCATCTACTCATAGGCTTTTCATCTGTTTTTCTCCTTCCAGAGTGAGGAACTTCAATAGAGTTATGGTTTTCTGGGAAACCCTGACTATAGGAGACCCTTTTGTAAATTTTATTCTCAGGGCTGGTAACATGTTTTCCCTACAGAAGATATCTGTCCACTGAAGACCCTGACTCCTGATAGGCATAGAGACCTTGCAAGGCTTTTATTTATCTAATGCTATCCAGCATCCAGCTTAATAGTGTTAAAGAACAGCCATTTTATTATCTCTCATGATTCTTTGGGTTGACTGGGCTCAGCTGGATGGTTGTTCTTCTTCACACAATTTCAGCAATGAGCTTTAGCCATCTAGGGGCTAATTAAGCTGGAATATCCAAGTGGGCTTACTAAGGTGGATGGCAGTAGATATTTGCTCTCAGCTGGGAGTTCAGCTGAGGCTGTCAGCTGAAGTGACATGGCCTTTCCATGTGGGTTGAGTTTTCACAAAACAGCCACTCAGTTGGGGGGGGGGGGGTCATTTTGATAAAAACATTCCAAAAGGAAGTTGCTAACTCTCTAATATCTCAGTTTACAAGGCCCAGTATGCCACTTTCACTGCTTTCTGTTGGCTCATCTAGATTTAGAAAGAAGAAAAATAAGTTTTACTTCTATATGTGAGCATAAGCATGAATATATAGAGAGAAGAATTGTTGGAAGTCATCTTTGGAGCCCAGCTCCTATAAAAGTTGCACTTTTGACAGAGAAGCTATAGATGTGACCACCTCAAAATGTCCTCAAAGTCTTCCTATTAAGGGACACTTGGTAAATATCATACATATTGAGTATAAAATGGTCCTGTTGACATAGAGCCACAAATGATCAGAAGCAGTTAAAAACATGGGAAACATTTTGGAGGAGTTGAAATTTTGATATTAATCTGACTGAGACAGTTATATACAAATTGAACAACCTCAGTGAGCTAATATTCAGCTAATGTTTATGTAATTCAAGCAAATCAGACCTTAGTCCACAAACTGATATCTCCTCAACTTGATGTTTTGAGCATAGAAAATGCAGTGTCTCTATCTGTCTGAATTTTATTGTAAAGAAAGCTGTAGGAAACCAGGCAGACTATATTTTCGGTTCTGTTCTAAGATGGATTAATCAATCACAATGAATCAATCTAGATCAAAGCTTTAAGGGTATCCAAATAACATATTTGTGACAGATGGTGGACCAGATGACTATGCATTATGTTGGGGTCTTGCCAAACAGTCTTTTGAATACAATCTGTCCAGTGATTGGAAATGACTCATGGATTTATACGATGCATTATATTTACAATAAAACAAGACTAAGAAATATCTATAGATGCCAAAAATGTATCTTTTGTGGAGAAAAATTTTAGAATAATGCAAGGTTAGATACATCCTTACAGAAATTTCCTATGGTTATTTAAAAGTCATGACCTGAGGCTGCACTGAGCACAGCTTTAGCATTTTAATAAGACAAGACAGAGCCAGAATACCAAGCAGGTGTGAAGCAAGCATTGTCTCTGAAACAGGCAGAGATGAGGGCAAAAGAAACGGTGGGGAGGAAACAAGCAAATAAATAAAATTACTCATAGTGGATACTCTCAAGCAGATCCAATCTCAAATCTGCTTTAAGAAACCAGATGCTGTGCACACAGAATGTGTAAGAAATTTCTTACCTTAATATTCTTAAAAGTAGTTGCACGTAATTATTTTTAAATACAGCATTTTGGAAAATTTGAATTGGTAGGAGAGCAAATTCTCTAAAATCCCACTCTAAAATAGTCCTTGTCATTCCTCTTATCATTCAGGCCTTTGTTTGTTGGTTTATTCATTAATTCATTTATTGATTGTAGAACAACTAGTTTCTTTCAACAGCTATAACTAAGTCCAACAAAAGAGAGATCTCATTAGAATTACTGTTGTTTCCTTAAAGATTAGGTAGGATTAGAGGGTGAGAAATGGTATTGGGTGGGAGGAACATCTGACTTATTTTAAGGCTTTTGAAGCAATGCAGTTGATTATAATTTTATTAAGGCATTATATACTAGGGAGAGGAGTTGGAAGTTTGGTAATTTATCTATAGGAAATTTCTGCACAAAACTGACTCAGTGAAATTTGCCTGGTCCATCTGCCTCCCCCTGGTCTTTCAGACCACCAGGATGGCAACATTCCCATAGGTCCTTCTGTATCCTGATCCCTATCCACATATTGCCTGCTCCCTCAAGGTGTTGCACAAGTGAAGACTAGTCTGTCTCCATGGCTGAGACACGCACGGGTTTGGCTACGGTAATCCTGTGTGTGACTGGGAGGTTGTAGGGGATGGCCTTACACATCAGGTTTGCCAGGAGTATTGTGCCTTTTCTTCAACACAATCTAGATGATCTTAAATGTAATATGAGTCTGAAGGTAAATGAGGAATCAATCCTACATTCATCAATACCAGCAATTTACTACCCACTCCCCTCACAGTCCTGTGCAAACTCCCAGTCTAGTGTTGGGTGTAAAGCCACCATTTCATCAGGTCTCTTTTTGCAGAACTTTAAGCCTCATTTCAGTCATAAAAACAAAAATAAATACTGTGACTTTGAGAAGAGGTAAGGCCCTTGGACTGCTGTCATACACACACTGGGGACAGGAGCCCTATTCAAAGGCCATCTCACTGCTGAACTTTAGCAATTAGAATGACACTAAGTATGCTGTTTATGGGGAGGAGAGGAGGGAAGAATTCAGGCTTAACAAACTTTAGTAAGAAAAATGCCTTTATTTCTACTCTTCCTGCTGAAAAGTCTAGCAGAGCAAACTGTATCACACTCCCTCTTTCTGCCCCAGGCACTTGTGCATAGTTTGCAAGTAAAGGGAGCTGGCAACTGATTGCAACAGCTGAGTCCTCCATGAGGGATTCACCAGGATTGAATCCCTCCAGCTCCCCTGCCAGAGGAAACAAGTTAGAGACAGATTCATTCAGATACAACAGTGGACAGGTGAAAGGAGAAAGAGGTGATTCCAAATTCAATACGAAGTTATGGTCACCACACAGGGTTAGCATTTGGTTCTGATTTGAACTGGAGACTGTATGAATTGAAGATGCAAGAAATCATACTCAGGTCAGTAGCTTCCATTGGATGGATCTACAAATGCTGACTACCCTTCAGTTAACTCCCCCTGAGGAATGCCACATAGGAAATAAGACTTGCAGCAAACAAGCTGAAGTTCCAGTCACTCTGTTCTTGCAGAAGAAAACCTTTGCCCCTAACGGGAGAATGACTCCATTCTCAGAAACCTCCTCCAGGGCATAGATAAGATGATGGCTTCCATTTGGCAGCCGGGAAGGATGTGAAAAGGGGCGAGGTCACAACACGTGCCTAAAGTAGCCCTTGTCACTATCTGACAAATTCTTGTTTATTCATTTTTACTGCTTGTTATTTCCTCTCACTGAATGTAAATGTTAAGGGAACAGTGCCCTGTCTTTTCTCACTGCTTTCCTTCAATTTTTACAACAATCTGGAACTAAGTCAACATTTACTAAATTTTGTTTGGGTGTTTCCCTTTTATGTTCTTCTGCATATACATTCACATATATTTGCAATTATCTTATGCATTTAACTTTTTACATTTTTTCTACTGAATATTATAAGCACTTACATAGCCACACAACTTTTATAATGATACATTTAAATGACTGCTTAATATTTCTTCTAGCTGAGTGCCATAAGTATACCACTATTTCTGGATATCCAATTTATTTCTAATTGGTTTGTTATAACACAACTTTTACCAAACATGTACTCTGATACCATTTTGCATGTAATTATTTTTACCCTCTTTTGAATTACTGTATTTCCTTAGAATTACATGACTAAATCAATGGATTTAAACATTTTTTGATCCTTGAGATCCATTGCAACCAATTCATTTCAGAACATGTTCTACCAATTTAACTACAGATGTGAGGCAATGCCCCATGGCATTCATAACTTGATTTTTTCTTCATTGTTTATATTCTGTCAATTATCTCCAACAATGAGGGTAGAAAAACACCTATTTTTATTCCTCCATGTGTTAAGTGACAACACAGATTCATCAGTTGTGGAGAAAGTTATACCTAAGATATGACTTGATTTACTAAGCTACCTTCAGGCCTGCACATTGAGTTTAAGAAGATTCCAAGCTTGTAAGAGAAGGAAGGAAGGACTATGTGGGGCTACATTTCTGCCACGCAAAATGCCTGCCAGATCGTAAGAGGAGATGATAGGAAGTGGTTACAAAGATAATCTTCTGCCCTGAGCTGCCCCATGTAGCTACATAACTTGAAGAAAATTTCCAAGCTTTGCATGAGCCTTACCTCAGAGATTCATATTCATGAAAGAAATTTTCACTTTGCTTATCCGATTGTCCACAACTTTGCTCAATCCTGAATGATATCACAAGAGGACACTTTGCCAAGTATCCCAGTTAAGTGTTAACCAAACAGAATGTGTTTCTATTTATCATGAGCTTAGAGCTTGAAGTCATCCTATGAATTTTCTTTGCCTTTCCCCTGAGGACCACAAAGGGCTTTGATATATTGATTTGTCTGTCCTTGGTGCAATAGGGGATAAAAAACAGAATTATCCCCCATTTTTCACGTTTGTTGAAAGTGAACTCACATAAAAACACTAGCTAGTATTTAGATTCTTCTATTTTTTAAGTCCAGGATGTATTCTATTTCATTTGTTAATTTTATTATAAATTTATAGGTCCTCAAAATTTCCTATTCCTAAACTTCATCAGTTTTGTTCAATTGCCTTTAGATCAAAACAGTGACTACAATAGTCTTTTCTAACACTTGGCATTGAACAATGCTGCATATTGAACAAACTACAAATGTCTGAATTTCATACAGTTTATTTTATTCAGTCCACATGTAGCTAATTTCTTCAGCATAAAAATTAGGTACAATTTTGCTTGCATTCCACGTATTTATGCTCTTTGTGCCTTTTCACTGATTTTTCTTTGTCTCAGAATATTTGTTTCATTTTCTAATTTATTGTTGATTAGAGACTAAGAAGCAATGTGAAATGTGTCTCTACCAGTCTGCCAGAAACTGAAGTCTGAATATTTCCTCATTTCTTTCCCCTCAGTGTGAATCATTTATCAGTTCCTCTTACAGGCCATTTAGTAACTATTTGGATAAAATTCAGTGTGAAACATTTCGAGATTTAGGAAACTCTTTAAGTCTTACCTTCTATACCTAGGTTCCTCTTAACATTACAAGCTATCATCTTTAACTTCTATTTCCTTTTTCTTATTTTTTCAATTCACAGGTTTCAGTATTCTTTATCAATATTTATGTTGATAAAGATACTAATTCTCTAAAATACTGGTAAAAATATTAAAACATTGGCTGATTACAACTTAAGCTTTCTCTGCTACTTAAGTTGAATATCAATAACAAGTTCTAATGAAATTTATTTCAGGCATGTCGTAGCACAATAAAAAAAATTCATTATGCAGTAGCCATGATTATCTGGCTAGAACTTAGTTTGACAGAACAAAGTTAGCTAGTCAAAAAGAAATACTTTTGCTCATAATAGTTTTTACTGATTTTTCTGCCATTTTTCCTTTCTCACTCCCATTGGAGCTTCCCTCAGAGCTTTTTTGAACCTCATTTAGTTACTGGCTAATTGCCTTTCTAGATATAAGTTGTGTAGGAAAGAACTTGTTTCCACATGGAAAAACATCCATTTAGTTTGTAAAGAGGCTAACTTAACTCTCAGCTCTCCAGGAGCTCACTCATCTGAAACTTCCACTCCAGTCAGGGACAAACACCAGGCAGCCCCAGTGAAACAGACAGACAGCCCACAAAGTAGGAACGGACTTAAACACAATGAATGCAGGCTGGAAAGGGCTGGGAGCCACTGGACTTTCCATTATTTTCCTGATTCTTCTTCTGTTGACTGTCCTGACAAATTCCTAGGAGAGTATTTGGGTTAGGAGGAACCAGGAGAAAAAACTTTTAAATTAGTCCTTTAGTTGGGTTAATTCACATTAACCACTTGATGATAGTATGAATTGTAGTGAATGAGAAGTGTGTAAGACCACTGAGCTAGATTTTATACTTTCAGGCAGCCCCAAAATAAGGTGTGAAACAACCCAAAGCTAAATGTGGCAAACGAAAAATATTTCTAGACCAATGCACTATTTTTTAACATTCACCCATAGTTATCAGTATTTCGTATCACCTCTGCAAACATATCAGAGAATTGTAGTTTTGGAATTAGAGCCAGCTGCTTTTGTAGCTGGAACACCATTTATGCCTCCTTCATAGCATTTATGAACATTGCATTCACATGATTGGTGACTCACTGCCTCTCCAGACTCTAAGATCTTCAATAAATAGGACCATATTTTGTTATATTGGCTGCCTTATCTCCAGTTCTGAGCATGAGTAGGTCAGAAATAAATATTTTTGAATGGGTGAATAGAAGTGTTAATGAAAAGAGTCAAACTCTCTAAAATATTTGAAGAAGTTTATTTTGAGCCAAAAATAAGTAGCCATGGCCCATGATACAGGCCTCAGAAGGTCCTGAGAACATGTGCCCAAGGTGGTTGGGGTGCAGTTTGGTTTTATGCATTTTACAGAGATATGAAACTTCAATTAAATACATTGAAGAAATACATTGGTTTGTTCTAGAAAGGTGGGACAACTTGAAAAGGGGCTTCCAGCTTATGGATAGATTTAAAATTTTCCTAGGAAGCCTTTCTCTGTAGTAGGCTTCAGAGAAAATAAGCTGTAAAAGGTTTCTTATCAGACTTAAAGTCTCTATTGGTGTTAACGATGGATGGGTATAATGAGGCATATCCCACCCGTACTTCCCATCACGGCCTGAACCAGTCCTTCAGGTTAAGTTTTAAGAGTTCCCTGGCTGAGGAAGAATACTATTCAGATGGTTGAGAGGGCCTTAGAATTTTATTTTTGGTTTACAGAAGACTGAATAAGTGAGTAAATTCATGGTTGAGAGGTCAGTCCAAGTCTTAACAATATCCATAGAAACTACAGAATACATGGCAGTTGTTTATCATACAAATAGGACTGAAGATACACACCAAAAAAATCTATCATCTCCATGCTCATTTTTAATGTGTTGGCAAACATATTAACTTTTATCAAATGTCTCATCCTTAATCAGAACATACATGTGTTCTCAAAAGCTTCTTTTTCTGGATATTTGTAGTTTAACACTTAACACAGGTGCATTAAAAAACCTTAATTATACACAATTTTCTAATTCTGTAACAATTTATTCAGATATTTCAACATGAAAGCACCTGGATGAATTTTTAAATAAGGGTCCTTGCTTTTCTTTTCCCCCCATAATATCATAGAACTCATCCTTTGTTAATTGCAAACAGTCTCCAATCTATATTGATCATGGGTTCCTATGTTTACTCAGTCTGAAAAATAAAAAAAAAGTGTTTCCACACTGCTGATTGCAATACAAATTAAGCACCAGCTGGGTTTGTGAGTCAGTGGTTAAGGATTACTGCAGCCTTATAGCATAACATAATTTGAGTGGTAAGATCAATCACGTAAAATAAACACTAAGCAGGAGCAGATTTTTTTTCTAAGGGGTTTCAGAAATGAGGAAGAAATGTTTTGAACAAAAATAGAATTAAAGGAGGCCATCTGAAGCTGACCACCAATGCTGTTTTAACTTTCTTGCTTATGAAAGACTGTTCCTTTTCAAGAGTGATGGAGACACACTCAGTGCGTTACTGCCATTTGTCTAACTCATGGCAGCCTGTGAGGAACTCAAAAGAGAACATCTGAAGACAAAGCAGCTGATTGGAAGTCTTAGCTCGGCTACTTCCATGCTCATTTCATGACTCGGAATAACTACTAAGTGCCTCTGAGTCTTATTTAGCTCATTCACCTGTGAGATCCCAGGCTCTGTAACTAGCTGGGTGACCTTGAGCAAATTATTCTCTGTGGCTAAATTAATTCTCTATGACCATTTCCATATGCATAAAATGGGGATATTCAGGCTACCTAGCTCAGAATGCTGTTGTGAAAATTAAATAGAAGAGCATTTCTACAGTACTTGGAACAGAGACTGGCATGCAAGAAACATTCCACAAATCACTGTGACTATCACTTCTCCAATATTATTTTTCATGAACAGTTGTATATTCTGCTTGTCCATGGGTTTAAAGTACTCCAAAACCTGCTGATTGAATTATGAGGCCAAAGGTATTCCACCTTCCCCCTCACCCTTGCTCCATCTGCCCTAAGCCTTTTTGAAATATCTTCAGAACCTTGGACCACTGCATTCATTTCCTAAGGCTGACATTAAAATGTACCAGACTGGATGACTTAAACACCAGAAATTGATTTTCTCACAGTTCTGGAAGCTAGAAGTCCAAGATCAAAGTGAGAATGGGATTGATTTTTCTGAGGCCTCTCTCCTTGGCTTGTAGATAGCTGTCTTCTGGTGTCTTTATATAGTCATCCCTCTGGGCATGTCAATGTTCAAATTTCCTCTTCTTAGAAGGACACCGGTTATATTAGGCTAGGGGAAGCCCTAAGACCCTCGCTTGAACTTAATTACCTACCTAAAGATCTTATCTCCAAATACAGTTGTATTCTGAGAAACTGGGGGTTAGGACTTCAACATATGGATAGGGGTGGGACATGTTAGGCCACAACCACCTAACCTCAGTTCAGCTATCAGTCCCTAATCTCTGTTTCAAGGGAGTCTTAATAAGCATTGAGTTCTTTTCCTGCTATTTGTCTCTTGACAGGAGACTAGTGTAGGAGAATATCTGAACCGTTGTGAACGGCATAGAGAGCCCCATCCTGCAAGAATCTATTGTTCCCCATAAGCATATTTCGACATCCTGGAGCCAAGTGTGGAAGAAATTAAATAGAGAAACTAAGTTCATTTTGCCACAATCAATGTGGGTGCTTTCTGACACAACCACCTAACCCTTCAAGGTCATCATTCCCCCAAACAAGTTTCCAGGGCCCAAAGGCCAGACCTCAGAGGGAGAGGCTTGCTTAGGATTTCACATTTCCCCCACGTCCTCTGGAAGCAAGCTCACTAGTGCCCAGAAAATAACAAATCTAATCACACATAGACTGGCCCTTTACGTGTGGGCATTTGCTTCTGTGAGATTTACGTAAGTCCAGTAGGAGTTGTTCTCTTATGGTTTCTCCTACTACTTCCCAGATACGGCCTTGGCCTCAGCCGTGCCTTGCTACTGCCACCTCATCTCTGCTATCTCTTTGGAAGTTCTTGGTTTCCACCACTGAGCTGCCAGGCAGCTGCTCCTCACTGTCATCGGGAAAATGCTGAAACCCTTAGCAGTGTTTCTCATTAAGTTTCACTCTCAGAGACAGAAAAACTCATCCCTAAGTTTTACAGCCAGGAAGATTACCTGAGCGGAATTTTATCCCATCTTTCTGAGAACCCTGTCTTCTCATGATGCAAAAGGCCTAAGTACCACTCTAGAAGCAGCCTGGCCGTCTCTGCAGAAGCCTAGTTAGCAGTAGCTAGCTCAGTACTGTGTAGGTATATGCATTCTACAAATGTGATTCGCCTAAATTTCCTACCTGGAAAGGTGTGGTATACAATGAGTGAAAAAAAATAGGCTTTAGGTTAAAATGACTGGTTAAATTCTTCTTCCCTTGCATTCCTTTTTTGAATAAGTCATTTGTTAAGAGCCTACTATGTGCTCTGCAACTGTGATCTTGAGTAAATTTTTTACACATCAGTTTTTTAATCTACAAAATAAAATAATAATTTCTACCTCATAGCATTCTCAGAATTAAATGGCATAAAGTAGGCAAAGACCGTGGAATATATAGTAGATACTCAATAAATGGTAACTATTATTTTCAGGTTAATGGAAAGTGACAGCAAATAGATCTGTAGTACTTTGTGATGGACACGACATTTTATCAGCACTGGTCTTTATGCCATTTTAGTGAGGTCTTCTTTTCTCAGGTTCTCTCAAACACTTCTCCTTCATTCATTCAATATGCAGAGTTTATGTTAGTGTCTATTCTGTCCTAAGCACAGCACCAGGCATAAGGGGGGCAACAGTGAACAAAACATGCATAGTTCCTGAAAGCAGGAGCCTTATAATGATACAGAGAATGACATTGAGCAAGTAATCATACATATGGCATATGCTGCTGTGTGGAGGTATAAATTACTCTGAGAGCCTGTATTATAAAATCTGGGTGCGGGTGTCAAGTGGTACCTTTGTCTGATAAAAATCTGCTTAAGAAAATACCTACAGCCTCCAAATTACATAGTAATATTGGTATGAGTTGAAGTCTAGCTAAGCTATCAGTATTCCTGCAGTAGAATCAGCTTTTTGGATATTCCCACGACTTGTGTACATTCTGTCCAGCATGACACTGATAGGAAAGGCATGTCCTGTCACTCCTGGGAATATATGTGTTGTTATTTCATGAGATTTGGCTTCCCCAGAAGAAATGAGAAAGACCTAACGTGGCCTTTTGTTATGAGAACATTCTTTCTGGGATCATTCCTGGCAAAATAATTTCATTTCAGCAAAAGCTTCCTAATACATACCACTTTAAGCCAGCTGGGGTGAAGGTAGCAGACTGAAAAACTGGCCATGGTTTTCCATATGAGCAATCAAAACAAATAAGGATGATTCTAGACTTCTAGTGCTTCCCATGACCCTTATACGTGAAATACAGGTTGGATTTTTTTTCTTTTCTTTTCCTTCTCCTATTTCTCCTTCTAGCTTTACTGTTATCTCTCTTTCTCATCCTTTTTTATTGTTGCTTTAGTACTGTTGGAATGCACTGAGAAGCCAAAATTCCTTGTGTTCAGAAACAGCATTGCAGAGACAGAGGCAGTGGGACTATACTGCCCTGACTTTATACTTTGTGGAAAATCCATCGCAGATTTTCACTGACCAGAATGGAGCAATAGTGACATGACCTCTGAGCATAGTTTCCTCAAGCCATCCAATTAGAGACTCAGAGCTCTCCAAGGAGAAATTAGGAAACAATCAGCAGGGAGTAGCTATAGGATGGTATCTGTGAAATAGTTCCCTACGTAATAAATGTGATGAATAGGCAGAATGTAAATCTCCTGAGCCAAAAGAAAATCGTAAGCGGATAAAGCAGCTTACACACTAACGGTGGTGTTTAGTGATGGCTTACATGGCTTAAGATCCTCCTAGATCTGCAAGAGGCAGAGCTTACTAGAAGTGCCAAAAAGGATTACTTTTTGCACACTGTAATCTCCACCTGTCTACAGATTCAACTATATCTTTTTGGAAGCCCAAGACAAGGCATTCATAGAATAGAAAAACCTGAATGGTAAAATACACACACACGCACACACCATTAACATTTTGAAAAAGATAACTTCTAATTATAAAACTAATATACTTGAAAATATTATGTTTAAGAAATTTTGAAAGTGTAATGGAAAACATTTTTTTAAATACTGATGAAGAAAAACAATATGTATGCATATAATATGGTTAAATGTTTATAGGCATCTCCCAGGATATTTTTTGATAGCATAACATTCCTTTGTACAGAAGTAATATAATCAACTAACCTACTGATAGACATTCTATTATTTTTGTCCATTATAATTAATGTGCAATAACTGCTGCTTCAGCTAACTGACTTTAGCTGTATCATTGCATAGTTAAGATTCTTATGATATCCTTCTAAAAATTGAATTGCTTAGTCAAAATTTACATGTTTAAATGGTTCTTGAGTAATTACTGCCAAACTTCCCTTCAGAAGGGGGACTTCTGTTCACTCCAACCAGCATAACTGATGAAAAATCGTATTTTCTGGGGACATGTTCTAAATAAAAATACAAAAATTTTATTTCTTATTTCCTTTGCACAAACATAAACCAACTACTGCTCATTTTCCCCCCCGCTTGTTCTCCTATGTTTCTCTCAGAATGCTGCTTGTAATTCTTCCCATCTCCTTCTCCATGTGTGGTCTAATGGAGCTGGCCCTTTTCTCTGCAAATGCTTTTTTCTTTATCAGAGAGGAATGCAATGTTTCATCTGACCCTGACTTGACACATCTGAGGTTTAGCAATAAACTCCTTTTATCTTCCTTATCAGATCTAAAGGTCAAAGGTATGGTTGCAAATCTAAGTGCTATTTTTGACAAAGAAAGGCAAACGTTCCCTTTTCATCTGAAACATCACAAACCTTCATTGTTTTCTCTTACTAAATGCACTTCTGGGAACCCTTGATTTGTTATGGCCTCTTTCGGGTCCTGTATAATGACCTGCCACTATGTGATAAGGAAAAGATGGATTTTGCTTTCTTCTACTGAAAGAAAACACAACTTCCCTATCTGAAAGAATATCCATTCCAAATAGCTATGTGCTGTGGTGCGACCCAGCACCAGCCCTCTTTGACAATGGCACCAATTAGCAGAAAGTAATTCTGCTGTCATGACCCCTGGTCCTCCACCCCAGCAATAAACATACCACTTTAGGTAACACAGAGATCTGTGTTGTCTAACACAGTAGCCACTAGCCACACGTGGCTATTTAAGTTCAAATTAATTACTAGTACATAAAATTGGAAATTCAGTTTCTCAGTTACATTAGTTTATTTCATGTGATCCTTCCATTTAAGCAGTTAGGAGCTACAGAGCAGTACAGAGTATAGAACACTTTTGTTGTCAAATAATTATATTGGACATCCTTTATTCTAGAGATTCATTTTTGGTGATGTCCAGAAAAGGGCTGAGGGCAAATTTAGAAACAGATTTCTTTCTCCGAGTTTGTGTTTTTTTCTTTCAAAGTACCTTATCCTCTCAATCCCAACCTAGAAATCTCTGATTCATGCACTGGTCTGATAAGGAATATTGACAAATCACTTGCAGTGAAGTGTCAGGGCTCAGAAAACAATTCCCCAAAATGAAAGCCTCAGCAGTAGTTTCACAGGCAAAGTTCTTCTATGACCTTTTCCTGTCCTCTTATCGCTCAGGCCCATTCCCCGCAGAGGCTAGCCACAGAAAGGAGAATTCTCCTTCCTCAAAGTGGGTCATGAAAACCAGAACCCTCTTCTCAAAAGTCAGACATAAAACCTAAAAATATTCTCTGTAAAAACTGGCCAAAAAGAAATTACCTGACCTATCATAATGCCCCCGTTCCAGACAGGGTCACACCCACACCCAGAAGGAAGGAATGCATGCTCAGAGACACCAAGAAGAATCTAGAGAGAAAATGTGGTAGGTTTCCTCATTCAGTCTGTTCATATTAGATTGTATCCTTTTGTCCAGTCATATTTCTACACAGCTATCCATATTTTGTTGAATCCAAGCACAAAAATGAACAATTTTCCCCTGGTATCTTTCAGTCTTCAATCTGAAGGCTCCTGTGTCTACGTGTCAGATAAATTTGGGTGCCTTTTCTCCTATTAATCTGCCATTTGCAAGGTGATTTCTTAGTGAGCCTTCAGAGGTCCAAGGAGAAAGCTCTCCCTTGGCCCCCACAGAAGAAATTCAATTGTAACAACATATAGAAATAAGATGCAGGAGACAAATTTACCTCAGCAGCAACGTAACCATCGTAGACCAGTTTTGCTGACCTGATCTCCTCTGTCTTACTTTCTCCATTTTTCCAGTGAGCCACCAGTCACAGAGGAAGGCTCTGGGCAAGGATACAGTGGTGCTTCCAACACATAAAAGTACCTGCCCTGATGAAGCCCTGGATTCTAGTATAGGGGAGAACAAGCATTATATTTTCTTCATACACTGCAAGGTTCATAGCTGAGGCTCCAGTAATCAAAGACAGATTAACAAGAGAAAAGTATACAAATGCATTTAAAGTTTTTTTTTGTTTTTGTTTTTAAGATGGAGTCTCGCTCTGTCACCCAAGCTGAAGTGCAATGGCTTGACTTCAGCTCACTGCAACCTCTGTCTCCTGGGTTTAAGTGATTCTCCTGCCTCAGCCTCCCAAGTAGCTGGGATTACAAGCACCCACCACCACACCCAGCTAATTTTTGTATTGTTAGTAGAGACGGTTTCACCATGTTGGTCTTGAACTCCTGACCTCAGGTGATCCACTCGCCTCAGCCTCCCAAAGTGCTGGGATTACAGGTGTGAGCCACCGCCCTCAGCCTGTTTTTTGAGATCTGTGTATTTTTATGGACAGTCATGCAGAGGTATGATTGGAGGATAAGAATTTTAACTAATGGCAATAATAAACTTGCAGAGGGGGGACTTGGCCAGGCTTGCTTTTTCAGATTCTTGTCTATATCCCTGTGTCTTGAGAAATAAAGATACTAATGAGGGTCTTAAAACCTCCTTCAGGGAAGAAGGGCAGAAGCATGTCAGAGAGTGACCTTCATGTTTCTGTGGTTTTCTCAATTTCTTTCAGCTTAAACTACTCAGTATGCCAATGAGCTATAATTTGGGGTAATGTCTTCTGAGGCATGTCACTATTAAACTAGTAAACACCGTGATCTATGATTTTATAGTTTTCTTAAATACAGCAAGCCTGTTTTTGTTTTCTTTTTTCAATATTTTATTTCTGTTTCAGTGTCACCATGACATTGAAACAGAGTGAGCCTCTTTCAATCCTCCAACGTATAACCTGTTTTCACTTAGGACTCTAAAATTCTCTCCATTTCACACTCACTCAGCTTGGATAAGCTATTATCTTCCATTCATAAAAATTCCCTTAATCTCACTTAATACTTGCCTTAACATGCTGCTTTCAGCAGATGACTATCCTTAACCAGATTGAGAGAACCAGAATTATTACTCTCAGACAATAAGAAGAAATTATCCTTCCCATAAGATCTGCTTTAAATGAATTAAGAATTTATTTTAAGCTAAATTCATAATGACCAGAATAGCTTTGTACAGTCCATCTTGCTAGAGATACGATGTACATGTATTAAGTACTTCAAAGGCAAGCTTCTGGAAAAAACCTTCAATGGTCTGTATGTTCTATCCAAGTGTATGAAACACAACCTATCAACAGACATTAATCAATGTGATGTCATGGGAAAGTGGATTTTATCTGGTGTTTTTAGTATTTACTCAGTGAAAATCCTTTAGGCCACAACAATTTGTTCTTTGTGGATGAACACAAGTGGACTTATTTTAGATGCGACTGTGATTCTGGATCTGGCTGGTTGATGGGGTCAGAAGGAAGTGGTTTGTGTGACTCTTTTCCTTACCAAGGGACATTCAGTTTAAAGAGAAGAACACATGTGGGAATCTATTCAAAAATAATAATGCTAAATCATTCTGAGGACAGCAGAGTAAAAGTCCCAAGTGCTGCTAAAGCACTTAATAATGCAAAAAGCTTCCAGACTACTTGAAGCATCCTAATTAGTTGAAATTGATGACTAGCAGAAAATAATAAGGTTTCTTGCTGAATAATATAAAAGAAAATGTGAAGCCAAATATTATCCCTGCTGTTAAAGTGCCGAAAGTAAACATACATATTTTTACACACATTGATATTTTGATTAATTTTTGAATTAAATGCAATACCACAATATTAACATTTAAAGCATTGTAGATCTAGTTCTCAGATTTACATATACTGGGAAATAGACTTTATGAGAATCTTTATTTCTTTGTGGATTTAAGATGACCTTTTGCTGCTGATACACACAGGCAACTGAAAATCACTAATAAAGATATGTCTGGGCTACTGTTTGTGTGGTGATCCAGTACTTTGGTTCTGCAGATGCCTTTTAATTTGTGCATTAACTTTTTATTCAGCAAATGCTTATTAGGCACCTACTTTTAATCTAGGCAATGAAAGCTCTGTTTAAGAAACAGAGGTAGTACTGATATCATTCATCATAAAAAGATATTGAATGCTTGTTTATCTATACCTGATGCAGCTCTAGGCATTAAGCTGAGCGAACTAAAAATGGTCTCTACCATGTCAGAGTTTATGAGATGGACAAAGCCCAATATTTACCTTGTTTTTATCCAAGTGAGGAATTCAAAAGGAGTCATGTATAACATGACTAATTATTTCTATATACCCTCTGCAATGGTGAACTTCTTAGATTTATAAATTCCAGTGTAATTAAAGAAAAATTAGTTTTAGATCAGAAAGGGACTGGAACCTCCCTTGAGAATGTTATGTCCATAATTTCCAAGGATATAGTGAAAACATCTCACTGCTCATACTCACTATCTTGTTTCTCAATATACTGTGTCAGTTTCTCTAATTGATTCATATTGACGCAAAGCCATTTCTGACCTGCTTTAACAGGCTAAAATGGTTTAGAAGGTGCAAAGGAGAAAGCTGGGGCTACTCTTTGCTTCCTAGCATGTGAAGCTTTTACTTTTTACCTCAATTACAATGTGTAGTGCTGAGGGTAAACACAGCTGTGTGTGTATTTATCAAAGATTATTCATAAAATATAGCACACCCCTAATATAACTGAATATTAATGTATATCAGAATGATGGGACTTTAAACACACATATAACCCTTCCAAAAATGACAAACAAATCTACCATAAATGCTTATGTTTACGGAGACAAAACTTTCATTGAGAATTAGGGACTGCTTCTGAGGTACACTGAGAGAGAAGAATATACAGTGTTCACTACTGTGGTGTTCACTAGTGAGTCCTTCTGAGCCTGGTCTCTAAGTAGCAGTGACTATGAGCTTTGAGAACTTACACCAGACACTAATAATCATTACTCAAGGAGCCACTGTACTCTCCTTGTAAGTCTGATTCCTGACTTTCAACAGCGCGACATCTTTCTTCCCTGTCACTGATTAATTTCTTCACATGAGGATAAAGTGATATCAAAAAGGAAGCATGGGATTTAAAACAAAATTAGCATCTGAATAACTTTATCTTTTATGAACTGATTTGATGGCTATTCACTCTTTTCATTTTCAGAATTATCAATGAGGTAATTGAAGTTAATTCCATTTCCCTCAGAAGGGAAAACTGAGGCTTGTAAAGAGTAATTGAGATCTTGTTCAAGACTTACTCATTAGTGACAAAATCAGGGTTCCAGCACCTGTTCTTGGACTCCAAGGAGCCCTCTAGCAGCTACTTGGTTAACTGGACACAATTTTGTAGATAGAACTTTATATGAAAAAAAGCGTTGAAGGTGCACCCATTGTCTGAGTACAATCTTAATCATAAAGAATCCTGGCCAAGACCAACTCAAGCACAGTTTTTCTTATGCTCTCCCAAGATAGTAAGACACAGGTGGGCGTGTGGAGTTTCTGTGTGTGCTGGCCTGCTGCTATCTTAGCCATAGAACGTGGGGAATCACGGCACTGTTGCCTTGGCAACAGGATGTGAGGAACCCTGCCTGGGGCATTTCCATGCACCCCATGTATTCTATTGACAAGACAAACAGAATGTGGGTGAGTGTACACAACTGAAAGCTAGCCTCCTTCGAGAACTTATTGTTAAAGCAGAAGAAAAGTACAGAAGAATAATATTACCAATTCTTGCAATGTGAGCACCCTACATCTCACAAACTCAGTCATACTGAGTTCAAGGTCATTGCATTGGAAAAAAAAGGGGGGGGGGGGGCACTAAGATAACCTAGGATTCATAGCTGAATGTGCAATTAAATGGAGCTCTAAGACCTCATAAGAATGTATAATACTTTAATCCAAAAGCTATTGCCAAAATTATAGAACAAACCAAATGTAATGTCCTGGAATACTGACAAGATAAAAGGTGTGTCATAGTTAAAAACAACAAAGTCCTTCCTTTTTTTTTTTTTTTTTTGAGGTGGAGTCTTGCTCTGTCA
Source organism: Ateles fusciceps (assembly GCA_036589455.1). NCBI lineage: Eukaryota > Metazoa > Chordata > Mammalia > Primates > Atelidae > Ateles > Ateles fusciceps. The sequence goes on along the minus strand of JAZHEH010000479.1, from coordinate 3,966,881 downwards.
CCTAGGCTGGAATGCAGTGGTACAATCTCAGCTCACTGCAACCTCCACCTCCCAGGTTGAAGCAATTCTCTGCCTCAGCCTCCCAAGTAGCTGGGATTATAGGCACCCACCACCATGCCTAGTTTGTATTTTTAGTAGAGAAGGGGTTTCACCATGTTGGCCAGGCTGGTCTTGGACTCCTGATCCCGTGATCCACCCGCCTCAGCCTCCCAAAGTGCTTGGATTACAGGTGTGAAGTCCTTCCTCTTAATTTACAAACTATAACTAAGATTGGCCTTGGAATTAGAGAAAGCTAGATTGAAAATCAACCATTGTCACTTAACTACCTGTGTGACTTTAGTAAGGTAAATATGTAGCTCTCTAGGCCACTGTAAAATGGAGATAATAATACTCTCCTAAAAGAATTGTGGCAGGGATTAAATGAAATTATTGTGTATCAGTAGTTCACAATCATGCATGATTTTGCTCCCTGTAAGACATCTGGCAACATATCATATAGCAACCTTCAATTGTTGAATATTTACTATACGCACTATAATAAGAGGAAAATACAAAGGATTATAAGTTCGTGATATGGTTATCTTGGAAAATACTAAATAGATGAAAGAAGAGTTTGATAGCAGTACATGGAAAAATACGTAATCAAGAAACAAAAAGCAGCAATCAACTTCTGGAATGGCCGAGTGGCCGCCTCTATGAATCTACTCTCCCTCTAAAACTATGAAAGTATAGACAAAAAAACAACAGAAATAAACCACTGCAGAATGCAGGCAATTAACCAAAGCTACAAAATGAACAATAATCATCTACCCGAGATACTTAGTGACAATAAGACAGCATACTCTGTAGCGTTTTAACTTGGGACTACCTGCATCTTCTTTCCCTCCCCTGTTCAGCAGCTCTGTAACCAAAAGCAGACAAATTGCAGATAACAGAGAAATCTGATTGTTTTTGAAATTTTGTGAAAAGCACCATCCCTAAAGTATAGTCAAACTGTTGCACAAACTTGTAGATTCTTAGAAAGTAGGTATTCTCAGAGTGTGGTGGCTATTTGATCTGACTCAGGGCTCAGCTCACCAGGGGTGCAAGGATCAGAGTGAGGAAATTCAAAAGCTCCTTCATATTCCTTGGAATCTAAGAGACAGAACACATGCAAGGTTATGTGCAAATATAGCAAACGCTGAGGAAGAAAAGTCAATAGTCATTCATCTCTTCTTGGCCTTAAGGTCATGATAAAACAGGAAGTAAAAGCTAAGGTTATCTTGTAAACTGATGCCAAAAAATAAAAGGTGGGGGAGACATATAGGAAAGTCATTTAAAGAAATCTTGTGACCAATCATTGACCACTAAATTATACTCATCAAGGGCTTACTCCTATAAAACAAGGCTTAAAAATAAAGATAAACACATTTATTAAAAAGCTAGTAGAGAACTAAGAGACAACCACAGCAGGACAGACAGAATCTACAGAATGACTCCATGAAAGTCACAAGCAAATATGCAGCAAAAAGAACACCTAAAATTACAGCATAAAAATAGAAACACAATACATCTTTGTGGGACAGAAATATTATTGTCACAATATATTAATGCCTAGTATTCAACAAAAAATATAAAAGTTGCAAACAAAAGGTAAAGTATACCACATGCACAAAGAAAAAGCAGCAAACACATTTCATAAGGAAGCTTTAAGTATGAACATAGTTTACAAAGACATTAAATCAACTATTATTTTAATATATTTATACTAAAGGAAACCATGTCTAAAGAATTAGAAAAGAGTAACAATGATGTCTCATTAAAGAGAAAATATTAATAAAGGAAACAATAATCTTAAGAGAACCAAAAAGAAATCATAAAGTTGAAAAGTACAACTGAAGTAAAAATTTTAATAGAAAGGTTCAACAACAGATTTGAACTGGAAGAAGAAAGAATCATCAAATATGAAGATAAGTCAATAGAGATTAGCCAATCTGATGAGCAGGAGGAAAAAAAAAAACTAAAGAAAAATAACCAAACCTCAGGGAACTGTAAAACACCATTAAGTGTACCAAACTATATACAATGGAATTTTCAGAAAGGGAAGAAAAAAAAATTTGAGAAAATGTCCAAAATCTTCCCAAATTTGATGACAACTATGAATCTACACATTCAAAAAGTTTAATGAGTTCCAAGTAGAATTCAAAGAGATCAACGCTTATGACATATCACATTCAAAATGGCATAAAAACAAAGAGAAATTCTTAAAAATAGCAGTAGATAAAAATCTTACTACATAAAAGATAGCCTTAATGAAATTAATAAGGCTATCTTACTGTCATCAGAAAGCGTGTAAGCCAGAATACTGCAACGACATTGTCCAAGTTTCAGTGTTAAAAAGAGACTGTCAGCTCAAAATTCCATAAACACTTAAACTCTGCTTCAAAAGTAAAAGGAAGAATGTTTCTAGATTATCAAAAACAGAATTCATAGCTAGCAGACCTGCTCTACAAAACTGTTAAAGAGACCTTCAGGATGTAATAAAAGAATACCAGATGGTAACTTGAATCCATCCATAGTATTCAGAGAATCCTCTGAATATGATATGACATAGGTGTTGATCTCTTTGAATTTATTCTAGCTGGACTTCATTAAACTTTTTGAATGTGTAGATTCATATTTTTCATCAAATTTGGGAAGGTTTTGGCCATTTTCTCAAGTATTTTTTGAGACAACGTGAGAGCACCAGTAAAGTTAATCATATAGATACTATGAAAGACAATAAAATCACATTTTTTGTCACTTTTTTCTTTCCCTATTTTAAAAGACAACTAAATAAAGATTACATATTTGTACTGATAACCTTGTAGCATATAAAGATATGGTTTGTATAATAATAATACAAAGCAGGAATAAAAGAATGAAGTTATGTTAGAGCAAAAACAATGTTTATACAATGTAAAATTAAGTTGGTAGTATTCTCAACTAGATTGCATTAAGATGCTAACTAAAACCTCCAGGACAACCACTAAGAAAGTAACAAAAATATAGACTAAAAGGAAATTAAAAATAAACTGGATTATATCTATTTAATATTTTTGAAAGACAGAAATTGAGGAACACAGCAATAAGAAGAGATATAGTCCAAAAGAAAGCAAATATTAATAGAAAAACAGCAGATGTAAATCCTAGAGTATCATTAATTACATTAAATGTAAATGGACTAAATACTCCAATCAACAGGTAGAGATTGGAAGAATGGATTTTTAAAAAATGTTCCAGCTCTATGTTGTCTACAAGTGATACACTTTAAATTTGAAAACAGAAACCAATTAAAAGTCCAAAAATGGAAAAGGATACATCATGCAAACAGTAACCAAAAGAACTGGAGTAATAATTCTGATATCAGACCAAATAGACTTTACAAGAAAAGTCATTACTAGATATAAGAAAGGATATTTTATATAATACTATAAATTCATCAGGAAGGTGTGATTATAAAAATGTATTTATGGAACAGCAGTGCACCAAAATACATGTTGAAAAACCTGACAGAATTCAAGAGGAAAACCTAACAGATTTTTTAATTGGAGATTTTAATATGTCAGTTTCAATGTGGGGATTTGTCCCATGGAAAGGCTATACATGCAACGCTGCTCCCAAATCCTGAAAGAATCAAGAAATCAAAGAATGGAGGCAGACATCCAATTTGTCAGTAAAGGGTGATTTATTGGGGGAACTTAAAGACAGAAGTGTAGACTTGGGCACCAGCAAGACAAGTACATCTCTATGCTACAACTCACCCCACCCCAGGGCTTGTATCTTGGGGAAAAGGTATGTGTGTTAGTGAAGGAATGTGTAGGTGATTGAGAGAATGCTCTGAGTGTCGCAGCCTGTGATGTGTGCAACTACATCAAGAGATGTGTAAAGGAAAATTTTAAAAATATCTGGATACCCCCCCAAACTTCTTGTGCATAAGATCCTTGCAACACCCTCCTCCAAATGAATAGCTGTTACTAAAATCATGTAACGGTCAGAATTCCCTGGAAAGATAAAAGGCCTCAGGCATCTGTGAACAACTACCTCCACTGACCATTTACTACAATTAAGAAATTCCTGAAATCTTCATGACCTTGGGTTAGTCCAAGTTTTCATAGAAGTAATAATAAAAGCACAAAGACAAAATAAAAAATACATGAATTGGAATTCATTAAAATTAAAAACTTGTGTATCAAAGGACATCATTAAGAAAGTGAAAAGACAACCCACAGAAAGGGAGAAAATATTTGAAAATGTATCTGCCAAGGGACCTGTATATATAACATATAAGGACTTCTCTGAACTCAACAATAAAGTGATCAAATAGCCTAAGGAATAAATTGGTGAGGGATTTGAATGAGTATTTATCCAAAGATAATATAAAAACAGCCAATAAACAAATTAAAATATACTGAACATTATTAGTCATTAAAGAAATGTAAATAAGAGCCAAAATGAGAAATGACTTCACATCCACCAGAATGATTAAAATAATAAAGACAGTAGCAATTGTTGGTGAGGGTGCAGAAACACTGGAAATACTCATACATTGCTAGTGTTAGTAAAAAGTTGCAGCATTTGGAAAAGAGTTGGCAGTTTCTCAAAAAGTGAATAATATGATTACCACAGTACCCAGTAATTCCATTCCCTGGTGTACACCCAAAAGAAATGCTTATGCAAAGACTCGTACATGAGTGTTTGTACAAATATTATTCTTACCAGCAAAACGTGAGAACAATATAAAGCCCATCAACTGATAAATGGATAAACAAAAAGTAGTATATACAATGAAATATTATCAGGGAATAAAAAAGAATGAAGTATCAATGCATGCTATAACATGGATGAAACTTCACACATTATGGTAAGTGAAAGAAGTCAGACACAAAAGACTCATAAGATTCTGTCTGTGCAGTGTCTACCACAGGCAAATCCATACAGACAGAAAACAGATCAGTAGTTGCCAGGGAGAGGGATTGCTTGGGAACAGGAAATGAATGCTAAATGTACAGAGTTTCTTTTGGGAGTCATGAGATGTCCTGAAAGTAAATAGTGGTGATGGTTGCATAACACTGAATGTACTAAAACCTACTGAACTATATACTTTAAATGGGCGAATTTTATGGTATGTGAAATATATCTCATAAAGCTATAATAAAGAATTAAAAGTAGAAAAATGCTATAAAGATTTAATCAAAGAAGGGAGGACAAATTAGATGACAGAAGTATAATGCATGTGAGTCCTTGAAATATGTGTGTGATGTGTGCAAACTGCATCAGAGCCTCTCTTACTTTACATCTACTGACCTGTTTAAAATCCACCATTTTCCTCTCTACACCTGGGCTTTGAACAGAGCAGCTGAACTGCTTGCTCTTTTATATTCAGTATCACTCTGGAAAACATACCAGAAGGGAGAGCATCCAACAAACAGTCTAGATTCCTAGTTAAATACATACTAAGCTGAGGAATCCCAAATATAAGCTCAATAGGCTGGAGTAGAAAAGGAGATCTTGGATTTTCCCAGTGCCTGCAATCAGAAGAATTAAAGACACTTTTCTCAAGCACCACTCCTTCATTAATTAATTCACTTTTCTAGTTGTCTATAACAAAGATGTAAAGAGATAAATCACATAATCTGAATCTTGATTTTAAATTACTTACAAGTTTGTCACAGTTTATTTATGACTCTTGATAAAAATGAAACATAACACAAATGATTATAAGCAAAAAAGTAGAAAAAGATGACTAAGGTAAATGGGAAGTATTATACAAAGCAACTCAGTCCATGCAAGCCTTATTCCAGGAGCTCAGGGCACAGTCTCCCTTTTCTCTTGACTGTTTCTCTTTGATGGGCACCTTTCTCAGATGAGCTTTATGCAAGGGCTGATAAATGGCTGCCAGTAGCTGCATGCTCACATATTTTCAGATTAGCAACCTCAACAGAAAGAGAGCCTTTTCCTCATAAAGTTAATAAATTGATCCCAGTGAAGATTACAATGAGCTGAGTATGTACTCATCCCTCTGTGAACTTGTCAGTGGGGATGCCATGACTGACAGTTCCAACAGGCCAGGCATGCAAATACCATAATTACCACCACTCTCTACTTCTAAGCCAGTTGTGCAACCTATGCAAATGGACATAAAAAGCAGACTTTGTTAAATGCTGCACAATTAGTGTAAATGAAGTAACAGTGGGGTTCAGAAGAGTAGAAACTTCTTACAATTGAAGATAATCAGTAAATCTTCATGAAGAAGTAGGATTTTAATTTGTAACTAAAATGACTTCCAGTGTAAGCTTTCGCCAAATAAGAAAGAGGAGAATCTACACAAAAAGAATAACAAAGTAAAGTTTGACTGTTAAAAGAGTATCCTACAGGGCCGGGTGCAGTGGCTCATGCCTGTAATCCCAGTATTTTGGGAGGCCAAGACAGGTGGATCACCTGAGGTCAGGAGTTCAAGACCAGCCTGGCCAACATGGTGAAACCTCATCCCTACTAAAAATACAAAAAAAAGTGGCTGGGCATGGTGGCACATGCCTGAAATGCCAGCTACTCAGGAGGCTCAGGAAGGACAATCTCTTGAACCTGGGAGGTGAAGGTTGCGGTGAGCCTAGATTGCGCCATTGCACTCCAGCCTGGGTGACAGAGCGAGACTCTGTCTCAAAATAAAAACAAAAATAAAGAGTATTAGAGTATTCTACAGGGTAAGAGGAAAGACAGAGCACAGTGCTCAATCAGAATATCTGGTATAATCAATATGGACCTATGCATTGCTGGGGAGGCAAACGAGAAAGGGAGAACCATTCCCACTGTTGCTCTTCTGAAGCTTTCCTTCTCTATAAGAAATCTGTTTCCATTTGCTTTTTATTTTTTCTCCAAGTTTGCCTTTCTTCTTTTAACTTGATAAACATAAGCAAAAGAATAATGGATACCTGAGCGATCAAACCAATGAAATTTTCTATAAGATACTTATGGGACTGCCATTAGGGACAGTTGAACTTTCTACCATGCATGAAGCATGTACCTAACCCTAACATGCAGTCACTGTTCCCCAGCAAGTCACCCAAAATGTCAGGGCCATTGAACACCAGGAAGTAGTCACAAGACATTAATTCAAAATTGTCAAACACTCATGTAATAGTTTTATTGATTTTTTTTTTTACAAGTAGAAATTAACATGACTGGACCTTGAAAATGTACTTCTGCCTGTGAACTAAGGTGACTGGTTTTCTTCATTTTAAGAACAATGTCAAAGCTGAGATTCTTGCTATTATACAATGTCCCCTCTGCCCACCTCACCCTTTCTCCCACATAAGTTTCTTTACTGAAATGGGTTTTAACGGTCAAATACTAGTTCACATCTTCCTAATTATTTCTCACTGTAACAAGGAAAGGGACAATGGCTGGGTTGAAATCCTAGCTCCGCCATTTAATAGCTTTAGCCATGGGCAAATTACTTAAGATTTCTATTTCTCAATTTCTTTTTATTAAAATTAAGCTAATATTAGTGCCTGTCTCATAGGGTTGTGAGGAATACTGAATTAGTTAATATACATAACATCTTTGAAACAGGGCTCAGAAGAAGCACAAAAACTTAATTAAATCCATTACTTAGCACGAGCATAGTTTCATCCTCTGAGTGTCTAGCTAAGGCCTTGATGACTTGCACAAACTCAAACTGTACCAGAATGAGATGATCCCACAAAGTGAGGCCTGAGCCAATGGCTCTGAGGCCCGCATGCAGCCTTTCCCATGGCTATGTACATGTGAGGGCTGCCAACAGCAACTGGAGGCAAGTCACAGAGCCAGGAGGATTGGAATCACAAAAATGTTTCAGTTGCAAACTTTATCAAGTCCTTCTGCACCAACTTTACATGTTGTTTCCTCTGCTGTTCCATTCCTAACGCAGCTGTTCCAGACCTTTGTGGCTTTTTTCAAACTTTTTATTGCTAGATGACTTAAAGGCAAGCTAAGCACATGCTTAGCATAGAAGCAGCATCAACAGAGAAGCAATTAAAAAAATTGCAGAAAGGTCTACTTTAATCTCATCGCATATTATATGATTTATTTTAGGATAAATCAGATTTTCTCCCCCCCACCTCCCCACGATAGTTAAATAGAGTGGAGTCAGAGACACGCACCATAATATTTTCAGCACTTAGTGCCTTTAAATGCTTTAATCCTTTTACGCTTAGCAGACAACCCTGTTAATATTACTGCAAAAAAGAATGGAGAATGTCACGCATCAACTCGCTCTACTTCACAAAACGCTGATCTCCAAACAAACCTGTGCTCACATACCTGCCTTCTTTCATCATGCAGTTTCAGAATACAAGAGGTCCTGCCCCTTCACTAGGTTTTACCTAATGCCATCTTTATGATTATTCCCTTTCTCTCTTCTTCTTCCCTACCAGACCCTTCTCTGCTTACAAAATAGGCTCATGTATCTCTTATCTTAAAAACATACCGCATCCTTCCTCAGTTTTGCCTCATTTCCTCCCTCTGTTATGTAGCAATTCAAAACAATTGTTTGTTCATATATGCTGCTATCCCTTGCTTACATTCCTTCCCTCATGTACTATGAGAAGCTGGCTGTTGCTCTCAGCAGTGCAGTGAAACTGCTCTCAATGAAACTCATTAGCAGCCACTGGAGCTTATTCATATCCCTGGAGCATCTTCGGCTTTCATTTACTGAACTCTCTTTTATTTACAGACCTTGCTGAGGCATCTGACATCCTCCACCATCATTTCATCACTTCAAATTCCATTGCTCTTATGGTTTACACAATAACACTCCTTCTATTTTTTTTATGCCTTAATATGGCTTTGCTTAGCCTCTTTACAAATTATTTTCCCCTTTCTGCCTCTGATGCTTCACAAAATTGTTTCCTGAGTTATCTTCTCTCACTCTATCAATTTCCCTGGGTAGTGTTGTCCACTCTCCTGGCTTCAGCTGGCACTAAGAATATGGTTCCTGAATTTTAGCCCCAGCCTGAATCTCTTCTCCGAGTTCTCGATCTTGACCCCTAATGCCTCCTGAAGGCTTCCCAGATGGCTCAGAAAAACTTTAAACTCACTACAAATGGAAGATACCTCATCTTCTGCAAATCTTATCTTACTTTATATTCCCATTGGTTTTGGTGATGATAACATTAGTTACCTCTTTGTATTTGATTTTAACCTTCTCCTTCAACAATCTTCCTGGTAGCTAAACTGTGCTGTCAACATTTTTTGTTCTAAGACTGAAACAAAACTTGAATTTAAGGATTATTAAAATTTCTCCAAACTAACAAAGTGTACAAGAAATGTAAATAATTAAACTAGCAAAACATGTTGTTTGTGAATTTATAGAATTTATTAAACCATAAATTTGCACTAGGAATGTTGGTGTGTGAGTGTGTGGCCTTAGTTTGGACTGCTGTAACAGAATACCACAGACTGGGTAGCTTAAACAATATTCATGTCTCATAGTTCTGGAGGGTGGGGAAGTTCAAAATCAAGGTACCAGTAAGGCTGGGCTCTGATAAGGGCTCTCTTCCTGGTTTGCAGATGGCCATCTCCTCTTTGTATTCTCGCTGGCTTTCTTCTTGTTTCAGTAAGGACACTAATCCCATTATAGGGTCTCTATCCTCATACCCTAATTATCTCCCAGAGGCCTCACATCTCAATACCATCTCACTAGGGGTTAGGATTTCAACATAGGAATCTTATAGGGACACAAATCTGGCATCCACTATACACATGCACATAGACAGACAGACAGACAGACATAATTATTTCTGATCTCCATCCCTAACACTTCTGCTGCACAACAATTTCAGTAACTTTTATCTTGACAATTACAGTGGTCTTCTATTTCCGTGTATCACAACCATCAGCAACCATTAGCAGCAAAATTCTTTGAAAATTCTTATTCAGGGTCCTACACTAGCCCTGCTAATTAGAAATCTTTGAGGATAGGGCTTGACAATTTATACTATTACACAAGTTCCCCAGATAAGTCTTATGTAAAGTTTGACAACTGTTTTTTCTACTGATTTTTTTCTTTCCTTTTCCCGCCCATTCTCCACATTGCTGACAAAATAATTTCTCATAAACATAAATCAGATCATAACTCTACATTGTTTTATATCCTTAATTATTGTCCATCACCACAGAGATAAAGTTCAAACTCTATGACGTGATTTAAAAGGTCCTTCAGGCTGGGTGTGGTGGCTCACACCTGTAATCTCAGCAATCTGGGAGGCCGAGGTGTGTGGATCACAAGGTCAGGAAATTCAGACTGTCCTGGCCAACATGGTGAAACCCCGTCTCTACTAAAGATACAAAATATTAGCTAGGCGTAGTGGCACATGCCTGTAATCCCAGCTACTCAGGAAGCTGAGGCAGAAGAACTCCAGAGGCAGAAGTTGCCATGAGCCAAGATTGCGCCACTGCACTCCAGCCTGGTGACAGACTGAGACTCCATCTCAAAAAAAAAAAAAAAAAAAAAAAAGCCCTTCAAAATCTAGCACTTGCATAACCTTTCAGCACACATGCTCAGACCAGGTGATTTCCTGAGATATTAAATACTTCTGGGCCTTTGGATATGTCATTTGCTCCACATGAAGTGCTAACCAATGTTTAGTTTTCTTTCTGGTCTCTCTTGTACCTCTCCTGACCATCATATTTGTCTTTCTCTTTACAGTATTTTTTCTTTAGAATATGATCTATGTCATTCACGTTTGAGGCCTTAGCATCAAACACACTATGTGGCATTTTCAGTTTTCAATACTGTTTTGACACGTTTAACAAATTGATGAGTAAATGAGTGACCTGGAACCAACCCAAATGTCCACCATCGATAGACTGGATAAAGAAAATGTGGCACATATACACCATGGAATACCACGTAGCCATAAAAAACAATGAGTTCATGTCCTTCACAGGGACATGGATGAATCTGGAAACCGTCATTCTCAGCAAACTGGCACAAAAAACAGAAAACCAAACACCATATGTTATCACTCATAGGCGGGTGCTGAACAATCAGAACACATGGACACAGGGAGAGGAGCATCACACACTGCGGTCAGTAGTGGGGGACTAGGGGAGGGACAGCGTGGGTGGGGAGGGATAATGAGGGGAGAAATATCAGATATAGGTGATGGGGGATGAAGGCAGCAAACCACTTTGCCATGTATGCACCTATGCAACAATCCTGCATGATCTGCACATGTACCCCAGAACCTAAAGTACAATTTAAAAAAAAGAATAACAATAGCTAATACTTAATGAGCACTTCCTATGTGCTGGTGTATACATATTGACTAATTTGTTTCTCACAAAAACTTTGTAAGTTAGGTAATATGTAGATCAAGAAAGTAAAGTGTAAAGTGTAAATTAAATTTCTCAAGATCACATAGTAGCAGTTGAAATTAAGATTTTAACTGAAGCCAAATTTTATACCAGAATGTATGCCCTTAACCTCTATTCTTTATTGAGTTAAAAAAGGATAGTGGGGCCTGTAATACCAGCACTTTGGGAAGGCAACGCAGGCAGATCACCTGACGTCAGGAGTTCAAGACCAGCCTTGCCAACATGGCAAAACACTGTCTCTACTAAAAATACAAAAATTAGCCAGGCATGGTTCAGGGTGGGGGGGGGTGGGGGGTGGGGCACATCTGTAATCCCAGATACTCAGGAGGCAGGAGAATCACTTGAACCTCGAAGGCAGAGGTTGCAATGAGCCGAGATCACGCCTTTGCATTCCAGCCTGGGCAACAAGAGTGGGGAAAAAAAAAAAAAAAAAAAAGACAGTGGCTCACACCTGTGATCCCAGCACTTTGAGAGACTGAGAAGAGATATTGCTTGAGACCAGCAGTTCAAGACCAGCCTGGGCAACACAGTGAGACCCCCACCATCTTTGCAAAAAAAAAAAAAAAAAAGAAAAGGAAAAATTAGCTATGCATTGTTGTGCATGCCTGTAACCCCTGCTACTTGGGAAGCTGAGATGGGAGGATAGCTTGAGTTCAGAAGTTTGATGCTGCAGTGAGATATGATTGTGCCACTACACTCCAGCCTAGGTGACACAGCAAGATCCTGTCTCTGAAAAGAATAAAGAAAATGTTGACACAGAAAAAGAAATCAGATAAAATTTTGAGAAAAAATAGTTTTCTTATAATAAATAGAGAAAGCTATTGAAGAATACATCAAAACAGAAAAAGGACTCAAAATTTCATAGAAGTTTGTCAAATTTTCAAAAAGAGCTATTCTCAACACAAATTAAATTTTCTAAAGACAAAAAAGATAATTCTACAAATTTTCAGTTTATATTTTACTTTATGTTTAGATTTTACTTTATAGTTTTACTTTATATTTTACTTATGACGATGAATACCAAATTTTAAATAAAATATTAGCAAATATAATCCAATACCACATGAAAAATAATTCACCAGTATTGAGGGAGATTTATTCTAGAAATGTTAGGATGGTTTAATTTTTTAAAAACCACAACTATAATATTTCACCTTTATATATCTAGGGAGAAAAGTCATATGATGGGTACTTATAAAGCTTTGACAAAATTGAACATCTATTCTTGAACGAGAATAAGAATCTATAGAATATGGCATCATAAATCCTCTTTAGGTGACACAGTGTTGAACTGGTACATGAACAGACAGAGACACATTATAGCAGAAGTCCCTCAAATTGGCCCAAATGTATTTGGAAATTTATTGCATTCTGAAGGTGGTGTCCACATCATTTTTCAGTAAGTAGAACAAGTGGATAGCCATTGTAAAATAGCAACATTGATTCCAAAATTAAGATCATGTAAAGAAATAAACTGAAAATCCATCAGATATCTAAATGCAACAAATGAAACTATGTAAGTTACTAGAAAAATAAGAATCCCTTTTAACTTAAGTGTGGTTGTAGAGAAAGCTTTTTCTAATTTGATTCAAAATTAAGAAAAAATTTTAAAAAGTTTGATAAATTCTACCTTGTAGAAATAAAATTATTTATATTCAATAATACACAGTAAGAAACATTATTGCATATGATTAAGTAAAAATTTTAAATGAGAGAATATTTACACCTATTCATCATTAGATCAATCTCTTCAATTCTTAAAGATATCTTAAAATCAAGGTAAAGAAACAATAATCTCCACCAAAAAATAAAAGTACGAATGGAAAAATACATTAAAATAGGTACTAAACATATATACTCAGCTTTATACCTAAGAGTAGCAGAAATTAAAACTGCACCAAGCTATAATTTCTCACATATAGGATTAGCTAAAATTGATAATACACTCCTTTGGTGAGCCTGTGGGATTGTGAGAAAACAGCTCTCTCAGCGCCTCCATTGGTGGTAGGAGGATAAAGTGGTACATCTGTTCTGCAGAGGAATTTAGTAATATATAACAAAACTATATATGTATTTACCATTTAACTCAGCCTTCTCACATATAGGAATGTACTTTATAAGTAAACTTCCTCAAATACAAGACATGTCACCAGATTATTCATGGTGGCATTGTATATCACAGTAAAAGATGAGGAACTAATGTCCATTGGAGACTGGTTGAATATTTTAAGCAATAGGGTACTCAGTGGCAGTGAAGAGGAATATTTGTATAAATTATGGAATGATTTCCAAGATATATTGTTAATGAATAAAGCATGATGCAAAAGAGTATTTATGGTGTACTAATTTGGGCAAGAAGAAATAAAAATATATGCTTATCTTTGCAAACAAAATTGAAATAGAATGTAAGCGACTGGATGAGAATACAATTTCTATTCTATTATTGTTCATATTTGAACAAGGAAAAGGTTTTACATGTTCAAAAAAATTATGATATAAAGAAGCAAACCATGAAATTGAATACATATGAACCTCACTGTATATTTGTAAACACATACAGTTTTATTATGTGGTTTTGTTATTCATATAAAGTAATCCAAGTGACCTTTGAACACAGTACATAAGCTTTACTCATTAATTGGATCTACTGTGAGATTTAAAAGGAATGCAAGAAATCTTAAATTTTACTTACTAGATTTGTCATCACTGGTAGTGAAGTTGATGTTGAAATTTGAAACTATTTAAATCTATTTTATATTTGCTGTAAGGGAGAGCATATGAGTAAATATACTGGTGGTATTGAGAACCAGGGTTTTCAATGGGGAAGATAGATACAACTTTGAAATAAAAAAAAGTGAGGAGAAGTCTGATTGGAGTTGGACCTGAAATTGATATATGAGTATGAATTCATGTTTTTAAAGTTTATATACATTAAAATATGCTTTTCCTTGTACAGCTCTATGAGTTTTGAAAAATTTTATAAAGATACATAACCGCCACCACCAAGATGCAGAACAGTTTTTTTTAAAAATACCCTTGCTTTTCCTTTTTAGTCAATTTTTTCCATCCTCAAACCCTGCTAAACACAGTAAATCCATAATTTTAAAATATATATGTGTATGTATATATATACGTTCTAGCTCTGTTCACTGAAATGCCTAGGAGCCTTGATAACTCGTTAATAATAAGCACACCTAGAGCGTACATCTTGGTTTCTATATTTCAATTCCTACTAAAAGAAATCAAGGCCTCTTAGAAAAATGACAGATCTGGGTCAGGGAAAGTACAAGATGAGCCTAGGACATATTGTTATGCCGGAAGGCAAGAAAACATTCAAAAGCAAATGAAGTCATGTCAAAACAACATGGAAGCCTGTCCGAAGGGATTTTCACAGGCCAGATACGGAATATTTTAAGCATCAAAAAGAATAAAATTTAGAAGAATCCATGAATTCAAATGCACACACATACACACACAATGCAGGATGAAAAGTTGTGCACATGTATGTTATTAATTCAATCCGAAAATGTTACCAAAAAGATAGCTTGTTACTTATGAAGAAACAAAAGCTTATCTTTATAAGAAAATAAATACATATGTAACACAAACTGTAGCCAAATGAAAGAGACAACGGGACATTTGTGTTTCTTTAGGTGCTTAATCCATGAGAAGTATTTTTGCCAATCACTTTTAACCTGGAATTCATCATAAGGAAGCAATCAGACCATTTTGAAATGTGGAACATTCTTCAAGACAGCTAGTTTGACCAAAACATTTTTTACTATCATGAAAATTTAAAAAGCCATAACAAACAATTTCAAGACAACTGAGAAAGCTTAAATATAGGCTTTATATTGGATAATATTATTGAGGATTTTATTTTGGCTGTAATGATGGTGTTTCTATTCTGCTGAAGAATATCTTATTGTTAGTATCTGTTGACATACTTAGGGATAAAATAAAATTGATCTAGTGATGTCAGACTCTTACTTTCAAATGATTGGGAAAAAAAGGTGTGCCTGTGTGTGTGTGCACACACTCTCATGTATGTGTACACAGATCCTAGTATGTAATTAGGAACCCACTGACGAAATTTTATTTTCATCTTAAAATTATATTAACATGATTCAGAGAGAGAGACACAAGCAACTATGGCAAAATGTTAATGATGAATCTAGGTAACAGTAGATGGTATACTTTGTACTAATTTTTTCAAGTTTCCTTTACTCATATGTTTTCAAAAAAAAAAAAATGAGTACAAAGACACTAGAAGGAAATTTATAGAAATGTTAATGAAGTACAGCACAATGTATTTCACAGGAGAAAAAATCATCCTGGCTACAGATAATTGATATTTTCTGATATCAATTAAACATCCAAGTTTCACATCCCTGTGTAACACACACTATAAAATATAATTTAGCACAAAGTTTCATCTTCATGTCTCATCAGCTAGAATGACACTATCGTTCTACTTTCCTTGAAGAAAAACTCTTATAAAAATTTTGTGACACATAAGAATAGGAAGTAATTCCTCCCTTTACAAAGACATTTGCTGAATTGTTTCTTTAACTAATGAGTTCTTTTAGGATTCTTATCAACAGGGACTTACCATATCAATGGATAAAACAAAATACATACCATTACGAAGAGTGTGTGTGCTCAAAAGACTGTTTTGGGAGATACTGATATATTCAGTGACATTATTCTTTCACTTATTAAATATATCATCAAATTATTTCTTTAAATTTTTATTTCCAGATAAATTGTACAAAATGATTTTATTTTTAAGTCGATTTCATAAGCGAAATTTTTTAATACAAATCTACATAAAAACTGAAGGGTTGGTGGAAACAGGGAGCTGAGGAAAAAAAATATTTTTCCAAACTCTATTAGACATTTTGAAAGGGGTATTCTTTAGCCTTGATGTCAATCAGAGATGTTCCTGTTCATCTAATCCAATGTTGATATTTAAAGTGATTGTTTTAGATGGGTGTCTGTGTGGTTAAACTCAGGGTTACTGAAAAGACCATTTCTACCTCACTGTTTTGTGGGAAATTTTCATTTTAAAGTTCTGTCTTCTGACTTATGTTCTGCTTTTTCCTCAGCTGCTTTGAATGATTGCTTTTCTCCATTCCGGTGCTATCTGCATAAAGCTGCTAACTATAACAGGAATATTTATTATTCTAAAATGTGCTCATAGATCAAGTCAATGCACGTATTTCAAATTTATTCTCTTTGACTTTCCAATTTCCCTTCTATAACATTGCTATTTATATACCACCTAATCTTTCAAGAGCTCAAAAACTCTTTGCTTTATACATTTCAGGTAATGGAAATGTCTGTGGGAAGCTAGGTGATGGGGCATACCTGACTAGACTTTATAATACATGCTTTATTTCTTGATTTATTTAGTTGTCTTGAATCCCACACAGCAAAATTTTAGAAAAAATACATGGATAATTAATCAAAAGAACGTTATTTATTTATTAGAAAATTAAAGTTTTGATTCTTAGAAAAATTCTGGAAGCTAAAAATTATGTAACTTATAAACCATGTATGAGTTACAACATCTTGCATATCAAATATTTCTTCTACATGCCTTGAATTCAAAGTCTCTGGTGTCCTCCACTTGTGCTAAAGAAATCCACTCAGCTACTCTGTAAGGAGTGAAGCTTCTATCAACTTCCGTGAAGTGAAACCCAGTGAGATTAAGAGGCGAAGGATTTTCCCAGAACAATTTTCATATCTTACCTGTATTTCACATGCTCTTCTGCCTGATGAATTTCCATCTTATCGTCATTGTTCTCAAACCAATTATTCAGAAATGACCCACAAAGCCACTTTTACTGAAATTACTTTCAACTTGCTTAAGCAATTTGAAAGCACTTTAGTAACATTCTCTAAATAAATTGTTTTTATAAGTAATTAAAATTGAGAGTTTGATTCCTAACTTTCACCAATGATTAATTCTATTGGCTTTTCCCATGAGGAAAATATTCCTTTCTCATACAGGAACTACTTTCCTGATTTTAAGTAAATTGAACCAACTTTTCTTCAAAACAAAAAACTTGTATTTCCTAATCTGATTTATGAAAAAAATAAATTCCTCCTTCAAAACATCTTAAGACTTATTCCCTTCTTCACTTATTCTAGCTGCATCCAAAGAAAACTTGTGGTGTGAAGCACTACACATGGTATTTTCAGTTTTCTTATTCAATTACCCAACTATCTCTTAATATTTATCTAATTAAGAATTGATACTCAATAGGCATACTGTTTGTATGTTTCATTGAGAGCTTTGTGTAACACAGCTCATAATTCTACAGATATAATTCTCATCTGGAGTGAAATAATGTTCCTTGTGTTCACAATAATGGCCAGTATCTATCTCTTATATTATAGAAAGCATGTAGGAGGGATGTACTTGTCATTCCACTAGTATTTACATATACATATAATTTGACAAATATTTATTAATAAAGCAGCCAAATACTATACTAAACTTGTCATTAAAATGTTAAAGTTTATTTAAATCATACTGATAAAGACATTAACTCAGATGAGGCATCAAGTTGATTCTCAAAAATTATATTATATACCATAGATTCCTCAAGTGAATACCACATAGAGAAATGTGCAAGTCTTAGGAATTCTGGAACAGGTGTTTATGAAATACAATTATAGCAGCCTGAAGGAATAAAATAAGGCTTATGTAACGATCATAGCTAGAGCAGGCTCAAACATGTTTTGACTGAATTTGCTATAATGCATTTGCATTTCAGATTTTAATGTTTATATCTTTGTGGCCTGATATTTGGGAAATAACTACCTAATTTTACAGTACTTTTTTGTTCTCATGCATACAGATAAATCTCATCTAGTAACTAGCATGCATTATCTTGCATTAAAAGGCACCAAATTTGTTTCTCCATGGATGTACTACATTACTCATCTTTGCCAAAATGGAGATTGCAGACTAGCAATGCAGAAAGAGCAGACAAAAAAAGTAGAGAAGAAAAAGTATGAAATCTTCAGAAAAACATAAAAGGACATGGTGTAAATGGAAATGGGACAGTGTTCTTTACCTGGGAGAAAGCTGTATTAGTCATTCTCATATTGGTTTCATTACCTAAGACTGGGTAATTTACAAAGAAGAGAAGTTTGACTCACAGTTCTGCAACTTTTACAAGCAGCATGGCTGGGAAAGCCTCAGGAAACTTACTATCATGGCAGAAGGTGAAGGGAAAACAGGCACGTTTTACATGGCTGAAGGAGGAGGAAGAGAGCAAAGAGGGAGATGCTATACAGTTTTAAACAATCAAATCTTTTGAAAACTCACTGGCTATCATGAGAACAGCAAGGGGGGAAGTCTACCCCCATGATCTAACCACCTCCTGGCAGGCTCCTCCTGTAACACTGGGGATTACAGTTTGAGATGAGATTTGGGTGGGGACACAAATTCAGACCATATCAGAAGCCCATTTCAAATTACATTTTTTTAAAAACTGTATTTTTGACTCACTCTAATTGAACAACTAAAGGGTGGCATTAACTCTCAACACAGCTGGCTCTCAGAATTAAAATAATATCATGAGGCCTTTTTATTTAGGCCATCCATAGTCTCTTGGTTTGCCTCATGTCTAAGCAAGCTTTCTCCCTAGGCAGCAAAAACAGCTCACAGCAGTTCCATATTTATGTAGCCTTTAGCAATTATGGTCTCAGATAGGTCAGGATGCTTCTTTTTCCTCTGTGTCCAGATAGATCCTACCAAAAGACTCTGGCCCATCTTGGGACATGTGCCCATCACTGGTCCAATCACTGTGCTAGGAGAGTGAGGTACCCTGATTGTCCAGGCTGCCTAACATGTTCATGCTGTGATTTTGTAAACAAGAGATACTGGGTAGGCAAAAATAGATAGGAAGATAGATAAGATAGATGACAGAAATACAGACATGTAGATAATAGATAAATAGGTGAGAGAGAAAATTGACAGTCACTTCAGTAAAACTGTGTGTCTAGATGTATACCATACAGTGTGACATAAACCTCTATCTATGAAAAATGTATATCCATGATCAATTTCCCTATTCTAGTTTTCTTTCCTGTTGTTCTATTTGTCTAAGCATGTATTTTAAAAATCAGTGCTGCATAGTGGCACATGCTTACAGGCAGACAGATATAATGCCTTTGGATCCTCTGCCAGCAACTAGCCATATGACCCAGAGCAAGTTACTTAGCCATTCTAAACTTTTTGTCATATGTAAATGGGGGATAAAAAATATTTACCTTATAAGGGATTTACTGAATTAAGTGGCATAATATATTTAATGTGTTTAGCAGAGCACCTGGCACATAGAAATATGTTATTACATAGGTGTTATCATTAGTACTATTTCTACTTTTATTATTTGCTTTCTGTATACATGTTCTTGATCATTCTCCAAGGCTGTATTAGACACCATTAAGCCCATTCACTGCTGCTTAGATATTAGAGCAAGAATGATGCTGGCACATGCATTGGTGATACTTTATTATGCACTTGACATGACTGACATACCTTCTAATGTCTACCAGCCAGGCAGAAGCACCTATGTAGTCATGCTGAATATTTTTGTGTATACACATGAAATTTTAGAACAGTGTTATCCACATTCGTCTGTCTAGCAGCAGTGCTTTAAAATTGGGGATATGCAGAGTTTACACAATAAGGGATACCTGTTGTGAATAAAGAGATTTTCTTTTCTGATTTGTTTGCTGAAGTTCCTAGAAGAAAGATAAACACTGTGAGTTATCTTCAGTATAAAAGTCATGCTTACATTGGGGAGCACTGCTTTCAGAAGCACTGAATATGCATGATCACTCAATGACAAGTTTTCCTTTGAAAAATACACCATTCTGATAGATTTGAGGAGCCTAATTTTGAGACATTCTTTATCTTGGTGGAGGAAACCAAATCTTTGAATTGTTACTACAATAGGAAGGGCTTCTTCCATGTTTTCTTATAAGAAGTCAGTCTTAAACCTGAGGTTTCCTTCCTTCAAGAAAATAACGTTTTATCAGGAAAAAACTGCTTCTATGAATTTACTTAAATTGGTTTCCTATTCCATTTCAATTATCTTTTTAATTGCCTATGTGAGAAACCTACACCCTAATGAGCAAAGCCTGCAGTGTTGGTTCACTGAAAGATAAATTTTTGAGTATTTCACTGGATTACAAAAATGTACTTATAAAAATTTTACCAAGCATATCCCTAATTTCACAAAAATGATTTCCCATGATACGAATATGGCCAGAGAGTAGGATGCACATAGAAGACCAAGGTTACAAAGAAGCAAGGCTCTGGTTTTTAGGACACACTTTGAATTGTTTTTTTTCTTTTTTTAGATTTAAAAGATTTTATTTTCTTCATCCAGGAAGGAAGTTGGAAATTTCACCAAGATCTAACAATGACTGATTCTTCCAAGTAGGCACAGCCCTGTGGAACTGGTTCAGCCTGATCTTCACTTTCATGAAAGCACAGTCTTTATGGGCTCCCTCAAAGGCAATATCCCACTAGTGTAAGATATATTGAATGATGATCAAAAATATGATGCTTAAAAAAGGATTTTTTAAAATTATTTTTATGTATTTTCAAAACTTAAGATACAAAATAAAAAATATAAATGTAGCCAAAACAATTTTAAAAAATCAAGAGCCTACTTTTAATAACTCAATGCAACTAAATTTAAAAATCTATATGAAATAGAAAATTTTCTGGAAAAATATAATTTACCGAAGTGACCAAAAGTGGAGTAAGATCAATTTCTCTATTTGTTAAGTTAGAATGACTATTTATTTAGCTCTTCTTTAAAGAGTCATTTGACAGATGTTAACTTTTCATGAATATAGGGCTTATATATCTTCTTAGATTTATTCCTAGTCACCTTATGTTTTATTGTGATTTTAAATCATACACTTACAAAGTTTCCTTCTCTGGCTCCTTATTGTGATGTATAGAAATTAAGTATATTGATCTTAGAGATAACTACATTGCCAACTTTCTTACAATTTCTAATAATTTGTCTATAAAGACTTCAGAGTTTTTTAATGTGACGACCATATCTATGAGATTAATTCCTCTCTTCCTAATTCTTACTTATACCACTGAATTCCTCTTTGTTTTACCTCACTAGCTAGTATACACAGTACCTCTAGTACTTCCAGTACAATGTTGAATAGAAGCAGCGGTAATGGGAATACTTCAGACATTTTATATACTAAGAATGAATACTTGCTGTAAAGTTTCTTGGTCATAAACAGAAACTGAATTTCATAGAACAGTTTTCCTGCATCCCTTAAGATATTGTTTATCACTTTTTATATTTAAACAATTTCGGTGTTGAACTGAAGTTATTTCTGAAATAAGCCCATCTTACTCATGATGTATTATCATGCTTACATGGCTGGATTTGGTGATACTCTGTTTAGGATGTTGGTCTATAGTAATGAGTAAGATTAGTCTGTGATTTGCATTTGTCACACTTTATGTTTTGTTATAAATGTTACATTAGTCTATTAAAGTGAATGGTCTATAAACTTTTTTCTTTTCTCTAAAAAATTTTGTGAAGGATAACATTTATCTGTTTCATGAAGTTTCACTAGACTTGTTTATTAAACCATGTGGGCCAGCTAGTTTCTTTATCAGAAGATTTTAAAGTATGTACTGAACTTTTTTTATTGGTAATTGAATCTAATTTTTGAATCTAATTTTTCAATTAGATTGAAGTAAATTATATTTTTCCTACTTTTCATTTTTTTATTTTTTGAGATGGAATCTCACTCTGTCACCCAGTCTAGAGTGCAGTGGCACAATCTTGGCTCACTGCAACCTCTGCCTCCCGAGATGAAGTGATTCTCCTGCCTCAGCCTCCCGAGTAGTTGGGATTATAGGTGTGTGCCACCATGCCCATCTAATTTTTGTATTTTTAGTAGTAATGGTGTTTCACCACGTTGGCCAGGCTGGTACTGAGCTCCTGACCTCAGGTGATCCGCCCACCTCAGCCTCCCAAAGTGCTGGTATTACAGGTGTGAGCCACCATGCCCCGCCATAATTTTTTAAAGGTAAATTTTGCTGGAATAAAGTTTTTCATTATTTTTTTATCTCTTCAAACTCCATGAATTCTGTGGTTATGACCACTTTTCATTTGTAATACTAATTATTTCTTACTTTTCCTATTATTCTTGATCTTGAGAGAGGTTAAACTATTTTAATTAATGTTTAAAAAAAACAAACTTTTGGCTTTGTATTTCTTATGTCATTCCTCTAGTTGTACACACATTTACATCAGTTTTATCTTGCTATTTCAATTAACTTTTTAGCACTATGCAATAATCTTTTTGATAACCTAAAATTGCCATTTATCTTAAAGTCAGTTTTGTATGATCTTAATATTTCTCCTTAAGGTTCTTTTAGTTAGTATTTAAGATTGATATCCTTTTTCCATTTCTTTACTATTTATATGTTCTATCAAGTTCTTGAAAATAACATTCAAGACAGATTCTGAGGATGGGAGGTGTAATCTAATCGATGGCTTTTATTTTGTGTGTTTTCTACTTTATTGCTTTCTAGACCTCTTGAGGTTTTTTACTGGATTTATTTTTCTGAATTTATTATTTTCTTCTACTGGTATATCCTCTTTTTCTATTCTTTTGGTGATTATCTCAGAGGTTTATCGTTATATTCCAACTTATTCCAGTTGAAAGTAAATATCATAATTTATACTCTCAAACAATATAAGGAGATTTGTAACATTATTTGGATCAATCATCTCACATTTTACAGGCAAATTTTTGTCCAATATTTATTTCTCTTCCTTTTTCAAATTCCATAAATTAGATATGAATTTTTTTTACTTAAAAGTATCTGTTTGGATTTCACCACATATTTACCAATTTCTTTTTTCACCACTTTTCCAGAATCATCATGGACATTCCTTCTGAGAAAATTTATTATCTTGATGATATAGATTCTTCGGTAGATCCCTCAATATAAATTCATTTATGGTTTTATATTTAAATATTGCATATGTATCTGTATTCTGAAAATACCTTAATCTCCCTTGTATCTTGATGTTCATTTTTTCTGGGAACACAATTCTAAGTCAAAAGTTATTTTATCTCAGCCCTTCAAAAACATGTTATTTTATTCAGATATATTAGTTTATTCCCTGCTGACTTTTATTGTTTCTATTCAGAAATCGACTTTTCAGTCTAACTGTCATACTTTTGTAAAGGTTTTGGGACTGTTTTGGCCAAAGACAGGTGAGCAGAGAGAGATGTATCACTCCAGATTGAGACAGTGAAAAGTCCTGTGTATTCTCCATTTCTTTCATCTCTGTTCAAAGCAAACATGAAGACTTTGGATAGAGGTGGCATAGAGAGTGTCAAGATCAAAGCAGTTTAGATTACTGAACTCACTATATGAAGAACAGAACTGAGAGTATCCACTTTACTAATGCCAAACTTTTATGCCATAGAGATGGACAGAGGTTATTCTTCTATAGCACAGACTAAACTAACTAATATACAATGTAACTCAATATATTGTCCCTCTTCTATTATCTCTGTACCCTCCTTCTGGGAATGCAATTAAACATAGAACTACTGTTCTGTCATTTTATATATCTTTTCTTTTTCATAGTTTTTCCTGTCTCTGTATAATATTTTGTGCTATTTCTGTACATCAATTTTTCAGTTTGTTAACTTTCTCTTCAGTTATACATAATCTAACTAACCCATTTATTCAGTTATTTCATCAATCATATTTTATGATAAAAGTTCTGTAACTTTCAAATTGCCTAGGTATTATTTTTGATTATTTCTTTTTACATACTCATCCTGCTAACTCTTTTATGTCTTCATGTATTTTATGTAGAATTATTTTCTATTATCTATCCATAAATTATAACATTCAGAATTCTTGGAGATATACCTTTATTATTTGTTTATTCTGCTGATTCTCATTCATGGTGGTTTCTTATGTGTATGGTACATTTCACCTGAGAGCCACAGATGTTAATCTATGGAAAATCTAGACAACTAAAATTATAATGTTTTCTCCCAGGGGGGAATTTACTTTTATATCTTTTTGAACTCTAGTTTTGCTTTAGACTGGGTTCATTTTGCCACCCTTCTGAGTTCAATCAAAGAGGTTCAGGTTCAGGTTCTCCACTTTGCAGCTAATCTAATGCTTAGTCTCTTGGTTATAGGGCTAATATAAGAATTTGCCTGCAAGGAAAACCTAATTTGGAGCTTATTGCTAAAAAAATCAGCCTCCTGTTTTATTTATTTCTTGAACCCTTTGCAGGTTGCCTTAAATCTAGGGCCAAGTAAAACAATAAAATATGATTTATACTAGATATAGGTATTTTGTAGCAGGTGGATTCTTTAGCAAATCCAGTCTGCCATCCTGCCCCCATCTTCTATTTTTATTCTTATTCCAATCCCTATTACTACTGATAAACATATAAATTTAGGGAGGCATTACCTGTAATGTAACAAATGCTATGTGAGGTAGTTGTTAAAGAAATTAGTAGAAGCATTATGTTTTAAGGGATAATATACAAGCTCTGAAGTCAAATAAACATCTTAAAACTTTAATTTGTGATTTAAGGCAAGTTACTTATAGTCCACAACCCTAGTTTTATCATTTACAAACAAAAATAAAATTTATGTTACAAAAATATTATGATGATTTGAGAATATATGTATGTATGTGAGTGTGTGTGTGTGTGTGCGCGCGCGGGCACGTGTGTGTATTTATACAGTATTAGATACATGGGCAATAGATAGTAGAAACTTTCATTCAAAGTACATATTTTCCTCTGCATATATATATGTAACTTGGTTACCTAACCTATTAATTTGATAAGATGCTGTTAGAACAAATTACAATATAGTATGGAAAAGACTCTGAGTGCATTTTAGCTGCTATATTGAATGAGCAAGAGAGAGAGAGGAAGAAATTAACTGTTCACTCTAATTCTACTTATCTATATATCCCATAAATATGCAAGTCTATTTTAAATAATGACATTATTGAAGTCTAGTTTAAAAAGACATTAATATGATATTAATAAGGAAACTTTAAAACAATCTCCTAAATGTTATGTTAGCCATTCTTGTAGATATTTTTCCATAATAATTGGAATAACAGATAAATCACTAAGTGCTCATATTAGTATCTGAGTAACAAAGTAATTTCTTCACCAATAAATCAAGGAAGGGAACTAAATCCGACCGTGAACTAAAGGTGTTATTCACATTGCAGTCACACTTTTTATTGTGTGTTTAATCAAAATTTCAAACTACAATATTGACAGAAATAGTTCATGAAGTAGGCTAATGCTGCAACTAAAAACAAAACACTGACTTCAAATGAATGTTGTATAGATGATTTGCCAAACTAGCTAGATTCTTTAAAAAACAAAAACGAACGAACCAAAAACCTTAAATTCAGGTAACAGAGCTTTACGAACAGCTTGTGGCCCCTTTCTTCGACTTTGCAAAAGAAAAAAATTTCTTTGACTTTGTATCTTTAGAAAACTACAGAAGTGATAATTTCTGTTGGATGCATAGGTGGTATAAAAATCATATTACAATAAAACCAAACAACTCTCATGAGCTATTTGGCATAAGTCCCTCCTGCCATAATCAGGATTTTCATGTGTGCCAGACTGTCCATGTTGTTTTTACTAATTCGTGGTAAGTTTAATCATAATACTTAACATGCATTATTTGCCTGCATTATCTCATATAAATTTTATAATACCTATAAAGTGACTACTGTGATAATTTTCACCTACAGATGAGATGAGAAAGAGGGACAGAGAATTCTTATGGTGGAAAGGGCAAACGGCGGGAGAAGGGAGAAGAAGAGAATTGGCCCCTATAGCCTTTTCTAACTAGCCTCACTTTTGTGCTGTACATGTATTGGTTATATCTCCAGTTCACAGTCTATCTTCCCAGAATCTTGGGATGATATTGTTAAATAATTTGAATGGATATATAAGCAGAATGCTCATCAAATAACTCAGAGCTGACTGGGATAGTGACAATGTTGCATAACAAAATTAAGATGATCAAACATGTAGCAACATTAAATAAAAGACTAAATCTAACATGATAAAACCTAATGGGAGAATAAAAGACACAAAAGTTTAGTTAAAAAATAGAAATAAGAAATGATAGATATGTGGATTAGCAGCAACATGTCTTAAGATTTTTGTTTACCTGAAGTTTAAAATAGATGGCAATAATAGATGATAAAGACAGAGATAGAAAAATTACTTAGAAAGAAAAGCTTCTTGCTCTTTTAAGGAGCAAGAAAAGGAAAGTGCAATTTGAATTTTGAAAAGAAAACTGCTTTTAAAACTTAGTAAACAGGGAGAAGATACAAGGGGAGAAGTTGGTGTCTGGAAAGAACTAGAGGATTGTACAAACAGGAGATTATTCTGAGAGACATGTTTAGGATTTAGATGAATCTGGAGATAGATAATTTAGAATGCCATTAAAATCATCTCAGTGCATTAACTTTATAGTTATGATTATGAAACTAGAAGGAAAAAGATAGATTTGAAAGGTATGGTAAAGAATGGATCAGCCTGACAAATGACTGAATATGAGAGGTGAACAAAATGTCACATCTGACATCAAGATTCTTGCGTTGGGTGATTCAAGTGTTCCATTCTTCTAGCATCACTCATTCATTTAATAGTCAGTTAAAATATCTGAAGCTCCCATGGAGCCTAACTGCAGAAAATCCAATACCCTTTTGCCTCTCACATTTGGATTAGGACTGTTGCTTACAGCAGCTCTGTGGACCCCTTTCTGCCATGTTACCAGAAGCAACATTGCAGTATGTCAAGAGCATGGACCTGCCACTTCCCAAATGAATATCTTGGGAAAGTTATTTAATCTCTCTATGCCTCACTTTCCTCAACTATAGAATGATAACTAATTAAATGGACCCTAATGGCATGTTTGTTCATTCATTCCACAAATATTAATCACCTATACAATGTGCTCACTGCATCAAATTCTCAAATACCCTGTCCCCTGCAGAAAACAAAAAATATTAAAATCAAAATATTTTCATTTAAAGAAGACAACCACTTACTTTATTATGCAGAATAATTTTGATCTTCTTGGACTCAATCTGAGATTTGTGTTGGCAAAACCAAAAAGCCCATTTTAATGTTTTGTCAGAATTAAGAAAAAGCAGACAATCTAACTTCCCACTCCCACACCATCTATACACGCAAAAATATCTTTCTAGACTATGTAAATGTTTACTGGTAGACTTAATAGCACTTTTTTCCTTATTATATAATTGTGATGAGAGCCAGCAGGATGGGAGACTTGTGGTGTGTGTTTGTGTGTGTGTGTGTGTGCTAGTGTGGTGTAAATTATGAGTAGTTTAGGACATATTGAGCTTCATGTGCCAGCAGTTTTTTTATATAAAATTGTCCAGAAGGCATTTAAATTGGAAGTGTGTTTATTTTTTAAGTAGCCCCATGGAGTATACTAGAAACTAATTTTGAGAAACTAAGGATATTATAAGTGAACAACTAATGCTAGTTGAATAGTTTGAAATTAAGAGCTCTACATCTCAGAAAAAGAGAACAGAGAAACAAAACTATTTAGAGTTAACTCAAGATAAATCTATTCAGTCTTAAAAGTCAAAAATCCTCAATAATTTTCACTTGTCTATTAAAAGCTTTGAGTCCCTAACCTAGCCTTTGAGATCCTCAGTTAGCTGGCATTCTTTTCCATGTCTAACATTTACTTACTTAATTATCCTAAGCTCCAGCTGATGTGGAAATCCCGTACCTCTACCTTTATATATTAAATTCTTTCCCAAATCTAGAAATACCGATCTTTTCCCCACCACCGAATATCCAGTTCTCCTCCATTCACCAAAGGCCATATTTTCCACAAAGATTTTCTTACTGATTCAAAATAAACTGTCTTATCTATCCTCCCTCTGAACTATCATAGTGATTGTGTCTAAGTATGTCAGAATCCCATCTTTCTGTGGGCAACCAATACTGATGACATAAATCTGTCATTATTACAAACAGTTTATAAACTCTTCAAGAATGAGAAATCATTTCTGATTCCTCTGTGGTTCCTGACATATGGTAAATATTTAATAACTGTTAGTTAAATGACCAGAAATACATCTGTTGTTCAGGACAAACAAAATTTGTGAGTTCAGAACTGGTTTATCAAACTCACTGTTTGATCTTTACCAGGATGATTATTTTATACCAATAATATCAAAATACCATGGTATTTTGTCAGAAAATAATGTTAGCCTCCATTGTGTTCAGAAGTAAACATATCCTAATTTTCTCAGTGCCTCAAGCATTTTTCAAAGTAGAGGCAACCATGACTAATGCACTGAGGTTAGTCAAGAAGAAAGCAAGACCCAGAACTTTCGAGCCACATCAATTCAGTGGGAGTTTTTAACAGGCTATATATTTTTTTAAACAATTTTGAAATATGCAATGTTATACCATTTCTCAGTGAAATGCTTTCAGCCTCAAATGTCCTTAAGCTTTACTAGAAATTCTCCAAAAGTAATAATACCATGTCTAGGGTTTTCAGCATGTGTTTTCCATATTGTGGTGTGCTGCCCAGATAGCCCCTTCAGGACAAATGTACACATTCCCCCCAGCTTCCAGGAGTATTGGATCCTGGCGGTTCACACCTTTGTTTCTCCCTAGGAATTGCCATCACCCAGAGGGAGCTGTGTTGCTCATGATGACAACCGATCCCCAGTAGCAGTCTACATCCAATGACTGGTTAAAGTGGAAAAACCACAGCCTAATCTGGGAAACTCTGAAGATCTATGCCAGCCCCAGAGCTCCTTATACAAACAGCCCCTTGTTGTCATTGCACCAGAATTCAACTTCTTATACCCACTCCAGCTTCCTTCAATCCCTCATCATTTTTGTTCTTAGCACACTTATCATTTGCATGTGCATCTCCATCTCAAGTCTATTTCCAGGGATCCCAGTCTAAGACGTGAAAGAAAAAGATAATTAAGTAGGCAATATATAAATGTACTTTAACTATTCAAGGGTTTTAAATTGCTTTTTCATACACAATATGAAGTTATTTATTTTTTAACATGCCAGAACGAGATAAACTGTAAATTTTTACTAAGGAGGTTCTCACGCATGGTATTCCAACTCTCGATTCATGACTGTTACACTGTGTAAGCAAAGCCTTGAGAAATGTCAACTGGTCAAATACTACACACACAGAAGCTTCCAACTAGCAAACTGACATCTAGTCAAAATAAGAAAAACCAAACTAGTGACACTGAATTTCACTCCAGGATATTCCGACATGAATACGGATGCTAGCAATTTCTTCCCAAACAACAATACATCAAGAAAACACAAACAGAAAAATTATTTTACTAAAAGCAAAACTATCATAAAAATGTGAGGGGAACTTAATCAGTTGTGCGCTTGTTTTTCACATTTTCTGCTTCAACCCTCCAGCATATTTTCTGCTGAGTAACAGAAAATGTTCTTCCCATTGCTAAATTCTACATCCCGTTGCTGTGTGTTTCTCCTCAGTTTTTAATTTATTTTTAAATGAAAGCAATTGGCAGCAGACTAATAACAATTTTCATATACTGTAAAATACATAATGAAGAGATTTTATGAAATTATACAAAAACTCAGGAATACTTGGCATTGATCATGCAAAAAAAGAGGTAACTTTTATTGACTCTAAGAAATTTAGAAATACATAAGAAATCATTATAATAGCTATTTATTTTAATAACAGTAAGACTGTCAATAAAAGCTCTATAACAAGATGGCAGAAAAACAAAATTTATAATCCTACTGTAATTTTGCTGGAAGCTGTCCTCATTGTAGAGGATGAGTAAAGGAATTATGATACAAAAGCTGAAAATGACTCAGGAAGTTTACTTAGCAAAGCATGATTTATGAAAAATAACTTTTCATTATATGTAAATGAATTCAAATGCTTCTTGGTAGTGCCTGTGTCATTTATGACATTTTATGTCAAGCTCAGAAATACTCCTATGCAGTAGTGTTGAAAGCACAATCACGTATATTGAAGCATCTATTAAAATGTGAGAAAAACCGAGAAAACCAGCAGAGAAGAAAGGGTATGATTCTATGCTGTTGAGGGTTTAATTTTTACAATGACAGTCCACTGATGAAAACAATAGTGCACCATGATGAACAAATAGATCACTTTCCTGTTACAGCCTGTGCTAAGGATGAGCCCATTGTTCTTGCCAGGCCTAAAATGAACGTAGATGTGTGAGTTACAAGCTGATGAAATTCAAAGATTTCTCTTCCCACTGAAGTAGTACTTTAGTGAAACTGTTAGATCGTTAAAAGAAAATGCTGCACAACTAAGATAGAACAAAAGACTACACCGTCCAGCACCGGCAAGCTGTGACTTAGGTGTTACGGAGCAGAAAATATTCAGCAAATGGTGGAGGCTTAGTTGCTTTGTGTTGCATATGGTATATTGCATTGTGTTGCATTGATTTCCACTAAATACTCTTCATAATTTTGAATTTGAGAAGGTAAAATGAGATTAAATTTCCCAGAATAATGAATGTTTCCCCCTGCCATCAACTGAATAATAAAGAGTTGCTCAAAATTTACTGTTAAAAAAAAAAAAAATCAGAACTGTGTGGCAGTGAAATAGTCAGTACATCAAAATGGAACTATAGTTGACTCCCGGTCTGATCTTTCATGTTTTCCATCAGCGAGTCCTAGTAACTTCCACAGTTCCTCTGTAAACTAAGACCTCCTGACTTGAAAATATTTAGAGGAAAATACTGACAAATCTGCTGCTGATTTCTACTCCTTGTGATTTAACTGTCGTTTGGCCAAAGAAGTTACCAGAAGGCAAATGTGATCCATGCATTAATAAGCATGGAGTCATGGCCAATAGCAGGATAATTCCCAAGTCTGAAGTCTTCCCTGTTCTGTCCACCCTTACCTCTTCCCTCCCCCTTCCCTTCTGACCAGTTCAGCAGCCTGCTGGCTGTTCTCAATGCCTTCATTTTCTCTACCTGCCTTCTAATTCATCCTGCACATTTTTACAGCTCTAATCATTTTGTACCACGATTTCATTTTATACATTTATTTCCTTTCTAGGAAATGAACTTTTTGAAAGAAGGAGCTATATATTATTTACCTTTGAATTTTTGTACTATGTAACCCAGGGCAGAGAGAGGGGCAAAGTTCCTTGGAGCTGCCAGCAGTAACTGGGGAGTTGGGACCTGGATAAAATGCTGAAGAGGGAAAAAGTGAGAGGACAGGGGAAGGAGCCCAGCTAGGAGCTCCGCCATAGGTTTCCAATGACTTGGGACTAGGTTCCCAAAATCCTACATCTTGCATATTGGAGCCCAGCATAGACTAGACTTTAAAAGAATTTATGTTAAATTAAAGAATAAGAGGACGAGTGGTTTACCAATAGAAGTTTTCCTATTAGGGGAATTAGTGTCTGTTTTCTGAAATGCTTGCACGGTAAATAAAAGGTTTCAATAATAAAGGAAGCAGAGTTATGCTGCTTCCTTCCTTTCCTCAAAACCCATTCCATCTTAGACCCAAGGGGCCCAGAGTCCTTCAGTTGGCACCCTGGGTATGTAAGGCCTTACCAAACCCTGTAATCAACCTCTTGTAGTTTCCCCCAGTGCTACCTAGAAACATAACTATCCTGCATGCCATTCATTTAACACACGTTAACATATTTGCTGATTTAGTGTAAAGTGTGAGTAGAAGGTAATTAATTCATGTTTATTTCTTCTCCCAAAATTTGCTTCTCAAAAGGGGTTTTAGTGTTGTCATCATGACATGACCCCTTCCTGCTTGGTTTCCATCCTCATCTTTGCTATACCCCCCAAATACTTAAGAACAGCCATTCTAAACTAAAACTTCTGGAGTGTGTCTCAACCCACTCACTTTCCAGCCTAGAAAATCTTTCTCTGCTTAGTTATTCACAGATTAAGCACCATATTACCTGTAAGGTGATCAGCTCCCGTGACTGACTCAGCAGGTTTACAAGACATTTCCCCTCTGCGTTATCACACCTGGTACTGTGTGTTTACTGGAGTGCTTTTCACACTGTACTGTGCTTACTTGTATTTATCTTCCATGCCTACTGGAATCTAAGATCCTTGATGCTGAATATTATGTTTATCATGCTGGCATTTTCACTTGAAAATGGCACTTGGCACTAAAAAATATTTACTAAATATATGATTCAGTGAATGGTCCCAAATAGTTCATTTTGGACACTTGGAATAGTAGACATTTTTAATAGAACTTGAGAGATAGTGGTGGCAGGGGATGCCAAAGGTAACTTTTACTGTCTATCCCTTCCACCATCATCTAAATGTTGACCTCACTTCTCAACCAGGAAAACTCACGTTACTTCTTGATACCTACAGACTCCACTTGGCTCAGATTCAGTGTGCAAAACAGTTTACAGCTGACCTATTTCATTTTCCTGTTTCTGTCATGGGCTTCTCACTAACCAGTGAAAGATACTCACTTTAAAAAATTAAGTGATAGGCTGGGCACAGTGGCTCATGCCTGTAATCCCAGCACTTTGGGGGGACGAAGCAGGTGGATCATGAGGTCAGGAGATGGAGACCATCCTGGCCAATATGGTGAAACTCTGTCTCTACTAAAAATACAAAAATAAGCTGGGTGTGGTGGCGCGTGCCTGTAACCCCAGCTACTTAGGAGCCTGAGGCATGAGAATCGCTTGAACTCAGGAGACAGAGGTTGCAGTGATGCAGTGAGCCAAGATCATGCTACTGCATTTCAGCCTGAACACAAGAGTGAGACTCTGACTTAAAAAAAAACCACACACATATACACACACACAAAACTAAGTGATATTACACAGCAATTCACTAAAATGATTTTTCCCAATTTTTGGCTAATTACTTAATGTGGGCAAGGCTGGCTTGCCTCCCCTATAACAAGAAAAATATTACGTACTAGGGACTATAATATATTATTTGGTCCCATTTGTGTCTAATACAGTTCTGGGCACACAGTCAATTCTGAAATAGAAACAGATTGGCTAGATAATCCCTGCACTGCTGTGCTATGGGATTCAGGAATACCTGGGACACTGAAAACTGCTCTCCCAGCACATTCAACAGACCCTGAATTCCAGATTACCAGGCCACCTCTGAGAGCACACCCTCAATGATGTAGCCATCTGGAAACTGACTTTTTAATTTCTCTGTGCAACAGAGGTGAAATGAAAGTTCTGCTGCAAATTTAAATGGTTTTAATGTCATAGAGGCTATTAAATATTTAAGTGTGAATTAAACTGATATTTGTGTAGTGACAGACTACTGAAACCAGATTTCCATGTCAGCTAAATCTCATCTCTGGCTTCATTGCTTAGGAATTCAGAGGCAAACCAAGGATTTAAAACTATGTCCTAATTCTTCAGATGAACATTACCATCTATAAACTGGATAAAAGGATTTGGAGACTTTAATATGTGACTAACTCTTTCATCTATATACTGGAAATAAAGAGTTAATGACTTTGAGGCCTGGGAAGTAAAACAGCAGAAACATACATGATGATGCAGACTAGGACTAAGAACATTGTTTAAAAGAGTATTTTTTCTTCTTCTTCCTACACTCAAAACCATGGTGTCTTGTGCCCAGAAGCTAATCTGCTAACCCCTAAGTTTACTGTCAGAAGGCTGCTTTTCACATACATTGTGCTTTTTACATCTTCACAACTTGGCTTTGGCTTCCTCTCCACGGCATGCTCTCCTGGAATATTCTTTCACTCCCTGTTGTTCCTGATAACTTCCACCATATCTTCTAGCCTTAGTCCAGTTGTTATCTTCTCCAGGTATCTTCCTGTGATTCCTCCTGCAGGCTCTTACAGTATGGGGAACATAGGACTGGCTTAACGTGTGTCAATAATATTTTGTTACTATGCATTTTTGTAAGGTTCTCTTTGATCTCTTTGATGCAGGGACAATCTCAGGTTTACCTTTGTATCCCTATTACTTAGCACAGTGTTTCACACATAGCAGATGCTCAATAAACAGTTACTGAACTGGACAATGCAAAATTTCCCATTACGTTTAATGTCTTTCCTTCACTGCTACTTTTCTCCTCATTAGAGCCTTTTTCCTCAGGATGCAGTAATCAAGTGTGGACCCTGAGTTCCAAAACACCCATCAAAACTGCTAACAGGCCTTGTTCTGTCAGTGAGCCCTGCTTCTGGTTTATCTCATGCACCGATGATGAGAACCTTAACAGTCTCCTTGTTCACAGGCTTGATTTTACAGATGGCCAAGGGGGTCAGTACTCACACAGATCACCCAGCCAGTTAATGACACTACTGAATAGAGAGCCTGGTTGGACCACTTTTAAACTCTTCACACTTTCCACCTTGCTTTTCCTATATTCCATTTTATCAAGACTGCTTGGATTATTTAATATATGATGAACTAATCCATACAAAGAGGTAGACTATTCCAACAGAAATAATACTTCTCTAGTGGTAGAACTACCAGTCAACAAGACAAAAATTATATAAAGATATTGACAGGTGATGATGCCCTTAAATCATTCCAAGTATGCAAATTCCTCCTTTATATCTAACATCGTTGTGTGTTTACTGAGATCTTAATGAGGATGCATGCCAAAGATATTATGTGCTTCACTGAAGAGGATGAATTTGGAAACAATAGATTTTAAAATTGCCAGGAAGTGACTTGCAAAAATATCCTGAAGTACCAATGGAGATCTTCAAGCAAAAGGATCTCATTTTCTGAAGAGGTTACTGTTTAGCTTCAACAGTTTAAAGGCAATGAAATGCCAGAAATGCTGGCCAACACTGGGAATAATAAAGGAGAAGAATTTCAACAAGTTAGGAAACTGGTTCTTTTGTCCTATGAGTACCAAGGAAATCAAGACATAATGCCTAAAGCTGAAAGTGCTGACATTGTACTTTTTATTTCTATTCCTGTTTGTTGGACCAGTTTACAAAGAATACAGCCAAGAGTTTTTCTTTGACAAAGTTCACCAAGGGAAAAACAGAACCCTTTCAAGAGATTTTTTGAGGGAGGCGTGCAGAATTTGATTTCTGGATCCATTTTCTCATTACTAGGTTTACCATCATTCAGAGAATGTTATTGGAAAAATGGATTCCATACCACGGTTCAAAAGCATGTTTGCTTCAACCTCAGAGTCTGATGAGGGGGCAAAGCTATGGCACCGGCAAGACTTTCACCAGCTGTGATGGAGTTGTGTTTCCATGTTTGCAGAAATAATCTATTAACCTATAGAAAAAAACAACAACAGCTTGCATATATATGTAAATTATTCACAAAAAGAAAATGGTTCTGCCTGGTGTAGAGCATCTGTGTTAAGGGCAAAAATTAGGGATGCTGGGTGAGTAATTCCCAGCTAGCCTACTCATTGGTGAAATCCTAAGGAGAGAAACAAGGCCTCTGCCACTCTAACCACCCCATCCATCTCAGCTGGGAGGCTTTAAAAGCATGATGTATAGTGAATGCTTATGCCACCAAGTTTTGAGGTGGTTTGTTACAAGTAAACGCTACTTTGACACTTATGGATTGGTTTCTGGATAAAGTCTAATGTCCAGCCTAGATATGTGTGCTCAATAACTTCTAATGAGCACTGTTTGTTTGAGATTTTCTGAGATACAGAGTATGGAGAAAATCTCAACCAGTTGCCAGGATATACTCACTCCCAGCAGCAATGGTCCCTCCGACATGTGCTGCTGGAGTGTGAATGGGTGGGCAGCTAATCCCCCTTACCACTAAATCAAGGTCTTCCTGGACAACCAGGATGTTGACTTCCAAATCACAGGAATTTTCCAGCAAATAAGTTGTTTGATGAAAATGTATCCATAGGAGTAACTAGCTTCGTGGGAGGCTGAGTTCATTTTAGGTCAAGATGAGTCCGAGTCAAGGCAAGAATGTCCCCTGGAGATCACATTCCTCCCAAACCAATCTTGAACAAAATACTAAAATTAAGATGCTTAAAAACCTCAGTGTTAGTCCAAGTATCTTTATTTTAAGAAGATACTGTAGAAATTATGTGAGATACTGCCCATCATTTGATGTTTTTGCAATGCTTATTCTAGTTGAGACCATATGGAACAGAGTACAGCATGTGACAGCACCCACAGTGATGACCAGGTGGTCATCTAGGGCTGATGAGTGGCAATCAGTGAAGACGTATTTGTGGTCTAGAAACACCATTACAGATTTAGTATATATGAAGAAATAATTTAAATAAGAGTAAGTGAACAGCTTGGCATTTGGCTGAAGGGAAATAGTGGGAAGCCCTAAAATTCATTCACTGATCTTTTGGATTATTATTTAGCACGGTACTAAGCATATGTAGCAGCTTAATCAAAATTTATTGAGTTGTATTAGTCTCTAACAATGTATTTTTTTGTGTAGAATCTGGACTTTTATTTTTTTTTTTTTTTTTGAGACTGAGTCTCACTCTATCACCCAGGCTGGAGTGCAGTGGTGTGATCTTGGCTTACTGCAAGCTTCACCTCCCAGGTTCAAGCAATTCTCCAGCCACAGCCTCCCAAGCAGCTAGGATTACAGGTGCTCACCACCATGCCAAGTTCATTTTCATATTTTTAGAGAGATGGGGTTTCACTGTGTTGGGCAGGCAGGTCTCAAACTCCTGACCTTAGGTAAAGAGTCCTCCTCAGCCTCCCAAGAGTGTTAGGGTTACAGGTGTGAGCCACCACGCCTGGCCAGGATTAACTAATTGTTTCCTAGGAGGCTATCAAAGCTACTCTAAGCCAGTGTTTCCACTTATTAAATAAGGCATTTGAATGAACTCTCATCATACTCTCAAAATTTCTGATTTCTTCTTGAATCATAGCTTCTTATTTTATTTATTTATGAAAATGTTTTTAGTAAATGGCTAGAGGAGCCAAGTTTTTGGAAATCTTGGGGAGAAGGTCCATAGTTATTGAGGCTCTGATTCTTCCCCTGTAGCATAAACAGCTTTTAAACAGCTATGTCTCACATAGTTGATCTCCTGGAGTCCTTTTAAACAGCTATGTAATTTTTTGGTTTCTCTTCTATGTAGTCCATAGGTAGACTCAACATAAGATGACAAGAGTTTCTATCCTCCAGTTGAGCTCTGACTACAACTCCACTTCAGGAGGCATTATCTCCATGACAAACTTGCAAATCCTGTGAGAAGGTAGATGAGAATGCCTACTTAGGGGAGGAATGATTGCAGATTCAAGTCTGCTGTTTGCCAGACACTGTTCTGGAACTTGAACATACCTTATTCGTTTAACAGTCACCACATCTCTGCAAGGGTGCACAGTATGCTGTGCTACAGGGGGAAGAATCAGAGACTCAAATAAGGTAGGTAATTCTCCCAACCTCTGACATCTTATAAAGAGTGGAGTCAGGATTTACCACCTCTCCTGTAAAACTGCAACTCATTAAGACCATCTTCATCTCTCAACTGAAGCACTGTAGTGGATAGCTAGCTTGTTTCCAGCTTCCACTTTTCCTGCATAAGTTTATTTTCTGTAATATATAGTAATCTTCTCAAAGCACAAATCATATCATAGCAAACCTTGCTTAAAAGCCTTCAGTAATTTCCCACTACTCCCAGAATAAAACTCCATGGCCTATAGGATTCTCCATTATCTTTCCCCTCTGCCTCTTCTACGATTCTCCAGGCCTTTTAAAAAGCTCCAATACTTCTCAAACTTGTTCCCTGCCTAGGCCATTTCCCCCTCACCATTCTCAGTGCCTGGAATACTCTCTCTAGATCTTTAAGTGGCTGGTTGCATCACCTTACTCATAGCTGCCGCTCAGTGTCCATCCCATTGCCCTTTGTAATTTTTTAACAGTTTAATATATACATCTGTAAACAAAATAATTAATTTGGTACATGTCTTTCTTACCCACTACGGTATAAGCTTCACCTACCTCCAGCATGCAAAACAGTGTGCTGGTTGGAACTCTTTTACAAAAGAGTAAATTCATCCGTGCATACAAAAAGTGATTTAAGGATAACCTATACGTGCAGGTTTCCCCCCATCTATCTTGTCATTTATTTAAAGGTTAAAACAAAAAAAGCACAAAAAGACATAAAGTGGATCCTTTAAAAACATATCTCCTTCCAAGGAAATAGATATCTTCTCTTAAGTGTACAAAATAAAAGCTTTTCACAAAAATATTTTCTCCATGAAAAATTAAAAGCCCCCAAAGTCCCTCTCAAGCATTACCCAGCTTGGCACACATATATGGTCTAAACTTGTCATCCCATAAGATGAACACATGAAGGCAACGATTGTAGGATTCTCACTGAACCCCTTGCTGTTGTTCCTGACCTGCTCTCATCCTCTGTACTTTAGGTTACTGATTTTTCCTCCATTTCCCATTCACTATCCTGATCTTAAGAGCTTTTTTTTTTTTTAGCATCTTGGACTTGTGAGGCTCATTTTGTTTTGAAGAGTTTGTCTTAGACTAGGAATGCTGTCTTACTCTGTGTCAGCCTGACCTGGATCCAACTCTCATCTCATGTCCAGTCACAAACAGCCAAAGGCAGGCCTTCCTAGCTTTCTTTAAGGAGAAAAGCAACACATGCAAGAAACTGGAAAACCCAGGCCTGATCTTCACATCCCCACTGGGCTCTAGCCAACCTGTTCTACTTGCAGGAAGTCCCTTCCCTTGTCTTTGACTTCCTTAGGGCCCTCTTTCCACCTTTGTCTCACTAACTGTACCTCATGACTTAAGTCTTGTCTCAGATGCCACTGTCTTCAGGAAGGCTTCTCTCATGAACCAAAAACTGATGTAAATGTCTCACTTAGTTGACCTCCTGGAATCCTTTTAAACAGTTATGTAATTTTTTGGTTTCTCCTCTATGTAGTCCATAGGTGGACTCAATATAAGATGACTTACACATAAGACCTAATACCATAAAAACCTTAGAAGAAAACCTAGGCAATACCATTCAGGACATAGGCATAGGCAAGGACTTCATGACTAAAACACCAAAAGCATTGGCAACAAAAGCCAAAGTAGACAAATGGGATCTAATCAAACTCCAGAGCTTTTGCACAGCAAAAGAAACAATCATTAGAGTGAACCGGCAACTAACAGAATGGGAAAAAATTTTTGCAATCTACCCATCTGACAAAGGACTTATATCCAAAATCTACAAAGAACTAAAACAGATTTACAAGAAAAAAGCAAACAAACCCATTCAAAAGTGAGCAAAAGATGTGAACAAACACTTTTCAAAAGAAGACATATATGAGACCAACAAACATGAAAAAATGCTCATCATCACTGGTCATTAGAGAAATGCAAATCAAAACGACATTGAGATACCATCTCACGCAAGTTAGAATGGCGATCATTAAAAAATCTGGAGACAACAGATGCTGGAGAGGATGTGGAGAAATAGGAACACTTTTACACTGTTGGTGGGAGTGTAAATTAGTTCAACCATTGTGGAAGACAGTGTGGCGATTCCTCAAGGACCTAGAAATAGAAATTCCATTTAACTCAGCAATCCCATTACTGGGTATATATCCAAAGGATTATCAATCATTCTATTATAAGGACACATGCACACGTATGTTCACTGCAGCACTGTTTACAATAGCAAAGACCTGGAACCAACCCAAATGCCCATCGATGATAGACTGGACAGGGAAAATGTGGCACATATACACCATAGAATACTATGCACCCATAAGAAACGACGACTTCGTGTCCTTTGTAGGGACATGGATGACCTGGAAACTATCATTCTCAGCAAACTGACACAAGAACAGAAAATCAAACACTGCATGTTCTCACTCATAGGTAGGTGTTGAACAATGAGAACACGTGGACACAGGGAGGGGAGCATCACAGGCTGAGGTCTGTGGGAGGGGGGGGGGGGACTAGGGGAGGGACAGTGGAGTGTAGAGAGTTGGGGGAGTCATTTCTCACATGGGGAGAAATACCAGATATAGGTGATGGGGATGGAGGCAGCAAGTTACATTGCCATGTATGTACCTATGCAACAATCCTGCATGTTCTTTATATGTACCCCAGAACCTAAAATGCAATAAAATATATAAGAAAAAAAAAAGATGACAAGAGTTTCTATCTGCAAGCATATTTGTTGTTTTCCTCCCATTGCCTAATAGAACGCCTTGAACATAAGAGCTAAATAATATTTTATTCAGTTACTGTGCTAACATGACTAGAAGTAGAAGAATCTCCCTCTTTTGGCTTCATAGCCCTCCCTGACCTCTGGCTCTGAAATCTTTGTGGACCTACTTATTTTAAGCACACAGAGTTAAACAGCCCAGGTGATAACAGACCTGGAGAGATCCTCTGGTGGTGGTGCTTGGCTGGCTCAGATCCTGCCTGTCCCCCACCATGCTCCTGCCCCAGCATCACCTGAGACTTACACAGCACAGCCCTCAGCTGTGTACTTTCTACACCTCTGAAAGCAGGTCACCAGGAGCTCTGATTACATCCACATTCAGCTCCCTCTACAGGGAAGACTGGTCCTAACATTTCTAGTCTACAATAATTAACTTCATCACATCTTTCTGATTTAGAAGGTGAGGATAACTTTGTTAAAATTGCGGTTTTCTAATTCTAAAGAAATGACAATTCAAAGTTCAAGAAAAATCTGTGAAATGATTTGATTTCCAAGGGTACATATGGCAATGAGCTTAGTGGAGAAGGTCTTGAGTTGCAAAGTTCCACAACTTAGGGAAGAATTAAAAACAATCTCAGCTTCCCTGGTCTGCATTTTGAAAAGATGTGCATTTCAAAGGAATGGGGGCCTTCTGAGTAACACCCTGGGCAGGTATGTTCCTTATTAGGAATGAAAGCTTTTACTCACTTATTAGAGATGAGAAGGAAATATTAATTTCCTCTGTTGGTTATTATCTAGGATTATGGCAATGTTTTTATTTCATGAAAACTTTTTCTGCTAAAACCTTTTCTGCTAAGGATGAGCCTTGGGGCTCTCCCAGTCACTGGAGTACTTGGCCTTCGTCTATACCTGCACAAACACTGCTATGGATCTCTGTGCACTTAGAATAAAAGCTGTGTTTTAGTAGCACTGTTGCTCCTTTCCAGAATATAGATATATGTCCAGAATATATATATCCAGAATATATATATACACAATATATATCCAGAATATATACACATATATACATATATACACACACATATATTTACATTTACACACACACACACACACACACACACACACACACAAATTTCTCTCCTAAAACCTAGCCCTTCTTTTAATGGTTCCCATATCTGACTTCATTTTATGTAATTGTGTTTCTCTGTGCCTCCCTATCTTTGCAAACTCCTCTACAATTTCCTTTCCCAAATTTATCCAGCAATGTCCTAGGATTATGTTGTTCTTTTGAGAATCTGTTCTCACCATATTCTCATTTTATACTTTCTTTTTCTAGTCCCAAATCACACTGCTTTGTCCTTTACCAAATAAGATGCTTTTTTCTCCTCTCTAGCTAGTTTACTTCTGTCCTGTCTTGAGCTACTGACTGACCTGCTTTCAGACCGGCAAAGAGAGGCTTCGCTGTCTTATGATTGGTTTACATATCTGTCTCTCATTGTAGGTACCAGGCTCCTTAAGAAAATGCTTTCTTTAGAGGTCCACTTAGTGCAGTGGGCAGCATGTCAGTCTCACAATCTGAAAATGCTTTGTCTTTGTGTTCCCAGTCTTGCTGCTTACATGGCACCTAGAGCTCGGTGATCTTTGCTGAAATAGTTTACTGTGGGTGGAAAGTCTCTTAAGTGCCGAAGGAGACTGAAGCCTCGGCCAGTTCCTGTTTAATAAATAGACTATAGAAAGAAGAACATAGGAATAAGTAGCATGAGTGATTAGATGTTAATCTTACTGAACATTAAGCCTTGATTAAAGCCTTCTTGTACTTTGTGCATGATTATCTAGAGCTTCAGGTTGCTGTGGTCAGGGACTGACAGGGCACACCATGGAATGTGGCCAAGAGCAAGAGCATTAATACCTGTCAACATTCACTGACGGCGATCAGCAGGGACAACCTGTTGAATGCTGAAACCAAGCCCTCTGTCACACCTGCATAAGGGCTGCTGAAGGGCATCTAAAATCTCTGCGGTAGCGCCAGTGCTTAGGGAAGCACCCGAGACTCAGCAAACCATGGAAGGGAACATCCTCTGTGCTTGGACGAGTCAGAGAACACTCCACTCCCCCACGCTCTCGTGGAAGGACTGATACCAGTCAGCCCAACCCGCAGCTACCCTTGGGCTTAATTGTCTCTATGTGGTGCTGTGCTATACTGGTTACAATCCGAGTCTGCTTTCACTCCCTACTTCTGCATCTGGTTCCACTTTGTAGACAGTAAGAAGTAGCATAATTCTTGAAGCCTTTGTTCTCACTTGATGGGCATAACATAAAGTGCTGACGCATTTCATTTCCCACTGCTTCGGCTACTTGCAAGCCCTGGGCCCGACCCTATCAATAACTGTGGAGGACTCACCCTACTTACTCTGCCCCTCTATTTTGTACCCAATAAAGGTTCGAGTGTCCATGCACTCAGGGCCACTACTGGTCTCCGCGTACTGGTAGTAAGTGGTCCCCTGGGCCCAACTCTTTTTCTCTTGATTTTGATGTATGGTGTCTTTATTTCTAAAGTCTTTCGTCTCCACACCGGTAGAGAATACCCTCTAGACCCAGCAGGGCTGGACCCTGCAGGTTATTCTATGGAGTACTGGCAAGGATCTAACCAAATGCTGATGGCCAGGGGCCCTTGTGTGTTATCAGGTTATGTGGTCAAACACCGTAATTGCCCATGAACAACAATACTTTTTAATGAGGACAGAGTTGTCTGTAATATTTTGTTCCTTTGTCTAGCTTTAGGGTCCGAGAATGAATATTAAGTCTTTCAAGAAGTAAAAGTGAGTACTGACACCTAGCAAATGTTTACAAAAATTAAAAAGCAATCAACCCTAGACTAAATAAAATTCTTCCAAGGGTTTAATTCACTGGTTCCATTCAAATTATTTCTTGAGTAACATTAGGAGTAACAATTGAATAATTCGGAGGCCATAGGACTTCACCAAAATTTGTTAAATCTATTTTATAAAATTAATCTCAGGAAAGATAGTTTAATCAGTATGGATAAAAGGTGGGGGTAACAATATGGATATTGCATTGCCTCCAGATGATTATTATTTTCAGGAAAATTCAATCAGATCTTTTTAAAGAGAGATAGTAATTAAAAACTGTCAGTGCAATTTCAGATCACATTGATTCCTACAGTGACATGTGCCATTGGAAGTTGAAATTGGTATCATTCTAATGACACTTTTCATTAATGATTACCTTCACTTTATTTCTATAATTCAGATTGAAGGAGGCAAACATAGTATACCCAAGGAATGGTATTGGCGGAGAAAAAAATACATCATATAAATCACATGTCATTCAAGTTCCTGGCCCCCATAGTTACATCCTGACAATCCTTGTTCACCCTCTGTGAGACAGCTCTGTAATAAAGAGGGCAAACATGATCAAACACTGCCCTTGTGCTTTAAACATTCATTTTTTAGTGACACCAAGAGACAAGCAAAAATATTCGAAATAAATAATACTTAAATAAAATATATTCAAATTGCTGTGCAATTGTGCAACTCCCCCCCTCCCCCATTCATATTTTAAACCTAACTCTCCATTTACTGTGTTTGGAGATGGGGTCTTAAGGAGCTAATTAAGGTCAATGAGGTTACAAGGGTTGCCCTAAGCTG
The DNA here is from genome assembly GCA_036589455.1 of Ateles fusciceps. NCBI lineage: Eukaryota > Metazoa > Chordata > Mammalia > Primates > Atelidae > Ateles > Ateles fusciceps. The sequence continues at coordinate 3,922,607 of JAZHEH010000479.1, read as the reverse complement.
ATAAGACATGTGCATGTGAGGACAAAGCAGCCACCTGCAAATCAGGGAGAGCCCTCACGAGAAACTGAACCCCACTGGAACCTTGATTTTGGACTTTCAGCCTCCAGAACTGTGAGAAATAAATGTCAGGTACTTTGTTAAGACACTATGGAAATATAAAAAGAGAAGAAAGCATTGAAGACACTGTCTGAGAATGAAGATAAGGGTTAGCATCTATGAGAGTGTCTATGAAGTAATGGCATCTAACCTGAGACTTGAAGAAGAAGAAAGTTCTCCAGCATATATAAATAAAGAGAAAATAGCATGCTTGGAAAAAGAAGAATGAGAGACAACATACAGTGCCAAGAAAGAACACGGCACATTCAAGGAAAGGGAACAAGTTTGTGTGAATGAGATACATGGCAGGTGGGAGTATTGATGAGGCCACAAGGGCGGTGGTGGGACCATTTGTGGAAAGTCTTATGACAGTGGTTCTGCCAGGAAAGATTAAACAGGAGAGAGAGGCTTGAGGCATTGAGACACCTCTGGACCATTGTACTAGTCCACATGACAAATGACGAAGGAAGGGACTGGCTAGGAAAAGGGATGAATTCAAAAGAGATCTGGAGATAGAGAAAACCCTCTTTGATTTTCTCTAACAAGGATGATCCTGTTACTAAGAGAAAAAGTATATAAACAGGTACTTAGATGTTGGAACTACTTGGCGTGTAGTTAATTATGTTTCTATTGAAAAAAAGACATTGTAGAAGGCTCCAAGTAGGGAAAGAGACATAGATGAGTAAGAGAAGGTCTTTCCCTCAAATAATGTATTGCCCACAAGGACAAAATACAAATATTTGAATAATGATAAGATAGCATATGCTATATTCCATAATAGATGAATAAATAATTTTTAAAAAGTACTTCAAAAGAGGGAGTGATTACATTTGATCAGATAATGGAAAACATATTGGAATTAGTTTAGCTGTGTTTGAATCTCAGATGTGTCATCATCTGCCTGGATGAATGTAGGTGCCTAATAAATGTTTGTTGACAATGGATAAGTGGTAACTTTGGATAAACATGTTTTCTGAATCTTGACTTCTTTTCCACAAAACACAATGCCTAGTATATAAGGTGACCTGGCCTGGCGCAGTGGCTCGCACCTGTAATCCCAGCACTTTGGAAGGCCAAGGCGGGCAGACTACCTAAGCTCTGGAGTTCAAGACCAGTCTTGGCAACGTGGGGGAGACCCCATCTCTACTGAAAATATGAAAATTAGCTGGGTGTTGTGGTGTGCACCTGTAATCCCAGCTACTTGGGAGCCGAAGTGGGAGAATGGCTTGAACCCGGGAGGCAGAGGTTGCAGTGAGCCAAGATGATACCACTGCGTTCCAGGCTAGGTGACAGCAAGTATACACACACACACACACACACACACACACACACACACATATGCAAAATATATATATGCAAAATAAATATACCATATATATGTATGTGTTTGTGTGTGTCTGTGTGTGTGTGTGTATGTATATATATATATATAGTGACTGAGGAATTTCCTGTTAGCATGTAATAGGCACCCACAATCTGTACCCTGGGGATGTCACTTAGTCTTCTCAAAAAAGGATCACGTACCTATAGGTCAGAAAAGTGAGTATGCCCCCCCTCTCCCTACTGATTTGAAAAGTCCACCAAAACAGTGTGTCCTATGCAATTCGGGAGACACTTCTGTTCGATCAAATCTCCAAACATCCTGAGAAGGCATCTGAGACTCCATTCTTGAGGTGAGTAGGGTTGTGGAGTATGTGATGGGAAGCAATGGGTGCGATGTGGATGCGTGTTGCAGAGAGAGGGACAAAGGAGAAGAATAGATAACTATCTACAGCTTGAAAATGACAGAATTCTCATTCTTCTATGATGTAATATAGGAAATATTAATATTAATAAATTAATATATTAAATAAAAATAATATAAATAAATATAAATCACCTATTTTCCTGCAGAATTAAACTTATATTAATATCTAAGTTTTATGTGAAAAACGACTGACGGAAAATAAAATAGCAAATCAGGGACTACAAAAATATAAATTATTTCCCGGTCAATTATTTGTATAGCTTGATTTGAGGTATCAGCATGCATTTTTAAAAATTGTTCATGACATCTTTATTTTTATCCTTTCCTCAGATATTGAGCCAATTAGAAAACAGCAGCACTGGTAATTCATGTGTAACACACTCCGTTTTCTCCAGGATTGACAATCTTGGATTGATAATCTTGAATTGTCAATCCTGGAGATATATTATAAAAGTGACATATCACTGATACTTTACTAAAATGTATATATGATTGAATGTTAGGAGATTTGCAACACATAGAAAATATAATCCCTTATATCTAATATAATAAGATAACCAGTTGGCATTAATAATGTATTCAATTTCATCACAAGTAAAAGAAGATTTAGAGATTTGAAAATGTGAATGCCACCTCTGACAACTAAACGTAAGTAGACAATAAAGTGCTATTAAAAAATGGAACACATCACTGAAGTGCAAAGCCCAGGTGCTGGATACTTGGATTCAAATCTGAACTCCTGACACACGCAATACTCTCAAAGTTACATGATACAATATACATGGTAATTACTTAGATGCTGACCTATCTGAAAAATGGATCAGCCAAGGGCAAAATTGGGAAATAATCTCTCTGTTGCCATTATTCTAAAAGATAATAACCTATACTGACGTGAGAAAACCTGATAGAAAACGTAGTGAAAATTGGCAACTTTATTCCTTTTTCTGTGACATACTAATTTATTTTTACAAATCCAAAAGTGTTTGCCAATTTTTGCCTGTGTTTTACTGAAATGGGATAAAAATTATAGCCACAAGTGGAAGGATCCATTTCAGTACCGGATGCCACCGTTAACAGAACCAGCCTCAATCCTCAGTAACTGTAGTGGGCGGTTGGCCATCAGCACTGCCGGTCCCTCTCCCAGAAGATGCCCTTACTTTTCAAGCAGAACCCTCAGCTATGTTTCTATTAAAATTCGCTCTCAAAAAAGAACTGGGAACTGATTTGAATCAAAATGTTAATAACCAAGCATAGCTTCAGCTGGTTTACATTTTACATTTCAGAGAACTCAAACCATTAAGCTAAAAAGTTATTAATAGCAGGAATCAGGAACCTATAGAACTTTTTTCAAATAAGGCTGAACTTCTAAGGATTTATTTTAGTCTTCATTATATAATGCAAATGCCCTGGTTGGTTTGAACACCCCAGGCTAGCTCACATACTTAGTATGTGTAACAGACTAGGAAATAAAAGGGAGATAGACGAAGCTCTAACAAGAATTAGGCCTTAAACTTAATTTCGACTCAGTTTTTAACTCAGTAATTAACTCAGTTTCCCCACTTGATGTCATTCTCTTATTATCCAAGCAAATATGTTCAGAGGAAACTTTGCTGTTAGAATACATTTCTGCTTTCTAACAAGTGGAGAGAGAAAATTACAAGAAATGGTTGTAACAGCTATGTTTCTTCTGTGGACATCTTGTTCTGGATCAGAAAATGTGTCTAGCACTTTCTTCCAGGCATTGTCTTAGAAGATCATTACGGTAGATCTACTTTCTCCCATTTTGCAGACAAGAAAACCAACAGTAGTTGTGAAATTCCCTCATGAAATGTCACACAGCTAGTATGCAGTGAAACCAGGTCTAAAAACTATCTTTTAGTGGCCTCAAAGCCACACTCTTTCCATTCCACTAAGCCAGATAGGAATTTTGCAATTATGTGGTCAAGTATTTTCAAAGGTGTCATAAATGGCCTTGACTATCTGATTATACATTTAAGGGGAGAGACTACTGTGCCTTTGAGAAAGCTGTACTTATATACCTTTGGGCCTTGAAACCTAAAACAACTATAAATTTTCACTTCAACTAAGAGTATTTCTAATTAAATAGAAGGAATTACCATTACTTGTGTTGTGTCTCAATCTGTCTATATGCAGCACTGTCATAATGATTCTAAGATTTTGCTTGCTATAGTGTCTCAGCTATTTGACAGGCAATATACCAGATCTCATTTTTACTTAATTCATTTCTGTGCTTCTTTTAAATATGGGTGCCACACATGCCTGCTTCCAATTTATGACTCATCTATTTATTATGAGTTCTGGGTTTTCGATCTCTCTTCAATTGCTGTTATGGTTGCACTATCACTCTACATAGTCCTACAAGGTCATTTTGACAAGAACTCAGGTTCATTATGTAGGTGGCATTATATTATTGCTCTCTTTTTGTGTCAGGTAATGTAATGAGAGCACTGAAAATGCTGTCTTGTTCTACAAAAATGCATTTGAACTTACAGTTTCTCTATGTGTATGGCCTCTGCACTGCTGAATTGGAAACATCCTGAAAAATCCAAAGACCTGGACTATAATAAAAATCACGATAAATACTAGGCACCTTTTGAATATAAAGACAGTGCTGCCTTTATTTATTCAGTCATTGGATCATTCTTTTGTTTTTAACTCAAAAAGTACTTACTTTCAAGGCACTGTGACTCCTTCTGAGGATGTATCGGAGAATAGAAGACAAGACACTGCCTCTGCCTATAGGGAACATGTAGTGCAGACGAGATACAGACAAATAAACGGAAAATCACAATTCAGAAATGCGCTCCAATGGGGCAAGCCCAGAGACCATGGGAGCCCTTAGGAATAGCACTTAATACAATCTTGAGAAGTGAGAGAAATTTTATTTTACTGGATCACAGCGTGCTATTAATGACAGATGAGGCTGGAGGGGAAAGCAAGAGGACTCACACAAATAGTCTTGAACATAATGTTAAGAAATTTGGACTTCATCCAGTGAGAAATGGGGGCCATTAGAAGGTTTTTAATCAGGAGGGTGACATGATTAGGTTTGCATCTTCACAAAGTCATCCTAAATCCATTAAGGAGAATATAAATAATTCAGACTTTGGTGACAAATTTTTTTGGATAGTTTTCCCAGGAAAGTGCAAAGGTAAGGTGAGATTAATTTCAATCAGGATAATGGAAGTGAGGACTGAGGGAGAAGCTGCCCAAGAATGGCCTGAGGTCTGGGCTCTAATAAGGGAGAGGCCTTACTTCTGGGTCTTCCCGGATCTGGGTTGAGAGAAGGTTGATCAGGCCATGTTAAGACTGAGAGGACCATTCCCAGAGAAGTATGACTAGCTGGGCACAAGATAAAAGCGGAAGGTAACCTCATCTGGCAGTAGAGAGAGAAAGGCATTACTGAGCAATCTACTGCACTGCATCCTTAAGTCCCTATATTGTTCTACTTGTATAACGTCATTTCCAAGAGCAAAATATGCCTTCAAAATAGATGTTTCACTGACTGAGTGCCCGTTATTGTCAGTTAAAAAGGAAAGACCAGAATAAAACATCATCACATATTCAATTTTCTGCTGTTCGTCTTTCTTCCTCGATATACTACAGAGACAATTAGCATAACGTGACTAAATAATCCCATTTTCTCTCCACCCTTCAAGCCTACTTCTTATCTTTTACTTCAGTAACTAAGGTCAGAACCTGGGATCATGCTTCGATTTTCTATAGATTCAATACAATTCCAATAAAATGTTCAGGAAGAATTTGTAGATAGGAACAAGCTGATTCAATGCACATGGCATAGCAAAGAAACTCTAGCAGCAAAAATAATGCTAAAAAAAAAAAATTGAAGTTAAAACACTGTCCAATGTCAAGACTTACAATAAAGATACTTTAATCAAAACAGTGTGATATTAGCAAAAAAAAGTAAACATAGAGATGAATAGAGCAAAATAAGAGTACAGAAATAGAATCATTCAAATGTAGTCAATTGATTTTTGACAAAGGATTAAAGGAATATAATGGAGAAATTAAAGTCCTTTCAACAAACCGTGTTCGAGCAGTTGGACAATCACCTGAAAAAAATTAAACTTTGCCACATATTTTATAATATATTACTTAAATGGATCATAGACCTAAATGTAAAACTTAAATTATAAAATTTGTAAAAGAAAACATCAGAAAATCTGTGGGACGTTAGGTGTGGCTATAAATTTTTAGATATGACACCAAAATCATGATCAACAAAGATAAAATTCATCCATTAGTCCTGGTTAAAATTAACAACTTTTGTTCTGCCAAGGGCACCATTAAAAAACTGAAAAGCCACAAACTGGGAGAAATATTTGCAAACCATATATGTCACATAAGATTTGTAACACGTACAACTCAACAAGAAAACAGAAAGCTCAACTAAAAAGTGGGCAAAAACAAACAGACTTCACCACAGAAGATATGGCAATGGAAAATAAAGCACAGAAAAGGAGACTCAACATCAGTTCTCATTAGAAAAATGCAAATTAAAACCAAAATGAGATAGCACCACTAAACACCTATTAAAATTATTAAATGAAGGTCTTAAAAACTTACAATACCAATGCTGGCAAGGATGTGAGGTATCAAGAATGCTCATTCATTCTTGGTATATGCAAAATGGTACAGCCACTTTTGCAGACAGTTTGGCAGTTTTTATAAAGTTAAACATAGACTTAACATAATCCAGCAATTATGCTTCTAGATATTTACCCAAATGAATTGAAATGAAACTTAGATACACACACACACACACACACACACACACACACACACACTCAAATGTTTACAGTAGCTTTAGCCATAATCACCTTAAACTGGAAGCAATGTAGAAATCCTTTAAAATTAGTGAATAGATGGTCAAACTAAGGTAAGTGATATAATGGACTATCACTCAGGAATATAAAAAGGAATGAGCTATTGATTCATGCAACAAAATAGATGGACCTTAAATGTATTTTGATAACTGAAAGAAGCTAAATTCAAAGGCAACCTTTTATGTTATTTCATTTGTATGACATTATTAAAAAGGAAAAACTATGAAAAAGGGAAAAATCAATCAGTGGTTGTCGGGGGTTGGAAAAAGGAAAGAGTGATAAAGTATTATGAGGGAATTTTTATGGTGATAGAACTCTTCTATATGATACTGGCTTGATGAATATCTGACTATAAATTTGTCACAACCCACAGAATTTTACATTTCAAAAAGTAAACATTACTATGCAGAAATTGTTTAAAATCAGCCAAGAAGGCAGGGGATGGAATGCAGATAATGGAAAAAAAAAATCCAATTGAATTACAATGACATGAACCTCACTGAGGTGGGTAGGGAAGAAGATCTGACCTAAGTAACTTTGGAAATGCTATTTTGACTGGAAATTATATAGCTGAAGATGAAAAAAATGTAACTATAATAAATACTACTCTAGTTGATAAACCTGTTTCTCATGGAGATCTGGGTTAGTAATACTGAAACCACACTACACTAGTTGATAAATTTGTTTCTCATAGAGGTCTAGGTTAGTGATTCTGAAACCACTTTACATATATATAAAGATTATAAGAATAAGGAAATAAATTACATCCTGGAAGCCAGATTTCTCAGTGTCAGAGAAAGAGGTTATAATAAGCAAGGGGATGAGACTTGAACAAACCCTGTTGTATTGGATTTGAGTTGGAGCAATCAACACGAATGTAATTTTATCTTAATGTATATACACAAATAGCTAGATGAAGAAATAATTACAGATCTGTGTGTGCACATTGGTAACTATACATACATATATTTCCCAGCTCTGTCCACTGAGAGAGTTTAGAAGTAGTAACCTCTCAGTGGTAATGAGCACACCCAGCCCCCAGATTGTGATTTTTAATTATTATTCTCCAATAAAAAACCTCAGACTTCTCAAGAAATGACTGGGACAGGGAAAACATAAGATATACCTGGAACATCTTGTCATGCTCATGGAATTCCTCACAAGGAATCAATCAAAGAAAAAAAAAAGATGAGGATACATCCTAAAGACACAGAAACCAACATGAAAGAGGCAAAGCTGGAATAATTTGAGCAACAAAATAAATAATATATTGGATTATAATATATTGGAATACTTGATTATAAACTTGTGGTAGGCAAAATAATGGCCTCCCACAGATCCTATTCCCCCAAGACTTGTGAATATGTTACATTACATGGCAAAGGGGAATTAAAGTTAGAAATGGAATTAAGATAGAGAATCAGCTGAATTTAAGATGGGGAAATTATCTTGGATATTCTGAGTAGATGCAATATAATCACAAGGGTCTGTATACATGAAAAAGGGAGGCAGGGGAGTCAGTGTGAGAGTGAGGCAATGTGATCAAGACTCAGCTGGTGACTGCCACCATTGAAGACAGATGGGGACCATGAGATAAGAAATGCAAACCGCCTCTAGAAACTGCAAAAGGTAAGAAAATATGTTCTCCACTAGACCCCCCAGAAAGGAACACAGTCTTTTAGCCACATGAAGCCTACTGGAAGCACATAAGGGAGAAAATGGTAACAGTTCAGTAGAGGAATATGGCGGAACAGTAAGTGTCTTAGTCTTTGGTGTTGCTATAGAAGAACACCTGAGGTGGGTAATTTATAAAGAAAAGAGGTTTATTTGGCTGGGCGTGGGTCTCATGCCTGTAATTTCAGCACTTTGGGAGACTGAGGCGGGTGGATCACCTGAGATCAGGAGTTCCAGACCAGGCTGGCCAACATGCTGAAACCCCATCTCTACTAAAAATACAAAAATCAGCCAGGTGTGGTGATGACTCAGATACTCAGGAGGCTGAGTCAGAAGAATAACTTGAACCTGGGAGGTGAAGGTTGCAGTGAGCTGATATTGCACCATTGCACTCCAACCTGGGTGACAGAATGAGACTGGGTCTCAAAAAAATTTTAAAAAAGAGGTTTATTTGGCTCACGGTTCTGTAGGCTGTCCAAGAAAAATGGCAGCAGCACCTACTTCTCGGAAGCTTCCACTCATGGTGAAAGGCAGAGGGGAGTTGGCACATGCAGATCACATGACAAAAGGAAGCAAAGAGAGAGGAGGAAGCATCAGGCTTATTTCAACAACCGGTTCTCTGGGGAACTTTCATGGGAACTAATAGAGGTATTACTAAATATTAGATACTAGATATTAAATACTACTTTTGCCATTACTTTCAATGGCAAAAACAGCAATTACCTTTGTACCAACCTAATAGAACTCACTCATTACTTGGAAGACAGCACCAAGCCATTCACAAGGAAACCACCCCCATGACCCAAATACCTCCTACTAGGCACTACCCCCAACACTGGGGATCAAATTTCAACATGACATTTGGCAAGGTCAAACAAATTATATCCAAACCATAGCACCAAGTGATCAAGATCAACCTCACCATTAATAAATCATATTGATATTCTGTCCCCCTAATATGATGCTACAAGGTGTGTCGCTTCTCTAGCATTCTTCACAAAAAACCAACATCCAGTCTAATCATGAGAAAACATCAATGTCCTCTAATTGAGAGACATCCTATACAATATCTGACCAGTATTCTTCAAAACTGCCAAGATCATAAAAAACAGAAAAGACTGAGAAACTGTCATAGCTTGAAGGAGATTAAAGAAGACATGACAACTAAGTGCCATGTGGTATCTTAGATTGGATCCTAGAACAGAAAAAGAACATTAGTTGAAAAATCTGTAAAATCTGAATAAAGTCTTAATAGTGCTGTAACAATGTTAATTTCTTAGTTTTAACAATGACTATGGAAGATGTTAACATTAGGGGAAGGCAGGTTAAGAGTGTACAGAAACAATCTGTACCATCATTGCAACTTTTCTACGCATTTAAAATTATTCCAAAATAATGTTAATAAATTTTTAATGTGTCCACATAAAGACTTAAAATAACATTTATTCGTATTAGCTAAAACCTTGTAAAAATCCAAATGTTCATCAATATCACATAAACGGAGAAGCAAAATATGGTATATTCAAACAATTTAATAACTCTCAGCAATTAAAATGAACCAAATACTGATAAACACTACAATATGGATGAATCTGAAAAGCATTATGCTGAGCAAAGGAAGCCAAACACAAATGCATACTATACAATCCTATTTGCAGGAAGCCTAAACAAGTGCTTATGACAGTTTGAGCAAATCTATGGTGAAAAAAGTAAAGCAGTGGTTGCCTAGGGCTGAGAGTAGGAGAGGGTTAACTAAAGAAAGGCAATTTGATACTTTTTTGGGTGCGGGTTACATGGCATATATATTTCTTAAAATTTATTGCACTGTACTCTTAAAAATGGGTGCTTTTGTGTTTAAATTACTACTTAGAACTGATTTTAAAAGAAAAATATGACATATTTAGAAATTTCCCTTAGCTTCTCCCAATTATTTTATTATACCAAATGGGAAAAAAAAAAGAACTTCACCACATAATCCCAAATGTGTAGTGTTTTATTTATTGAGTTGTACATTTTATAATTTACTATTTAATAAAATATATAGCAAAATGTACAAAATGAAGTTGGTCGTACTCATAATATACTTTCCTGAATATTCCTTTAGAGTTTCGGGATAAGCATCTTTTCAGGTATAGTTTGGAAGAGGTATTGCAGTCATGAAAACCCAATTACCAGAGTGCACAGACCACCTACACACAGCACATTAGAGAGGGGCCTCACAGGGCCTATTCTAGTTAAGTTATTGCATAACATTTGTTACAATCAGCCTGCTCCAGCAGTGCCCCCTCAAGTAATTGGCTTCCCAAGCCTGGTTAGGTTCCCAAGAGAGGAGATTCTGAGATATGAAATCCTCAATCCATTTCTGTCTAATCCTACCACATGCAAAAATTCAGGTGAGAGGTAATCTGACCTAATACTCCATCATTTGTACCATCATTTATCTGAAGTTGGTGACTACTCCATTCTAATGGTTTTGGTATTTATGAACCTATAGGACCATTTAGCACCTACAATTGTGCCTGTAAAAAACAGCAATCTTTGGTAAACTAAACTCAGACTTGTTTATCTATAATGGAATACATTTTTCCTCTAAAACTAGTATGTATTATTCAGAGTTTAAGGAGCTGAAAAAGTACCCATTTGTTTAAAAAAAAAAATGGCCAGTTGGGATTTTGAATATTTGTAGCTTTTACTGAACAATATACTACTAATGGAGCCATTTTTTAAGCCACAGTTCAGAGCAAATACACAATTGAATTATAGGTAAAAACAGATTGATTTGACTAACCAGAGTTAGAAACAGATATTGCCGTCTCTTTCTCTTTCTTGCCAGAGTTAGAAATAGATACTGCCCTCTCCCTCTCTCTCTCTCATCTTAAATCCCTGAAGGAGTTACGACAATCATAGTCAGTTTATTGCAGCTTCACTGTTCTTTCAGAGGCCCCTCCCTTGGCTTGTGTCTCTCCTTGGAAATATGGCACCTGAATGTAGAAGATATGCCACCTCTCAGTCTCTGGTGTTGAACTCAGCTCAAAAATTTCTTGTGCCTAAATCACCAGCAACCCTTACTCAGCCCCCTCAGAGGAACACCCTACACTTCTGACTTTCTTTTCACAATAGCTATCTCCCCTGATTTGTCATCACCAGGCCCAAAAAAGGGAGCTGGTGAAGGGCTTTGTTCAGGGGCTAGAAGATCAAACTGAAGCCTGGTTGGGTTCCCAAGGAGATTCTGAGATAGAAGTTAGCACTGAGTTGAGGGAAGTCCCTGCAGAGGGACTCAGCTGAAAGCTGCTGGTACCAACTGTCCCAGTGGCTGGGCAGTGAGTATTTCAGGGGCCTGGAGGGGATGACCTGAACATAGCATCAGGGCATCACTACGCATTGCTATCCAATTCCCAGCCCATTCTGCCCAGGGCAATGTGGAAAAGGAAAGAGGTGGGAAGTCGAAGCTTTCCCCTGACAATTACTCATACATACGGCCCCACTCTTTTCTGCTCTGGCATGGAATTTTGGTCCTACTTGGAACCCTACTCATTTTTACTTACCTTCTTATAGATTATTAATTTTACTTTAAGTTCTGGGATCCATGAACTTTCCTCTTCCCCTCCCTAGCCTTTACTGGCTGGTCTCTAGACAGAAGTCACATGTTAATTTGCCACCTTTTCAGGAATCATGCAATTATATGAAAAAAAGATTAATATTTTAAATCAAACTGAATTAATTAAAAAAATTAAATCAAACAAAAACTATGAAACTATTAGAAGTAAGCATAGAGGAAATACTTTATGACACTGGACTGGGCAGGGATTTTTTGTGAGACCGAAAGTACAGGCAACAAAAGCAAAAATAGACAAATCAGATTACATCAGACTAAAAAGCCTCTGTGTAGCAAAGGAACACAGCCATCAGAGTGAAGAAACAAACTACAAAATGGGAAAAAAATACTTGCAAACTATACATCTGACAATGGGTTAGTGTTCAGAATATGTAAGAACTCAATGGCAAAAAACAAATAATCTAATTTTAAAATGGGCAAAAGACCTTAACAGACATTTCTCAAAAGATATACATAGTTAATGGGTATATTTTTAAAATGCCCAGTATTACTAATTATCTGTGGAATGCAAATCAAACCACAACACAAGATCACCTTTAGGCTATTACCAAAAAGACAAAAGATAACAAATCTTGGTGACAATAGTGGAGAAAGGGAATCCTTAATGCACTGTTGGTGGGAATGTAAATTAATACAGCCATTATAAGAGTGAACCAGCAACCAGCAGAATGGGAAAAAATTTTTGCAATCTACCCATCTGACAAAGGGCTAATATCTAGAATCTACAAAGAACTAAAACAGATTTACAAGAAAAAACAAACCCATTCCAAAGTGGGCAAAGGATATGAACACTTCTTAAAAGAAGACATACATGAGGCCAACAAACATATGAAAAAATGCTCATCATCAACTGGTCATTAGAGATATGCAAATCAAAACCACATTGAGGTATCTCACGCCAGTTAGAATGGCCATTATTAAAAATTCTGGAGACAGATGCTGTAGAGGATGTGGAGAAATAGTAACACTCTTACACTGTTGGTGGGAGTGTAAATTAGGTCCACCATTGTGGAAGACAGTGTGGTGATTCCTCAAGGATCTAGAAACAGAAATTCTACTTGACCCACCAATCCCATTACTTTGGGTATATAACCAAAGGATTATAAACCATTCTGTTATAAAGACACATGCACACATATGTTCATTGTGGCACTGTGTACAATAACAAAGACCTGGAAACAACCCAAATGCCCACCGATGACAGACTGGACAAAGAAAATGTGGCACATATAGACCATGGAATACTATGCAGCCATAAAAACCAATGAGTTTGTGTCCTTTGTAGGGACTTGGATGAATCTGGAAACCATCATTCTCAGTAACTGACACAAGAACAGAAAACCAAACACTGCATGTCCTCATTCAAAGGCTGGTACTGAACAATGAGAACACATGGACTCAGAGAGGAGCATCACACACTGGGGTCAGTTGGGGGGGGGGGGGTGCTAGGGGAGGGACAGTGCAAGGTGGGGGAGGGATGTGGGGAAAAATGCTGGATATAGATGAAGGGGGAATGGAGGCTGCAAAACCACCTGGTTACGTATGCACCTATGCAACAACCCTGCATGATCTGCACATGTACCCCAGAACCTAAAGTACAATTAAAAAAAAAAAAACCAGTATGGATGTCCCTCAAAAAATTAAAAGTAAAAGTAACATATGAGCCAGCAATAACTGCTCAGTATATAGCAAATATAGTGAAAGGAAAGGAAAATAGTATGTCAAAAACATGTCTGCGTACTCATTTTTACTGTGACACTATTAAAAACAGCTGAGATAAGAAATCAACCTAAGTGCCCAATAATGGATGACTGGACAAGGAAAATATGTGTGTGTGTGTGTGTGTGTGTGTGTGTGTGTGTGTGTGTGTAACGAATACTATTCAGCCCTAAAATGGGTGGAATTTTGTCATTTATGGCAACATGGATGGAATTGGAGATCATTATAAGTGAAATATGCCAGCACAGAAAGACAGATAACTTATGATCTCATTCATAAACAGAATCTTAAAAAGCTGGCCTCACTGAAGTAGAAAATAGAACAACGGTTACCAGAGCATGGGGAAGATATCTGGGAAGAGATGGGAAAAAGTTGGTCAATAGGTAAAGAGTTACAATTAGAATAAGTTCTGGTGTTCTTTGCACAGCAGGGTGACTGTAGTTAACAATAAGATATGGTGTATCTCAAAATAGCTTCAAGAGAGGATTTTGAATATTCCCAACACAAAAAAAATAATAAATGTTTGAGGTGATAGATATGATTATCACTCTAATTTGATCACTATGTAATGTGTACATGTATCAAAACATCACATTGTACTCTATAAATATATACAATAATTACATATCAATTTAAAATGTTTTTTAAGAAAAAAAGTCATGTTAAGTTGCCACCTTTTCAGGAATCGTAAGATTCTACAAAAACAAAATTAATGAGTTTTAAACCAAATTGGAATAGAGAGAGGGCCCCACCTTCCTGGGTTCAGAAGAAGGAAGGGCAAAGAGAACTTCAGAGATAAGGAGTGAATGCTGATGCTTGTTTTTTTCAAAAAAATTTAATAAAAAGCCTGTGACCTTCAGAATTTAAAAAAATTCTACATCTGGTAATAATATTGAGTAAAAGTTTGAAAATCAGTAAAATTATAAATACTTGGCAATACTATATATGAAATTACAAATGTAAAATTATAATTTTGACAAAGATGATACAATATTAAAATGAGACAAAGTAAAATATCAGAAATTTCAATGAAAGTTATAAAAGTAAATTTATTGACTACGTGTGAGATTAATAAGTATTGATCATGTCATCTACAGAGGGAAGAATAATTTCTGTATTCGAAAGATGCAACATGGACTCATTTTTGGCAAAGAAGGATAACATAACATAGATGATTTAGTTTAGGCCTCTTCACAAGTGGTAGGAGTGAAACATGATTTCAGTGAATTTTTGGCAAATAATTTAGTAGTTTTTCTTTCTTGCTTAAAATATTTATGATACATGCACTGCTGCAGAATGGAATTGTAGCTCATGCTTCCCAATTTACATAGAGGATTTCACATAATATTGGCGGCTCTATGTTGCTTTTGAAAGGGTTTTCTTATCTTTGGGGAAATGTGAGGGCACATGACCTCCTTCAAGGCTCATCTCCTGACACAATAATCATGTCCTGTACTGCTCAGTACCACCCACTCATTGAGGCAGAGCCTGTGACCCTGTGGTTAGTATTCACCACCTGACTCTCCTCATTTTGTGTGCACCAGACTAAGAATTCTAATTTTTAACAAGACATTCAAGTTATTCTAAGAAATACCAAAATGCATATTACTTTAGAATTTGTTCACTTTTGACACACAGATCTTAAAAAATTCAATTACACTTAAAATGGTAAAATTATGATTTTAAGTGTTATTGAATGTATTTTACTACTGCTAGCTGATGCTAGTAGCAATCCCAAAGTGCCAGATTTTGCAGAGAGTAGTTTACTTGCATTAACTCATTTATTCCTTACAACATTCCTGATACAGGTACCACTATTATCTCCATCTTATCAATAAGGACACTGAGGCATAGAGATGTCAAACAGCCCACCCAGCTAGTAAGTGAATGAATCAGAGATGGAACATGGACAGGCAGCCTCGAGGATCACACTGTTAGCCACTCTGCTCTCCTGCCTCCCACAAAGAGTTAACTTGGTAAGAAACTATGAATGTTGACTTATTTTGAAACAATTTGACACTGCACTTTAAAAAAAAACATATTCCCTTAATCTAGTATCATTAAGATTTGATATGCTTTCTCTTGTCACACTTAACACTCCACAGAGTAAAACTCATACTCTGTAGGTGTTCTCTAGTGCCTATAGTTAAGCTCACCTACGCATCATTGTAACACGGCTTAATAAAGTTAGGGTAAGCAAAAATAGCTATGTTTCCAAGTATTCAGTATATGCTAAATGCTATGTGAGTATTTTTTCAGCATTTTGTCCTTGAAACCTTTCTCCTGTAGTGGCTACTCTTTCCTGAGTGTGCACTAGGTAGTTCACAATCGTCTCAACCCTTGTGGTGCGTCAGAATCACCTGTGAGGGGTCTGCACATGCAATACCAGGTGCCAGTCCTGGTGATTCTGATTGATTTTTTCTGAACTGAATTGCAGTGGCATGAGGATAGTTTTAGGTCCTCCCTACTTGCCTTCATCTGTTTTGTGCTTCTATAACAGAATATATGAGGCTGAGTTGTTTATAAAGAAAAGAAATTTATTTTTTACAGTACTAGAGGCTGGGAAGTCCAAGGTGAAGCAGCTCAAATCTAGTGAGGCCCTTCTTGTTGCATCATCCCATGGTAGAAGGCAGAAGGACAAGAGAGCATGAGTGAGAGAGAGCAGGGGCAGGGGGCTGAAGTTAACCCATTCCCAAGATAGTATTTCATTCCCAAGGTATTAATTCATTCATGAGGATGGAGCCCACATGACTTAACCACCTCATAAAAGTCCGACCTCTAACACTGTTGCACTGGGGATTAAGTTTCAACACATAAACTTTGGGGGCATGTTCAAATCATAGCCCTAGTGAATTCCAGTGTGCAGCCAGAGTTGAAAACCACTATGAGCTAAATCCTTTACATATGAGTTCTATTTAAACCTTAGGAAAACCTAGTGAGGTGGGTATTATTTTCCTCCTTTTATTTATGAGGAAATTGGTTAAGAGAGGTTAAATAACTTGGTCAAATGACTAAAGGGCCAAGCTAGGGATTCGAACCTGTGTCTTGCCAACTCATAAGTTTGTTGCCATAACCATCACACTGTTCTACTCAGGAGCCATCCCATTTGTGGAATTCAGTTAAGGGCTTGGCCTGGATGCATTTCTTAGCCTTCCACTGCTGCTCACCTAGTACTACACCCTCCCCCGTTCCACGCAGCCTTTCACTCTCCAGTGGCCTGACTTAAAAGCTTATGCCATTTCACATTATTCCAGCTTTACTGGCTCAACAGTGAAGTTAGGACACTTTTCCAAATGGCAGCCAAGCTTCAGTCTAGAACAAAGCAAAACCAACCACAGGGGAAGGCTGCACTACATCTGCTTAAGTACATTCTTTTGATGTGAATAGTATGCCTCATGCTCAGAGTAAATTAGCTTAGACTGAGTCAGAGACCTAGGGGGAGATGCTTGGATTCAGGCTGCTGGCCAGAATGCAGCTGCCCTCAAGTATTTTCCATAAACCATCACACTGCTAATATTGCACCCAGAGGCATTTTTGAAGCTCAGTTTTGTGTTTTATAATTTCACTCTAAAGTAGTTTATGCAGAGGGAAAGAAAAAAATCACTTTACATTTGACTTTCCATTAGGTCACACGGACTTCACCCAAGACACCCCTTCTGAGAGCTGGTGGCCTTGGTCCTGGCCTAATAATCACCCTTTACTTTTATAGTATCCTCATTAAAGTCATTCCACACACATGGCCTCATGAGTTCATAGGTTATTAGACAAGGCAAAATTTTTTATTGTGTCTTAAAAATGAATCTTACAAACCTCCTAAAAATAGAAAGGAAGGAAAGAGAAGAGACAGAGAGAGAGAGAGCGGAAAAGACGGAAGAAGCAAAACCCTTAATCTATTAACTCTCACTGACATTACAAAATAAACATAAAGACGGACTATTCACATTTCTCCCCCATTCCTGTTTCTCTGACTCTCCTCTTCCTATGGTTCCCTTTGCGAGCTCCACTGCAGCATTCCAGGGTGAGCACTGTGCCTATCAGATGCTGCCACTATCAGGGCAGCTCCGCTGATCTTTGTGTGACTTTATTGCTCTTTCCTGCTCCAGAGAAATGCTCTCACCCTCAAATGGAATTGCTTTTCTTCTGCTCTGTCTTCTCCTTCCCATCACTTCCCGTCACATTCTTCCTCCACAGAGGAAGAATTCTACCTGTCTACTGCCCTAAGCAGGACTAGTCAGCACCCTACTGTCTTCCAAATGAATATCCTTATCCTACCTGGCTTCCCTTTACGGTTTTCTCTCCCCACGACATGAAATCTTCCTAGTCTGTCCCCCACCTCTACACCATTTTGTCTTCTTTTCCAAATTTCCCATTTATATTATATTGCAAATATTTATTGAGCAGCCAGCCTGCTGAGCACTGCAAGGAGAAGACAGGGTTGTAAATCTCTGCCCTACAGCAGCTCCAGTCTAGCTTCTATGAATGAATTCAAACAGATGTGGCTAGATCTAAACCTTCATTTCTCTTTCACTCTGAAACCTTACAGTGGCCCCAACTGTTCTTACCTGCAGTCTCTCCTGCTGACATCCATCAATCAGCATTTGCACCACAGCAGTTACAAAGGAAACAAAAGGTACCTAAAGCTATTAACTGGTACTTTACAGAAAGCCTCATTACCATCCCATGGAAGTCATATCCAGAGTAGCAGATTAGCTTTCTTGCAAAAGAAAAATACAAATTATTTCTAAGCTGAGTTTAAGAAGATCAAGTATTAGAAGGGCACCAGAATTCCCCGTGTGTCAGTGCCTTGGAAAACCCATAGGCAGGTTTAGAAATCCCCCGCTCACTGGATTGACACAACTGTTGCCCTTTTTGCTAAGTCCCTAGACACTCACTTGCACGCAGCTGTGGCTTTGTTAGGTTTGATGTGGCTCCAGCTCTCCCTTCAGAAGGGAATACCAATCCCTGTAGTCCATGTGACACTGGAAAGAATCCTAGATTTTTATCTTTTCTTGTTCTTCCCTAAGAGTTAAATTTCATCAAAATCTATCAGGCAGTTCCTCCTCTTTACCTCTTCTGGTTGAAAGAGAACATCTCACAAATAAAAGAATATTTTTGGGGTGCCATGTGTCAGAGCATTCTAAATATAGTTTTTACTTAAACCTTTTAACAATCATTTAGAAGTTCTATGATCACGTCTACTTGGCAGATTAGGAAACTGAGACACAAAGAGTTTATATAAATTGTAGAAGCCTGCTGTGGAGCCAGGATTTGACACATGTAATAAAACTCAGATACCTAAAACTTTACCCAATATACAGCCTCCCACGATGACACCAGCTCCATCCAGTATCCTGATCTGGGCTGGGGAGCACCTGAAGCTTTTGCCATACAAACTCAGGGTGGCTGCAACTTTAGGAGAAATTACCTCTCAGGGTCCTTCAGTATGCTAGAGCTCCTCTAGTTGGAGATAAGGTCCATGAATCTTCTGCCACACAGTATTTCTAAGAATTTTTAATAATTAAAATTGAAAATGAAGTTTCTGTCATATGTATGGCAAAAGAAATGTACAGGTCTTTAAGCGTCTTGAAGAAAGTTTTGTTTTTCTTTCTATCTTTAATTTCCATGAGTACATAGTGGCTGCATATATTTATGGGGTACATGAGATGTTTCAATACAGGTGTGCCATGTGAAATAAACACATCATGAAAATGAATTATCCATCTCACGGAGAATTTATCCATTGAGTTGTAAACAATCCAGTGACACTCTAAGTTATTTCGAGATTTATCCAGTGAGTTGCAAACAATCCAATGACACTCAAAATGTTCAGTTATTATTGACTATAGTCCCCTGTGAATTTTGAAGTGATTAGTTCACCATTATTTCGTAACTTACCTTCAACTTCTAGTCCTGGCCATGCCCATTTGGACAATAAATTGGGGGAAAAAAATAAAAGAAGGAAAAGAAGGTGAGGGGGAGGGAAGGGGAAAAAGCCAGGAACTTGTCTGAGCAAAATGCCATTTGGAGGGAAAACATTTTTCAGAGATTTGCAGCCCCCTGTTGTCTTCCTCAGAGGCCTACTGGCCAGCAACGACCCATTCTGGATATACCTTAGGACCTTCCTGTGTCTTCTGCACTTGAAAGTAGGCACTGGTTATTGTGGATGGCCTATGGGCTTTGCTTTATATACTTATGTTTTTGTTTTGCTCAGTACTGGTCTCAGAAAGCCTAGAAACCCATGTCCCCGCCTCCTTGAGACATTAAACACAAGGAAGAGAATCCCAGGTGTTTTAGAAAAATACCAAAAATTCTAGTGGATTGCTGGAGTAAAACCATCAAAGTACATTGATTTTGCCTCCATTCTCCCTTTAAGCCTACTGGGTAGTGGCTGTCTTTCCCCTGTACTTTGGATGGAAACCCCTGCCATCCAATGACTGATGTCACTTATGTAAGAAAGTCATTATCACATTTTAATCACAGAACTCACCTTTAATTCAGAAATTAAGTCTTCATTCCAAGACAAGCAACATTTCGACCTTTCAAAAGTAAGACCACTTCAGCCCACACCAGCCACAGACAAATGCCTGCCTTCAAATGCAAGGCAGGTGCTTCTCTCTTTCTCATTTCTAGCCCTGACTGTCCAAGGGCACATTCCAAGAGTCTGAGGTGCTGGGGCTTTCTGAGTGCAATTCCTTTGATCTGGCCAGGGCCTCTCCTGTAGCGGGTTATTCTTCTATCCACTCAGGAACACCTTTGGAGGAAAACCCACTCCTCTTACTTCTGAGGCCCCCTTGCCTTGGCAGCCACACTGCATAAAAATACCTTTTAAACAGACCCTGGGCTAAACCTTCTACTGCTGCTCCCAGCTCTGCTCTCTGGGGTGTACGTGCCTTTGACCCACAATCTCAGGAAACTTCAGTTACTTTGCAGGTACAGCACCTTTACTAAGCTGCTGTGGGCAAGCAAGAAACTGGCAACAACCCTCTGTATTGCCAACTGCAGGGAACATTCATCAAGCTTTTCCAATGGCCTTGATGACATGCCTGTCACATCACCAAGAATGAACTAAGTGGTAATGCTCCCGCTACTCCCCTTGGCTCTTTTACCTGATATATCACCTTCCAAGATGTTCTTTTAATATCTCTGCTCTCAACCTATTTATCTCCATCTTGACGATAAAATGTTCCTAGAGTTGTAAACCAATTCTCATGTAATTGTTTGAAAATCTACATCCTGGCCTGACACTTAGTTTTGAAATTCCATAGCTATTGTTTGAGGATACTCTAGTTGAAACTTCATATTTACTATTTTGTTGCAGTATGAGAAATGTTTTTGTCTCTCAAATGGAGTAACAGTCACACATATGAAAAGTGATTTTTTAAATTCTACACCAGGTGCCAGGGATTCATCAGCAGGAATTATGAACCATCTCCTTGTCAATGCCTGCCCAGGTAGGGAAAGGGGATCAGTGCCACGAGCAGGGCAGGGAGTTGTGGGATGTGGGTAGGCAATGGGCACATGTCCCCTCTTCAGAACACAGCAGTGCCATCATTTCCACTCTGCTTCAGACACAGCCTGCAGTATTCACAGTAAGTATAGCAACCCATGCAACTGCTTCACTGCAGAGCCCTCGAGAGGGAATTTAAAGCAGTGCACATGCCTTCAGCTTCTCATAGACAAGGAGAATGCTTCCTTTTTCTAGGGGAAAGAGTAAACAGAATTACAGCTGCAAGAAATCCCAGAAACCTTGTACCCACATCTAATAAGAACATCTCAGGAAGTGTAAGGAGAGGACAACAAAAACTTTTGTTGGGGCTCAAAGAACAACACCCCAAAGTACAGTGCTTTGGCACCCTGAACATTTTTAAATTAAAGAAAATGGGAAGGCAGAAGTAACCTGAAAACCAAGGACTTTCTAATCTTTTCTTTCACCCCCAACCAAGCACAGGGAAGGGCTCTCTCTGGAAGTTCTCTTATCTGACTGAGGAAGGAAGCTTCTTCCAAAAGAAATTGTCTTGAAACCTCTGATATGGTTTGGATCTGTGTCCTCACCCAAATCTCATGTCAAATTATAATCCCCAGTGCTGGAGGTGGGGCCTGACGGGAAGTGACTGGATCATGGGGGCGGTCTCTCATGGTTTAACACCATCCCCTTTGGTGCTGTCATAGCAATGGTGAGATCTTATGAGATCTTGTTTAAAAGTGTGTGGCACCTACCTTGATCTCTCTGTTCCATATGCTGCAGCCATGTGACATGTTGGCTCCTCCTTTGCCTTCCACCATGATTGTAGGTTTCCTAAGCAACCCCCCCAGAAGTTGATCGGGAGCCACTATGCTTCCTATACAGCCTGTAGAACTGTGAGGGAATTAAACTTCTTTTCTTTATAAATTACCCAGTCTCAGGTATTTCTTTACAACAATCAAGAACAAACTAATACAATCTCTTTCCTAGGAATCACATCAAATAACCAGGAAAGATTTACTTTGGAGAAAGACCAAAACTTCTCACAAAGGCCAGAAAGACTTCATCTATGCTTCTGAGAGCATCTCCAAGGAATTATCTGGGAGATATTATCTACATAATAAAATGTTTGTTCACAGTGAAGTTCCACCTCTTACCTTCCCAAAATTTGTCACTACCTCCCCAGAGCTCAGAAGAACTTTGTCTCAGGTCTTTGTCTGTCTTGGGCTCATTCAATTTTCAAAGAGAATCATTAACAAACTATTGCCTGCTCTTTGGGCCCATTTCCCCTAAAAATTGCTTGCTGCCTACACCTTCATTTCTCTCTCCCCCTGTGAAGAGGGGTATATAAGTTTCTGAATCTGATTGTGTTATAGGGCAACACTTTGCTGTGATGTTTTTCCCCATGCACATTAATAAACTTGCATGCCTTTTCTTCTATTAATCTGCCTACTGTCAGCTCATTTCAGTGAATTTTCAGAGGATAAAAGGGAACCTTTCCCTTCACCTCTACACTTTGAATTTACATTTTATAATTTGTGCCAAAACCTGAAATCTTTTTAAACGTACTTTAACATATTGCCCTCAACACTCTAAAAAGGAAAAAAAAATCCATTTGAATGTGATAAAATAAATCTTGCTTATTCAATATTTGCAAGTATACTGTAAGAATAAAAAAAAAAATCAACCCTGTGACAGAGCCTTCAAAACTCTTCTCAACAAATGCAGACATATACTTGGAAGCAGAATATTAAACTGAATCAATTATATTGAAAAATTCTTAAAAGACAGATATTGTAATAGAAAATTTTATTGTGAAAATTGCCTAAAAATACCTAAGGTTGACATAGAAAGAAGCTAACCAGTAGTAAACCTAATTAGTTTCTTACATGATGAGGATTTGTCTCTTCCTAATTTTTACTCACTTAAGGCTTTATTCTTGTACATTTTTTAAGTAAATAGTTTGTATGTGGAGAAACTCATTTGAAAATTAAGGTGAGTTTTATATATATTTAAAGTACAATTTTGTGACCAAAATCCAACCTTAATTATATTTAACATCAGAATCAGTGTACTGGAATACTTTCCTTTTTAACTGTTGGAGGAGAACATAATGAATGGCAGGATAAAGACAGTCAGAACCAAATATGCACAAATCTCTTCTCAGCCAGCACGGTAGGTCACTAACAATGCCTACCTTGTTGGTTCCTCTTGTTTTTCTTGCTTTCCACAGGAGTTAAGAGGACCCTATGGGATAGTTGAATGGCTATGGCAATGACTTGGATGGCTACAGGGCTTTATTGTATGCAGACTATTTTCCTACTCTATTGTCAGAAAATCCATTGTAATTTTCCTCTCAGGACTTTATTAACTTTTTTAAAGCTTTGTGCTAATCCAAGGTACTAATACTTTTCTTCAGAGCTATGTAAATATGTCTTTTCAACTAATTTAACATTTCCATCCATACTGACTCACTGGGAAAGAATTAACATACCAATGCTGAGTGAAAAAATAGAGAAGGACTGTCTAGGAAAAAAAGAATGTTGGCAAAGTTACACTGAAGTTTTATAAGACATGAGTGCCACTTCCCTCATTAAAGAAACAGTAACAGTAATAAAATCATTCATAATAATAATATGGCAACAAAAACACTGGTTAGAAAGTAAACTACTACATAGAAAAATGGAACCCTGACATGTCGTAAGGGCATGTATGCTCATGTGGCTTTTTGTCTGTGAAGATGTATTTGTCTTGATCTTTTGCCCCTCACTCTCCATTGTCCTTGTATACGAATCAGGTGGCAAGTTCAGAATACAAAGACCTTCCCAGTGACTAAAGTCACACCAGAATCTTGTTTTTACTGCCTTTTCCGTTTCCCCACCCATTTCACAGCCACACAAAACAAGCATCCAGGATTCTATTAGTCAGGGAGCAATTAGCCTATATGCACATTTCTTACCAGCAGACCACAGATTTCCGTAAAGACAGAAACATTAAAACTTGTGCAATAGTTGGAGAGGTAACCATCTTACCCATCTAACCCCATATCTTGTTCAATGTAAGCTTGTTCCGCCACTTTTCTGTGCTATTTATACATGGTTCTCTCTATTTTGGGTGTCCTTTCCATATTTTCTAAATCTCCCTACTAAATTATTGGTATCTGTCCATCAAATTTCAGGTTAAGCATTAATGGTTTTTCAAATCCTTCAGTAATTTCCTCAGGCACATTGAGGTATGACACCTGCTCCATTATCATAACATACACATGTCATCGTGATGTCAACTTGCTAATGTACTATTATAATTGTCATTTGCAGTTCTATATTAGGTGCAATGGCCCTATTTGTTGATTTTTGCCTCAATCATTAACACGGTGACTGTACTACAGTAGTATTTGTAAGGGAGAAAAAATAATTTTTTCTCAACCCTTTTGAGTTATTAGCTGGAACAGTCCTTAGCAGATATTTAGGATTCTCATAAAAATAGAACATCTGGTGTCTTACTATAAAGATACAGAGTTGCTAAAGGAGAAATTCCAATCAGGAACTCTTAAATCTCTTGCCAGATAAGTACCGTCCACTAATCTGGAACAGATTCTTAAAAGAAATTATCAAGAGAAAAACAGAAGCTTATTAACATGTATGCTTCATATATACATGGGAGTTACTCAGAGAAATAAGTAAATTTCAAATAGATACCTTAGAATTTTGGCTAAATACTGTCATCCATTGAAACAAAGAAAGAAGGGGTTGGGGTGGCCAGTTATGGGGAGGTGACCAGGAAAAGT
The DNA here is from genome assembly GCA_036589455.1 of Ateles fusciceps. Classification (NCBI taxonomy): domain Eukaryota; kingdom Metazoa; phylum Chordata; class Mammalia; order Primates; family Atelidae; genus Ateles; species Ateles fusciceps. The sequence goes on along the minus strand of JAZHEH010000479.1, from coordinate 3,897,638 downwards.
AGGGTAAACAAGAATAAGGCTTATTAGGCAAATTTAAGTCTTCTTGGTAAGAATTTCTTGTGATTTAGTCATGCTTCTCTTTTAGTACAGAAAGGGAAACAACCTTACATATGGAAATTTCCTTTATAAATGTACATTTCTCTTACAAAAGGTTAACATCTACTCTGTTTTCAGAACTTCTCCTGGGTCTGCTGTTTCTCAAAATAATCCTCAGGCCAACGAGGCATATTTTGGGGTGGCATAATTTGGTATCCTACATATGCAATAGTCAATGAGTGAGTCATGATAGAAGCACATGATCATCACATCCTTGGACTGTACTGAGAGAAAGGGTGCAAGAGCTGTCAATCAAGGCAATAGGTTTTGATTCCAGGACCTTACCTAGGAGAGTTATTGGGCAGCCCCTCCTTGCCCCATCAGTGCTTTTTGTTTGTTTGTTTGTTTGTTGTGGGTCACACATTTCCCTACATGCCATGTAAGTTGCTCCTGATGTTGTAGATATTGCCAGTATCACTTCAGTTACATGGTCATCTCAATCATCTCTGACTACTGTACCTGCCACCACTGACTGCACTTCTCCAAGCATGACAAGTTTGCCACTAACGCTTCTAAAGCTCTGGTTCTCAATGAGTAACTTTGTCCTCACAGGAGACATATTTGAATGTCACAAATAGAGGAGGGGATGCTACATGCATCTCGTTGGCAGGCCGGTGATGTTGCTAAACATCTTACACTACACAGGTCAGCCCCCACAGCAATAATCTGACCAAAAATGTCAGAAGTGTTTAAGGTGGGAAATCCTCCTCCAAAGTGAAAGAGCCCATCTTCCCCACAAGCACTATAAGACTTTAAGTTGATTTCCCAAAGATGATCTGACTCTCCTAATTCTGTAAGTTTCCTCGCAGCATTTTTCATATGGTTTAAGATAAAATCCTCTGGAACTAAGGTGCAGAATATTTACATTATTACTGAAACCACTTTTGCAAAAACTATTACAGTGTGAGAAATCTAACATAAACTGACTCCATCTTGCTTCTAACCTCACAAGCTAACTACCCTTGTTTATGTCTGGGTGTAGGACAAGTTAACTATGGGAAGAATTTAGTTTCTAGTTTAACTTTAAAGCAAGGATGATAATAGTTCCTAGGCAAAACTGATGCTCCTCTGGGGACAGAAACTGCCTTTTCAAGACTAATGAAAGGCCAGAACATGAGGATTATGGGAGAGGCCTTAATTCTGCTAAGATGTAGACACAGTTAAATAAACAGCCCTTTTCCCCTATCTTGGTATCTTGGTTTTTTATAAACCCTTACCACTCAAGTGTAACATCAGGAGAGGTCACAAGACTAGTAACTTCCCCCAGTCAATACTGTAAATAACATCACTCTTGTAAAACCTGATTGGTCTTTGAGATATTTTTCACACTTTTTCTTTCCATTGACTGCCTGACTCCACCCATATCCATGACTCAAAAGAGGAAACTGACTCAACCAGTTCTGTGACCCCCTCACCCAAAAATAGACTCGGCCAACCACTTTTCAACAACTCTATGATTTCATCCCTAACCAATCAACAGCACCCATTCCCTAGTTCCCTGTCTGACAAATTAGCCTTAAAAACCCTATCCTCTTTCTCAGGGAGGTAGACTTGTGAAGTACCTCCTCTCCTTTCACTTGCTGCCTTGAAGAAGTTAAACTCTTTCTCTACTGAAACACTGCTGTCTCAGCGTATTGGCTTTTCTATGCAGCAGGCAAGAAGAATGCATTAAGCTGTAACATTATCACCAAGTATCTGACTAATTAACACCCCTTATAGTGGGCTAAACTAATGCCCTGAAACAGAGCCCAAATACCTTTACTTAATGAAATTTGGGTTAAATTCCCTGTCTACTGAATAAAGACAGTATTTATTTTACCACTTGCTTATTCCTAATCTTTATATATAATTCTAAACCCAGTGTACTAAGGCTTAGCCTTTGTTCTTAAAGACATCTTTAGCATTTCTTCCTGCTGTTAGGATTCTCATAAAAATAGAACATCTGGTATCTTATTGTAATGTTGCAGAGTTGCTAAAGTGGACGTACCAATCAGAATCTCCTAAATCTTTTGCCATACAAGTACCCTCCACTAAGCATTGCTCCACAATCTTTCTCAAGAAACATATACAAAGTAATACTCTCCGTAGGAAGCAGCAGAGTAAACAGAAAACCCTAGGCCATGCCTAGCCACCTAGGGGAATGAAGACAAATATCTCTGCACATCCATAAGCCATTGATTTCCAGTCAACAACTGTGCCATGAACCATTGATTGTTAAACTCTTTCTTACAAAAAAAGGACATAGAATCAAAGAGTAGAGGAATAAGAGGATTTTTTGTTTAAAATTTAGACAAATTTAACAGAATTGACCAAAGAATGAATCATGAATCAGGCAGCCTCCCCCAACCCCAAACAAAAATAGGTTAAGGGTGACCCTGGAGTTGGTCAGCATGGTCACAGAGAATTTATAAACAGAAAAGAGAAAGTAACATAAAGTACAAGTGAGATACATAAATAACTGGATTAGTTACAGCTCAATGTCTGCCTTGTTTGAACACAGTTTGAACAGTTTGCCACCTTTTATTGGTTAAAACTCAGTGACTGGTACAAGAGCAGGTTATTGTCTGTTACACCTCCAGTTAGGTTACAATTCACTATGTAAGGAAAAATCTTGAGGCCAAACTCAAAGTATGTATGGAGACAGCTTTAGGCTAAACACAATTTAACAGGACTGTCTCACAAGAACTTGTCTCACAGGAACTAAAGTGATAGGCATGGATGGAGGGGAGGAAGACTCAGTCCCCCTTATTTGAATGAGCAAGAAAGGAAGGGAGCTAACGATGGGGTAAGCCAGTTTTTACATCCTTCTCTTTGGAGTTTTTGTGATAAAATAAAAGGCCAAATGTGGACTTTATTCTTACTGTGACACACGAAGTTCCACTTGACTCCAAACAATAAAGGTTTAAAACAGTCTAATTCTACTATGAAAGGAAATAATCCTCAGACAGCAACTTAAAGAACTCATGTTAGAAGCATGAGGATATTTTCTAGAATATCAAATACGGGAACCAATGATGTAAAAGCCTTGAAATTCTATCTCCAATAATCCATAATGGATATAGTAAAGCAGGGTCACTAGGCACTGGTTACCAACTTGTCTGAGTCTGATGAGATAGAACACCTAACACAAGTTACATAAAGTACATTTATTACATACAGGTAGACAAGGCACAACAGAAGCCAAGAATCCATTGCATACTAGATCCCCAAGGTTCAGAAAAGCTGCCCAGAGAAAATGAAGTCTTGATGACGTATGCACCACTTGTATCATACCAGAAAGGGGTCAGCTTTCAGTTTAATACCTTCAGATAATGTGAATAGCTGAGCTAGCACATTGAAGGATACTCTTTCTAAGGTTGGACTGAACAGTTCTAGCCAGTCCTCTCCATCTCAGGATGTTACATGCCCAGCATATTCTACAGTTAATTTGAGAAGCACAAATGAGAAAGAGAAAGAACTGCATTGGTCCAAGGTGACCTGGAGAATTGTCTGGCAGATATTGATATTGATATCTCAGAATATCTGTGTGTCTTAGTCCATTTTGTGCTGCTATGCCAGAATGTCACAGATTGAGTAATTTATAATATACAAAAATGTACTGGCTCTTGGTTCTGGAGGATAGGAAGGCCAAGGTTGAAAGGCTGGCATCTGGTGAAGGCCTTCTTACTGCACCATCCCCTTCTTGGCAGAAGGCAATAGGATAAGAGATGTATGAAAAGAGTCACCATTTTATAATGAACATACTCCTATGATAATGACATTAATCCATTCATGAGGGCAGAACACTCATGTACTACTCACCTCCCATTACACCTCACATCTCCCAACGCTGTCACTTTGAGGATTAAGTTTTCAGCACATGCTTTTGGAGAACACATTCAAACTATAGCACTGGGAAATTAAGGTGGAGATTACATTAGGGTAAAGCTGAAAAATGGTAGCTAGATTACAGTTAGATAGTATGGGGGAAACTGCACCCTAGTTATCTAAAGTCAGGCTGAGAAAGTTCTCAAGTAAACAACCAATCTGCTGACCCACTGGTGCTGCGGCAGAACCATGCCTGTCTGCTACCTTGAAGAGTGGCCTGGAATAACAGAGCATCCTCTTTCTCCAGAAGCTTCTAGTAAGAGACACTATTGCTTGTAGTTAGTTTTCCAACCTCCACCCCATGATTCATTCTGCCTACTAAACAAAAAAGCCAAAAAACTTTTCTCTGATATTTGATATTCTTTTAAGTAAAGAGTCAAACCTTTAATTTCCTAATTAGCAATTCTGGAAAAAAAAGGAAAGAAATAAATGCTTAAGTACAAATAACCTTTAGTTTAAATGCAGTCAATCAACTAACCAAACAAAATGCCTGACTGTAGTAACACCTTTCTGTTGCACAACATTTTGTACTTCATAAAGTAATTCCATATTGTTTATCTCACTCAATTCTTTCAATAATCTTGTGAGAAAATCAAATTTGTATTTATCTTAAAAAGGAGGAAACTGAGGCTCACCATGGTTAGGTAATTAAAAATTGAATCTGGTTGAACTCGAAGAAAAGCATTCTTATTCTTTTATTCCTAATGCCCATAAAGCAAATTTTTCCCAATCTCTACTGAACAATGAAAACTTGAAGATAGTATATTTTAATTATTTATTGTCTACTGTGTGCCAGACACAAGAGTAACAATAGCAAACTACCTTCACAGTGCTTAGAGTCCAATGGATGATACAGGCACATGAGCATCTAATTCTCATAGTGTGATAGGTACACTGATAGAGGACATCTAAGGTATCTGGGGAACGCAAAGGGGAGGCACATTTTCCAGACCTGGATGGTGTCACGAAAGCTTCCTGTAGGAAATGATGCGTAAGTCTAGACCTGAAGAATTAGTGGGAGATAATCAGACAGACAGGTAGGAAGAGGCATTTCAGGCAGAGGGACCAGCATATGTAAGATCAGAAGAAAAATAGTACTGGACTGAACTGCAGGTAGTTCAGCAGAAATGGAGCAATAGCATGAATCTAAGTACACAAGCCTTGACTAGATGGTTCAGGGGCTCATAGATCATTCTTAAGGAATTTTTAAATTTTCTTTAGGCACCTTAGGGAGCCTTTGCAAGGTTTTAAGTAATGGGAAACATAATTAGATTTGCATTTAAGAAAGATTATGCTATATGATTGTGGAGAATAGATTTGATTCAAAGAAATCTCTGGAAACTAAGTATGTTTGAATAAACTGCACATGAATTTTATGTAAGTTGGCAAAAGACAGATTTTCATCTCAGTCTTCAGGGATGGATCCAAAGATTGAGAACTGAGCCAGGAACTGGGCACAAATACGTGAGGACCACATTCCTGTGGTGCATGATTTGGTCATTTGTGGATAGAGAGGGTTGTTTAGGTCATAGGCAGGAATACTCCCTGTATCTCTACAGAAGCATGTGAGAAGTGAAGTTCTACAGTGGGTTCAAAGGGATTGGGAGGTAAAGAAGTGAAGAGACTTTAAACAGCTCTTTCAAGAAGAAGGGAGCATTCAATAGGATGAGTTGAGGGGGAAGAGACTATAAAGAGAAAAGCAGCAGTCTTCTAGTTGCCAAATTCCAGGTCGTCTTTTTTCAGTTTCAGATGAGTGAAATATGAGTAAGACGATTCTGAAAGCATTTACTATTTAGGTTTAAAGAGAATCCTGACATTCAAAAGGGTATCATGGTAAGAACTGGTAGGGGAATCAGAGGATAAAAAGAAGCAGAGGGTGATTAGGATGGGAAAGAAAGAAACCATATCAGAAGGATTTCAATTTTATAGTGGTGACCAAAGACTGGGCAGCATAGAGAGGAATAACTGTCCTAAAGAACCTGAGTTGAAATCAATCAGGTGATAACATGTGTTAGAGGAGCTGTGCTTCAGCATATTGACGTGACAAGATGATCAAAGAGCACTGCTTAAATCTCAGTGTGTCACAGCTACCGTGGAGTCGTTAAGAAGAAAGAAGGGAGGCACAATACGTAATACTGGGGGAGTTTATTTGCACAGCCAAGGCACTTACCTGTTTCTCAGGAGTTTTAAGTGATGCTCTTATTTCTCAAGATAAACATTTCCAGAAGAAACAGAGACATTAAAAAAAAAAAATCAAGATATGAGAAAGTGAAAGCATGGACCAAGGCCAATCTGTAAAGAATTCAAAAACCTAGTGTCATGCACCTCCGAATCTTCACCTTTAATCTAACTCAGGTATACATTAATAATAAGAAAAAACATTCTAAAATTTCATGATTTGGAAATTTCAAACATGTACAGCCAAATGACTCAAAGGCCAAGGGAAAATCATAAAAGAAATTATAAAATACTTAGAACTGAAAGATAATAAAACACTTCATATCAAAACTTCTGAACTGTAGCTAAATCAACATTAAAGGAAATTTATAACCTTTATATGTTTTGATTAGAAGGAAAGGTGAATGTCAGTAAATAAGCATACAACTTGACAAGTTAGAAAAATGTCAACCAAAAAATAGAAAAAAAATAAAATAAAGCTGAGAAGGGCAATAATTAAGGGGAAAGAGGAATTATGCCAAAATGAAGAGGATTAAGAAAACCAAAGTTTCTATGTTGAAAACATTAATAATATTGATGTTGTAACCTCAGGCAAAACAGATCATAAAAGAAAAAGGGGAAAAGAAAGAGCGAAATGGCGCATATAAACAATACTAAAAATTTTAAGAGTGTAATAGAGATGTAAAAAAACAAGTTAATACTATGTCTCTATGCCATTAATTTGAAGACAAGTAAAATGGACATATTCTTAGAAAAATATAAATTTCTAAAACTGACTCAATATTAAATAGAAAAACACAAATTATTACAATAGTAAGGAAAATAAATAAGTCATTTAAAAATTACCAAAAGGATTTACCACTGAGTTGTACCAAATTTTTAAGAAAAACATAAATAAGTCCCCCTTACACAAATCTTTTCTGAGATAAGAAAAAGGAAATATTCTGCTACACATTTTATGATACTCATGTAACTTAATACCAAAATTAGCTACAGGCAAAATGAAAACAGAAAAGTATAGACCACTCTCACTCATGTACATAAATGCAAGAGTCCTAACAAAATATTAGCAAATTAAATTTAGAACTGTATAAAAAAATGCATCATGATTAATTTGAGTTCACCACAAGAATGCAAGATTGGTTCAACACCAGAAAGTATAATAATTAACTACATCGACAGATTGAAGAGAACAATTCTATGTATCTAGATGGTACACCTCCTAAGTGAATAGTGCAATTTCTGTACCGCTTTTTAAAATAAAGTTGCTTGCCTTGGATTTCCTCACTCTTTTGCCCTTCCCTGGGCCAGAATGTGGACACGGTGGTAACCCAGAGAAAGGCAGAGCAATCAGAAAGCCAACACATAAGTCCAGGGAAAATGGAAGACTGGATGGTTGGGAAACATTGCAAGATTTATCCACCTGCTTCTCAACCTCTCCTTTAACAGATGAAAAGAATGGGTGAAGAAGAATTAGTAAAAACTTTTGCTTGCTATAATCAAGTATCCATTCTATGTATTTCAGGTAGAGCCCAGAAACATGAGGTGAGGTGTATAGAGAATATCTGTGACAAAAAAGTAGAGATAACAATACTCCCCCTCCCCTTTCAAGGTTGTCATGAGAAGTAAGATTACATGACATATGTAAACTATTAGCATAATGCCAGACCTATACTAGTACACAGCCACTAATGTTGGTTCTGTTTCTTCTTTCTGTGTTCCCTATCCTCCTTTTCTTTCATTTCTGAGTCTCATAATGCCCTCTGATTGTCATGGATTCTGCATTTCCATACCCTCACATTGCTTTTGAATTCTGACTCACCAGTTATCAAGATTCTTCACTCTGGAAACCTAATTCTTTCATTCAGCAGATATTTATTTAAATCTCATGATTATATATCATGCGTTTTGCTGTAGATGATACAGGGTACTGTATCATCTACAGCAAAGCGTATGATATATAATAATGTAGGTGATAGTATATGATACATAATAATGTAGGTGATAGTATATGATATATAATAATGTAGGTGATAAGGTAGTGAGCAAGATAAATGCACTATTGTATTAAAAACTATGGCCCTCCAAGTGTCTACTTGAAATAACCTGAAAACTCTGTGAAAAGGCAGATCCCTGAGCCAAACTCTCTGAAAATTGATTCCAGAAAAATAATGCATGAGTAATCTCCAGTAAACAAATTATCTATTCTCATGTGCTTTAAAGTTTGAGAACTACTAAATAATGTTTTAAGATATAGGTGTTCAATATTGAAAGAATGCTAACTGCTGATAAGGTTTAATAAGCTTTATCTTTTAGAGTGCTTTGCATTGTCTATCACTTAATCCAAATAAAGAAATTGCAAATGGTAGTAAGTCAGGCATCAGTGATGGACTAATGGGGAGAGATTATAATAGGAGCCTGCATGGAGCTCTCAGCACTGAATCTCAGAACGAGATGCCGGCTTCAAGAACAGGGACAGTGGGAAAGCAAAGACTGAAAGCAATGTTCCCTTAGCTTTCTGGACTCAGGACCACTTTATACTCATAGAAAGTATTGAGGATCTCCAAAGCTTATACTTATGTAGTAAACTGCATCAGAAATTACAACTGAAATTTTTAAAAAATTTATTTAAAATGAATAAACACATAATATCACATATCTTTATATTACCTAATTATATAAAACCAACACAATAATGAGAAAAGAGACACTGATTTACATATTTTAAACTAAAAATGGCTCAACAGCAAAGAGCTAGATTCTCATGTCTGTTTCTGGATTCAGTCTGTTATCTCACACTGGAAAACTCCACTGTACACTCACAGAAAATGAGGGAAAAAAAGGCAAAAAACATCTTAGTATTATTAGGAAGTAGTTTTCACACCTTCTGAACTTCCTGAAAAGAGTTCAGGAATCCCCAGAATTCCTGGGATCACATTTTGAGACCCACTAGCTTAAAAGATGAGAAGTTGCCTATGGATGCCTCCTCCCCATCAAGTGACACACTATTTGGGAATAAAGAGGAGACTGGAAGAATAACCCTAAGAAAAACCCCACCACTGTATATTTTTCCCAAGGCTGATCTTGGCCATGAGTCTCTTGCTCAGCTTTCACTGACCCTTCATTTCAAGGGCAGTTATGGGATGCTTCTGAGCATCCCTGGTGTGACTGGAAGCTGAAATTAGTCTCCTGTTGTATATGTTACTCTTAAACATGTCTCAAGCTTTGAGTCAAAAATAAGAGAGAGGCTGGCTGGGCATAGTGGCTCACACTTGTAATACCAGCACTTTGGGAGGCCGAGGCAGGTCAATCACCTGAGGTCACAAGTTTGAGACCAGGATGGCCCACCTGGTAAAATCCCATCTCTATTGAAAATACAAAAATTATCTCGGCATGGTGGTGGGTGCTATAATCTGAGCTACTCAGGAGGTTGAGGCAGGAGAATCACTTGAACCTAGGAGGCAGAAGTTGCTGTGACCTGAGACCACATCATTGCACTCCAACCTGGGCAACAGAGTAAGACTTCATCTCAAAAAAAAAAAAGAGAGAAGGTAATCCTCCCAGGACCCTTAGAGTTCCCCTCATCTCCTAAGTGGCCACAGATACTGTTAAAAGTGCAGCCAGCCCCTCTCTGCCCAGTGTTTATTCACCAAAAACCACTTACTCTATCCCTACTGTCTTTAACCACCTTTTTGACCAGGGTTTGTGTCTTTCTCCCATCAACCTACAGACCAATTGTTTCTTTAACTTAACTATTTTGCTCCAGATTTTACTCACTTCTACTCTGGATACCCCATTGAGTCCGCCCCTTAGTACCATTCCCTAGAGTGAGCTATCATTCCTGACCCAACTCAATTCCAAGCCCAGAGTTCTGAAGCCTGGCTGGAGTCAGAGCACTGCTCTTTCCCCTCCTCATCCTTGACTGGACAACTGAAATAAAATTAACATAATGGGGATTCCATCACCAGAGAGACTGTCAAAAAACATTTTACTCCGAAAAAAAAAAAAGGTAAATGAGTCCTGTTTTTAAACATTCATAACAACTTTCACAAAGTATGTCTCTGTTCTGAAAAATAGATTTACAAATATGTCACATTTTTCAGTGCATTTTCCTCTGTAATTATAAGATAGTTTCTAATGAATTAAACAGCTTTTTTTCTAATTAGCTAGAAGTCTGCCTCCTTATAATTGCATGTGAGCAAGTGAGTGATAACGGATGGTAACGGATGATGCTTGTGCGATCTTACTGTGGAATCACACCTTGACCTGGGAGGCCTGATGCTGCTTTAGAGTCTCAGTGCTTCCAATGGAATGATCTGATAAGAGAAAGACAAGGTGAAACAATGGTTGTGGAGGCTGACTTACACTAGACTGCATACGTTAGGAAAGAAATGTTCTGATTAGTGGGAAGTATCTACACTGTAGCATCACTGTCATAGTTTTAACCAGTCTTGACAGGTAGTTATTATATTTAAGTTTCAAATTTCCTCAATTCCTATTATTGCTAAACCAGACTATAATAAAGTCTCTCAAGATGGGTTAGACAGGTGTGATCCAAAGAAATACACCATCAAAATGAGAGAGGTAAAAATTCTTTAGTCTTTGCCTCTACATAGAAAATAGCAAAATAATGAAAAATAGCCACAAAATAATCCCTCCTCATCTGCTCTTTTGATCCTGTTTGATCACTGTACATCAGAAACCTGTGAGGCAGAAATTGTTCGTGGGAGGGAGAGCGGGAGGCATGGGGAGGTCTCTGTGTAAGACTTAGGGAGATCATGAACAACTTCCTAAGCAAACGGTGGCATAAAGTCCCCCAGTGAGGTGAACAAGGGAGCTACCAATTTCCCAGAGACAACCATCTTGAAAGAGAGCCTTCCTCCTTTAACTGACAGCATGGGGCGCTGGTAAATTATGGTTTTGGTTACTTAAGCAAGTCAGGAGTCACCTGGAGTCCAACATGCAATCATAAGTAGACTTTAGTGGAATTTATAAGGTAAAAAACTAGAGGCAGGTTATCAATCCTCCTCTAACTAGCCTAATCATATTCAAACTTGGTGGCAATTTCTTGTAAGTGAACCGTGGTATGTGTGATGAGATTAACTGGGAAAGTTGGTACATTTAGTACTGGTAGAAAAGAACTGGAATTTTCACCCACTCTAGTGACTCAGGGGCTCTTGGCTTAAGCAGTATTTTTTCCTTTATGGATTTATTTATAAAAATCAGCAAGCAAGACCCTCTTTGAACAAGTAATCTACAGGACGATGCAATCAAACAACAGTTGTCTCTATCTGTGATTCTTTAACTTCTCCCTCATCTCTAGGAAGAGGCAAAGCCTGCAGAAGACTCTCATTGGGAGGAAACAGTTGCATAACTGAAGAGTGAATGCCAGATTGGAAGGGGTTTCCCCCGTGATTGAGTGAAGGTGAGGAGGACAGGAAAGGAGGAACAAGGCGGATTCACATAGCCAAGGTCTTTAGAGGAGTAAGTATCAGAAACGGGAAGGAAAATCATTGCTAGGAAAAGCAATCATATACAGGGGGGACCAGACCAGAGAGACCGTTAGGAAGTTGCAGGTAAGGTTTCAATGTTCTGCAAGAGAAATAGGACCCATGAAAGAATTAGGACCCAGAGATAGATACCTGAGGATGGGGTTGATGAGGACAGAAACACTAGGACAATTATCTGACTGCAGCCACTTGTTTTCTTTCCAACCCAGGCTCATTTTACATAGGCAGCACTCCTTAATTTCCACCTGGCAGAAAATTATGTTAAAACACTCAAAAAGATCTAATATAAATAGAATACATATAGATTACAAATATATTACGTATATATGCAGATAAATATAAAAAGCTTAGAAAGAGAAGACAGATTTAATTCCAACATGATGCAGCCTTTTTAGGAACCACAAATCGGCCAAATAAGAAAAAGAAGACCCTCCCAGCTGAGAGCTACAGAGAGAACAATGGTGAATGTTAGAAGCTAGGAAGTTTCAACCATTTTATCTTTTCAAACAGAACGCCGTACTCTGTGTTAAATGAAGGGGTAGAGGGGCAGATATTGCTACACAGAACATACGGATGGCCTTAAGAAATCTTTATAGACAAGAGTTTTATGAGCAGGACTTCCCAAATGTTTAGCTTCTTTCCCCCTCTCCCTACTCTGCTCCGATTGTTTTTATTAGATTTTTAAATGTCTGTGTGCTGTTTTTTAGTATTAGATTGCTCTGCTGTAATCTTCTACCATTCTCTACACTCAAAGACCCAAAAAGCCTCCAGTACAAGTGAGAGAGAAATTGGTTTCATTACTCTTTTCTCAACAATCTTGTAAATCATCAGTGTAGGTAACTGCAGTAATTTCCAGCTTAGCATGTACCTCTTCCGGTATAACAGGATTAAAACCCAGTCTGTCATGCTGCCCTGTTACGGTTTATAGATTGAATTTATCCCTTCATTATCTGCATTTGATTAAACACTATTCCCATTTTAGTTCTGACTGGATCTGTTTTCCTTTGCTATCTCACAAGGGATTTTGCCACACATCTCTTTTTTATTGTTGGGTAAGTATAGGGTTATTTCTGGAATGTAGCATGCTATAGAACTTTTTTTATGTATTACATATTTCTAACATCTTTTAAAAAATGGGTATCTCCCTTGTTTTATGATAAAAACAGAACAATTTTTGGAGAAAATGAGAAAAGGATGTATTTGGTCTCTTTAAATGACTAGAGAAGGTTTTAAATTGTGCCAATAGGCTGGGCACGGTGGCTCACACCTGTAATCCCAACACTTCAGGAGGCCGAGGTGGGTGGTCGACGCTGTCAAGAGATGGAGATCATCCTGGCCAACATGGTGAAACCCCATCTCTACTAAAAGTACAAAATTAGCTGGGCATGGGGGCACACACCCATAGTCCCAGCTACTCAGAAGGCTGAGGCAGGAGAACTGCTTGAACCCGGGAGGCGGAGGTTGCAATGAGCCGAGCTCATGCCATTGTACTCCAGCCTGGCAACAGAGTGAGACTTTGTCTCAAACAAACAAAATTGTGCCAATAAATCCTCCTTTCCTAATGTACAGCATCAGTCTGAAAAACAGTATTAAATTTTCTTTTAAGTTCATCCTCTCACTCATCTTTTTACCTCCTTTAGCACATAATATTCCCACGCCTCCCTCTTTCCCAAGGCACCACCATTGGGCCCCACAAGTCTAGTGATTCTCCTCTAAGCCTCTGAACACAAAAGCTTTCTCCTTCCACATGGCAGCCTGCTATCAGTTCTTCTAGGCTCACATCACCTATTGCATCATTAGCGATGTCTTCTCCATCTCAGCCCACCAATGAATACCTATCTACATTCTGTTTTCATGGCAGTTTTTACTAGCTTTCATCACAGTGGTGATCATACTTAGACATAATCATGTGTTTCTACATCTACTTATAATCCGTGAGTTCCTTCAGGCAGGAAAAATATATCCTTTATCTCTGTCTCCCCACTTGTGTATAGAAGTGTTTTTGGACTTATGTTTTTAAAAATGTGAAAACTGAACTGCCTAAAAAGCACCTGGAAAATGTTAAATAAAATATTAAAGACAGTATTTCAAATGCATGTTTCAGTTGTCAAGAGAGTGAGAGAAGTCCTCAGGGGTCAGAAACAAAGAAGAAACTGAAAGAGTGGGAAGTGTGAAATAACACTGGGGCTATCTGATCCTTCAGCTTCAGAAACCAAGGAGCTTAGGTTTTAATGGCCACTTAGGGACAGAAAAATAGGCCTTGGTTTTGAGCAAGGTAGGGAGTTGGAACTGATTTGCCTGAAAAGTTTTTCAACCCTTGAAGCGTTGTAACTTCAGTGACAAAGCAGACAAGAAAATTCATCCACCAGCAAGAGTTGATGTAAGAGAAACCTGTCTGTTCCAACAGTGCAGTTGGGCATAAAAAAAAAAAAAAAAGGGTTCTCTTCAGAATTAAAATTGTAGACCTGTTCTTACCCAATTTTAACATATGCATTTATATTACCTATGGGATCTATGAATCCCTAAACCAATAAATTAATCAAAAGAAACTTGTTACATCTCTGACTTTATCTTTTCCTCACATAGTAATTTATCTTTATTGTTCTGCTGTCTTCTTTCCTGTTGCTCAAAAATACCAGCCATGCTCCCTACTTTAAGTTGTTTATGCTATCTCTTTTCTTTGTCTCGAATGTTCTTTTCTGTATATGTGTACTGAAAATTTCCTCACCCAGTAAAACCTTTGCTAAAATGTCAGCGTCTCAACGAAGGCTTCTGTCACCACCCAATTTAAAATTGCAACCTGTCCACTCCTTCTCATCTCCTAATCCTCACTCACTTTTTACTGTTTTCCAAAAGACTTATCACCTTCTAAATTAAAAAAACTTACTTATTATCTACTCCCAATGGAACTTACTTAGTATCCCCCCCACTCCACTAGATTGTGAGCTCTAGGAGGGCAGGAATTGTGTCCTGTGTATTTGCTGATGTATCTCAATCAACTGGAAAAGTGTCTTGTACATAGCAGGTTCTTAGTATAAACATTTTAGTCAACTGAATGAAAGAACTGATAATAAGAGAATCCAGTAGAACCCAATGTAAACCTTCTCTGAGGAATGACTCAAGTCTGACCCATAGGATTCACACAAATAAACCCTCTTTGGACAAGCTGAAAAAATACATATATAATTAATCAAATGACTGACCCCACTTAGACCAGGTATAGATACTCTTATGTACTTAATAGAATCACCTGATACAGATATAAAACAAGCATGTTTATTGATTGAAGATATAAAATAAGGTTTTAAAATTTAAGAATAGAGCAAGACAATGAAAAAAGAACTGACATATTTCAAAAATAACTAAATGGTGATATAGAAAATGTATAATAAAAATACCTAAACAGAGGAAAAACAAACACCAAGAGGAGGAAAATATGCCAGAGGTTTAGACAGACACAGCTGATAGAAGTAAAATTCTTAGGGCTGGGCCTGTAATCCCAGCACTTGGGGAGGCTAAGGTGGTTGGACTGCTTGAGGCCAAGAGTTCGAGAAATAAAAGTCTTAGTATTTGAATAAAGATAATTTCAGAAGGGTGGAGCAGAAAAAATTAGGGAGTAGCACTTTTTGTAAAAATAATTATAAGTTTTCTGGTCTTGATGAACTCAGATCATGAAGCACAAAAAAATGCCAACCAGAAAAAATAGAACTAATCTGTCTGTAGACCCACTGACTGACACTGAATAACCCACTGACATAAAGTTTATAAAAACAACAAGACTTGCAAAAAACAGTAATAAATTGAGATAGTATTCTTCTCTCTAAACAGCAATAATAGAAGCCAAAAGATCATGGCATATCTTTAAAGTGTTAAGAGAAAGTAATTATCAACCTGACTTAAAAGCAGAAAAACTATATTTTTAAATGAGTATAAATAAATACATTTTAAAATCAACAAAAGCTGAGAGACAGTGACACTAACAGTTATTTCTGAGTAACCCTCCAAAAGATATAACTAGAGAAAAAGCATATTAAATCTGTAAGTAAAATTTGAGGTACAAAATAGAATAATGAGCTAAGGAATAATTTTTTGAAAAATCCAAAACTCAAAAATACAATATAATTATTTTAAGGTTAATGTTGAAGGTATACAAACAACTGAAACTAAAACTTTGGTACTAAATTCTGGAGAAACTATGATCATCTCAATAGACTCAGGAAAAGCATTCACGAAAATTCAGTACTATTCTTGACAAAAATTCTCAGCAAACTAGGACCATAGGAGAATTCTGTTAATCTGATTACATGTGTTAAATGTTTATATCTCTCTATATTAATATACTGAGTGCATACACACATTTTTTTGGAACAGAGCAGATTATTTACTTACAACAAATAAAATTATACCAGTTCCTATTGACTTAATTTCATATCCAAGGTGAGGCAATGATGATAAATCCTGTATATGTTAAGGTTTATTGTAAGTAGGGAACCAAAAAAATATAAATGTGGGTCTCACTATGTTGCCCAGGCTGAGTTTGAGATCAGCCTGGGCAACATAGTGACACCCCATCTGGAAAAAAAAAATAAGAAGCAAAAACTTAAATTGTTATTATTTACAATTTATGAAACTCTATAAAAACAGCTTTTTCTTTTTTTTCTCTTTTTTTTTTCTTTTTTGAGTCAGGGTCTTGCTCTGTCACAAAGGCTAGTGCAGTGGCACAATCTTGGCTCAATTCAACCTCCGCCCGCCAGGTTCAAGTGATTCTCTTGCCTCAGACTCCCAAGCAGCTGGGATTACAGGTATATATCACCAAGCCTGACTAGTTTTTGTACTTTTTTTTTTCTTTTTAGTAGAGATGGGGTTTCTCCATGTTGGCCAGGCTGGTCTTGAACTCCTGAACTCAAGTGATTCACTCTCCTCAGCCTCCCAAAGTGCTAGAATTACAGGCAGGAGCTACCACTCCTGGCTCCAAAATTTATTAGAGTTTTAAGAGTTTAGCAAAAATACTAGGCAATAAAATGAATTTACAAAACTCAACTAAATTCTTAGCTGTCATATACAACTATAAAATGTAACTTTATAAAGATAAAATGACAATATCAATAGAAATATCAGGCGAACAAAAATATTACTAATAGAAGGTACATTAGACTTTTATGTAGAACTGTAGACTATTCTTTGGGAATACTTTTTATAAGACCTAGATAAATAGAGAGATAAAATAGGAATCTGAAGAGGCAGTAACATAAAAATGTCAATCTTCTGCAAATTATTCTATATGTTCAGTATAATTCCAATCAACATAATGAGAAGAACAGCTATCTCCCCTAGTTCTTTCCTGTTCTAAAAGAAAAGGAAAAAAAATTTTTACTCCTTGGACATGATTCCAGGTTTTTATTTTTACCCTTCTGAATGTAAATAAATTGCTGCAGAGGAAAGAAAAGACCAGTGTCTTCAGCTTGATCACAAAAGGAATGTCTTTTTGGTACCAGATCTCATCCCCTACTTGAAATGGAAACACATACATCTGGGTGGTGAATCTCTTTAGATAATCTCTCACTGTTGAATCCATCAAAAATTAACTTTCAAGGCTTAGTCTTGGTGTACAGGTACTAAGTTTCAGTAAAATTTGCTCAGAAAGACCTAACTGTGAAGAAACATAAAAATGTTTCTTTACGGCCGGGCGCAGTGGCTCACACCTGTAATTCCAGCACTTTAGGAGGCCGAGGCGGGTGGATCATGAAGTCAGGAGTTCAAGACCAGTCTGGCCAAGATGTTGAAACCCCATCTCTACTAAAAATACAAAAATTAGCTGGGCGTGGTGGCACGCCCTGTAATCTCAGCTACTCAGGAGGCTGAGGCAAGAGAATCGCTTGAACCTGGGAGGTGGAGGTTGCAGTGAGCCAAGATCATGCCATTGCACTCCAGCCTGGGTGAGAGAGTGAGACTCCGTCTCAAAAAAAAAAAAGTTTCTTTACAGCCTGCACATACATCTATCAAAAACTTAGGAAAAGCATTATACTCAGTAGTGAAATTTATAAGCATTTTGCGTAATGTCATGAAAAAGAAAAGGATTTCTGCAGTCATTACTTCTACATCTAGCCAGTACAGTAAGAAAATAAAAATAAAGAAACCATGTTAAAATGAGAAAGCCTGTAACCTCAGCACTTCAGGAGACTGAGGTAGGAGGATCACTAGAAGGGAAAAATTAAATTGTTGTTATTCACAAGTCATGAGACTCTATAAGACCCTTATTATTTTTTTGGTGGTGGTTGTTGTTTTTTAAGTCAGTGTATCGCTCAGTCACATAGGCTAGAGTGCAATGGCACAATCTTGGCTCACTGCAACCTCCGCCTCCCAGGTTGAAGCAATTCTCATGCCTCAGCCTCCCAAATAGCTGGGATTTCAGGTGTGCACCACCACACCCAGCTAATTTTTGTATTTTTTTTTTTTTAGTAGAGACTGGGTTTTGCCATGTTGGCCAGGCTGGTCTCGAACTCCTGACCTCAAGTGATCCACTCTCCCCAGCCTCCCAAAATGCTAGGATTACAGTCGTGAGCCACCACTTGTGGCCCAAGACTTCTTAGTGTTTTAAGAGTTCAGCAAAAATACTAGGCAATAGTATGAATTTACAAAACTCAGCTAACTTCTTACATGTCATATGCAGTTACAAAATATAACTTCATAAAGACATAATGACAATATCAATAGAAATATGAGGCAGACAAAAATATTACCAGTAAAAGATATGTAAGACTTTCATTTAGAAACGCAGACTATTCTTTGAGAATACATTTTAGAAGACCTAGATGAAATAGGAATCTGATGATACAGTAACATAAAAATAATCTCCTACAAATTATTCTATATGTTCAATATAATTCCAATTAAAATATGAGCAGAAGTTTTATTGGAAATTGTAAACAGTTTCAGAGATTCAAATGGAAAAGGAAACGTACAAAAATAACCAAGACAATTTTAAAGAGCCACACAGTTCATACTCATTCTGATAGATATCAAGAGTTACTACAAAGGTACAAGAGGAAGATGTTTCATTGATCTAAGGATAGGCTGCAGAGCTGATGTGTATATAAGATACAAGTAGCATTACAAATCAGCATGGAAATGATCATTTACTTACATATCCTGCTATAATAATTGGTTACATATACGTTAAACACTGGATTCTTAACCTCACAACATAAATGAAATTTTATCCCATATATAGTAAACTCCCAAATCGCTAAATGTCAAAGCCAAAAGGTTATAACTTTTCATTAAAAAAAGTGAGCAAATATCTTCAGAACCGTGAAATGGAAAAATTACTTAAATAAGACCAAAAAAGCACAAACCATTCCGGGAAATAAATGGACAAGTTCAACTGCATAAAACTTATATAAAACAAAAAGCATTATAAAGAAGTCTATTAAACAAGCCACATTTTAGTAGAAATTATTTACAATGTCCACTACCAAGATCAAATGAGTATTTGGGATTCATATACAAAAACTCTCACAAGTACAAAAATAGGACAAGCCAAAACAGAGAAAGGAAAAAATAGACAAACATATAGAAAAATTCAGCCTCATTATTAACTAGCACAGTCTAAAATTTAAAGAGATGCAATTTAATAAGCACCATGTTCACAAAAATTTTAAATTCTGGTCATAATAATGTTGAGGAGGACGTGAAGTAGCTGGTACTGAGAAGTATACAAAGTGTGTGCATGCAAGAATCAGACTGAATTGAAACCCTGGCTTTTCCACTTTCTAGCTGGGTGGCCTTGGACAATTTCTTGATCTCTCTGTGCCTCCAACTTCTTATCTTTAAAGCAAGGATAACCATACCAGCACTTCTTAAGTGTAAGATTATTGTGAAAACAAAGAAGCTGATGTGTATAAAATAATTAGTGCAATGTCTGGCAGGTAATAATCACCGAAGAATTGGCTTGTGAGATTGTATCTCGATCACCTAAGAAATGGCTTGTGAGAGTGTATCTTGGCACAGCCGTATCAGAGAGAAATTTGTTAGCATATAATCACATGAAAAAACACAAACTCAAAATGCAGCATTCAACATCTAGGGGTAGGCCCTAGAAACCTTGTCACCTCCTCATCTGTATCTGACTTTGACAAGAGAGCCTCTGACTTTTCTGGGTTTTTTGCTTCCTAGTCCTCATTTGTACTCTTCTGGACATTTTAATCTAGCTGCTAACTAATCAATATCAAACAATCACCTTAAAGTTGACTGATCAAAGCTCATAGAGAGATTAAAAATTAAGCACAATAATCAATCTCATCAGTTTGATGAAAGGAGGAGTGCATATCCTGCTATCTATGGCAATTATCTGAAAAATACACCGGAAGTGGCCAGCACGCCTGGGTTTCAGTCTTGGCTGCACTTTCTAACTGGTGGAGCCTTTGAGAAGTCCTGTTACTTCTCTGAGCTTCGGCAGCTTCTTCTATTAAATTACACGACTTCTAGTAATTTCCAGTTTGAACATTAAATTCCTGGAGCCAAGACAATGTCCTTCTAATATTACTAATGCTTTTCTGTTGAGTTAAGGAAAAGTTGGCATCATCCTCAATATTAAGCCCTCAAGTAACCTTTCCACAGGTTCCACAAAATGGTCCTTAGGTACAGAAATATCTCCAAGACTCTAAAAACCTCAAGCCTTTTCCTGTGCCCCCCATTTTCCAATGTAGAAAACAGCCTTCAATGCATCAAGGAATCGTAATCTGCTGTGGAAACTGGCAAACCCCATTGTTCAGTAGATACTAAAGAACAAGATGCATTGTATGACAAAGAAAAGAAAATTCAAAAGACTGCTATTTGGAAAAACAATTCCATAAAAAGCTATCTGAAGACAGAATTCTTTCTTTCTTTCATAACTGTTTAACAGAAAAAATAATCATGAAGAAACTCATAGCAGGTTTTCAAATTCTTATTAGATTTGAGTACCATGGTAAAAGTGGCAGTCTCAGAGAACACAGAGACATAAAACTGTACAGTCTATGGACAAGCTTTGTTTGGTATCATCTCACCCAGGTAAAAACTCTTCCCTCTGTGAAAAATTTCCAGTTTAACAGCATAAGGAGGAAAGCTAGAGGGAGCTATAAATAAATGGTATTGTCCAGTTAGATGATTCTTAAGATGTATTGCTTCACTGTTTAAGTTAGAATTTCTATTTTTTAAAAGTCCATTCTAATATAATTGTATCTATTGAAAATAGCAGTGGTTTTACCTTTAATCTGGTAAATGACTGGAACATTCGCTTGTTGTCGTACTGGATGCTTGATTTCTGGAGGTGTCTAAAGCAGAGAAAAACACTACCTAGGGGAAAAAAATGGTGATTATGTGTATGTATTACATTGATTATATTTGCTATTCATTTAGCCCATTTCTTTTTTTGTGTTGTTTAACTCCTACCTCTGAAAGCAGCTTTGCCAGGAAAGAAAAAATGTGACTCATATCTCTGTGAAAATTGGTGATCACCACCTACAGAGGCTTAGATACTCTGACTTAAGCCTTCCCAGTCAAAACACCCAGACTCACAACTTGGCTATGCAAGCATTATGCTATAATAGTGTGCTGGCATTCATTGGATAACGAAGTACTTAGTGAAATAGAGAACTGTACATCACAAGAGAACTTGGTCAATGTTCCAAGATTTATTTCTTCTCTCTATCTATCTGCAGAGTCTAGTATGGCGATGCTCAAGAAGTCACTATTCATCACAGGACACTGGTCTTCCAGATGGGATGGATGTCCTCTATCTAATTTTATTAACTAGCAAGGAGGGAATAGGAAGTTCATATTCTATCACTTGACATGTGACAACTACAGCCCCTGGGAGTCTAATGTGCAAGGATGTGATCTGACTTTTTCCTTGGCTTTCACGTTCAGAATAAGAAACACTCCTTCACATACTGGTACCTATACTCACTATAGTTCATCTGGTGCAAAGTCATCAATTACCAACATTTACATGGATTACCAAGTCAGGTAAAATGAAGGTAATCAAGAAATATGATACCCTGTTATTACAACTGTTTTTCTAACATAATATGTCCTGCAAAAATTACTTTTAAGGCAGTCTAACTGTGCTCATGCATTCTTTCCCTTAATGAAGAACAGATTTAATTTACTGTGTGTGTGTGTGTGTGTGTGTGTGTGTGTGTAAAGATTCTACTTTGTGTGAGGCACTGTGCTAGTAAACATGATAGATATGTTCCCTGCCTTCATGGATTATGCAGGCTAGCAGTCATAAAGAGGAGGATTTAGGAGTAGGGAAAGAACCTACTCACTTCTGAACCCAGAGGGACATATGAAATGTCTCCCTAAGCATATAAACGTTTTGGCCTGCACTTGTTTCTAAAGATGTAATTTTGTAAAAGTAATATGGTCCTAAATTTTTCTTTCTTGTTAAAGGAGAAATGATGCGTTTGTTTTCAGTAGGGAAAATCTCTCTATAATCCTAAACCAAGGTATCAAAAGAAATGACAGGCAATTTTATTTTTAAGGAAAATAAGTCATTCTACCAAAAGGACACATGCACCCATATGCTCATCACAACATTATTCACAACAGCAGATATGGAATCAATCCAGGTTTCCATCAACTCTGGATTCAGTAATGAAAATGTGGATACGTTTATACCATGGAATACTATGCATTCACCAAAAAGAAGATAATCATATTCTTTGCAGCAACATGGATGCAGCTGGAGGCCATTATTCCAAGCAAACTCACACAGAAACAGAAAACCAAATTCCACATGTACCCTCTGAAGTGGGTACAGATGTCCATGTACACATGGACATAAAGATGACAACAACAGATAGTGGGGAATGAAAGAGAAGGGAGTGAGGAATGAGGCAGGACTGGAAAATTACCTATTGGATACTACACTCATTACCTGGGTGACAGATGCATTCATACTCCAAACCTCAGCATCACACAATGTATCTTTGTAACAAACCTGCACATGTATTCCCTGACCCTATAGTAAAAGTTGAAAAAAAAAAATAAACAACAATGTGTATTTAATTAATTAAGAGATAATATATTTGGCATGTCAAGCAGTGCTAGTAAGTAGAGGATTTTTCCAAAGAAAATAATTTTTTTTCCTTTTTCTTTGTATTATGAACATCTCTGCACTGTATGCAAGTGAAAAGGCAACAAACAAGAAGAAAACTGGTAGAATACATTACTATGGGAAAGACAACTATGTTTTTTAGCCCAAAGCTATTTTGGCTTTAGAGAATGCAGAGAATACCAATGACATCTTAATGTGCCCAAACTGAATTAGATAATTTGAGTTGGTAGACTTTTCTTTCTCCTAAAATTCCACTCTGTAGTCTCTTATAGATACACAAAGAATTCCTCTTTATTAATTATTTATCTATAATTATGTGTTCCCCTTCTGGCAAATTCAATTTTTCTGTAGACCAAAATATGGTCACAATATAGTTTTTTCTAATATGTATTATTTTTAAACATTATGAATAAATATATTTTATGCTTTTGACTAGCCATTTCAATACGGGAAAGTAATTTGTAATTTTAGAATTCACTCATTTTTTTCCTCTGGAAATCATTTATTTGAAAGGAATTTTGAAAAGCTTGTCTTTCTTACCTGACAGGATACAGATCACAATGAAATGGTACTTGTCATTCACATAATGCAGCTCAAGAAAGTGAAAACTGAAAAAATCATAACACTGGTTCTCACTATCACAGGGAAGAAGAAATTGACATAATACCTCTACAGAAGTATTTATTGCCAAATACTTTTGTTTGCTTTACCGCTGATTTAAGAATTACTCAAGAAAAAATAGCTTTAAAAGTTGTTTATTTGCTTTCTGAATTTACATGTAACTAATAGCATAGCCTATTTTAACACTCAGATATCCTTTAAAAAATCATAATCCTATTAATTTTTTTTTTTGAGGTAAAGTCTCGCTCTTGTTGCCCAGGCTAGAGTGCAGTGGCACAATCTCGGCTCAAGGCAACCTCTGCCTCCCGAATTCAAGCAATTCTCCTGCCTCAGCCTCCCAAGTAGCTGGGATTACAGGTGCCTGCCACCCTACCCGGCTAATTTTTGTATTTTTAGTAGAGGCAGGGTTTCACCACGTTAGCCACACTGGTCTCGAACTCCTGACCCCAGGTGATCCTCCTGCTGTGGCCTCTCCATGTGGATCCTATGAATTTTAACAGCTATGTTTATATTTTAAAACGCTTAAAAGATTATTGTTTATAACTTCGGTCATTATTTTAATAAATTCCAAAATATATATAGTCTGTTTTACAAAATGAAATCCACATCCTAGGAGAGGATCCAGAGAAATAATCATGCACAATATATTTAGTGCTTAAATATATGTACTATTGTACTATTAAAAGCATTTTACATACTTTATCTCAGGTAATCCTTATAAAAACCCCAAGAGGTACATAATGTTATCATCCCCTTTACAGATGAGGAAACTGATGCTTGGAAAAGTGGTTACGTTGGCCAAAGTCATACAGTTAGTATATGGCAGTGCTGGACTACAGATACCTAACTCTAAGTTTCCTGCTCTAAATCCCTTCCTAGACTGCTCTGGAGATCTGTTCATAGAAAACTGTCTACCTCTGGATATTTTCTACAAATCTCTCTCTGGACTTTGTGTAGAATAGAAGACCCCACTTGCTGTTGCATTATGAGAAGATGAGTGGAACTAAATGATAGATAAGAAATATATATGACTGTCTAGCAAAAATACACTTTTACCTTGAAATTCCTTCATCTCTCCTTTCCTCATTAACTTGCCTAAATTCTCCCATGCCTTCTCAAATAAAACACTCCAAAACAGCTATGTTATAGGTTGAATCAAAATAAATATGCTAAAGTTCTAACCCCCAGTACCTTTAAATACAAGTAAACTTAATCTCATTTGGAAATGGGATCTTTGCAGATAAAATCAAGTAAAGTTAAGGTTCTTAAGGTGGGCCCTAATCCAGTATGACTAGTGTCCTTATAAGAAGAGGGAAATGTGGGCAAAGACACATGCAGTAAAATGCAATGTGAAGATACACACGCAGAGAAGACAGCTATGTAAATACTGGGCAAAAATTAAATTCATGCTGCTACAAACCAAGGATTATGTGAGGCCATGAGAAGCTGGAAGGGATGAGAAAGAATGTACCCCTAGAGAGTCTGGAGAATCCATGGCTCTCCCAACACCTTGGTTGAGGACTTCTATCCTCCAGAACTGTGAGAGAATGTATTCTTGTTTTCAGTCATCTAGTGTGTGGGAAGGGGAATAGATTCTTGGTGTAAATCATCTAGTGTGTGGTAATTTGCTACAGCAGCTCTAGGAAACCAATATAAACTGTAAGGAAGAAAATGGTGTGAATGGTGTGTTTTGTGACATCCCTTTTCCGGTTAGAGCCAAGCCTTACATTTACTGGTTAATTCAGAGCAGCATTTGATCGAGATTAACTTTATCTCTGGCTCTCAGGACTGAAGAATACGATTCTATTATGTACGTATTATATATAGTCCAAATCCACTTGAAAACACCATTATTTACATTGAAGAGATTTTGCATATCACCTTAGGTCTACCTATTAAACACATATTGACAAATTATCTCAAAGAAGAGAAATAGATAAATTGCATGAATGTTTGCAATGTAGTAGTATCATCATCTCCTACTCCCTACCTCCCCAACATTTCCGGCATTTCCAGCCCTGATTCAGCAATGTGAAATTATTCCCTGTCAAAAGATTGGATTATCCTAACCCTAGATAGCTAATTTCATCAGATTATTATCATCTAAATTCAAAGCTCTCCAGAGATTCCTGTCCCATTGAGATCAGTCTATCAGAGGCACATCTAAAGTTAGAGTTACCTGCTCAGGTATCCACACCACTGACCAAGACCACTAATGCAAATTCTTCATTCTCTCCCTACCGCCCTTGGCGAGGAGGAGAAAAGCAGCGTTGGTAATTGAGGAAGTTTGTGGAATAATTTACCTTATTACTTTATAATTTTAGTATTTTGTGGGCATTGTTTCATTTACCTCAAAAGAACAGTATTACCATTTCAATTTTGCAAATGAGGAAACTGAGGCAAGACGGAGCTAAGTGACTTGACCAAAGTATCTAACGCAAGATTGAAGAATTGATATGAGGTGTCCTGAATCCTACTCTAGTATAGTTTCCTGATATAGAGTCTCATGCACATATTAGTTCTGTAACTCCTTGAGAAATACATTTTTTTCCATGGACAAAATTCTGAAATACTTTATTTTAGTGAGAAAATGAGAGGAAAAGGACCCTGGCTTTTTCAAAAAACCTCCTAACTCCACTGCCTCCCTCATTGTCCTTGTAGTATAGTGCAGTGGCAAATAAGACAGATTTATTCAAATCTTATCTCTGTCACTTATCTGCTGAATGGAATGGAGCAGGTTGCTGCACCTCTGGAAGCTGAGGGCTGCTGGGAAAATAGATTGTGCTGATGCACATAAAGTGCTTAGTGCAAGTTGTGGCATATTGTGAGCACTCAGTGAGAGAAAGGCTGCCATTGCCCTTCAATCTGCATCCAGATTTTCAGATTTGCAACTAGCTTCAAAACACAGGTGAGGAAACCCAGGCCCACCCATGCAGGTGACATGCTCTGACAACATTACACTGGAAGGTGATCATGTGGCCTGGAGGAGAATCTCTCAGAACACAATGTCCAGTGTTTGTTTTCTTCCACTGAACTACAAGCCTCTTTGAAACAATCAAATAAACATGAAATATAACAAGAGTTTTCTGTGAACATTAATGCAACATACAGTCATCCTAAGTCACCTTTCCTTTGCCTCTGGAAACATAAGCCTTTTCTCTGTAAGTATTTTCTACTTTAAAACAATTGTATTAATTTTGACCTTTCTAACGTCATTCTATGCTTGAAGAAGCATCAAAAAGAATATCATTTTATGGCTGAGAGTGGTGGCTTATGCCTGTAATGCTAGCACTTTGGGAGGCCGAGGTGGATGGATCACCTGAGGTCAGGAGTTCAAGACCAGCCTGGCCAACATGGTGAAACACCATCTCTACTAAAAAAAAAAAAAACACAAAAATTAGCTAAGCGTAGTGGCAGGTGCCTGTAACCTCAGCTACTTGGGAGGCTGAGGCAGGAGAATCACTTGAACCCAGGAGACGGAGGTTGCAGTGAGCCAAGACCACACTACTGCACTCCAGCCTGGGCAACAAGAGTGAAACTCCATCTCAGAAAGAAAAAGAAAAAGAAAAAAGATTGTTGCTTTATTCAGTTCGAGATTTCTCTTAATGAATATGCATTAGCTTTATAAAAAGTATCTCTTCATAGTAAGAAAGCTCAGATAAGCAAAAAAAAAAATTACTTAAACTAGAAGATCAATATGGATTTCATAAAAAATCCACTAGTTCTTAGTATTAAGTGATAAGCAATGTATTAAGTACAGGAGACCCGGTTTTTCAGTTTCAGAGTTATGTATAGATTTTACCACTTTTGAGACTACCAACATGATCTTTAAGAAGGCTGAGAAATTCTAGAGGTTCTTAGGAAAGGTTCAGGTGTGAGGATGTCTTTCTTTGGGTAGCTCCCAGCCAACAACTGGGATTCCCCTGTTCTCAGCTACTTCCAAGTGGTATGTCCTTAAAAACAGTGGGACAGAAACCTGGCCCAGCTACAGAAGGGTTCTTTCAAACCTGGAACATACCTGACACTTTCCCTGTCCTCTGTAGCTATGTAAACAATATCAGCCCCCACCCTTGAAGAGCTGACAATTTAGTCTCCAAGAATGTTCTGCATACAACTAAACACATTCAGCTAGTAAAACACTCTGGCAGTGAATCTCTTCCATGACTTGTATGTTGTCCAACAATTTGACATAAACACAAACTTTTCCAAGAATACTTAATAAACACAATGCATGCATGGTATCTTAAAATAAGCAGTAGCATGCTTTAACTGAGGAGCCTTCCTTAATTTGTTCTATCGTGATAATTGAGAAAAAGGAGATAATATGATCTGGAGGATTTGAGGGGGTAGTGCTGCCAAAAATACACAGATTTTTCAAATATGTTTAGAGTTAGTAGAGAGGGAAGGAGGTAATCAAAGTTAAATAATCAGAGCCACGATCCTTTTAAGTGATTACGCTTTCATTTGAAATAGGCACTTATTGAGTGTCTGCGGTGTCCAAGGCACTAAGTTAGGTACAACAGTAGATAAATTATGTCTTTCTTCTCAGAGGGCTTGTAATCTGAAAGAGCACACGAGAGTACATAGCTCAGGTGCAGGTGGGAGGATTGCTCAAGCCCAGGAGTTGAGTTTACAGAGACTTACGAGTGTGCCACTGCACTCCAGCCCAGGCGACAGAGCATAGAACCTGTCTCCACCAAAAAAAAAAAAAAAAAAAAAAAGTACATAAAACTTCAAATAGAAATAATGTTGATGAAGACAGAGGTGATCTTCAAACTTAAATAAGATGCCAAAGTTTAACTTTTGGATAACAAAGGAAAGAACAATAGAGGTAGAACGATACAGCAACAACAACAAAGCACTGACGTATAGAAACTTAAGAAAACAACATTGATTTAGGTAAATAATGTACATAAAGGGAATTAGAAGAAAATGGATTAAAAGGAAGCAGGTTCTAATCAGGAAGGACATTCACACCAGTTTGATTTTATTTGGAAGACAATGATGGAATGTTTAAGTCATCTAAGCAATGGAGTAACATAATCAGAGCTTTGAACAGCGTAATTTCTAAAGAATGCATAAGGTGAATAAAATGTTCAAGAGACTAACAGAAATGAATCCATCAAAAGGTTGTTGGACTAGCCCAGTAAAGGTGTTATTAAAAAAAAACAGTGTTATGTGTGTTATGGTCCATAGGGACCTGAAAACAAACTGTACCTGTGAAATAGTGGTGGACTGGATGGGGAAAAGGAGGCAGAGAAGCCAAGGATGGCCCTTTCACTTTAAGTCTGGATAACAAGAAGGATGGTGGGAACACAACCAGAAAGTGGTAACTCAAGTTTCTCAGGAAGATGATGGACTTTATATACTGGACGTGATGCTCCCATAGGAAACCTTGGTGATGATGTTGAGAATAGAGTGAGATACACAGAGCTGGAGCTTGATAGATAGATCGTGATTTGGCTGTTACTTATACAATTGTGATAAAAAAAGAACTCAGAAGAAGGGAATAGATTGCCAAAGACATCTTGGAAAAAGAGAAGATGTGGAAGGCAGCTGTCTGTGTATTAGTTTGCTAGGGCTGCCATAATAAATTACCACAAACTGTGTAGCTTCAAACAACAGCAATTTATTCTCCCATAGTTCTGGAGGCTACAAGTCTGAAATCAAGAGGTCAGCAGGGTCATGCTCCCTCCAACAAAAGACTCTAGGGAAGAATCTATCCTTTCCTATTTTTGAATCCATCCTTCCCTAATTATGCTAAATAAAATAAACCAAATATAGAGAGGCAAATACTGTACTACCTCAGTTATATTTGGATTCTAAAAAAAAATTGAACTCATAGAAATAGAGAGCAGAGTGGTAGTTGCCAGGGGCTGGAGTGTGGGGAAAATGGAGAGATGATGGGAAAAGGGTACAACTTTCAGCTCTAAGATGACTAAGTTCTGGCGATCTAGTATACAGCATAATGACTATAGTCAACAATACTATATTATTAATTGAAATTTGCTAAGAGAGATCTTAAATGTCCTTACAACACACATGCACATGAGCGCGCGTGTGCACACACACACACGGTTTCACTGTGGTAATCATTTCATATCATTTATCAAACTGTCATGTTGTATATCTTGAATATACACAATTTTTATTTGACAATTAAAATTTCTTTCAAACAGATCTATCCTTGCCTCATCTGGTTTCTGGTGGTGGCGGGCAATCCTTTGCATCCTTTGACCTGTGGCAGCCTCATTCTGCTTCAGTTT
Source organism: Ateles fusciceps (assembly GCA_036589455.1). Classification (NCBI taxonomy): domain Eukaryota; kingdom Metazoa; phylum Chordata; class Mammalia; order Primates; family Atelidae; genus Ateles; species Ateles fusciceps. The sequence continues at coordinate 3,867,999 of JAZHEH010000479.1, read as the reverse complement.
TCATACAGACTTTTTCAGTGCGTGTTTCTGTGTTCTAATTTTTCTCTTATTATAAGGATTTAAATCACTGTGTTAGGGCCCACTCTAAACCAGTATGACCTCAATTTAGTTTTATTACATTTGCAATGATACTACTTCCTAATAGTCACATTCACAGGTACCAGGGGTTAAGACATCAACTTATTTTGGCAGCACTCAGCTCTACCCACTACAACCGAGAATGCCAATATTAAATGTGGAAAGAGAAAAAGAAAACAGAAGGGATATGGCTAGTAGGTAAAGAAGACAGTCATCATAATTATTTGGTGAAGACATGATTTAATTTTATATTTTGCATTAATTAAATTTTACAGTTATACATTTGTAAGTTAATTCAATAAAAATAAAGTTACCACATTTCAACTTGCCTTACAATGGTTCAGGACGTTCTGGTGTAATTTTTTACCTGTTGTCTTACCTAACCTGATATTGCAAATGTAAAACTACCCTCAGGTGCTGAAAGTAAAACCATGCTACGTAGGTTGCAAAGGAGTTATTTTGGAATTCCATTTTAGAATTTACAATACCATGGACTTGGCCAAATATGGCGTCTCATGTCTGTAATCCTAACACTTTGGGAGGATTAGGTGGGAAGATCACTTGAACCCAGGAGTTCAAGAGTAGCCCGAGCAACAAGGTGAAATCTCTCTCTTATTTTCTATTGAAAAATATCATGAACTTTATATAATTTAAAACATCCTACAATTTACATATAATGAATAGTGATTGCCAGTTACATTATAGCAAAATAATGCCTTATCACCAGTCTCTCATGGGAATGGCTGATTTTAACATTGCTTATATTATTTTGATTTTTGCTAATTGTACAACTCCTCACTAAACAAAGTAGAAAATATCGTATAAAAACTTACTAAGAAAAAAGTCTGTATATAATTTTGTCACATCTCATTTTCCATAATTAAAGCATATAAAGGAATAAAGGAAATTCCTCAACCATCCTTGCTTTCTAAGTTCTGCAATCCTCATAGCATTGGCTTATGTAGTACATCTTTCCCCTTACAATTACATAAAAAACCTAGAGCATATATCATTATTTCTATTTTAGAGGTAAACTTCAGAGAAGCTTCACATCATTGAGGAAAAGCCAGAAAACGAAAACAAGCTGAGACCCAAGTGCTAGGACCAGGGTGATACTACCACACTACAAAGCAGTCCGTTCTTTATAGCCTTCAAAGTTTCTTTCACATTGATTAGCAAATTGATCAGCAAAATTTCACAGCAAAAAGCTCGATTAATGATCAACTAATGATTAATATCACCTAATTAAGGACAGCTTGATCAATTTAAAGGTCTTGATAATGAAGTTACAAAGTATTTGAACACAACTCATGTATGTGAAACTCTGTACCCCAAATAGGAGATACATATTCATTTTATGCACATATGGAACTTTTTAAAGTATATACTTGTCCCCCAAACAAAATTTCAAGAAATAAGAAGGTACGTCATTAAATAATGTTGTCTAAGAAAATGTAATAAAATTGAAAAAAAAAATCCAAACACAAATTTTAGAGCACTTCTTTGAAAAACTTTTATATCAAAGAAATTCTAATGAAAATTAGAATTTTGGAATTAAATGACAATAACACTGAAGATCAGTATTTCAGATATGAACTTAAAGTAGTAAAGGAATGTGTCACCTTAAATATTAGAATACAAGATGACTGAAGAACAAACTGTTAAGTCAGAAAACAACAGATTAAAACCAAAAAAAGGAGAACGTAGAACATAATAAAGGTCTACAATTGTTCTATTTCCCCATTTACCCATCTCCTCTTTAGGGATACTGGAATCTCAGGAATAAGAACTGAGTCCAACAACAAGGAGCCTGGGATTTCTTCACAGGAGCAGAGAATTTCTAGAAATATCTATTTCAGTGATCTCCCACATTTTCAAAAGAGGTACCAGGTGCATCTCAATGGGACTGGTATCACAGTGGGTGTAGCCCAAGAAGGGCAAGCCAAGGCAGGGTAGGGCGCTGCCTTACCTGGGAAGTGCAATCCCTAGAGGACCACTCTCCCTACCCAACAGAGGCTACTAGGGGCTTTACCAGCTACTCCAGCACTCTGGTTCAGATGTGCTTCTCCCAGTTTTTACCCCCCCCACAGACCAGGAGATTCCCAGGCCGAAAGCTCCATGAATTTCCAGCATGGCTATTTCAGCTGGCACTGTGGATTTCCACACAAAAATTCACACAAATCAGGGCGGCCATTTCAAATGGCACCTGGAATGCCTGGGAGACAGAGCTGCCCATTCAACTGAAAAAGAGGGGGCTGAAAGCAAGGAGCCAGGTGATCTGGCTCTGTGGGTCCTACCCTCGCAAAGACCAGCAATCTGAAATGTTCTGGCCTAAGAGTTTCACAGAAAGCGCAGTAATTTGAGTTTGACATGGGATGGTCGAGCTTTGTCGGGGGGAAGGGCATCTGCCATTACCAAGGCAGTCTACCACTACCGAGGCAGTCCACCATTACTGAAGCAGTCCACATTACCCTAATGGTGAGGATGTCAACAAACCACAGAGAAGTTTACACAGCAGCTGAGCAGAGCCCCCAGCAGCTCAGCAATGCCTCTGCTGGCAGACTGTGAATAGACTCCCCTCCTTGCTGGTCAGGGTATCTCCGAAAAAAGGCAGCAACACATCAGAGACTTACAAATAAAGTCTCACCTTCCCAGGACAAAGCTCTAGGAAAAGAGATGGTTATGAGTTCCACTGCAGCAGACTTAAACATACCTGCCCAGCATCTGTGAACAGAACAATGGAGCTCCCAGCACAGCACTTGAGGTCCTATAAAGGACAGTCTGTCTCCTCAAGTGGCTCCCTAATCCCCATATATCCAAAGAGACACCTCATAAAGGAAAGCTGTGACTGACATCTGGCAGGTACCCTACTGGGAAGAAGATAACAGAAGAAGAAATCAGCAGCAACCCTTACTGTTCTGCAGCTGCTGCAGGTGATCCCCAGGCAAGCAGGGTCTGGAGTGGACCCCCAGCAGTCCTACAGCAGAGGGGCCTGACTGTTAGAAGGAAAACTAAAAAACAGAAAGAAAAACTTCACCATCAACAAAAGGACGTCCACTCAGAGAACCCATCCGAAAGTCACCAACTACAAAGATTACAGGTAGACAAATCCACAAAGATAGGAAGAAACCAGCACACGAAGGATGAAAACACCAAAACCAGAATGCCTCTCCTCCTCCAAGAGATCACAACTCCTCACCAGCAAGCGAACAAATCTGGATGGAGACTGAGTCTGATGAACTGACAGAAACAGGCTTCAAAAGGTAGGTAATAACAAACTTCTCTGAGCTAAAAGAACACGTTCTAACCCAATGCAAAGAAACTAAGAACCTTGAAAAAAAGGTCAGACGAAATGCTAATGAGAATAAACAGCTTACAGAAGAATATAAATGACTTGATGGAGCTGAAAAACACAATACGAGAACTTCCCAAAGCATACACAAGTTTCAACAGCCGAATTGACCAAGCAGAAGAAAGGATATTGGAGACTGAAGATCAATACAATGAAATAAAATGAGAAGGCAAAATTAGAGCAAAAAGAGAGAAAAGAAATGAAAAAAGCCTCCAAGAAATATGGGATTATTTGAAAAGGCCAGTCTACATTTGATAGGTGTACCTGAATGTGACAGAGAGAATGAATCCAAGCTGGAAAACACTCTTTAGGATATTATCCAGGAGAACCTCCTCCACCTAAAAAGGCAGGCTACCATTCAAGTCCAGGAAGTACAGAGACCACCACAAAGATATTCCTCAAGAAGAGCAACTCTAAGGCACATAATCGTCAAATTCACCAGGGTTGAAATGAAGGAAAAATGCTAAGGGTAGCCAGAGAGAAAGGTCAGGTTACACATAAAGGGAAGCTCATCAGACTCACAGCAGATCTCTCAGGAGAAACCCTATAAGCCAGAAGAGAGTGGGGGCCAATATTCAACATCCTTATGTAAAAGAACTTTCAACCTAGAACTTCATATCCAGCCAAACTAAGCTTCATAAGCAAAGGAGAAATAAAATCTTTTATGAACAATCAATTGCAGAGATATTTCATCACCACCAGGCCTGCCTTACAAGAGCTCCTGCCTTACAAGAGGCCTGCCTTACAAGAGCAATAAACATGGAAAAGAACAAGCAGTACCAGCCACTCCAAAAGATATCAAATGGTAAAGAGCATCAAAGCAATAAAGAAACTGCGTCAACTAATGGGCAAAACAAACAGCTAGCATCAAAATGGCAGGATCAAATTCACACATAACAATATAAATTGTAAATGGGCTAAATGCCCCCAAAAAAGACACAGACTGGCAAACTGGATAAAAATTCAAGACCCATTGGTGTGCTGTAGTCACAAAACCCATCTCATGTGCAAGGAAACACATAGGCTCAAAATAAAGGGATGGAGGAAGATTTACCAAGCAAATGGAAAGCAAAAAAAAGCAGGAGTTGCAATGCTAGTCTATGATAAAATGGACTTTAAACCAACAAAGATCAAAAGAGACAAAGAAGAGCATTACATAATGGTAAAAGGATCAATGCAACAAGAAGAGCTAATAATCCTAGATATGCACCCAATACAGGAACACCCAGATACATAAAGCAAGTTCTTAGTGACCTACAAAGAGACTTAGACTCCCACACAATAATAGTGGGAGACTTTAACATTCCACTGTCAGTATTAGATCAATGAGACAGAAAATTAACAAGAATATCCAGGACCTGAACTCAGATCTGGACCAAGCAAACCTAATACATATCTGCAAAACTCCCCCACCCCAAATCCCCAGAATATACATTCTTCTCAGCACCACATCACACTTACTCTAAAATTGACCACATAATTGGAAGTAAGTCACTCCTCAACAAATGCAAAAGAATGGAAATCATAACAAAACAGTCTCTCAGACCACAGTGCAATCAAATTAGAACTCAGGATTAAGAAACTCACTCAGAACCACACAACTTCATGAAAGCCAAACAACTGGCTCCTGAATGTCGACTAGATAAACAATGAAATAAAGGCAGATATAAAGATGTTCTTTGAAACCAAGGAGAATGAAGATGCAATGTACCAGAATCTCTGGAACACATTTATAGCGATGTCTAGAGGGAAATTTACAGCAATAAATGCCCACATGAGAAGTGAGGAAAGATCTAAAATCAACACCCTATAGTCAAAATTGAAAGAGCTAGAGTAACAAGATCAAAAACACTCAAAAGCTAGCAGAAGACAAGAAATAACTAAGATCAGAGCAGAACTGAAGGAGATAAGGACACAAAAAAACCCTTCAAAAAAAAAATCAATAAATCCAGGAGCTGGTTTTTTTAAAAGATCAACAAAATAGACCACTAGCTAGATTAATAAAAAAAGAAAAGAGAGAAGAATCAAATAGATGCAATAAAAAATGATGCAGTGGGTATCACCACCGATTCCACAGAAATACAAACTAACGTCAGAGATTACTACAAACAACTCTATGCACATAAACCAGTAAATCTGGAAGAAATGGATAAATCCTGGACACATGCACCCTCCCAACACTAAACCAAGAAGAGTTGAAACCCTGAATAGATCAATAACAAGAACTGAAGTTGAGGCAGCAGTTAATAGCCTACCAACCAAAAACAGTCCAGGTAGAGACAGATTGACAGCCAAATGCTACCAGATGTACAAAGAGGAGCTGGAACCACTCCTTCTGAAACTATTCCAAACAATCCAAAAAAGAGAGAATCCTTCCCAAATCATTTTATGAGACCAACATCATCCTGATACCAAAATGCAACAGAGACTGAAAAAAAAAGAAAACTTCAGGCCAATATCCGTGATGAACATAGATGCAAAAATCTTCAGTACAATACTGGCAAACCAAATGCAACAGCACATCAAAAAGTGTATTGATCACAATCAAGTAGCCTTCATCAGGGGGATGCAAGCCTGGTACAAAATACACAAGTATATACATATAATCCACCACATAAACAGAACCAAAGACAAAAAACCACATGATTATCTCAATAGATGCAGAGAAGTTCTTCCACAAATTTCAACAGCCCTTTATGCTAAAAACTCTCAATAAACTTGGTATCAATGGAACGTAACTCAAAATAATAAAAGCTATTTACGACAAACCCACAATCAATATCATACTAAATGGGCAAAAACTGGAAGCACTCCCTTTGAAATCTGACACTAGACAAGGATGTCCTCTCTCACCACTCCTATTCAACATAGTATTGGAAGTTCTAGCCAGAAGAATAGGGCAAAAAAATGAAATAAAGGGTATTCAACTAGGAAAAGGAGGAAGTCAAATTGTCTCTATTTGCAGACGACATGATTGTATATTTGGAAGACCCCATCATCTCAGCCCAAAATCTTCTGAAACTGATAAGCAACTTCAGCACAGTCTCAGGATACAAAATCAATGTGCAAAAATCACAAGCATTCCTATACACCAATAACAGACTTAAAGAGAGCCAAATCAAGAATGAACTGCCATTCACAATTGCTACAAACAGAATAAAATACCTAGGAATACAACAAAAGATGTAAAGGACCTCTTCAAGGACAACTACAAACCACTGCTCAAGGAAATAAAAGAGGACACAAACAGATGGAGAAACATTCTATGCTCATGGTTAGAAAGAATCAATATCATGAAAATGGCCATACTGCCCCAAGTAATTTATACATTCAACACTATCCCCATGAAGCTACCAATGACCTTCTTCACAGAACTGGAAAAAACCACTTTAAACTTCATATGGAACCAAAAGAGAGCCCACATAGCCAAGAAAATCCTAAGTAAAAAGAACAAAGCTGGAGGCATCATGCCACCTGACTTCTAACTATACTACAAGGCTACAGTAATCAAAACAGCATGGTACTGGTACCAAACCAGAAATATAGACCAATGGAACAGAACAGAGTCTTCAGAGGCAACACAACACATCTACAACCATCTGATCTTTGACAAACCTGACAGAAGCAACAGGGAAAAGATTCCGTTTAATAAATGGTGTTGGGAAAACTGGCTAGCCATGTGCAGAAAAACAGAAACTGTACCCTTTCCTGATACATTACATTAAAATTAACTCCAAACGGATTAAAGACTTAAACGTAAGACCTAACAACATAAAAACCCTAGAAGAAAACCTAGGCAAAACCATTCAGGACATAGGCATAGGCAGGGACTTCATGACTAAAACACCAAAAGCATTGGCAACAAAAGCCAAAATAGACAAATGGGATCTAATTAAACTGCAGAGCTTCCGTACAGCAAAAGAAACAATCATTAGAGTGAACCGGCAACAAAAAGAAAGGGAAAAAACTTTTGCAATCTACCTGACAAGGGTTAATATCCAAAATCTACAAAGAACTAAAACAGATATATAAGAAAAAACCAACAAACCCATTCAAAAGTGGGCAAAGGATATGAGCATTTTTCAAAAGACATATATGAGGCCAACAAACACGTGAAAAAAAGCTCATCATCACTGGTCATTAGAGAAATGCAAATCAAAACCACGTTGAGATACCATCTCACGCCAGTTAGAATGGCGATCATTAAAAAATATGGAGATGACAGATGCTGGAGAGGATGTGGAGAATTAGGAACACTTTTACACTGTTGGTGGGAGTGTAAATTAGTTCGACCTTGTGGAAGACAGTGTGACAATTTTTCAAGGATCTAGAAACAAAAATTCCATTTGACCCAGCAATCTCATTACTGGGTATATACCCAAAGGATTATAAATATTTCTATTATAAAGACACATGCACACATATGTTCATTGCAGCACTGTTTACAATAGCAGAGACCTGGAACCAACCCAAATACCCACCAATGATAGACTGGACAAGGAAAATGTGGCACATACACACCATTAAATACTATGCAGCCATAAAAAACAGTAAGTTCGTGTCCTTTGTAGGGACATGGATGAATCTGGAAACCATCAATTTCAGCAAGCTGACACAAGAACAGAGAATCAAACACCACATGTCCTCACTCATAGTCAGATGTTGAACAATGAGAACACATGGACACAGGGAGGGGAGCATCATACACTGGGGTCTGTTGGAGGTGGCTATGGGAGGGACAGTGAGGGGGTGGAGAGGGATAATGTGGGGGAGAAATACCAGATATAGGTGATGGGAGGATGGAGGCAGCAAACCACCCTGCCATGTATGTACCTATGCAACAATCCTGCATGATCTGCACATGTACCCCAGAACCTAAAGTACAATTTTTAAAAAATTTTAATATATATATATTAAATTTATATATATGAAATTTAATATCTATACATTAAATTCATATATGATATATTTAAAATATATATGTGAAATATAAAAATTTAATGTATATATATTAATTTTAAAAAATTATATATAAATATATATGAAATATATATCTTTCAATATATAATATATATATTCAATATATAATATTTTATATATATTGAATATACATATGTTTCAACATCATTTGGAAGAGGAAGCCTAAGACACTGAAACCAAACACCATAATTAAATGATTTCTTATCAGGATGGTGTCTGATACCGGCTTTCCTTTAAAAGCCAGCTGTAACTGTACTTTCAAAATGTAAAGCTATAGAGACACGAAAATGTAAAATTAAAATAACCTTTCAGACCACATCTAAAATGCAAAATACTATGGGAAAAACAAAATTTATATTTCACTTATTACACTTTCTAGGACTCGTAAGGCATTATCAGAATTCTCAATGACTCTATATTTTTTTGTCCTAGGTAACTGTCAAAAGACACAGCTTCAAGACTTCAAGACTTTGTATCTGCAAAACACATTATTCCCTGTGGCAGGTGTACTTGCTAATGGTACCACTCTTAATTTCCATGAGGCAATTGGAAATAAAAGTAAGGAGTAGGACACAACTCCATTGCAAACAAATAGTGTAATACCATGGCACGATTGCTCAACCACAGAAGTTAGCACACTCTGGAAATTAGCAAAACAAAACAGATGAAGCGGACAAAAGCTGTCACAACATCTATTTGCTAAAGGTGATACATTTTAATATGAAAAATAATTTCACTTCTTTACTTAAATCTATTCCTATTTGACATGTTACTCAAATACATTGTCTTGCATATGATGCTTTATTACTTCATGTGCACTTCTAAAATCAACTAGTTTGTGGTATTTTGATTATTATGATCCTGCTCCCCCCACTAGGCTGCCTCCAGAATAAATTAACACATCGGATGTTAATTCTGAGTCTATTCACCCCCAAGATTCTGAACACCAGGAGGGGGAAATATTGTCTAATGCATTACTGTACCATCAGCACTGCACACTGCCCATGACCACTGTAGACACTGAAGTTTGCTGGAAAAGGAAGAAAATGGTGCGGTGGGAGGGGGTGGGAGAGGGAAGGAAGAAAATAGTAACAAGTAATACTTGTTTTACTACTGTTACTATCAGGTGAATAGCCTAGTGGAAGCAAAACTGGTAAATAAAGAAGTGATAATTAATTATTCTAAAATTATACCATTGGAATTGTTTGGGATTTTTGTTAGATTATTTTGGTATAGGGAGAAACAGCTAGACACGTTACAACTATCCCTATCAAAAATTATTTTCAGATGTAAGAGAAGAATTTCCAATGCCATGGGATATGAAAATTCACTTTCATGGGCTTAACCATTTTTTCTCTCTAAAAACTGGCCCCATAAAGGGCTTCACTGTAGATAGAAGGAGCTACAATTTGAATGTGTCCTCCAATGTGCGTATGTTGGAAACTTAATCTCCAATGCACCTAATAAGGAATGATTAGGTCACGAGCGCTCTGCCTTCATGAACAAATTAATGTCGTTATGATGAGAATGAGTTAGTTACCTCAAGAGTGAGTTTGTTATGAAAATGAGTTGGACTTTCTCATGCTATCTTGCACTATCTTGCCCTTCCACCTTCTGCCATGGGATGGCACAGAAAGAAGACTCAGTAAGATGCTGGCATTTTGATGTTGAACTTCTCAGCCTCCAGAACTGTGAGAAATCAATTCTGTATTAATTACCCAGTCTGAGATAGTCTGTTATAGCAACACAAAACAAGCTAAGATACGTGAGAAATGTTATAATGCAGCTTAATTTACTGATGTCTCCAGATAACTGTAATAATAAGCAGAAAGCATGTCCTTTAGGATTTAAAAGACCTCAATTAGAATTGACGGAGATATTAGAGGAGGGACAAAAAAGACAGTGTTTATCTCCGTAAGTGTGTAACAGCCGCTCTATTTTCTTCCAAGTGCCCTTTGTGCTTAGAAATAAATAAACCCATGGGACAGGTTTAAAAAAAAGTATCCCTGTCTTAAAAACTACCAAAGATGACAAATGAGTTCATGTGAATGACATTCCACTCAACAACACCTGATAATGGATACTGGATATTTATGAGTATGCAACTACGTAGAACCATATAGCTGGCTCTATCCGAAATGCCTAGTGCTAAATCACAAAACTTAGCCTATTAAACATGAACTGTGAAGATGACTGGCAGCTTCCTGATCAAAATGAGCTTTGTGAAGAATTATTTACCAAACCCCAATAGCCATCATACAACACCAGATCACAAGTGGTTTGCATATACTAGTTATTATCTTATGAATTTTTGAACTATTTTGCTTTTGTCCTTGAGGGGGAGTGATATTCATAGCATAAAATACACTATTTCCCTGTCACTTGACTAAGAAAGCATAAAATATGGACTGCTAGAACCACAAAGAAACATTTATCAGGTTAAAAAGATGCCAAATGACAAATACGAGAAAGAAAACCTTGCATTACACACTATCCTTTCCCCAAGTGACAGTGCTCACTTATTGGAAACCAATCATGCGTGAGGCCCTATGCAAAGGTTAAGTGATTTGCTCGGAACAGCATGGCTTATAAATGCCAGAGTCAAGATCCAAAACCAAGAAATGTCTGATGATAAATTGATTTTCTCCACATATACTCAACTCTTATTTCAGCTTATCTTTATAACGACCCTGGAATTAAGCAGAGCAAACATTGTTGTATTCACTCATTTATTCACTATGCATTCATTCATTCAACAAACATCTACTAAATGCTTGCTATGTGCTAGTCATTATACTTTAGTGGATACAGAGACTTGGGGCCGGAGAAATTATGTCTTCTGAATGAGATTCTTCCTTGCATTCTTCCTGTTTGCATTTTTCCAAAATATCTTATACTGATTATCTATATTCAACCCAGAAAGCAAGGCAATTTAATTATTCAGGCATTTGTATTGTCATGGAATGTTTTCATAGGAGACAAAATGTTTAGTAATTTATCAACCTGAGTAATAGCAGTCCTCAGTAATTATGAGCAACAGACTGGGGCTGCATACAAATGGTGCTTCCAATCTTATTATACACAATATGAGACTGATTATAGTTTGTGAATTTATATAGAAGCAAGGTACCTTGGTGACAGCAACACCTGAAACATGGGAAGCTATTTCCTTTGTGTAACTTCCCAGTGTATAGATTATTACCAGATTTCTTCTAAATACTTTTCTCTTTCAGGATGCTGATTAATGTCACAAATCTAAGGAGTATGACAATGAATCCAAAGCATCTACTGAGTGTTTAGCCCACTGCAATGACTAAGGTCAGCGATCTAGGAAGAATGAGAGGAAGAAAACATGAAAGTGGCCAGCAGAACATTAACAATAACAAAAGTTTTTGTTCAGGGCTATTGGAAGGCAGGGATATTGGAGAATGGCGAGTACTGCGTCAGAGAGTAGATACTGAGTAAACTCAAGGAAATATTAGGCATAATTAACTTTAAGGGAAGGAATTTGCTGACGGAGTGTCAGCCTCCCAGCCACAGCTAGGTAGCCTGAGACAGAAGAACTCCCTTTTCTTGCAAAAGGTGAGCTTGGGTTTGCATACTCATCACAACTGCTTAACATTTGAAATATTTGAGAATTGGTATTTTCTACTTTCCGCTTGATGTTTATGTGACAATTTGTGTTTACTGCGATTATTGTCGGGACAACAGGGCCTTTGTATTCTGACACTCCATTTAGTTTCTGGGTTTGTTAGATTGTAAATAAAGCATTTTGTTTAAAGTGTTCAAACTGTACAAACTTCAAGTCAAAAAGAGCCTAAAGGTAAAAAATAAAATAAAAACAAACCATACCAACTTACATTAAAATAGTTACAGTCAATGGGTGTTAGATAATCTCAAAGTATTTGTGATCTTATCTCTCCTTATAAGACATTCCCTAAGAAGCATTTTATTTGAGATTAAAGAAAAATCGATAAGCTTGGGTGAAAGGCAGTGATGACATAATAAAGTGGGATGGTAAATTTGAAGTTAAGTCCAGAATTTAAATTTTACTTTCATTGGAAAAGACTGGGGAGACCACGGGCAAGGCTCTTAACTTTAATGCGTGTGACTCATATAACTAACGTGTCCTCAGTTTCCCTAGGGTGTGAGTACAATTGGTCTGCACGAACACTAAAATTTAACTGGCTTTGTTTCTATTTCTTACATAAACTCCTCAAAATCTCATTCAGTTATTTTAGGAAGTTCATAGATGGTCAAATAAGATCAAGACCATGTCTGTTAGTTAAAGCATACTAGTGTCCTGCTGTCATTCCTGCCTCCTGAAGCTCCTCATATTCATAGCTGACAATCAAACTTTGAAGTCCATTCCAAATATTCTCACTCCTAACATTTCAAAAAGCCTCCTCCTCAAACCACTTCTGTACCCAGAGTATCAAGCTACCAGCATACTATTCCATAGTCAGGTACTCAAGGCATCAGTGCCTCAAGGGAATTTTAATTGGGATTGAAAAGAGTGCTATCTCAGTTTGCTTGAGATGCTATAACAAAATGTCATATGAACTGAGTGGCATATAAACAAGAGAATTATTTTATTTTTTCTTACTGTTCTGGAGGCTAGAAAGTCCAAAATCAATGCAGATTCAGTGTCTGGTGAGGTTCCTCTTTCTGGTTCATAAATGGCACCATTTTTTTACTGTATTATCAAGCGGTGGAAGGGGTAGCTAGCTCTCTAGTGCCTCTTTTATAAAAGCACTCCACCCACTCAAAAGGGTTGCACCTCATTCCATACTTACCTCCCAAAGGCCCACCCTCCTAATGCCACCACCTTGAGGGGTAGGATTTTGACATAGGAATTCGGAGGCATGCAAACATTCAGATCATGGCAAATACCTTTCTACCCAACTGTTATAACCCTGGACATTGCAGTGTGGCTAAGAAAGTATGAAATATGGATTGCTAGAACCATATTTCTATCTCATGGACTCCAGAAGAAATCAACCCTTCAGCTTTTCTCAACACCCCTTTCTCGGAAGGGTTCAGACATGATTTCTGTGGAGCTGAACTGCCCAGAGGTTGTCACAACTCTTTGCTGTCTTCTCTCTAAACTTGAACTGTAAGGAATGCCACACTTCTTTTTCCTTAGTCATAGCACACCCTCTTCAAACCCTACCTTTACCCAAAGTTCTTAAGAAATGTGAGTCAGTCATTTTATGGCCACTTTTCCTTCTCTTAGGTTGCTTCTTAACTTGGGGGCTTCAACACTTCGAGAGAAACAAGGGAAAGTCATTTCCAATTCAGGAGCATGGGTTGACAACAATGTGTCCTGTTCATGTCCCTAGAGTCAGTATGAAGAAGGTTGCCTGTTTCCCTGTAGTAGCTCCAGTCTTACCAAGGCAGTCTCTGCCTTGGCAAGTTTTACTGACATTTCTACCCCAGCAGGGCTTGGTCCCCAAATCTCTACAGGCTCACTTAGAGAGGAACAGGACATGGATCTCAGCTACTTGCAGAGACTCTCACTCTGCAGGCTTCCAAGTCTTAGGAAGCCCCATTATTATTCCTTTTTTCTCTGTTGTCTCCTCCCTTCTCTTTCCATTTCCCCCAGAAACAGCATTATAACCACTTTCTTCCTTTCTCAGATAATCCAGCTTTACCTACTTGAAGGACCAAGACCAGGAGTCCCAGAATCTGTCAGTTTCTTAAATGTCGACATGTCTGTTTGATTCACAAAGCAGTTTACAACATTTAAGCCAACATCAAAAACTAGAAGATTTTACATTTAGAATTCTTTGTCATTTTTCTTAATCAATAAAAAAATCTGATGAATTGAGTTCACATTCCTGCATGTTACCAGTGGGCAGTGACTGAGTGGCACTTTAGATAGGACACACACTTGTCAGTTTCCCACCGTCCTCACCACTCCCCCACTGGTTACACCTAGCTCTCTTCATTCATTTATGGTAACTGGTTGGCTTTTGTAGTCATCAGAGTTTGCAACCCTTTGCCTGGACCTTACCAATAAATACTAGACAGCAAGATTTTCTTTATTTGGTGTCACTGCATTTGGCAACTTCCTGAAATGCAAAAATACTTTTAATATTTTCTATAATCTGAATGCTTGTGTTCCCCCAAGATTCATATGTTAAAATGTAATCACTGAAGTGTAATGGTATTAGAAGAACCTTTAGAGGCTCTGCCTTCCTGAATGAAATTCCCTTAAAAAGAGAACCCAGAGGGCCAGCTCATTCTTTCTACCATGTGAGGACACAGTTAGAAGGCACCACTTATGAGCCAGAAAGTGAGACCCCACCAGACAAATCTGCCAGTGCCTTAAACTTGGACTTCCCAGCCTCCAGAACTGTGAGAAATAATTTTCTGCTGTTCATAAGCTACTCACTTTACAGTATTTCTCACAGCAATATGAACAGACTAAGACAATATTCCTCTGGGGCATGAGCACTCAGAAATCCAGAATATGGGCCCTGATCCAATATGGGCCCTCTGGATAAGGATTCAGGAAATTACCTTTTTTTATGATGAGTCCAAAGTACTGTATTTTGGATACCACATTGCTAAATACGACTCTTTTACCTTTACACCTCTTGGACTCCTCTAATATGTACAACTATGTTGTCTTCTAACATGAATACACTCTCCTCTAACATGCTCTATTCCCTGCAAGTGAAACAATGCATACAAAACACATGCCTGCCTCATTTCCCGTCATCAACCTGTACCGATGCCAGCCTGATCACAGCAGATTCCAGCAGTAACAATATAATGTCCACTACTCAGAGATGTAAGAATAAGATTATGTGTTTAGATTCTGCCTTTGCCATTGTTTAACCTCTCCATTGGCCGTCCTCATTTCAATTGCCTTAGCCCATCTGTTCAGATGTATTAGAGTCTAATAAATTGAGAAACCAGATGGATAATTAAGGCTGAAGAAGAGAATAGGGGTATTAAGCATCCCGTGGACACATCTCTAACTCTGTCTTTGGAATCATTGACTGTGAATCATTCCCTTGAAAACCTCAAGAAAGTAAATTTAAGTCACAAGCCTGAGTTTTGAGGGCAGAACCTAACAGAGCTCAAGAATTCCACCAAACTTTAATCTCTGCTGACTGACATCAACAAAGATACAACCCACCTCTTCAGATGGTGTAGTGATGACAAAACAAGTGGGAGTCGTCAAGAAAATAGCATTTGCCTTGCTTTTATGGAAGAAATTAATCGACCTGACTGTATCTTAGAAAAAGAGAAGTGAATAGGTGAGTCTGCCTCTAACATCCTTTAAACTTCCTCCAAAAAAACAGCACACAAATATAGGGCATTTCAATTTACTCATAATCAAAGAGACTAAATAATTGTAAATTTATTCGTATCAGTTTCTATACCTTCACTTTGGTTTTGTATGAAGAAATGTCCTTTCCCCTTTTCAAGATAATCTCTTCGCCTGTATTCTTGAGCCTTGATTCTGTTTTCTCATCTTGCCATTAGACTTATTCCATTAATATTTCTTTCTTCTGCTGTGTTTTTTTCTCCCCTGCTCTCTCTCCGTCTCCATTTCTGTCTCTCTGAACTTCTCCATGTAATTTTACAGTTAAACTTTTCTTCCACATTATGAAGAAATACACACATATATACATTTTGACTGCTCTGAGACAGACACTTGTGTAACTATCTACATCACTTTATCACTCTTGTTCCCATTATAGCTGGACCACTTGGAAAACCAATTTACTCATGACCTTCATCCAATTCCCCATTTATTAACCCAATACACCACTGAAATTACTCTTTTCAAGGACACCAATCCATTTTTCTCATGTATACTTTGTAGCTAATTAATGTGGACCTAATTTCATTCTTAGTCTACTTAACATATTTATCTAAATAAAAATGTCCTCTTAGATGCTCTATCTTCCCTTTGAGTCCATTGTGCCATGGAATCTGGGTCCTTTTTCTGCCTATTTTTTCTTTTCTTGATCTTCATAATTACATTATTTTGCTTTATTTTTCTTCCTAAATGTTGGTGGTACCCAACATTCTCTCCTGTGCCAACTTTCCACTTTAATAATCTCCCTGGGCAACCTCGTCCAAGTGCAGGGACTTAACTATTACCTCCACCCTGATGATTTTCAAATCATATACGCTGCTACGCAACAGATCTCTTTCCTAATATTGAGAACTAATATCCAATTGCCCATATAGGTCATCCTGGAGATATTTTAGCTCAATATAGGTAGAACTGAAATTACGCCTAACTTCCTCTTAGGATCCCTAAGCTGGGTATTGGCATTACCACCTGGCAACCAGTCACCTAAGCCAGGTTTCATCCCAGATTTCTCTCTCTCCTTTGTACCCCATTGATCATGAAGGTTTTCCAAGTCTACTTCACAAAAAAGGTGTTCCATCAGGTACTCCGATTGCCTAATTGGGCTGTGGGACTCCTTAACAGATACTCGTGGCTTCATTCTTGGCCTGCTCCAATCTATCTTCCAGGCCAATCCATCTTGCCTGAGGTTGTTACATCATGTCACTGCCCTAATTAAACCTTTATCATTTCTTCAAGGTTAAGTCTGTAGCATGGTTGTTTTGGCCCTTTATGATCTGGCTTCTTGGTTACCTCTCCAATATCATTATCTGCCTTTTCTTCCTTGGCAGTTTGGAGCATATAAAGTTTTGAGGACACACGATTTTATCGCATGGCTTCATGCCTTTACCTATCTTTGTCATCTATCCTCACTCCCCTTTTCTACATTAAAAAAACCCTACTCTTCCTTCTCTCTTCTTGGATGCTTTCCTTGACTATCTCATCATTGTCAGCCACTTACTACCACAAGAAGTTTGAGCATTCCCCTCTTTTGCATCTCCATGTATTTTTATGCCCTACTGAAGCACCCATCACACTAAATTTGTCAATTATAGACCCAGTTATCTTTCCCTCTTCTAAAAATAGGATCTCTAAGAGAGAAGCATTATGTTTTGTCTTTGAATCTTCAGCACCTAGCATGGTGCCTGACACCTAGCAGGATGTTAATAGATGAGAAATAAATGGATTTCATTTAAAAACATGCAATAAGAGCTTAACAAAATGTTATAAACTGGGGAAATAAGCATGAATTGGCACTCAGAGGAACTTACGGTCAAGTGATACTTATAAATCAAGTGACTTACACAAAAAAACTTGCAACAGAAATTGTTGGATGTATTGTCACTGGTGTGACTTCATAAAGTAAAATAGAGAAAGTGTGTTATTGTCTGTTATGGTAAATATCCAGAATTGCATAACAGATAACATAGGAAGCAGTTATCTGCTTTTCACAAAGATTACTATTTTGTCAGATTTTCCATAGGATCGCTCGAAGTTATCATAGTCTATACAAAATAAAGCAATTCATAGCAAGTTTCTTATATATCGATTGTATAAGGTTAGGTACACCATACTTCATCTTCCCATAGCCTAGCTCTTTTATCACCCATAAGACATTCAAGAGTGATGGTCAAATAACTTAACAGGCTCCAAAAGTAAAAATCAAGTCAGGTCAAAATCAAAGGGCATAATGCAGTAACAAAATTACTTTCCAAGATTTAAGAACCGACATGCTGAAAACGTGAAGCCAGTATCCATATAATGTTGAAGCTATTCCTTTACAAATGTTCCAGAGGTGTGTACTATCTGAATTACATAAAACTCCAAGCATATTTCATTCATTCATTAAACAAATATATTTAGAAATGATCATGTTAGTCTAGAGTGTCTTATGCCAATCAGAAGAGCCTAACTGCCCCACTCAATGGAATTTGTTCAGATTGGGCCCAGCACAAAAATGCTTGGGGCCCTTGTTTCATGTTTGAAGTAATCAGTGCCCTCTTAATCCCCTAAATATGACTGAGAAACAACGTCATCATATTTCTTTTAGCTACCATCTTGCAACCATCAAGAGAACAAGTTTTTGGCAATTACCTACCAAAGGCTGTGGGAGGCAGGTGGATGGGAAAGGGGGAGATGTTGATCAAAGGGTACAATATTCCAGTTAGATAGGAGAAATTAGCTGCAGTAAAGTCTTGCACAGAATGATAACTATAATAAATAATACTACACTGTGTATTGCTTTCTTTAAATTAAGAGATAGGGTCTCTCTCTGTTATCCAGGCTGGAGGGCAGTGGCACAATCATAGCTCACAGCAGCCTCAAACTCCTGGGCTAAGGTGATCCTCCCACCTCAGCCTCTGAAGTAGCTGTGACTATAGGTTCATACCCAGTTAATTTTTAAAATTTTTATTTTGGAGAGATGAGATCTTGTTATGTTGCCCAGGCTGGTCTTGAATTCCTGGCTCAAGTAATATTCCCACCTCAGACTCCCAAGTGTTGGTGTTACAGGCATAAGCCACTACACCCAGCCTTGCATTGTATATTTCAAAATTACAAAGAGTGAATTTTAAATGTTTTCACCACAAAAAAATAAGTATATGAGGTGATGGATTTGTCAGTGTGATTTAATCATTCCATAATATATATCAAAATATCACATTGTACTGCATAAACATATATAGTTATTATTGTCAATTAAAATTTTTTTATAAAAGGGAACAAGGCTAAGGATGAGAAAGGTACCAAGGGGATTCACAGAGAAACAAGACCAGATGCTGATCAGCTCTGAATTTTACAGCAATGTGAGTAAATAAATCCCAATATTGTTTAAGTCAGTGTGTGCTGAAGTATCAGATATTTGTAATTAAAATCTTCCTAAATTAGAGAAAAAATAATCAAGAACTAGATCATGAAGGACCCTTTAAACATGTTAAGGTATTTTACTTAAACAGAGTAGGAAGCCACTGAAAAGTCTTACACAGTGTAGTAGCACAACTGTGGACCTTAATAAACTTTGACTTAATCAAAGGGAAGACGATAATCTGAATTCTGTAGTTCGGCTTAGTATTTCCTAAAGGAACTCTGGAGAGGACTTCTATAAGTGAATTGATAATATGTTTGTCCATGCATCAAGAACAAGTTTTTGCTAACAACTTCCCTACCTAAACAGTATTCATAAACACTGCCAAATCTTTCATCTTACTTATACCAACTCAGATTCTAAAGAGCAATTATCAGAAAGTTCTTACAGGAAATTCTCCTGATAAGCTGCACCCACACTGTAGAGTCAAGGGTCCTGGAGAACTAAGAACAGCTGTGGTTCTATTGTCCAGATGGTTTGACTGTGAAAAAGATTCCATTGGTGTCATCCTCAAAATGCTTCTTTTCCCTACTCCCCAAGAATTTTGTTTATTCTATTTCCACAATGTGTTTTTAATTCATGCACTGAACTTGGTCTCCATTGTTACTTCCTTAAGGAAAACTACCATCAGGAATAACATAGACTATTAAGAATATGCCCTTATTGGTGATCCATCCCCACACCCACCTGCAGCCAGCATGAACACTCTAGTGCCAGTTTTCTCCTAATTAAAACTCTTCAATGGTCTCCCAGTGAGCTCAAAGGATGTTCTAGTATCTGTGCTTTCCTGTGTTTAAGCTTCATATCAACCAGCGTCATCTTCAGCACTCTCTCTGGCACTCATCATGCATGCAGTCCAGAACTTCTCTTTGCACTACAGACACACCACGTCTCCTCTAAGGACCCTGCGTTAGTACCCCTGCCTAGCTTCTCTTCCACCTCCTCTGCATTTAGCATATAATTTTTCTGGGTTCATGTCAATTTACCTTTACCAAGGAGATTTCCTCTAACCACTTTGCTATGTTAAGTCCATATGTTACCTGCTTTCATAGCACTCCATGCTTTACCTTCATGTCCTTTTCACAGTAGCTAATGATACATTTATTTGAATAATTATAAGTTAATATCTATCTCTCCTGCTTAACTGTTAACTCTAGGAAGTTTCATAGATATGTGATTCTTTATTTAAACCCAGAACCTAGCATAGCGCCTGACACACAAGATTTTAATATGAATCAATCAATATGCAAATATATCAGCATGACCCTTTTTGTAATACAAATTTAGCCATGACTCCTTAGGTGTTTCCTTGCCCTTCACAAGGTCACCTGCTGAAGAAAAAAGTACTCAACGGAGCTCTACCACTCACTAGTCATGTGACTGTAAAGCAAGTCACTTACCTCGGTAATTTATTCATCTTTACTCAATTTTCTCTTCTATAATCAGTTACCAGATTGTTTGTTTTTTTTACTCCTGTGAATTTTACATTTTTGTCCTCCTTTTAATCACCAGAAGAATAGATTGCTTGCTTTTATTTGATAGCAAGTTAACAACTGAACATCACAAAATATATTTGACAGAAATCATTTGCGTCTTTTCCTTACTTCTTATTCTCCTTGGCATTTTTCTTAAGTAAGAGATTTGCCCAAAAGGCATATATGTTGGAATAAATCTGTGTTACCATGGCAATAACCAGAAATAAAAGCAATGTAAAAAAATGTGTTACAGCGTTTTGATTACAGTCAGGAATGAGATCTAGAGAGAGTATCTTCAAAATTAAAAACCTTCCCAAAGTAGAATCAAAAGTTCTAATACAATATTTTTTTTTTGCCTACAGTCTACCTGTTTCATCCTGTTGACAATCAGCCAGAATTTCAGTAAATAATCAGAAGTCATTCAAAAATATTTGTATATGGAAAATATAAACAAAGAATGCTCCGTGAGGACTTTTCCTGCTCAAACTGGGACGGGAAGGTTCTCCCACCCGGAAAGAGGCCCTTCCTTTTCTGCTTTATTGATGCTCTTTGTTTCAGGAGAATGAAGGCTCTGGCTACCAGCAGCTGCTGAACTCAGGCGTCATGCTGAAAGCAAGAGCACAAACAAGTTAGCCATGTTTTTAGGCCATTTCTTCTCTCTTGGAGTTAGAGAAAGAGTGGGGCCAATCTAAATGCTTAGTGCCAAATCCTAGGCTTTGTGAAGTTTGATCAAGAGCCAAACACTGTGCTAACAAAAGAAGATACCATGACGATTAAGACATGGCTCTGCTTTTAAGGAGCACAGAGTCCAACGTGCAGGAGAACTTATGACATGGCAGACGACAGAAGAGGGCAGAGGAACAGCGTAATCAGTGTAGCACAGAAAAAGGGGTAAGGAAACAAGGGCGTGGAATTTTTTATAGAAAAATCAATGCTTGTTGGAATCTTGCAGTACAAGCAGGATTTACCCAGAAAAAAAGGAAGTGGAAGCAGGAGTAACATTGAAAACATTTAACTGCCTGCACAACCTGGGCACTGACTGATTCTTTACTCTGGAGCAGGGTCTTGAAACCCCACTCCCCCCATGACAGGTGTCTGACTTGTTAGACTTACAGGGAGGGAGCAAAAATTCCTGTAGAAAAAAAGACACAGTTGTGATAACTCATGTATTTGTATAAAAGCATTTTGATATTTTAACAACCAGTGTATCCGTGTTCGTGTATATTCACTAAATATCAATTAATCCTGATTTGGGGAAGAAACTTATAGACAGCAGAAACCATCTGCACAAACACCGGGTGCCAAGAGACCATGGAGAGTCTCAAGCTGCTCCAAGTTTAAACCCTGCAGAACTGAGACCAAAGGAGATGATGCTGAGGAGACAGGCAGAGGCTCATTCCTGAAGAATCTCTTTCTCCAGACTAAGATCATCAAACTGTTTTCAGTTGATGGTAAGACATAGAAGACCTTAATGCAGGCAGGTTAAGTAGTTAGTCATATTTTAGAAAGATCACTTTGGCCGTAGAAGGAAGATTAAATCTGTGAAGAGAAATGTCTGAAAGCAAGACAACACAGTAAACAAAGACTCAGTAGAGAAGGCATCTGTTTACAGGAGCAGGGCAGAGGAGATTCTCTGAGAGCCTCTCCTGCTCCAGTACAACTAGAAACTGGGTAAAATAACTAGAATCACAAGATAGAAAGGAAAATTGTCAACAAATAGAAGAAAGAGAAAAGAGCAAACTGCAAAGAGTCAAGAACAGGAAGCTCTCTGAAAGCAAACGTTGGCAACCAGCTCTGGGATCTAGAGACCAAGTCCAGGTCTAGCCTCACCTCACAGAGGCTAAGACCTGCAGTAAGTGGGGTAGGCATGCATTACAACGCTACAGTGTGGCCGATATGCCCAATTATCCATACAATCTATCCATTTTTTTCTTATCTATTTTGAGGCTACTTATTTAAAAATTACATGTTCAGGATGGTTCTTTCTTCCTGTTGAAGGGAATCCTATATAATTATGTAGCAAATTTCTAAAATGTTGATTTCCCTGAAATCTATCTTGTCTGCTGTGTATATAGTAACTTTTTCTTTTGGTAGTATTTGTCTGACATATTTTGTTTTCTTCCTTTTGTTTTTAGTTTCTCTGCATTTTTATGTTTGTTTAAGTAGAGCATAGTACTTATTTTGCTCATCTGTATGAATCTTTCTACTTAAACAGAGAGCATAACCTTCTTGTACTTACTGTGATTAGTGACATATTCGGATATGTTTTTACTGTCTTGGCGAACACTTACTATTTTCCTTGTTGTTAATGTTTCTCTTCTTCCTTTTCTTGTCTTTATTGGATTAAGTGCATTTCTGTTTAATTTCATACTTTATTATTTCCTCTACTGATCTGGAAGTTGGACTGGTTGTTTCCTGTTTTGAATAGTTGTCCAGCTATTATTTTAGTTACCCTTTGTGGCATGTTACAAAAATGTACAGATATACCATTCTTGACAACAGGAATACATTCTGAGAAATGCATGTTTAGGTGATTTTGTCCTTGTTTGAACGTCGTAGAGTGTAATTCCACGAACCTAGATGATATAGCCTATTATACAACTAGGCTACTGGAAATGTTATTGTTCCTAGGCTAGAGACCTCTACAGCATGTAACCGTACTGAACACTGTAGGCAACTGTAATACAATGTTAAGTATTTATGTACCTAAACATGTCTAAACATAGAAAAGGCACAGTAAAGTTATGGCATAAAAGATAAAAAATGCTACATCTGTATATGGCACTTACCATGAATGGAGCTTGCAGGTCTGAAAGTTGTTCTGGGTATCAGTATGGGAGTGCAGAGTAAAGTGAAGGCCTAGGATTTTAGTACACACTACTGTAGATGCTATAAACACTGTACACATAAGCCACAATAAATTTATTAAAAATATTTTTCTTTCCTCAATAATATATTGACTTCAGCGTGGAGTCCAGATATGTTAGCAACAATGAAGAAGGGGCTTCAGGATGGTGGAGAACAATTCTGAAAAATGGCTAACCACAAACAAGCAGCTCATACAGCATCCTGTTCCCAAATACTTCATTCCGTACATAGCCCCAGCAGCATGACCTTATCTGCCCATAACCTCTCCAGCACAACCCTATCAAATGTTCCTCTAGACCCTATCTCTTGGCAGACATTCTTCTCCCTGCTGTACTGCCCATTTCTTTCTTGCAACGTATCTTCTTACTTTCTCTGATAAATCTGCCTTTCTTTACCCACGACTATATTTGTAAATTCTTTTACCACCTGCAATGCCAGCTCTAGCCAGGCACACCAGTGACACCTTACTGTAACTCTTTTACTTTAGCAACTTTTTAATGTTTTTAAACTTTCTGCTCTTTGTGGTAACAATTAGCTTAAAACATGAAGCCATCGTACATCTGTACAGAAAACTTATGTCCTTATAAGCTTTTTTTCTATTTTTAATTTGTTTTCTCTTTAAACTTTTTTGTGAGAAACCAAGATACAAAAACACACACTAGGCTAGTCCCACACAGGGTCAGGTCAGGGCCATCAATATCATTGTCCTCCACCTCCACTTCTTGTCCCACTGGAAGCAATTCAGGGGCAATAACACATGGAACTGTCATCTCTTGTGTTAACAAGCCTTCTTCTGGAATACCTCTCGAACGACCTGTCTGAGGCTATCTTTTTAAGTAGAAGATGTGCACTCAAATAAAATGATATCAAAGTATAGTAAATATATAAACCAGTAACAGAATAGTTTGTCATTATCAAGTATAATGTACTTATATATACATAACTGTATGTGCTATACTTTTATATGACTGGCATCACAGTAACTTTGCTTACACCAGCATCATCACAAACACATGAATAATGCCTTGCAGTGTGCAGGGACCAAGAGAAAGCATCCCCTTTGCCCTCTGAAGGTTTGCTGAAAAAAACAACACCCAAAGGGCAGATTAATTAGAGGAAAGGCATACGATATTTATTAACATGTACACTGGGAGAACTACAGAGAGATTACCATCCTCCCACCCCAGATGGATTCAGGAGGTTATAGAACATCCTGACAAAACAGAAAATGGGAGGTGGGAGAGAAGAGGAATTCTGTTGAGGGAATTACTAGGGAGAATAAATGAATCAGGGGAAGAGAGATGAACTGTACAGTATCTTGTGAAAGAATCTGTTCAGGTGTAGTTATATTCTTGGTGCTAGAGGGAGAGGAAGAATAAAACAACTGTTTTCCTTGGTGGGTATGGACATTAGGTAGATGAAAGAATTTAACAACTTTATCCTGTGCTTTAAGAGGGATGATGAGGGGGGGTTAAACAGGTCATTGACATGTTAAGGCTTCATCAGTTCAGCATGTCAAAGCACCATATTTTTGGGTATGTATTACTGAGTCCCAACAACTTCGAGGTTGCTACATCTATGATGGTGTCAGCTCCATTACTATCTATGGGACCATAGAGTTATATGTGGTCTGTTGTTGACTTAAAATATCATGAAGTCTGCGTGACATTTTGACAACTGTATTTTGTCTTTGTTCCGCTTATGCATGACATTATGACATCTACATTTTGTCTATATTTATGACATTATGACATCTATATTTTGTCTTTGTCCTGCTTCCTGTCACAGAGCTCTTAAAACGTTTGGAATTTTCTGATAGGAAGGTCTTCCGTTGTCTTCCTGAATTTCATTGTTTATAATAAACTGGTAAATATAAGTAAAGTGTTCCCCTAAGTTCTATGAACCATTCTAGCAAATTATCAAACCTAAGGAGGAGTTGTAGGAATTCCTGATTTGTAGCTGGTTGGTCAGAACTATGTAAGGCCTGAGACTTCTGACTAACATCTGAAATGGGGCAGTCTTGTGGAAACAAACCCTTAAATCTTGGAACTTGACACTAACTTTTGGTAATGTCAAAATTGAATTGAGTTGGATTGAATTAAATTAAATTTGAGTTGAATGGCTGAACGCCCAGTAGGTGTCCAGAGAATTGAGAAATTGGTTGTTGGTGCTGGAAGACACTTCAGACCTTTCAAATGCTGACATGCATAATTAATGAAGTCTGAAACTAATGTTTTAGCCTCCCAAAATATGTAAGGGAATTGGGACATAAAATTCTA
The DNA here is from genome assembly GCA_036589455.1 of Ateles fusciceps. Taxonomy (NCBI): domain Eukaryota; kingdom Metazoa; phylum Chordata; class Mammalia; order Primates; family Atelidae; genus Ateles; species Ateles fusciceps. Next base: position 3,842,228 of record JAZHEH010000479.1, on the reverse strand, counting down.
ATCACCCTCCATATGACTTAGATGTTATCATTTTTATTTCCAATTCTTAGTTACTCAACATATACTTATTATTGGTATCAACGTCATTCACATGTTTAAATTTACCTAGAAATTTACTAACATTATTGTTGTCTATTTTTTTCGTATTATATATAGACTTCCTTCTGAGATCATTTTCCTTATTCCCAAAATATATTTTTAAAAATAATTTTCTAGTTTCTGTTAATAAACGTTCTCAGTTTTTGTTCAGTTATTTCACTTGGTTGGGTTTAAAGGCAGTGATAGTCCAGCTACTGATGAAAAGGAAGACACCAGCAGCCTGAGCCATAAAGTGGAAAAATAATGTTTTATATTATGACCTGTATTTTATATGAATTAAATGTGTGCTTTAATCAAGGCATTGACTGGACAATTATGTAAAGGAGAAATATAAATACTGTTGGGTGGGGTAGTTGTTTCACACTGCACTGAGGACTAAAAAAAATAGTAAATGTAAGGTGTTTAGGATTCTTGCTACAAGACATAGTCACAAGTACAGGGAGGTTTTATGACTACCCAAAAAAGTTTCTTATTCCTTGCAGCTATAGGGCTGGTATAATTTTAAAATTAGATGAACGGTTGTATCTGGAATAGCTTAACTACAATATTAAGTGGAATTTACAGCCTTGCCAATTCTGGTATGTGAAAAGTGGGACAATGATTTTAAAAGAATGGAAATCTGATTAAAGTAAAGCCAGATGAATCTGAATATCCTGAATTTTCCAAAGCCAATGAATTCCCCCCTTGTTAGCAGAAACAACTCCTTGTCCCCTATATGTAATCATATGGTCTTACCTTGCATGAAACTTCCTAAGGACCTCACCTATGATAATTATCTTGCCTTAGGCTGTCAATTGTCCTTATGCCTAAACACCACTACCCTTTATTGTCTTCAGTCTTAGGATGAAAACATGCCTCAGAAGAAGAAATACGGAGTTCAAGTTCATCCCATAAGGACAATGATATGGTTTGGCTCTGTGTCCCTGCCCAAATCTCATGTTGAATTGTGATCCCCAACATTAGGGGGAGGGAACTGATGGGAGGTGATTAGATCATGAGGATGGTTTTCCCCCTTGCTGTTCTTTTAATAGTGAGTTTTCACCAGATCTGGTTGGTTGAAAGTGTGTAGTCCTTCCCTCTTTGCTCACTCTCTCCTTTTGCCATATAAAGATGTCTTTGCTTCTCCTTCACCTTCCATCATGATTGTAAGTTCCCTGAGGCCTCCCCAGCCGTGCCTCCTGCCCAGCCTGTGCAACTGTGAGTCCATTAAACTCCTATTCTTTATAAACCACCCAGTCTCAGGTAGCTCTTCATAGCAATGTGAGAACAGATTATTACTGACAAGATTTGTACAAAAAAATATTATAAAATTGTGCTAACTTATATATCAGCAAAAACTTAGGGAATGTGTGGGGATAGATCCTAAGAATGTCAGACAAAGGAAGAAGAAACATTATTTTATATTGGGTACTTTATCAGTATGGATGTACTTAGCACAGATTTTGTGTTCATTATACTTGCCCATAGGCTCATAGGGCTTCAAGTATATGAAACAAACATAGGGAGAAGGTATTATTAGAAGAATCTCAGTGCAGTCCTCTAACATTTTCTAGCAAAGCTATGACCTCACTGGTAAATTACTCTTTTGATTAACAGCTCCTGACTTAGTATTAGGTTTTGGTAGAGTCAGAGTAGGCTCAAGAGTGAATATGCATCCTGAGTGCTGCCTCTTGAATTTATTGTCAGCTGACCACAAGTCATAAAATCAGGCTTACACAGCAGGATTCCATCAATATAGGACCAGGGTCAGTTACTAGTGCTGGTTTTGTTTGATTAAAAGTTTTGGTGACACTTAACTCTAGTGGCACATGATTTATTAGTGTTGAACTGTAACGGAATTCTAACCACGGTGAGCAATGTTCTTGTTAATAAATCATCATAATCAGTGAATTGTAAGGAACAAGCTAGTTACAATTAATAATAAAGTCCTTAATTAGCAGAATTTTCAAAGTCTGGCAAATTTAAGTAAACACTCTCTTATATCTGTAAAGTTAAAAATCATCTATGGCCATACAACCCAGAACAACCCAAAACATGCCCAATCTCATCTGAAAACTTAAATATCACTTTTTGTTAATTTTTGATGTCTACAACTAGCTCAGGTCAAGAAGATCTACTCAAGTTTCATGCATAGATTTTCTTCTAAGATTTTGCCTGGTTTGTGTTACCATGACCATTAGCTCCTAATAGTTAAAGGAACTGTTCCTTATGTAGTCTGTATGCTTTCACGTGGTAGTAATGTTCAGCACAGACCTCTGTACTACTTTCTATTCATTCATTTAATTCATGTTTTCCAATCAACTTTTTAAAATGCCTCTGATCCCCCAGGTACTAAGTGTTACTGTGGGTACAGAGACCAAAAGGCATTACTCTTGGCTATGTAGAGTAACAGACTAAGAAGGAAGATAGGCAGGTAAACAAATCCATCTTCATTTTGTTTTCAAGACTGGCTAATAGGATTATGTGCAAAATATGCACACCATGTACAGTTTCAGTACCCACTTTATTTCTACTTCTCTTGTCAGGTGTCAGAGTAGTGGCTTTCAATCCAGCATTGATTAAATACGACAGATATTCATGAAATAATGTCAAAGCTGTATGATGTCGCATATCCACAGGTCTATATACGACAATGTATGCACTTATCCTCCTAATAGACACTTACTAAGCATCTATGCTGAGCCAGTTATATGGATAGAGAGACAGGATTCAGAATATTCAAGATAGATTTTGAACAATTTTCCTCTTTATAATTCACAGTCTAGTTCAACTACTGTCCTGTATCTCTGTTTCTTTTTGTAGCAAAACTCCCCAAACCAAGTATGTAGGCCTACACTCTGTTTCTTCTCCAATTCTCTCTTGAACTCTCTCGAAACAGACTTTAATCATGTCACCCACTGGAAACAGCTATTGTCAAGGTTCCCAATAATCTCTATGTTGCTAAATCCTGTGGTCGATTTGTTTCCTCACCTAACTTGTCTTAAATGCGGCATGCACGTTGCTCTTTTTTTCTGGAAACACTTTCTTAACTTGGCTTCTGGCCAAGTTACTGGCTGTTCCTTTACAATCTCTTTTCTTGTTTTTCTTCCTCATCTGCTCTAAGTGCTGCTGATCCCAGGGCATGGTCCTTGGCCCTGCTCTGATTTGATGGGCATGCGGGTCGCTTCTGCCTTTTGGCAATTGTGACTATTGCTCACTGCCTATGTGATCTTCAGTCACATGCCTATAAATAGCACCTATATTGTTTCCAATTTTACATTTCACCTGAATTCCAGATTTGTGTATCTAACTGCCTACTCAACATTTCTATTTGCATACCTAACCACTATGTCAAACTTAATGGCTCCAAAATTGAGCTTCTCAGTCTTCTCAACCTCACCCCCTCTGCACCTGTTCCACCATAACTAGCTTCTCCTGCAGGCTTCCCCAGCTCAATTCGTAAAAATTTCACTCTCACATTTTCTGAGTCAGTAACCTTGGACTTATTTTAGGCTTCTCATTCTTCCTACATCTCGCATCTGATCCACAGCAGACCCTGCTGGCTCTACCTTCAAAAACGTATCTACAATCAGACTCTTCTTCTCACTGCCACGCTTCCATCACAGGTGCAAGCCTTCATCATCGTCACCTGGAATATTGTAAAGGCCTCCCTACTTATGCTCTTAATCTGTACAAACTCTTCTCTGAAGACAGCAGGATCCTGTGAAAATGTAAATTTCTTCCTTCTGCTCTGCTGCTCTAAACCTGCCTGTAGCTTTCATTTTCACTCAAGTCCTTAGATTGGTTTACAAGACCCAATGGCTTCTTTTCCTAATTCTCCACCCATAACTATCTAGTTTTATCTCTTGATTCTCTCCCTTTCTGTCACTCTTTTCATTCATACTGGTCTCCTTACTTTTCCTGGGACATTCCAAGTTCATTCCCATCTAAGGGCATTTACATATGCTGTTCCTTCTCAATGGGAAACTTACTAAAACACAAGCATGTTCACCTTATGAGCAAAGCCTGCCCTTTCCACCCTACAGAAAGTAGCAGTATTTCCCATCTATTTCACACTCTATTCTCCCAACTCATTTTCTTTTTCTCTATGACACTAACCATCTGAAAGTTTCTATTTTTTTTTTTTTTTTTTGATTCCCTGACTTTCTCTTTAGAGTTTCAGCACCATATGAAGGTATTTTGCCTGTTTTGTGCTTGGTTTTATCCTAAAACAATGCCAGCACAGACTGGGTGATTAACTGACATTACCTGAATAAATGAACAGCTTGAGAGAAGTGAAACTTCCAGCTGTATCTGGAAAGATTGATAGAATTTAGACAGCAATGGAATGTATTATCCCTCCATGGAAGTATACACAAGTGCCATGTGAACAATATGAACACTACACTAATGATTTACACATGGGATAGCAGAGTGGAGGAGCGAGCCTCAGGAGAGATGATGGCCAGAGAAAATGCAGGTCTTTGCTAAAGAGCATCTTTCAAACACTTCTTAGTTATTTTTATAATGAAAACACAAGGGTTTGGTTTATATTTCTCATAAACATTTTATCAGACCAAAGTGGCAGCATGACTGCTAAAGCCACATCTATGAAAGCATACTGTTCCAGTAGCACATCAGAGTCTGACCATTAGAAATGGCCTCTCCTCTAGGAATCCCCCAGTAGAACACAAGCAGAAAAAAATGGTCTCTTTACATCAAGGCTGTCCAAACTTTGAGTAAGTCAAAGTGAACCTCCATTGCTCTCTCCATGCAACCAAGCAACATTAGCTTTCTCCTCCCAGAGCCACCCAAAGAGAACCTTGGAAGTTGGGACAGTGAGGTGTGTTTTGCTACTGCACACTTATTTTCCACGTGTAAAGAGAGAAAATAGGGGAATCTCTGTACATAATTTCATGAACCACATTTTGTAGTTTTTGTATTTGATGATTTGTTACTTGCTGTAATATAACGATAGATTTGTTATTTGCTTTAATGTAACATAGACATTGGCTGAATTCCTACCCTGCCTTAACTCTGCTTAATCTTAAGAAACAATGTATCTATTAAAAAAAAAAGTTCCCTGTGTAACTAGACCAGCTGAGAGTGGCTAGAACCAAACTAGCCAACCAAACCAAATGACTCCAAAAGATCTCAGACTTTAATTTCACTTCCGTGCTGAGTGACATTCCCACCAGTGCCATGACAGTTGACAACTGCCTTGACAACAACCAGAAGTCATAAAAAACAAAAAGGAAGGCAGCACTCTAGCTCTGAGTTCACTGCCCATTTCCAGAAAAGATATGAATATTCCTCCCCTTGCTATTAATGTCCAACTCCTTTACTGGACAAACCCTATATTTAACCCCCTTGCTCCTCACTAGTCAAGAAGCTGCTTTGTGAGCCATACTCTGAATTCTCAATTCCATGGCCATTGAATAAATCTTGCTTGATGCTCCCTTTTGGTTTCGTGTATTGGTTTCCTGATACCAGACAGAGAAGGACCCCGTCTTTTGGGGGACCGTCTTTTAACATTTTGATGACATCTGAGGTTTTTCTGATTAGGGAGAGATTGCCCCTCCCATGGTTAGCAGACTCCTGGAAAGAGCAGAGGGGTTTCTCATCAAGTGTGCCTTCATATGCAAACTAACCTGTTAAAAGCCCACACCCCTCATCTGCTTCTTCTTGCACTATGGATACTATTCCCCTTCCTTAGTCAACCCAGAGCTAGGCATCAGACAACTGGAGACAGCCCCTACACTCCACCTGACTTGAAATCAAAGCAGCCATCTCTGAACCTGCTCAGCCTGCTTACCTTGCCTCACCAATTCCTTCCCTTGAAAACCACAATAATGGCTTTTCTGAAGTGTCCTCCTCTCTCTCTGCCTGTGACCAACCTCAACTATCTACTCAGACATTTTGAAATTGTAAGTTGATGCAAGTGTCCTAAAACAATGTGACATCCTTTTCTCCTAATGTTGGGTTGGTTGTATAGACGTGATCACAAATTCTTATAAAACATCCCAGCAGTGCTTCAAGCTTACAGAATTTCAAGGCCTGATAGTGCCCCTTTGAACCTGCCTCACTCAAAAGTTACTCTTTTATCCATGAACCTGCTTAGCAGTTGTGCCAGCATTGCTCTACCCAATGACTTCCCTGTCACCTCTTCTTCACTTAATCCTTGCTCTTTCTATCACTAGCAGATCCATCTCTATTTAGCCCCGATCCTCCATCTCACTGCCTCCACACTTCTCTCTACTCCCACCCAAGGGTGCCCTCTGCAGTATCATTTGTGATTGTGAGGCAGGAGAGGGTCTGGTGCTCATATCTGCTGGGGGCAAAGCTGACCCGTAAGTGCAAGGCCTCCTAGGTAAATCAGGTATAGTCAGAAATGACCCCAAATTATTCAAGAAATTATTAAAACTAAGAAACTATGCAACTTCTGTCCTGAATCTGCCCAACAACTATCTCAAGAGACAGTAAAACTGAAAAGACACCACACATCCTAAACTGCTATTTGTGTATGTAAACGGAGCATGGGTGGGTGGTTCAAGAGTGAGAGCTCGTGTCTCACATGAAGCCAAAAACAGTTACAACTGAACTTTTTCCCTGCTTTTTTTTTTTTTTTTTTTTAGCAAAAATGAAGACAAATGTCTTTAAAATATAGAGTTCTGAATTTAAGCATTAATTAATTTTGCAGGACACATTAACATCCAAAGGTTACTCTCACTAATGATTTACCCTTAATATAACAAAACGCTAAGATCCTTTAAAATCAGCCATGGAACATGACAATTGCCCTTTTCGTGTAAGGTTGCTGACTCTCCAGAGGATGTTCATCACCTGTCATGTTATGCTTATGGAAGGCTATCATGTCAGATGCCCCTTATCCCTCAATTGTTCTACTTTTGGTCCTTGACAATCTGCTTAGAAGGATACTAAACACCTACAAAGAAAGATGTTGACAGGGCAGCTTGGCAGGGTGGGTGAGTTTTCTACATATTCTTTTTAATAACCGAATCATTTGAAACTGGGGTCTTAGCAAGGAAAAGCTCTACTCTGGCCTCTAGAAAATAGATGTAAGATTCTATTTTCCATTTTGATTGGATGGTTTCGATTGATTTGAATAAAATTTGACAAAACTGACCAGTGTTTTGGCTAAGTTAATAGATGATTTGGAAAACACTTTCTGTGCCTTTTCTCATGGAGATAATAGTGGCTCTTAATTTGAATAGCTGTTGAGAAGATTGAAAGAGAAATTCATGAAGAGTACTTAAAACACAGCCTGGAGCTTAGTAAGTGCTCAATTAATATTAGCTATTAATATGCATGCTGTCTGCAACAGATTATTGCTAAGCATCTGGATTTCTCAAGATCCTTTCCAAATATAACTAGGATTTTTACACTGTTTAAAATAGGTTATTCTGAGCCATCTGAAATGACCTATGTATAGTCAATGAGTTGACCTGAATGTCCTCTGTATAAAAAGCAAGATAGTTTGAAATGGATAAATTGTATCAGAAGTAAAAACACAATATCTATCATCGAAGCACACACAAGTTAATTATCAGATAAAACTTCCCAGCCCTAGAAGAGTTTTATCAAATGAAAATATTTTAAACACTCATAACACTCCCAAGTGTTGACTGTAATCTACTCAGTAAAAGGAGGATGGAGAAAACATGAAATACCATTGTCTTTCTAGCCTGTAGAAAGTTTCAGTCTCTTAGAGTTTAGCGTCAAGGAAAAAGATGTCTTTTCTCATTGACAAACAATATACTTATTTTCATAATAGGGTTAAAAAGATTATAGCATTTTGAAACTAGAGTCCTGGATTGAAATTCCATTCTGCTCTGTTTCCTATGTATAAAATGTGGGTAACAACAGCTCCCTCAAATGAGATGGGAATTCCATGAGATACAATATATTTGAAAACCCTAGCACAGTGTGAGGCATAGACTAATTGCATAATAACTTTTACTTTTCTATGTAAAAGTTTCTCTGATTTCTTCTTTTATATAATTTTTCTTTTTTTTTTTCTTGTCAGTAGGCTTCTGGTAGAATTCAATGATGAATCACAGTAATTATATTAGCTTTTCCTTGATTATATTTCTCCATTTCTCTACAACAGAAATATTCAAAACAGGATCCATGAATGGAATTAAAGGGGTCCATGAAGAATCTTTCATAGGCTGTTTAAGAGATGAAACTCTCTGTCACCCAGGAGTATAGTGGCACAATCATAGCTCACTGCAGTATAAACTCCTGGGCCCAGACAATCCCCCTGCCTTGGCCTCCCGAGTAGCTGGGACTACAAGAATGTCCCATAATATCTGGCTACTTTTTTAAATTTTTGTAGAGACAGGATCTCACTAAGTTGACCAGGCTTATCTCAAAATGCGGGGCTCATGATATCTTCCTGCCTCAGCTTCCCTAAGTGCTGAATTGCAGGCATGAGTGCCTGCACCTCATGCCCTTACATGTGTTGATTTTTATGTACTATATGTTTAGGTTCATTATTCTGGAGAGAAGACCCATAACTCATCATCTAAGACTCATAGCTCATCATCAAAGTGTCTTCATCAAACTTTAGGAGTAATTGTTCAAACTTTTTTTTTTTCTTATTTGAATTTTTTTTAGAGACGGAGTCTCTGTCGTTCAGATGGAATGTAGTGGCACAATCACAACTGACCATAGTCCTAAACTCCTGGATCAAAGCAATCCTCCAATTTTAGCCTCCTAAAGTTGCTTAATTACAGGTGTAAGCCACAGCAGCAGCCAAAATGGTTTTTGATCTTCTATTTCTATTATTTCAAGTTTTTTCCTATCAGTTGATGCGGTTTGACTGTGTCCCCAACCAAATCTAATCTTGAATTGAAGCTCCAATAATTCCCACATACCATGGGAGGGACCCGGTGTGAGGTAACTGAATCATGGGAGTGGCCTTTTCCCTTGCTCTTCTCCTGATAGTCTCACGAGACTGATGGTTTTATAAAGGGCAATTCCCTTGCACAAATTCTTTTGCCTGCCACCATGTAAGACATGCCTTTGATTCTCCTCCTCCATCTTCTGCCTTGAGTGTGAGGCCTCCTCAGCCATGTGGAACTGTGAGTCCATTAAACCTCTTTCCTTTATAAATTATCCATTTTTGGGTATGTCTTCATTAGCAGTGTGAGAACAAACTAATACATAAGTTTTAGGATTTAGGCAAAGCATATGTTAATATTAGTAACTAATTAACATAGCATATACATGCCATCTCCATTCTTGTATCAATTTCTCCTTTCTACTTACAACAATCAGGCCTATGTGAAAAACAACCAGAATGATCTGCTGTTACTTCTACTTTTGTTACATAATTCATAACTGTTAATTACCTGGACATTGCTGCAGCTGCCAAATGTTTTATGCTTTTCCTGAGGCCATGAAGTGGTAAGCAGAAGTAAAATGAATTCATCTTGGTGTCCCCTACCACATGGCCTAGCCCAGCAACATATGTTTAATCAATTTATTATTAAAATTATAACCAATCCTTGCCATATATAAAACATGTAGCAAGATAAAAATATTTTTAAACAACAGTGACATCTGAGTTACTTCACAAAGTGGCTTTTTTGGTGAAAATGTTTTCCATTAATTATTTATTAAATTAATATTAATGAAGGGGGCCAGATGCAGTAGTTTACGCTTATAATCCCAGCATTTTGGGAGGCAGAGGCAGGCGGATCACCTGAAGTCGGGAGTTTGAGACCAGCCTGGCCAACATGGTGAAACACTATCTCTTTTAAAAATACAAAAATTAGCCAGGTATGATGGCATGTGCTGTAGTCTCAGCTACTCGGGAGGCTGAGGTAGACTTGCTTGAACTCAGGAGGGGGGAGGTTGCAGTGAGCTGAGATCGTGCCACTGCCCTCCAGCCTGAACAACAGTAACAGAAAAATAAAAATAAAATAGTGTTTCAAAAAAATTAAAACAATGAAGGAATGATTATGGTGCTAGGACTGTGTTAATACTGCATATAAATTGAAGGGTAACACTTTTCATTTTTGTTGAGGTATAATCAATAAAATTATATATGTTTAAAGCATATATTGTGATGTGATATACATGTACATTATGAAATGATTACCACTATAAAGCTAGTTAACACATCTCTCATTTCACATATATATCTTTGTTGTGTATGTGGTGAAAACTCTTAAGATCTATTCTCTTAGCAACTTTCAAGTACATGACACAGCATTGCTAACTATGGTCACCATGCTGTACCTTCAGTCCCCAGAACTTACTCATCTTATAACTGCAAGTCTGCACCCTTCCACAAACATCTCCCCATTTCCCTCACCCAATCCTTGTTAACCACAGTTCTGTTCTCTGTTTGAGTTTGACTTTAAGATTTCACGTAAGTGAGATCACATAGTATTTGCTTTTCTCTGCCTCACAAAATTTTTGACAAACATTAATAATGACCGTAGCCAGGCACTGTTTTAGACATTGCAGATACAGCAGGGAAAACAATCCTTCCCTCAGTAAATTTATGTTTCAGTAGAAGAGTCCATCAGTAAACAAATAAATATGTAAATACTAAATCATGCCCAATCTCGGTATGTGCCATCATGAAATGAACAAACAAAACAGGGGAGTGTGTATGTCTGGGGCCAGGGCATGGTACCAGGGCTGTAATTTTACATGGTTCCAGGGTGGTCATGGAAGACCTTTCTAAAAAAGTGATGGTTGATCCAAGATTCAAACAAAGAGAGGGAGAAAACAATGTGGGACATTTGCAGGAATAGATTTCTAGGCAAAGAGGACAGTTAGTGCAAAGGCCTCGTGGCAAGAGCATGCTTGGGTGGGTTCCAGGAATAGTGAGGTGATCAGTGTGGTCAAAGAGGAATGTAGGAGGAGTAGGAGAGCTAAGATAGAGAAGAAACAGGTCAGCTGGGCCCAGGGTGCACCTATCACTAAGGCTATTGGCTTTCCATCTGAAGGATATGGGAAGTCCTTGAAGGTATGAGCATGGGGGTGATTTGATCTGACTTGGGTTTTAAATGAATTGATAAAATGCCTAATACAATGCATATGGAACATTTTATATTCCACCTACTTTCATAAAGTATCTGAGGCAATTTGCAATAAGTAATAGAAAGTATTTCTCCTGACTCTAGAGAGTCAATTGTGGAACTTACTGAAGATGGAAAGAGGAATTAGATTGCTTAGTATCTCTTTCTGCCCTTTGATTTTTTAAAGTCAAATGCAGAAAATAATTTGTAGCCAATTAATATTCACCTACTTAGTGACTAAGCTGTTACAAGTATGGATTTTTTAAAAATTACATGTTGACTTTTTAATTTAGTAATAGTTTATTATTTTATATTTGGAAATTTCTCAAGCATTTGTTCCTCCACTGAATTCAGGAAACCATGCTGTTTTATTACTTGAGCTGGAATGTAGATCACTAAAATAGAACCAAGACTTTTCAATAAACCACAAATTAAGACAGAATAATAGAAGTCATTCAAAGGAAGCATAAAAATTACATCAAATTGCTTATCTATTATCCTCAAGGACAGAAGGAAAACAATGAGAAACAAAGTCAAGCATTTGCCCTAATTTTTTTGGAACCTAAAGTTTAAAACCCCCACCCGCAAGGCTAGGTGGTCTTTTGTTCCCTATTAGCCACAGTCTGCTTAGCCAGGAGGCTGCCACAGGGCACCCTGACTGTGAAAGTTAGATTTGCTGAGCTGACCAAACTCTGTGTGCAAAGATGGAATGGTAACCAGTTAGAGAATTATGAAAAATGATCTCCCAAAGCTGTAAGTAATAAAACGAGTGCCTGCTAAAAACTAGTCCATTTGATGCTGGTAGAAAAGCAAGCCCTGAAACGGGCCTAACTCATGAGGCTTCCGGACTTCACGTAGGAAAAAATTTAAGAGCCAGCCAGTGGTGTTAGACAGTAACTTTATTGAACCAGAGCTGCTCCTTGCTTAGCAGAGCTAACCCACAGGTAGTGACCCTGAGTCAACACTTGTGAGCAACTGGTTAGCAGCATTTACATCCACATTCAATTACATGCAAATTAAGAGGCATATTATTCAGAAGTCTCTAGAAAAGGGGCAAATAACTTCTAGATCATTGCCACCATGCTGGGTCATTTACACGACAAATGTAAATTGTCATGGCTTTGGTGGGAGTATCTTACGCTAATGAGCAAAGAGAGCAACTAGAGGTTGCTTTTGGCGCCATCTGCTGGTTCCAGACATATTTTTGCTTTTTCCTTTCAGGACTGGGAAGTCCTGCTGCTCTCCTATCTCACATTCAGTACAATGTGATTAATTTTCAGAAGAATTGTTGCTCTTAACTATTAAAACAATCTATTAAATTTCATTTATATCTACTACCATTGCTGTCTCTCTTAGGCCTTTGCGTAGAATGGAAAGCCAGAGAAGGATGACTACATAAGACTTTTTAAAAACCCCTTATGGCAAAGTGCTTTAGGTCACTTGGCCAGTATGAAAAAAATCAAAGCCACAAACCATGGGCCCATTTGATTAGGAAATTTCAGAATGTCACTTGGAGCTTGAGGGGTTGTAGCTCAACCTAAAACAAAACTGTAGACAGAATTTTGAAAAATTATATAATCAGATTTATAAATCTCTGCCTCAAAGAGAGATCCAAACAAAAGAAACCACAGTGTCACATTTAATGAGACCTATTACTTAAAATATACTGACCAATGGAAAGTCGGTCCCTTCTTTTGAAAGGTCAAATGATTTGAAGACTTTGAATATACATACCCTAAAGCCACTTAGACAGGGACATATTCTTATCCTCCCTTCCCTGGTCAGCTAATTCCAGTAAGAACATTCTCTAGTGTCTGCTCCTGTACTTTTAAGACTGAACCTTAAAAATGAAAGCAAGACAACACACTGTGGAAGAAATTTGCCAGAGAACACTGGGACTATTTTTTCTGCATGTCTAGAGTAATAAGTTAGTGACTGGTGGAACTGTGTCCTTTGTAACCATCCCTGACTGATGCATTTAGCATGAAAGCCTTCATCTGAGACCAGAGTCAGGAATCTGTTTGGGGGGTGTAAGAAGCACCCAGCAGAAGATACTGCAGAAGACCAAGCATCCTAAAGCTTTCCACAAGTATACACCATCCTCATACCTGTGCCTTTTGCTCAGCCGTCAACTGTAGTTTATTAAAAATGGAGAAAAAGAAAATGAATTCTGAAAATCCTTCATTTAAAAAATAAGAATGGGCACTTACTGAAAATATTAAAATCTCCATTTAAAAACCTCTCACTGAACCCTGAAAGTTTATCAGTTTAAAAATAAAACCCATAGAATATGTCATGATTAGAAAATGAGCTCACAACGATTCATTCCTAACATAGGTCTTAAGGGTAGCAACAGAGGGTGGCCCTTAGTCTAAAAGCTTACAGAATGCATTATCTGCCTAGGCTCAAGTTTCTATTTCAGGCATACACAATGCATTCTCATTAAGATATATATCTTTATGAATAAGAGTTTCCAAAACTCATCAGAAATAATAAAAGTAAAATGAACACTGAAAATGTTATTTTGAAAAAAACAAAAGGGGAATTTATCCATGAAATAATAAAAAATATAGCAAAACTACACTAAGCAAGAGTGAAATTGCTGCTACAACTAGGTAGCTTCATGGAAGAGTAGAGAAAGCCCAGAAACAGAGCCAAATCTATATAAATTCTTAGTGTACCATGAAGGCAGCATTTCAAATAAAAGACTAATTAAATAGCAAGTGCTACAGGTAAAGTGAAGTCTCCATGTTGAACATAAATTAGGTCTTTGTATTTCACCTATGCCACACAAAGTTCCATGGCTGAAACAAACACACACACACACACACACACACACACACACACACACGAAGGGAGTACAAAACAGAGAGGGAGGTGGAGAGTTGGGGAAGGAAGGAAGAGAGGAAGGAGGGAAAGCATTCCCAAGCAAAACATCAAATACAGAAACTGTAAACATAATGCATTTAACTAGATAACTGTATTAAACTTCTTATCAGTTAATAAAAATAAAACAAAAAATATAAAATCTATTACAAATTGAAAACTATATTTGTAACATATGCTTAAACATTATCTCACTAATATAGAAAGAGATCTTTCAGATTAATGAAGTATCAACAGTCTATTAGAAAAATGGGTAAAGGAGATTTATTACTCATTCATTCAACAATTATTTGTCAACTACCTAGTCTATGGCAGCTGTTATTCAATGTTGACAGCACTGAAGAAAACAGAATACATTAAAAATAAACACATTATATAAGACAGGTAAATACTATGAAAAATAAAAACCTAAGCCAAGCACTGGCATGAAGAAAGAAGTGATGACGTGGTACACAGTGATCAAAGAAAGCTTCTCACAACCTACTAATTAATAAAAGATTAAATCAAATGGGGAATTTATAAACACTTCACTAAAATTCACAGAAATACAAAAAATGCAAGACAAATTTTCTTCCCCAAATTAGTAATGATTGAGAGAAATTATAAAATTCATATTTGTCAGAGTAAGGAAGTTCTCACTTGTATATAGAAAGGAAATTAACTTTCACACACATTTGAACATTTTTTTAGGGAGAAAAACAAATATAATGTGTTTTCTTTTAATTCTAAACAATAAAATAAAAACAATATAAACATTCTGGCTACTAAACGAAAGCAAATTGTCTGTAATCTGAACACCCTTGTAGAACCCATTTTTCTATATTCTATTCCTGTCTTTTTTAGGTAGTTTCTATTATAGTGACTGTAAAATTTTATAAATTAGCACTTTATTTTATAGGTATCTCCATGTAACAACATACCTATTGTCTTATTGGTTCACTAGGATGCCAGTGAATGAATATACCTTTCTCCACTCTTGAAGGTCTAGATCTGTGGTCAACCATTACCGGCAAGACTGACAATTCTCTTCTAATACAAGCTTTTCACCGCTCATTTCAGACATCATCACTAACAATGATCTAATAAAAACTAACAAAAATTTAGCTAAAAAAGTCTAATTTTTAAAGAGGACTACCTGAAAGATAAATTTGTATCAAACTACCACAATAAACTTTTATGTGTATGGGGTACTTATTGTGCCTCAAAGTACTAACTGATAGAATGGCCATCACAATTAGTTAGCTTTTTTTAAAAAAAGCATCTATACTATGAAGATACAAGACATACTTCTACATTTTTCCACCAGCGTTTAAAATCATGCAAAATCCAAATCTGTATTTACAAAATTACACTAATTTACAGATAAAGTTCAGAATCTTCTTCTGGGTTTTGTACTTAATAATGAAGACAAAATATACTATCATTGAGAAAGTGTATCATTTACTGTCATGTCATGATTTTTTTTAGAATGACTGAAATAAGCAGAAAATAATGTGGTAAAGTTTTTGTCCTTAATTAGTGTTGGAATATTCATAGAAAACATTGCTAAAAAATTCAAATGAGTATTATGTGGGAGGTTTGCTATAGAGTTGGCTGAAATTATAATTAAAAATAATGTCTCAGCTTATGGGTATTTGCTGGATTCTGTTTTAAGAATGAAACAGCTTTTTCTGAGCTATTAAAGGAAAAATGTTCTGAAGAAGACATATTATCAAAGTAAAAATTACATTACAGGAAAATCGTGTAAGTGTAAACACCTTGATATACCTGATTTAAGTTTTCTTAACAAAATTGTGTTAAGTAACGTTACACATGCAGTAACACATTTGAAATTAATTTATTGGATTATTAGTCTTTTTAGCACACAAATTGAAAACAGACAAGCAGAAGTGCTACAGAATGTTACTGGTATGGTTAATATTGTGTATTTTAAGAGATTCTCAAACTGTAGTAGTCATACAATACTGTGTAATGAAATAAATAAGAAACGACCTTAAAAAGCTTTGATAGCCTAAAGAGGTTTTCTGGTCATTTTTTGCAACTACTTAAAGATTTGTCAAGCAAACATAAAGGTGCATTGTTCATTTTCCTTTTTCAAAAAGGCATACATTTATTGTTTTTAATTTCTGTAATGACAAATTAAAGTTCGTATTCTGCTAGCTAACAGAAATTTTCAGAAAAACAGGAAATATTTCACTTCAAGATGACATTTTACCAATAAATGAGAAAGTAACTGTTACTATTTGTAAGAAAACTGCACAAAGGAGAGAACATTTAAAAACAGACTGCTTAGAAATGTTTTAATATTAAGTGATTTTAATGCCCAAAATATAAATGTGTTACTTGTAAAATCTCTCTTCTCTATGTGCTTAGAACAGAAGCGGAATTTTGTAACCCACTTAATATTTTAGTAAAAAAAAATTCAATAAAGAGCTTCGGTTGGGTGTAACATACTTATCACACATACAATTATTTAATATCTATTTAATTCATAATGTCAACAGACTAACATGGATGCAAATTCAGATTTTAACAGAACCAATTATCTGTGTTTTGTGGTGGAGAGTTTGAAAAACTAGTAGAGGAATTCACCAAGTAAGGTCAATGTTGCATTCCCTTTCAGCCAACATCTTTCTGTAGTAAATTTTTCAAGTATGACAGGCATTACAATGTCTGCCAAGGTAAATGGATTAACAATTTATGGTAATGAATGGAATAAAAGGAATGAATTACTGATATATACATCAACATGGATAAATCTCAGAATCATTTACCTGAGTGAAAGAAGCTATGCAAAAAATATATATACTGTGTGAATTAATTTATATAAATTCTAGAATATGCAAACTAATTTATAGTGACAATGAGTTTAATTAGTTGCCTGGGAGTGGGATGAAGGAAGGGATGGTTTGCACAAGGACAAGAGGAAACTATTTTGTAGGGAGTGATGGAAATGTCTATCATTTTTACTGTGGTAATTATTTCAAAGATGTACACATTTCACAAATTATCAAATTATACAATTAAAATCTGTACAGTTTATTTGGCATCAGTTGTATCTCAATAAAGTTCTAAAAAAAATCAAAATAAAAACATCAATACAAAGCATAAGCTGTAAGTGGAAAAAATAATAAATTGAACTTAATCAAAATTTAAAACTTTCTTTCAAAAGACACTATTAAGAAGAAAGACAGGCCACAAATAGCGAGTAAATACTCATAAAGCACATGTCTAATAAAGGACTGGTATCCAGACTATGTAAAGAATACTTAGAAATCAGTAATAAGACAAAAAACTCAAATTAAAAAAAGGACAAAAGATTTGAACAGTTTACTATAGAAGAGATACAGATGGCAAAATGAACACAAAAATACTCATTATCATTAAGGATATTTAAATAAAACTGGAATAAAATATATTTTTAACACTTTATTAGTTTATTTGGGCTGCCATAGCAAAGCACCACAGACCGCGTGTGTTTGACAACAGAAACTTTTCTCACAGTTCTGGAGGCTGGAAGTCCCAGCTCAAAGTGTTGATAGGGTTGGTTTCTTTCCGAGGTTTCTCCCCTTGGCTTACTGATGGTCATCTTCACCCCATGTCTTTACAAGGTAGTCCCTCTTTAACTGTTTATGTCCTAATCTTCTCTTTTTTTAAATTGAATACTTAATATGGTAGTTGTCTAACATATGCACACATCCTCACACACTCAGAATGATCTGCCTGGGAAAAAAATATGAAGTATTCCTAAGGAAAAAAAAAAATTGCTGTAGGTTTTCATTATTGTAGGCAGTTATGCCTACCTGACTCACAAAGCTATTGCCAAATCTATCCAAGGAAGCAGAGCTTGAAAAAGAGGGAAAATATCTTAAAAATTCAACAGTGGCATAGCAGAGCTCTCGATTTAAGAAAGTGACATAATGTGGACTTTTGCTGTGAATTTTCTCTTTACAAATATGGGGAGAGGTTTACCAATGAGGAGAAAATTAGAGAAGTTGATATATGCTTTTTACAGTCAACTTTTCCACAGTATTGTGCAAGATTATCAGGAAAATGCTTAGTTTTTCTCTGGAACCAGTTTTAGAACTTTTCCAATTGCAAGTCTTGCCCTCATCTAAGTCTTTAAAGGACTCGAGGCAGATGGCTCCTGCTCTCCTTAAATGAACAATGCAAACTTGATCTTCGCAAAACAGGGCTGAGTCTCACTTTCTGTCTACAAAGCAGATTAAGCCTGTTATTTTGAGGTCCCCAGTACCGGTATAAATTCGCAGCCCTGAATTAAGCTATAAGCAGATGATTAATCTATGCTCTGTAATCACTATCGAAGCACCAAATGTGCATCCAGAATGACAAAGATTATTAGCATCATAAAGTATAAATCCTGGAAGAATTTCCTCTTCTTCAACTCCTTTCAGTCTGAGTTTGAGCTTTTCACATGGGGCTACCGTATCGGCCTCTACACCATTGTAAAGTGTTCCAAGACCTTCCACATTGTGCTTTTTTGGTTATCATCACAAGCTGCTGGCCTTTACAAACAGACCTCTGATTCCAGCTTTCTCAGGACAACAGTGCCCATATCCTTGTACTTATCCAGAATTGGCAGCCTGATTTGTCCAGCAACTGATCTATTGAAGTCTGACAAACTACGTAGCTATAAACGGTAATCCAATGTACTAAGTACAGAAATCCAATTGCTCTTTGAAATTTGCTCCAGTTAGTCCTAAACAGGCATAAAGTGAATGCAGTTTTTGGGACTGAAGCCAACTTTTTTCAAAATGGCAAGGGTTTCTCTTCATATTCTTCATATCTCTCATTGCTCTAATTTACTGTTGGATCATTCATTCATCTTATTAATAAACACAATTAAGTGTTTTACATGTGTTGTCTTTGATGCCGACATCACACGTTCTCTTGTTTGTCCTTTTATCAAATCCAGTTTCAAGTTCTCCCCCTCTTGGCTGAGATTACCAGTACAGCCAAATCACTTTGAGAGGCACCACCAATTGTATTGGGATAAAGCTCTTGTGACCAGGGGCATCTAGAATTGTAAAGTATTTCTTTTCAGATACAAAATAGGCACAACCCGCTTCTATTGTTTTATCCTTGTCTCAGTTTTCCTGATTTGTATCTAAGATTCAAGACAAGTACCAAGTTTCTGGTTTTTCCTTTAACTTCTTTTTCATACTCTTCAAATGTCCTTTTTCCACCCATCTCAGTCAAATACATTATTTGTCTTCCAGCGGTTGACTCGCCAACATCTACATATCTAATGTACACTGCATTTTCTTTTGAGACAAGATGTCTCTTGTTACCCAAGCTGGAATGCTATGGTATGAGGGGGCTTAAAAGAACCTTGAACTCTTGGGCTCAAGCAATCTTCCCAACTCAGACTTTGGAGTAGCTGAGACTACTAGTACACACCACCATGCACCATGCACAGACATTTTTGTTGTTTTTGTACAGACAGGGTCTTGCTATGTTGCCCAGGGTGTTGCTCTTGAACTCCTGGCCTCAAGCAATCCTCCCACATTAGCCTCCCAAAGTGCTGGGATTATAGGAGTGAGTGCCTTTTAGGAGTGCCTGGTGGCACAACCACAGATTTAAGTTTTGGCGTTTCATCTTCCTCCTTTGTCATTTCCTGGGCATTTTTCTCCAGTGACCTTACATCTCCCAAGGAACCATCTCCTGGCCCTGCTTCAATTATTTCTTTTACATGCTTCCCTAATCTTCTCTTCTTATGAGGACACCAATCATTTTGGATTGAGAATCACATCAGTAACTTCATTTTAAATTGATTACCTCTGTAAAGACCCTATCACCCAGTAAGATCATATTTTGAGGTACTGGGTGTTAGAACTGCAATATATGAATTTTGGAGGGATACCATGACAAAAAAACAAAACAAAACAACTTTTAATGAATATATAAAGTACTAGTGAGGATGTGGAAGACTTGGATTATCATTTACTGCTGATTGGTGATACATAATTGTTTACCCACTTTGGAAAGTATGCACTTACCGTATAAGACAGAAATATCGCTCTTACTTATTTACCCAAGAGAATTAAAACGTATGTTCACACAGACCGTATACAATTGTTTATAGCAGTTTTATTCATAACAGCCCCAAATTGAAAACAACCAGAATATTCATCAACTGATGAATGAGTAAATTGTTGTGTATCTATATAAGAAATACTACCCATGGGTGAAACAGTAATGAACTACCCATGCATTCAACAGGATGGGTAAACCCCAAAAGCATTATGCAACATGAAAGAAGCCAGACACAAAAATGGTGCAATGTATAAGAGTCTCTGGAAAAGTTCTGACTCTTGTCAGCACTGATTGGCATAATATTAGTTGTTCTTTATCATACTGAAGAAGACTCTTTTCATTATTTTTTGTTAGATTCATAAAAACTAAAGAGAGAAAACTGTAGGGAGAGAAATTGGGTCAGTAATTGCCAAGAGCTGGGACTAGGGGCAGGAAACTGAAAAGAGAAACAGGGAGATTTCCTGAGTTTAGGGAAATATTCTTTATCTTGATTGTGGTAGTAGTTAGAGAACCATGTACATTAGTCAAAACCCCTTCAACTATATGCTTTAAAAGATGAATTTTACTATGTGCAAATTTTGTCAAAATAAGCTTGACTTTTAAAAAGTATTAAAAATACTAGTCTTAAATGCAGACCATGGAATTGCTGAAATAGATAACAGTAAATCAACATTTTCAAAAATGGATGGTATATTTGATCACTACGTCCTAACCAAAAAATATTACTGTTAATAACATTTTAATTCATCCTTTTTCAATTTCTCATGTGTATGCCTATATAATACATATTATCATGCAATAGAATATATTAACACATGAATATATGTGTTTATTTATACATAACTGGATATGTAAAGGAGATGCATGCCAAAATTTTGTTTAAACTTAAGGCATGAACAGTCAGATATTTTGAATATCCCTGATATGGTTATTCTAATTTTCTTTAATAAATAATTCTCAAACTCTTATCTCTGGGCTTGGATCTATTATCCTCATTTTGGATGTTTTTCTTTAGGAAAGAATGACAAAATTTGAACTGTGTCAAAATTTTAAAAATCTGTCTCATGAAACATATATATTCAATTATTTTTCAAAGTTCTTGCACTAGTTTACATTGACACAAACAATGAAAGTGCTTGTTTCATCATACTCTTGGCAGAACTGATTGACACAGTCTTTGTTGCTTTTTATTATACTGTGGAAAACTATTTTTGTTCAATTTTTTTAAATTAGTAAATTACTTTTAGCAACTGTCTCTTCTTTAGCAAACTATTAAAATCTTACAAATCTGGCTTTACCTATTGATATAGTATATTATGTACATTGATTTTCTTACATTAAACCATCTTTACACTACTGAATAGAATATACAATTTCAAATGCCTGCTGGCAAAACTGGCCCAGTAATTTTTAGTTGGTAATGGCTCATCATAGCCTTCACAGGAAACTCTCAACTACCCTCTCCTCCCAGAATCTAGACCTTTAATATATTTGTTTCCTCATCCATAGTGCTATGTATACCTTCCCTCATTCTCTTAGATAGCTGCCTGTATTTCTTCATAAAGTTACTATTTTTATAGGAGGTCAGTTCCTTTAACTTCTTGATAACAGTTGTGTGGTCTCCATGTTTTGGATACTCTGAGCAGGATTTCGCCAAGACTCTGTCCAATGCAATCTTCTGGAACAGAACAACTTTTCCTTGCAAGATTTCAGGCCTCTTACTTAAACCTTGATCTTTTGTTGAGCCCTGTAAGTGTGGTGATCAACCACACATTGAGTAATGCAGGCTAAATCACAGTTTCTATCAAGGAGTCCAGAGATGCTATCTAAATATGCTTTATCATCCACTCTACCCATCTGAGGGGAGCTTTCATGCACTCAACAGAACCAAATGGAATATACATGACAGCATGATTTATCAGCTCTTGACCATTTTAAAGACTGAAAACAAACAGCAGCACCACAAAAATAAATAAGCAAACCAGTAAGAAAAATAGTTTTCAGTACTTAACACTGAATAAATGGTGTTAAGATCCTCAGATTGACATTTATCGAAACAGGTCTTCGAAGCCAACAACACAAAGCAGCCAATCATGGTTAAACAACGCTTTTCATTTCCCCGGGGTTGGAAATCTGGAATTCTCTATTCCAATTATACATAAACAGTGTATACAAGTTTTACATGTATACTTGGACCCATGTACAAGAGAACACTCAGGTGATCTCTTTAGTAAGTCTGGAATGAGGATTATGCATCTGCGTTTTTAATAAGCTGCAGGTATGATTCTGATGCTGAGTCAGCATTTTTAATTATTGGTTTAAATTCTGGGTATCAGACAGGCTTGGGAAAACAATTATTTCCAGACACGCTAATATAAAAATAATTTCTAAATTCGAAAGGTACCAGAGTTTTAGCCAGGTAATCAATTTATGCCTTGATAAGACCAATGGGCCATTTTGCCAAGGATTAACAATCTTGATATAATCTCCAGAGTTATTCTGTACAGGATAAACATATGTATTAGGTAACCTGAGGATCAGAGATTGTCTATGCATATTATCTGTCCTGCCTGCCCTCTGCTAACATGAAGATGGACAAATGACAGAACCTGCACTTAGCTTGACAAGCCAGTTATTCTCATGGAATAAATGTTTTGGTTTACTTATATAAGCCATACTTATGTATTTGGAAGGCCTGGAAATAACAATATAAAATGATTTGGAGATTCTAGAGAGTGAAGTTTATTAAAGCCATCTGTTCAGCTGTGCACTTCAAGTCAGGGATGCTTGACCTCTAAAAAGCAGCCATGTCTAAAACACGTAAGTAGGACAGAACCAGCCAAGTGGGACCCAGAGGGAAAGCAGCAGCCCCTGTTTTCCAACTAACGCTGGAAAATCAGGAGGAGTGGGAGGCATTGGCAAGGCAACAACTTGAGGAGAAAAGTTATCTGTCTATTGATAGAAGAGAGGGGGAATCTGTTTCTAAGGGCACTGTAATAAAAATTTCAGCATTATGGAGATAGGAAGATGGCAGAAGAAAAAGATGACTGGTTCTGCTGAAAAAACTGTTGTACTTGGAATGCAAGTCAGTGGAAGATAGTATAAAAAAGTGACTTGGTCCCAGCAGACAACTCACATGGTAACCAGGGTTCCGATGGGCCCCAGGTATCTGGACGTATTCCTCTCCTGCCTTTTGCCTCGCTTAACAAGCTGACCCAAGTCATGTTACAGGAAGGACAAGGCTCTCCTAACTTAGCTGACCAGGCTGAACAGCTTACTGTAAAAGGAAGCATCTAACCATTTATCTCTTTGAGGGATGCCTTCTGAGGTTGCTGAAGCAATACGCTGGCATTTCCAATAAAAACCTGGGACCAGTTTCTTAGGCAGCAGATCCAGCTGCCAGAAGACAAGATGGACTCCAGCCTGACCATGCACTGACTTTTTCCTCATTATAATCTCATTTTAATACTAAAATCTCCACTGAGAGTGAGGCTTATCCCCCATATTTTGGTCATGTGATGCATGTTAGAGCACGATGCCCACTGTGCAAGCATGTAAAAAACTCACCCAAACAGTGCTTGTACATCACTCCTTTTCCCACATCACCTTCCTTAAAATGACAGGAACTGAGTCTCTTGGGGAGCGATTACCAGGATCCCTTTCCTGTATGCTGCTTCCTTGTATGTTTGAGCCACAAACCTATTAAATCTTGGCTGAGAAAAATTTCATTTATCCTGGTTTTCATTTCTACTTACGCAAGAGTCAACGAACTTGGGATCTAGGCTGCATCAACAGCCTTGGTGACTCTGTTGGAACCCGTAAGTAAGGATATTCCCCCTAGGAGAAGCATCAGAGAGCCAGTAAGGCCTCCAGAATGTGACCTTGTGATAGATGAAGCTGCCACCTGAAATAATTTGCTTCAGTGTGTCTGCAGTCAGTGAGGCCTTTCTTGGCCCCAGGCACTCTTGTTCTCCTTCCCCATTCCCCCACCCCCCACTTTCTTTTCCCTCCTGACTGGCTTAGAGATTTCTGGAGTAAGGGGTCCTAGTCCCCTCTGTGCTAGATTTTAAGATACCCTCTGACTGGCTGACATCCGATTCTGAGTAATTTCTGAGAAATCTGCTAGACTGGTTGAGGAAGTAGGCACTCGGGCTTGATCAACCCAGAGGACAATGGGTGGGGTAAGTCCTGCTGCATGCCCAGGTTTTTTGGGCTCTTTATTTCTCTCTTCATTTTCTTTCTTTCTTTTTCCCTTCCCCCTCTCTTCTTCATCTTCCAACTTTATTTCTCTGGTTCTTTCAGAGGGCTACCTACAGCCTTACTCCTCTCTGCCAAAAGTACCCTTAGCTTCCTCTGGCTGGAAAGAGTTCACCTTGACTTGTTACTTGCAAGGGACTCATCCCACACTGTGAAGGGTCTAGGATGCTGAGGCTTTCCCCTGATGGGAGACTAGCAAGAGTGGTGTTGATACTGACTCTGCACTTTGCAGTGGCTGGAAGCCTCACAAGCTTCCTTTCCTTCCCTAGTCTCTTTTCTTCCCCTCCTTTCTCTCTCACACCCACCCGCTTTAAACCTGGCTTATTTGCAGAGACCTATCAGAATTTTCATATTCTCCTATTTTCTCCCTAAAATGAAGGAAAAGGTTTTCTCCCTTTATTTCCTGCTTACCCTCACTCCTCTATCCAGTGAGACTCACTTTCTCTCCCTTTAGTCTACCCATTTTCTTTTTTACAGGAAACTCTCCACTCCCATTGCTTCTTATTGGGGAAACTTTGTCACCCTTGAACCCCTCACCAAAACACTAATCTGTCAATATTTCACTCCCTCTTCAATTCACTCTGAGATTCAAGAGCTCCCAACTCTATGATCTCTTTGATATCCCTAATTTCCCCCATCACTTCCTTCTTCAAGTTTGGCCCCTTCTGGCCTGGGCAAAGGTAGAGCGGTTTTAATTGTCTGACAGCTCAGACTTTCAGCTTTCACCCCCTCCTTCTGTGTGGTCTGAGTTCTAAATGAGTTAAGAGCAGTTTGGAGTAATGGGGACCTTCTTCCTCAGGAGTGGAGGAATTATCTTGACACGTACTACTGCCCATCTGGGCCTGCACAACACAAGTGCACTTTCAACTACACACACACCAAGGGCATTCCTAGCCTTGCGGTCACACATAGGGCACCCATTCCTTAGCAGCTAGTGTGAAATGACTATGTCTCTTATTTCTGTGTTTTCTCTCTGATCCCTGAGAACCAGGATTCCTCCATCCAAGGGAATCCTGGGGTGACTACCGGGCTTAAACAGTCTCAAATTACATCAAGACTTATTCCCTGAGGCTTCTCCTTATACCAGGACCTTTAATCAAAGGTCACAGGAGAGGCAGGCTTAGACATGGGCAATGATCTCAGTGTTCCCTGAGATTCTCTGCTAGGATGTATTCTCTCCAAATGGGGGCAATTTAGGCTAGAGGACCTAAAGAAAAAAAGAATCTCCCCTTGTACTATCACCTGGCCCCAGAACCCATTGGGAGATCAGAAGGAATAACCATTACATGAACCTCTTAGGTATAATGATACTTTACAGCTAAACTTGTCTTATAAGCAGTCACAGAAGTGGAAAAAAAAATCTCTTATGTGCAAACTTTTATGGAGTTGTATCAAGATCCTGGATAATGGGACTCATGCCACATATGCATGACATCTAACATTCCCAATGTATTGCCTGGGGTTGAGGAGCAAGTGCCAGACCAACCCATTGATCCACTATTACAGTCACCACCTAATCTTCCTGACCACAGGCCTGACACACAGTAACCCTCCAGTCCTCCTTCAGGTTCAAGGCCTCCTTTGGCCCCTGAACTTCCACCATACCTGGATCAGGCCCATAAAGAACTAGAGCACTTAAGGCCAGAGCCCTATCCACTATCCCTTATGGGGATCTGATTGAGTTCCAAGCCAACGCCTACTTTTACCTCACCCCCAGTCCAGGGCCTCTGTCCTCTAAAGGAGATAGCAAATGGATGGGGGGGAATAATGCAGGTTCACATCCCCTTTTCCATGGCAGATCTGAGAGTGTGTAAAGAAGTCTGGCCAGTTCTCATAGCCCCCAGTAAGTTCAGAGAGAAATTTGTAAAACTATTTCTGAGCTTCATGCTAACCTGGTAGGATATGATGGTCATTTTAGACAATTGTGTCACCCCAGATGAAAAGGTCCAGTTTCGTGAAAGGGCAAGGGCACATGCTGACTCATTTGTACAGGCCAATTCCCCATATGCTGCTGATCAAGCTTTAGGGAAGACAATTCCTGAGCAGGACCCCTGGTGAGACCTCAGGGATGAAATAGACAAATGTAGAATAGAGCATTTTATTACCCGCATGGCTGAAGGGATGAGAAAATGCATGAAGAAGCCTGTGAATTATGACAAGGATAGGGAAGTAACTCGGCTGGTGAAGAATGTCCTCAGCTGTTTTACAAAGCCTTCAGAAAGTATACTAATAAATGCTAATCCACAGCTGCCAGAAGGGATAGCCTTACTGGCTATGCACTTTGCATTTTATCACCCAGTTTACTCCTGATATTAGAAGGAAGTTAGAAAAGTCACAGACAGGGCCCCAGACACCTCTGTCAGTATTGGTAGAGAAGGTTTTTAATGTTTTCAACAACAGGGACAGGGCAAAGCAAGAGGAAAAAGGTAACAGGCTGATCAAAAAAACATAACTCTTGGCTATCTTGATTAGCCCTCCACCTCATGGCAACCCAAAGAGCCAGAGAAAACCAGAGACAAGAGACAACAACCCGATGCTGGACCTAACCACTGCACGTATTGCCAGAAGGGCAGGTGCTAGAAAAGGGATTGTCCTGACAACCTCAAAGCAGGGAGGTCAGCTGGCTTTCCAGCCAGGACCCCGTCTTCACGTATCTATCCCATGGAGGAGGCTGTGTCGCTGAGTAATGGCACCCAAGAATCCCCCCCCACACACACTTCCATCACCATCATTCCAGGGGAGCCTGGGGTTGCCCTCAATGTGGAAGGTAGGGAAAATGAATTTCTTATTGATACAGGAACAGCCTATTCTGTCCTGACTAAGCCTGTAAGCCTCCTCTCCAATCATGATTGTCTGGTGATAAGAATAAATAGATGACTGAAGGTAACACAATTTACTCTTCCTCTTGTCTGTGAGGCTGGTTCTGAAGTTATAACTCATTATTTCCTATATATTCCTGAATGCCCCACTTTAGGGTTTCCCTGGCTAAGGTCCAAATTTCCCCATAAAGGGCCCAATATTTAGAATTTGTTCTTACTCCCAGTGCCTGAGCATAGCCCATGGATCAGAAAAGGGCAATTGATGTTTTGTCACCCCTTCAAACTGGTGAACACCTACAGGATATTATTGATTTGATCAGGTTCTGCTGAATATAGATTCCTAATTATGACTTAATTGCTAAGCCCCTGTACAAGGTACTGAAGAGTGAAAAAGGTACCCCTGCAAAGAGATAAGAATTGTCATCAAGCTTTTGAGGACTTAAGAACCGAGTTAAGCCAAATCCCATCACTTGGACTTCCTAACCTGGATAAGCCCTTCACCTTATATATACATGAAAAGCAGGGGAAGGCTCTGAGGGTTCTAACTCAGAAGCTAGGGCCAAACCAGTGGCTTATTTTTCTAAACAACAGTATTCCATCGCCCAGCGTTGGCTCAGTTGTCTATGAGCAGTAGCAGCTGCTGCCCTCCTGGTTAATAAGGCCTCTAAACTTACCTTGGGTCAGTACCTACAAGTTTCAACCAAGTGCAGACTATACTAGTGGTGAAGGAACACCACTGACTCACAGAGGGAAGGCTGATAAAGGTATCAGGCTTCTTTATTAGACACTCGATATTACACAGAGTGTTGAATTTTGATCTCTGTGACTTAACTCCCTGTTACAGAGATGAAGGCCTGTGTACACCAATGTATATACCTAGTATGAGTACCTCTAGTATGAGCCCCTTGACAACTCAGAAGTAGAATGATTTCCTGATAGGAGTGGTTTTATGGAACAAGGTGTCCAAAAAGTAGGCAGCTCAGTAGTAAGCCTTAACGAGGTCATCAAAGCAGAAGCTCTTCCCACTCAGACCTCAGTTCAAAAGGCTAAATTATTTGCTTTAACTAGGGTTTTGCAGCTGAAAAAAGCAAAACAAACTAAACATTTTTGTGGACTAAAGTATGTGTTTCATGTCTTACATGCCCACACTGTCATCTGGAAGAAGAGGAGGATGCTAACAGCTAAAAATTTCCCAATAAAGCATAGGGACCTGGTCTTAGCTCTTCTGGAAGTTGTACAATTCCCTAGCTAGGTCTGAGTCATCCCTGCAAAGGCCATTGGAGGGACATATTGCTTATCAGCCAAGGAAATTGGCTGAAAGGACCACAAAACCAGCAACTTGAGCACAGAAAGATGACCAGGTCATGACACTAATAATCAACCCTTTGGGACTTCCCATCTAACCTCAATACTCCCAACAAGAACAGGAGGAAGCTGAGGAGTGGGGGAGAGGGAAAGAGGAGTTCCAGGTGGTTAAGGACAGTAAAGTCTTTATCCCTGGCGCTCAGCAGTGGAAATTTAGTAAGTGCTTATATAGGTACTCACTATAGAAGGGATGCCCTTTGGAATTAGTACAAAGAGCTCTTCTGGAAAAGGGCCAAGAAAGACTAAGTCAAGTAACCATGGCCTGTGACCTATGTATTCAAAACAATCCCCAGACTCAATGGGTTCCTCCTGCCCTAGCCAAGCCAGTCCAACACCAGGGAACCTACCCTGGGGAAGACCGGCAAATAAATATTACCCAGATGCCCTCTCTTTTGGGATAGAAATACCTTCTCATTTTCATGGACACTTTTACTGGCTGGGTCAAAGCACACCAGACCCAGTCTGAAAGGCCACTGATACTTGCAAAAGTCTTCTAAAGGACATAATTCCTCAATTCAGCCTTCCAAAGTCACTCCAGGGCAACAACAGACCCTCTTTTGCAGCTAAAATCACTCAAAACTTTTTGGCAGTTCTGGGAATAGATTATAAATACATGCCTGTTGGCATCCCCAATCCCCCAGGAAAGGTAGAAAGGATGAATCATACTCTTCAAAGAACTTTGGCGAAATTATTTCAAGAAACACAGCAAACCTGGATAAGGCAACTTTCTATTGCACTCCTTCGGATTCACACTACCTCAAAGAGCAGCCTAAAGCCCAGTCCATTTGAAACAGATTACAGGAGGTCCCTGCTCACTACTGACATTTCACTGGGCTGGGAAATAAGTCAAAGCCCATGGTATTATCAATTTGGATCAGGTTCAGAAAGCAATATAGTATTTCGGGAATAAAGTACCACCAGCTTCTATAAAAGAGGGAGAATCTCCTCTCCAAGTCAACGCAGGAGACCAAGTCTTCCTTAATATTTGAAAAGAAGGCTCCCCAGAAGATGAATGGTTGCCTAAGTGAAAGAGCCATAACTGGGTGATCATGGCCACTCCAACTGCAATCAAGCTACCAGCGATCTCCAGCCTCTCCCAATTAAAAGGCTATTTACCTGAATGTTTCTAGGCTCATCCAGGCAGCCCCCTTTACTCCCCTGAACCAGTCGAAGGCCTCCACTACCTGTTTACAAGAACCAACACTTAGCCAGATGCAAAATGCTGTCGGTAAGCACAGAAATACTAATTTTTCTCTTCACCATAATTACAGTTTTCTTGTTCTACTCTTTTGGACAGCCTCCGCCCTCTCCCTCTTCTTCTGCCCTTGCTAGGTTTAAGGCAGGATCACAATGAGAAATAACTTCCTCTTCTTCCTTCTCTGCATACTCTTTGCTACTAGGGTCCAATGGGGAAAAAAGCTCACTTATCAATTTTTCCATGATTATCACCTCAAGGAACAACCTCTCTAACTGTTGGATTTGCCACCACACTCACAGGTGAGAGGAACTAATCTCCACTTTGTTCCCACTAAGACGAATTTGACATTAAATCTTACCTCTGACTATATTGAAAAGCCATCACCTATGACTACACAAATTGAAGCAACAGAAAGACATGAATGTGTGCATCTCACAGACATCTGTAACCAACCTATTTGGAAGGAGAACTACATGCTTAATGGTCCATCCTTGACAGTCCCCTGCTGTCCTTGTAGAACCAGTCCTTGGGCAAATATAACCTATGTAGATGGTTGGCATCCACCCTCAATTTACCCAATGACATTCAATCCCTACTCAATGTCAAACCAATACTACCTATTGGAACCCTGCCTTTCATTTGGTAAAACATCCTGACTGTCACCCTATCATCTCCCCCAGGGATGATGCACAGATTTGACGGGTATAGAAAGTATAACATGGAGGCTCTTTTATCTACTTCCTAAGAGAGAAGGGCATTCCCTGGGTCCAGAGACCCAGAGCTCAGTGGGAAGTCCTCTTTCACCCCAATGCAGCAGGAGCATTCCTTCCTGAGAACCTAGTTTGAATAAATGGTTCAACTCCCCAATCCCCCATCAGGCAGGCACAGTCCCTGGATATGCATTATTTTGTGGCAGTCAACGTAACTAACAGTCCTACAAGGGAAAAAACAGACCCCATCTTCCCACTCTCCTTACAGGCCTTAGCCTATCCTTGTGTGGACACTTCCAGTTCCAAGGAAAAGATACTGTAGGACAGCTGGGCTCCAACAGAGTAACAGTCCATAACCTTACTTCCAAAATTAGATACAAGCAACTGGGCTAATCCTGGCAGAAAGTGTGGCAGCTATGGGGATAGCAGCTCCTTGA
Source organism: Ateles fusciceps (assembly GCA_036589455.1). NCBI lineage: Eukaryota > Metazoa > Chordata > Mammalia > Primates > Atelidae > Ateles > Ateles fusciceps. Next base: position 3,811,361 of record JAZHEH010000479.1, on the reverse strand, counting down.
GGGACTGCACCTAACATGAAATAACTTTTAAAAACCTTACACACACTACAAAAACGTTGACCACACATATAAGAGAAGGCTTGCAAGGTCTTCAGTCTTCCCTAGACTAACTGGTGTTGTCAACAATAAACTAGGCTTAGACCATGTTCTAGCTGAGCATAGAGGGTCTGTGGGCAGTATCAATAAAACTTGTGGCACTTACGTCAATAACTCTAGAAAGGTTGAGACCAATATACAAAAAGATATCCAAACAAGCTACATGGTTACGGGGATCTAACCAGGGAACTGACCCAAATTATGTCTGGTCAACCATCCAAAGTGCCTTCCTAGGTCTTACCTAGTTTCTGCCCTTCTTAGAACCTTAAGGAGCTGTATTATTACCAATCTTAACTCCTTGTCTACTTTATCTTTTAGTAAAGTTTGTGTCTTTCAGATTGTAGCAGTTTGAGACAAAATCGATGCTGGCCAAAGGGTTCCAGGCTGTGCCACTGCAGGAAGGAACAAATCCCTATAAATCATTACATCAGATAGCAAGAGATTTCCATGCCTGTGGAGCAGGTAGGGATGACAGCCCCTGTTCAGCATGAAGCAGTGATAGAAGGCAAGATCTTCATTCCTTTTTCCCCCTAAGAATAATGAGGTTGAGACCAGGTGTGAGGGCTCATGCCTTAATCCCAGCACTTTGGGAGTACGAGGTGGGTGGATCACCTAGGTCAGGAGTTTGAGACCAGACTGGCCAACATGATGAAACCCTGTTTCTACTAAAAGTACAAAAATTAGTTGGGTGTGGTGGCATGTGCCAGTAATCCCAGCTGCTCAGGAGGCTGAGGCAGGAGAATTGCTTGAACTCGGGAGGCGGAGGTTATAGTGAGCTGAGATCATGCCATTGCATTCCAGACTGGGCGACAGAGTGAGATTCTGTCTCTAATAATAATAACAGTAATAATAATAAAACAAAATAAATAAGGAGGTTGAAATCTCTTTGGGGGGGATTGAGACAGTATAGGGAAAAGACTTGGTCCCCTCAGAGAAATGACACCAAGGTCCCGTGGACCTTGCATATCTAGGTGTATTCCTCCCCTACCTTTTTGCCTCCTTTAACAAGTCATGTAGCAGGAAGGTGGACCTCTCCTAACTTAGCTGGCCAGGCTGAATTCCTAATCATAAAATAAAGAATTTAACCATTTATCTCTTCCAGTAGTGCCTTCTGAAGTCCCTGAAGCAAGACTCTGGCATCCTGATAAGAACCTGACCAGGTGTGGTGGCTCAGGCCTGTAATTCTAGCACTTTGGGAGCCAAGGCTGATGGATCGCTTGTGAGATCAGGAGTTCAAGACCAGCCTGAGCAATATGAAGAAACCCCGTCTCAACAAAAAATACAAAAAAAAAAATAGTCGGGTGAGGTGGCACGTGCCCGTGATCCCAGTCCTCAGGAGGCTGAGGCATGAGAAGCGCTTGAACCCTGGAGGCAGAGGTTGTAGTGAGCCAAAATGGTGCCATTGCATTTCAGCCTAGGTGACAGACGGAGACTGTGTCCGAGAACCTGACCAGATCCACCTGTGTGAAGACAAGATGAAGTCCAGTGCTGACCTTTCACCGACTTTTTTTTTTTCATTATAATCTCATTGTAATACTAAAATTTCCACCCAAGATAGGGCCTCACCTTCATTTTCTGGTCATGTGATCCTTGTTAGGCTATGAGGTACCACTGCGCAGGTGAGGAAAGTACCCCACCTAGAGACACTTATATGTCGCTCCTTTTCCCATCTCGAACCTGCCTTAAAATGACAAAAGCCAAGCCCTTCTAGGAGCAGGTACCAGGATCCCACTGCTGTATACCGCTTCCCTGTGTGCTCATGCCACAAGCCTAGGAAATCTTGGCAGAGGAAAATTTCTGTTTGGCATAGTGTTAATTTCTACTTATGTGTGAGCCAAAGAACTCAAAGTCTGGGCTGTGGTAAGAAGCATATTTAAGATTCACTTAAGTAGTGAATTTAATAGCACAGGCAAATAAATTCACTACAATTTGGCTAATAATACATCAACCCAAAAAATAACCCCTTAGGCAGAAGCTACTTTATGTGTAATTTAATGATGGTCTGGTTTTCAAGGCAGTTGTTTTCCTTTTAAGCTCTAGGTGGGGGAAAGTTTTATTGTTTTTTACCTCCAAATTTATCCTCCTTCCTCTATTTACCTTTGTGCCCCTGCGAAATACATTTCCCAGTTTGCTACTTTCCTCTTGGTTTCTACGAACTGGAGAAGCTATGGGGGATTGGAGGGAGGAAGTAGAGAGAAGGATCTTTCTTATTTTTCTCTGCTCCCATCAGCTTGGTTCCTTCCATCCTTCAGCTTCCCTTGGCACTCCCAGAATCAGCCTCATTCCACCCTCAGAAATCCAGCAATAACCAGAGATGCCTCTTCCTCAGAGAGCTGAGTCCCTGGATTCTGCTAAATCGACCTCACATCCCCCGCTTTTTAACCTCCATTCCAAAGAGTAGTAGCTGCTTCCTTATTATTTCAGTGCTTCTCTTTCTTCCCCCGCAGCCTTCAAAGCCTTTGTAACTGATTACCTGTATCAAAACCCTTCATTTGAAATGCTTATTTTTTTGTCTTCCTGACTGGAACTTGCCCAGTACAGAAGGCAGAAGCTGGTCTAGCTAAAATATTCAAAATGAAAGAACAAAATGGAAATGCATTAATTGTGCTACTGTTTATTCCTGATTTGTTCAAGCAATTGCACTTAATGAGCTTATCTGTCCAGAGATGGCTGTTGCTGGTTTAAAGTCAGTGATTTATATAATTCAAAGAGACAAGTAAAATCTAATAATCAAATGCATCAAAAAGTATACCATTTTAGATAGATATAAAGTCCTATATTTTCTTATTACTTGACCAGGCCTCTTTACGGAAGCTAACTGCTGATATTTTCAACTGTTATTTGTGCTTCTGAGCCATCATTATCCAAGGTCCAGGCCTTTATTCATAGTATCAATCAGCCTTTCAAGATCTCACTGCCTAAGCCCACTTTCCTACCAATGTCTCACCCAAGCTCATAGCCTCCTTGGATCCATGTACTCTAGGGGGTAGGCAAGTGACATTGTCTTCACTTCTGATGCACTAAGACCCAATGTAGGACAATTACCAACACCCTGGGTTGATTTGGCATACTCCTCTGTAAGATTTTATGTTGGAATCCCAATCCCAGTTTGAACTAACAGGATTACCTTCTCCAGTTCCATGGTGTACACAGTTTGAATCTATCTCATAATTTTGAGCTCACACTTAGTAATGCAACTCTTCTGAGTGTCCAGATTTAATGTCAAATGACAGGACATAGCTGCTTTCTGCATGTGACCTGCCCTCTCTTCTCAGAGAGACCACATTGACACATCTGGATTCTGCCCTTTTTTTCCCCCCATATTCATCCATACTGACTCCCTACAGTTCCCATCAATGCTTGGAGCCCCAGGGTTTTGCAACATTACATAGAGGAGTAATTTCCACGCTATTGTGCATCTTTTATCAAGACTTTAAATCTTGGTGCTGTTGTACTAAGTCCGTACAAGAAGAGCATTTTTTTTTTTTCAACAACCTGTGCACATTTTGAAACTAAAATGATGTCTTCTTAGTACTGATAAGGACTTATTTCTAACTACTGGGATGAGAACAATACATGGAAAATTCTACACAATAGGTTCACTTCAGATGAAAATATATTTATGCTTTCTGGTAATTTATTGAAGTATCTTTGAAGCAGTGTCAAAAGTCTACATGGTAGCTATATGTTTTCAATTAAGCATTCTAATTTTCTAGAGAAAATTAAAATACATTCACTCAACAACCAACAATCACCTCAAGTGTATGTGCAGTGGCTTAGGGGAATCTAGTTAAACAGATTAGAAAGGTAAGATCTACCCATTTCTCAGGAAACTAGTGAAAAGGAAATAAGTTACTAGAAATATATTTCAGAAATGAAAGGTAGACTTTAAAGTCTCTGTCACTTAATAAGTGTATAAATACAGAAGACAGTTTTCTTTGTATACAGCCAAAGATCCTCTTGCATTCTAATCCAGGCTCTCTTACTCTCTTGCTTACTTGCTAACATTACTTTCATACCTCCCATATTTTCCCGGAACCCTGACTCCAATCTATTTTTCACACAGTAACATCCTTATTATTCAAAATCTGAAGAAGCTATTCCATGGTTTACATTTTCTTTGGTTCTACACTAATACAAAAATCTATTAATTAAGCTGTATTCTATCTCTTATCCCAAAATATACTATTCTAGATACAAAATCTATTTTTCTTGTTTCTGTATTTTCATCCTTCAAGTTGAAAGACACATATATGAGAGTAGCCCAGACAATAGTTAAACGCTAATTTAACTCTGATAGCCCAGAACTAAAAAGGATACATTAAAGAAGTAAACTGTAGCCCTTATACTCTGTCTTTAACTTCAGAGAAAATGTGAAAGAGTTTAAAGAGAAATTGTCAAAATCAAGGGATATACACAAGTAGCTTTAACAAGACTGTGATTGATCACATGTGTGAGGTGAAGAAAGGGGAGACAAGGAAAGTTCCCAGATTTCTAACTAGAACAACAATTTAGGCTGTGGGTCATCCTTTGACGTCATAGATAGAGGAGGAAGAACACAGTGAGGAAAGGTGAGTTGTCTTGGATGTACTGAGTCTAAAATGCCCATGTGAAATTGAATAGAGACATCAAGCAGGAAAATGAATATGTATGTCTATATCTGCTATAGAATGAATATTTTTATTTCCCAAAATCATAAATTGAAATTTAATCCTTAATGTGGTATTACTGGAAGGTAGAGGCTTTGTGAATAAATTAGATCGTTAGAGTGGAACCTTCATGAATGGGATTATTGCTCTTGTAAAAGAGGACCAAGAAAGTGTCCTTGTCCCTTCCATCCTGTGAGAAAACAGCCAGAAGATTACTGTGTATGAACCAGGAAGCAAGGCCTCACCAGACAATTAATGTGCCAGCACCTTGATCTTGGATATTCAACCTCCAGAACTGTGAGAAATAAGCCATCTAATCAATGGCATTCTATTATGGCAGCCTGAATAACCTAAGACAGTATCTTCCTAAAAACATGGATTTAAAATACAGATCTAGGAAGCTGTGGCTGTTGGATGTTCCTCAAAACCATTTTTCTATTGAGAGAGAACATGTGAAGTGAGAAAAGGTGGTCTGGGAAACATGACAGTTAAAGAAGAGAATCCTTACAAAAAAGACTGAGTAGGAGAATCAGAGACATAGGGTGAAAATGAAACAAAGAAAGTAGGTGTTTTAAAGGTAGAAAGATTACAATGCTGAGGTGTTAAGCAAGATAAGGACCAAAGACTTTCAATTAGATTTAGCAACAAGTAATTCCAGGGCTGTGCCAGAGGCTGAAGCTAGACGGCAATGGACTGAGCAAGTGAGTAAGGTGGTAAGAAGATGGAGACTACAGTGTAAATTATTATTTTGAGAAGTCTTCTTTACCAGAAAAAAAAAAATAGGAATGGAATAAATACTGATAGAAGTTTTCCAGAAGAGAAAGAGTGAAACACCTAAAGCAGATCTCTGCATCATCCGTCTGTCCACTTCTGCATTTCTCACTACACAAAATATTCTCAGATCTCCCACATGTAAACATTGTTTTAAAAAATTCTCTTTTGATCACCCCATGTCTCTTATTTGTCTTCTCCCTTGTAAAATGATACATCTCAAAGGAGGGATCCATAATCACTGCCTCCAGTTCTCCACCTTATATCTGCTCCTTAACTGCAATTCTGTCCCAATCGCTCCTCTGAAACTTCTTAATTGTGATACCAAGGACCTCTACCTCATCAAAGTCAACATAAATGAGAACATTTTCAACACTTAGCAGTATTTTAATCTGCTCAAGTACCCTGATTTCTTGAATTCTATGGCACCACACCTCACGGTTTTCACTCTACCTTCCTGGAAGATCATTCTCAATCCCAGCACACTTCTTTCTCTGTGAAAGTGCTGAATGACAGAATAGCCCCAAACCAGACCTAGACTTTCCTCTATTTTCCACCTACGTTTACCCAACCCACCATGTCTCCAAATAGCAGATGTACAAACAGCTTCTTTTTCTCATAGTTGTTTTCCTTGTCATCTCTACTGGATTGTCTAATGGACACTATAGATTTACTGCCAGTCAAATATTGGCTATTTCCCTTTGAAAGTGAAAATGGATGGGATACAAAACATAGATGGAGAGATTCCGAAGATGAACATTTCTTCCATTGTACAGGCAGGATAAAAAGAGGAGAGGTACAAATGCCATCTTGGTAGGTTTGGTGGCTGATGATAAAGGAAGACCTCAACTTAAGGCTTCTATCACTTCTGAAGTGAAAAGAGAATGGTAACACCTGTGGGCCCAGTTGTAGCTGGATATCTTGAATTTATGGTGACCATTAGGAGTTATAAGCAAGAGAGCGATATAATTATATTCATGTTGAGAAAGGTGAATCTGCCAGAATAGAACATGAATTAGAAGACGTTGAACTTATAAGCATGGAGTCCAAGTAGATAAGACTCTAACCATGTTTAGAAAAAAAAATAATAAGGAGAGAACATGTAATAGTACACATATCAAATATTCAACTTTGATTTACTAATATTCACTGTTTCCTCACTCCTCGTGGTCTATTTAGAGATAATTCATTTATTACCTGTTTATTTTTTCCTCTAAACTTAGGACAACTGCTTTCCTGGAGGCATTACTGATCATGCAGAAGAGAGGAATAATGGATAAATCATTGTGAACATTAGAATAAATAATCTTTTCTATGCTTTAAAAAAAATGGAGTTCATCTCTCTCTATCTGAATGCTTGCACATGAGTGAAACCCAGTAAGAACTGTTCTTCTGCATCCAAGATGAGAGGGCATTTTTGAAGAACTTTAACTAGAAAATGCTGTCAAGATCATTCTGCTAAGGAGTATGTGTGTTTCTTGCTGTTCTAGGTGTCAATGGACATAAACAAACCATAAGAACGATTCATTTCTGGCACCCTCTGAGAATGCTACTCTTAAAATAATAACAGAAAGTATGGAGCTGGGTAGCTCTTCTGAAAAAATGTGTTCATGAAAATATCCATTGTGCAGGAGGTGGATGATCTGTCACTCCACTGCAGACATTGGAATAAACAGCTCATTAAATTCACAGCATTCTAAGATAAGAGAGAAACTATGAAAATCAAGAAAGACGGTAAATAAACAAAGAGGCTGCCTGTCTCCAGCAGAAACTGCTTAATATGTTTTAGGAAGACATAAGCGACATATTAAGCAAGAATTTAACCATAAGTTGTAATAAAAACTGATCTGGCCATTCACTATGTGTTTTTTTGTAACACTCTCAGTGTACTATCATGAAGGAACAAGATGAAGTCTGGATGGGAAGAAGGGTGGGGAATGGTTACGTGGAAATCACAGATGATGAATATCAAGAAGTAGTTTAGGAAGTTGGGTTTTTAGAATTTATGCATATTTAAATATATATATACAAATACACAGCTATGTTTTAGTGGATGAACATATATATTTATATACATGTATAAATATGAATGTACATAATTACATAAATATATTATTTAAATATAAATTATATATGTATATTCATATTACACAGAAATATACATATATATTTATGAAGTCCAATTGGGACTCCAATGTGTGCCTCTGTGTGTGTGTGTGTGTGTGTGTGTGTGTGTGTGTGCTCTTCAAACTAAAACACAGATCTTTTCAAAATGTGATTATCTAAGAAGCTCAAAGATGGTGTAAGACATAATCCCTTTCTCAACAAGTTATTTTTAGTATTTGAGATTGGTTTATCACTCAGAGGACAAGCATCCAACTCAGCGTATGATCAATAAATATTTGTTAAATTTGTGGAATGAATAACTCATCTTGTTTTTGATCTTGATCTTCTACAATGTTTAAAATGCTGAAAGTTGAGAAATTGACATGAAAGTAACAAATACCAAAGCCCTGTTAGGTTGGGAGTAGTAATCCCAGCCACAGACTGATCTTATTGGAAAGGGTACTGAAAGTTAAGCTCAGGGCTGCCCACTGGGTAAGTATACTGTGCAGCAGTAGGAGGGCGGGGGGCACAGGAAAGCTGCCACCTCCCCTCTCCAAGGGGGGTACTTCTGTACTACAGAGCAGAGGATGACGTAAATCACCCTTGAAACCTGTATAATTGAGAGTGACATGTAACAATGTGGTGAGTCAGAGTAAGTAAGTAGAGAATGCCTAACTGTGGGGACAAGGGGCAAGTCATCATATAGCTTCATTCTTGAAGGGAGGTTCAGATGCCTCTACTCTTCCTCCTAAGCCAGAAAGATTAAAGCTGACTTCTGAGAGTGCTATGACTGTGCAGAGATTTAGGATAAATTAAAATCAACACTGTTTTTCGTTTGTTTTGTTTCTTTTTCTTTTATTTATTTGAGATGGAGTCTTGCTCTGTCGCCAGGCTGGAGTGCATTGGCGCCATCTCGGTTCAATGCAACCTCCGCCTCCTGAGTTCAAGCGATTCTTCTGCCTCAGCATCCCGAGTAGCTGGGACCACAGGCGTGTGCCACCACGCCCGGCTAATTTTTTTTTATTTTTAGTATAGACGGGGTTTCACCATGGCCAGATCGCTTGACCCTGTCTAGATCGCTAGATAGTCTAGACAGTCTAGATCGCTTGACCCCGTCATCCGCCCGCCTCGGCCTCCCAAAGTGCTGGGATTACAGGCATGAGCCACCGCGCCTGGCCTAATCAACCCTGTTTTGAAATAAAACCATCCTTTCTCTGCTCTTCACACATTCCTGTGCCACTGGACGCTACTTTCAAGCAGCTGTTAGAGTACTATTTTTTCTTCCTACTTTTCCCTTTGTTAATTCTCCTGTACTAATGTCATATCCTAGCTAAAATGTTTAGTGGCACCACTAGCCTGGGCCTTCTAAATCAAATCCGTTCGCCACTCACCTTTTCAACTTGATCTTCCGTACTGCCTGTAAGCCCTCTCTACCCACCAGACTAATTTATTCACTATAACCAAATATGTTTTTCATGTCATTGCCTTTGCTTACTTCTTGCATTCTTTTATTAATTTAACAAAATGTTTTGGCAAGTATCAGGCAGTATACTGGGACTATAAATGCATGAAGGAATAAGCCATGTGTTGATTGTTAATTTTATACCAGAGTACTTTACTAAGTACTTTACATGTATTTACTAATCACAGTAGTGCTTTGAAGCTGATTACATTGTTATGCTCATTTACAAATGATGAATTAACTGCAGTTCTTGATAACTTTTCTGAGATCACACAAAATAAAGAATATGTGTGAAATATTATAATTCATTCAACAAACACAGAAGAGAGGTTTACCGAATGGCTCCTATGTAAGCTTATCTTCTCCAGCTCCCCATTCTGGGACAATCTGGAGTTTCAGTCAAACTGGTCTACCACCTATTTTATGACTTTCTCGTTCCTGATCCTGTAACCTCCTGCCTGAGAAGTCCTTTGTCTTTGTCCCGATCTTATTTTTACTTCAAGAATTGGGCCACTTTTCCAACTGGGCTGACTACTGCACATAGTCTGTGAAATCTAATCCAATTCTACCGTGTTACTACTTTTCCTTATTTCAGCATGTATATCAAAAATACTATGTTAGGAATTATATATTCCTTTATATTATCCACAGTCTAGGAGTACCAGGTTTCTGGAAGTTTCTACCAATTTTGAAAACAGAACTCATCTCTACTAAATTGAGTCCACAACTGTTTAAAAGATGCTTTCTCACTTTGTCTGGACTTGCTAGTACTTACAGATGCTAGCTTTTAAACATCTTTTAGAGAATTATTTTCAAAACTCAATCATTAAAGATGCAGAAAAGGTCTTTGGAAGAGATGTTCGAAATGAAGAATTCCGAAGATCAAACATCTTTTCCCTTTTCACAATACATGAAATTGTTCAAATGAAAGGTGACTCAAAGGAAAGATGGTATTTTGTTTTTGTGCCTAAATTAATCTAATAGCATGCTCAAAAAAATGACATTTCAAATGACTTTGAAGCAGAAGACATATATTCCCATTTTTATTATCAAACTCAAGAACACAGTTGTTTCCCCAAAAAGTGTCTCATTAAATTGATTTCAAAGCATCTTTGTTTCTTTTTATTATACATGTCCATCTACTTTCTAAGTCCTTTTATTTGGCTTTAAACAGTCTCATTTTCTGACAAGTCTCTAATCTCTCGTAAGCTCCTCAGAGAAATTTAGTAACACTCTCTGTCACAGAATGCCACATGCCCACAGCCCCAGCACCCCCTGCTGAACTTGCAAAGCTGCCGATTCTCTGGTTTGTGTCAGACCCTGGCACCTAAATTTCCTTTTCCAAGCTGCTGACAGCCATTTCCATTGAGTGCTCTGCCTCTTACTTTTCTCCCTAGTCATTCAGGTCAACTGGGGTTCTGGAGCTGGCAGAGTATCTCCTGTCTCCTTCCTTGCAGCCAAGGTCATATCCTAAGAGATTGACAGGCTAGGCAAAGAGCAGATGGGGAGTCTCCCCTTTAGCTGATGTGGATGTATGATGAATGACTACAATAAACCAGGAGGCAGCTGTGGTTCAGTAAGAGCCCTGAATTCACAGTTACAAGGGCTGTGTGTGTCTCCTGTGTCAGCTTCTTAGCTTATTTGTATCCACAGGCAAGTTAGCATACCTCTCAGAACCCCAGTGTGATCCCCCTGTGAAGTAGACATAATACCTAGAAGCAGGATTGCTACAATAATTATACAGGATAATTAATGCAAAAACTATGAAAATGGAAATAGGTACAGGAAAAATATAAATTTTACTTCTAAATGTGGAGTCTCCCAGTTTTTCCTTTTAGTTTACCATTGAAATGGAAACAGGTCAAAGTAATTCTTTACAGCTAAAGTCAACTACAATTAACTAAAACCACTCAGAGGCTAAACCACTCAGATAACTTGAAGATTAAGAGCCACGATACTCTAGAAACAGAAAAGGAAAAGAACTAAATATGCTAGCAAACTGGTTTTACTCCTTCACGCCACAGGTTTGATATCTTGTCTGTCTGTCCATCATTGCAGTTACGCCCTGAGGAGGAAAGGACACGGACAGGTACAGAATGAGGCTATTACAGCAAGGCAGAGCAGTAGCTCAACTTACCACTACGCATATGCAAGCCATTTTACAGCTTGTACAGCACATTCCCATTCATTGTTTCTGTACTAAAGAATCGTTTTATACGGTTCTGTGTGCAAAAAATAGTATGCCCCTAGCTGATTCCCAGCATCACACATTCTAGAGCTTCTAGAATGCTGGTGGGAAGTCAAAGTCCAGACTGTTCCTGTCTATGATCCCCGTCTTTGTTTCCGTCTAGGGAATCCCCTAAAACTTTGTGTAATCTTAGCATGCCAACCAACTGGTTACTGCTGAAGGCACTGCCTTCTAGGCACTGATCTAGGCATATCATGTTTAATGCAGAAATTTTGGGAAAGTCTCCCTCCATCGCTGGTCATAGGTGCAAAGACGGCATCATTCCCAGCAATGCCAGCAATCAAGGCACAGTGTTCACTCCCTACTGTTCCATTCATGGAAGAGGGTACCCTGGCCAGGCCTCTTTAGGTTGAAATGATTTCAATTTTGTGTTGGCATTGTACATGTTATTCAAAGTCATGAGGCAGAGTATGTGTTACTCAAAGTGCTGCTCTTTGGACAAAAATGAGGCATAAGACCATGGAAGTAATTTAGTCTCTTTGGGAAGATTCAGGCTTTCCAATATCCTTGGGGGTTAGGTGCACAGCAGCATGAGAAAAGGTGAGTCATCTGCATTGACTCCACGTGAATGCTGGAGCTGAGCTCTTTCCTTGCCTGCTACTAGTAGCTCATTATATGCAGGCTAACCTACCGAAACTCAGTATCAACAAGAGTCTGCCAAAAATAATAATAATAATAACATCCTTACCCCAAGAAGACTGTACATGTGATTCTGAGGACTATGCTTCTAAAATGGAGAAAAGATTCCATATGTTACTAACTTGAAGAACCCAAAAGCACTAATAGATCCAAGCCCAGTGTTTTGTATCTCATCAAGCCTCTATTTAAATTACCAAATAGCTACAGGTATTAATTCCCAAACACGCTTAAACCTATTTTAAAAGCCTGGTGTTAGTCAATTCTCTGGCAGGACAGCCCACACACCTCATTTTAACTCTGTTTTACAGATGAGAAAACTAAACTTCGGAGAGGCAGGGTTATTTGGTCAACAGACTGTATCTGTACACTACTGTATCCTCAATTCTCAGAACAGAATCTATGTGGGGAAAAAAAAAGTCAAGTGCATGAATGTAGCCAAGGTCAAGATGGTAATAATTATCAGATTTGAGAATTGAACTCATGTCCTCTGATTCTGGTCTGCATTCCCAACTCTAGGGTAGCATCCTGCTTGAATAAATTAATGTATGGAACCCTAAGCTCTTAGGACCCAAAGTGATCTTAACTGTTATCTAGTCTTCCAAACACACACTGAAATGGGCAATAAAAAGTTCTGTATGGGATTATGCTGTGTATGCTCAGGGATTCATAGCCATTTTCAGGTTAAAAACATTATCAGAAATGGTATCTTTAGGATAAACCTGTATACTGCAGGAATAGATAAACAGTCCTTGCTGATTCTCATCATGATATCTGAGTTGGGAGACTGTTGCACATTCGAAGGTGTATTTTCAAAGTTTTATCATCTCTTTCTTTGTAGCCTGTAAAATAGTTACGAAAATGCCAAAACCAGGCGAAATGCTCTAGCTGTATTATCTTAATCCTAATGATGTAAATGTAGTGAAAAGTAATTGCTTAAAAGAGTTCGATTTCTGCAAAGGCCTACCATTTATTTAATTTATCCTAAGTGAGAAGGCTTTTCTGTTGATTTAAGCAATCACATATTGCTTAAATATCTCATATACAAGGCTCTAAGTTGGTTCTATGAGAGCATATGAAGGTGTATATAAGATAGAATCTTGCTCTAGGGAGGTTGAAGGTGATGCGGAAGAGGACAATAACTATAACTCAAACCAGGAAGAAAGGAGTACAGTATAAGTGGTATCAATAATGTGCTTAAGACTTCTAAATATCACATATAGATGTAGAATTATAGAAAGCATTCATAAAGTAGATTTCTAAGGTGAAATCTGAAGATTGAGTATGGTGGAGACCTACTGAGATGGGAAATTATTCATTCATTCAATAAGTACTTATTGAGCAGTAATAAACACCTGGAAATTACGAATAAGATAGATGGAGCTTACAGCTATAATACTGTTAATGGATTAGGGAAAAGACAAATAATAAATGTGCAATTATGATAAAACAAGAGGATAGTAAAGTACATGGTGATCTGAACATATAGGAGGAGGAAGAACAAATCTATTTTGCAGCATCAGTCAAGGCATACTTTTAAGCTAAAATTGGAAGATTAACTGGAAGTTAGGTAAAGAGAGGAAGACAAATTGTTTCAAATAGAAGAAACTGTGTGTGCAAAGACCCAGATGTGCAAGAGAACATGGGATGTCCAGGCACAGAATTAAACTCAGTGTGATCAGCTCAACAGCATGAAAAATATTAAAGAGATACAAATAAAGCCTGATCTCAGATGGACTTGTAAATTCTATTTCTAGAGGGAAATTCAGCTATTGAAGGAATACATCAAGGATGTAAAGACTGGATATTTCTGGAAGAAGCATTTCAGTTCTGTAAAGCAGAGACCAGTTAGGAGGTTTATGGAGTAATCCGGGGATCAAGATGACAAATAATTGTGAACTGGAACAGAGTGATAGCAGTGGGAGAAACAGTCAAATCAGGAGACATTTAGGTTGTAAAATCAACAGAAGGTGGTAATTAATAGAATTAGGGGTGGTGAGGGTGAAGTATTGGGGCATGTCAAAAATAAGTCCAGTTTCTCAAGTTTCTGCTGAGACAGAGAAGATTGGGAGAAACACAAGATTGGTGGTACCTTTGTCTTTTTGGGCTGCAATAAAAAATATCACAAACTAGGTGGCCTAAATAACAGAGATTTATTTCTAACAGTTCTGGAGCCTGAGAAGTCCACGATCCAGGTGTCTGCAGATTGGGTGTCTGGTGAGGGCCCATTTTCTGGTTCATGGATGGTAGCCTCTCTTGTTCTTCCATGGTGAAAGAGGTCTCTGGGGCCTCTTTCATAAAGGTATTACCTTATGAGGAACTATGTCATTTATAAGGGCTCCACACTTAGAACCTAATAACCTTTGAAATATTACAACATAGAGATAAAGTTTCAAGGTATAAATTTGGGAAGGACACAAACATTCAGTTTCTATCAAAAGGGAACCATGGTGGGTTTTGTTTTGAATATGCCGACTTTGAGGTCTGTTAAAAAAGAAGCACTCCAATGGAACAGGTTTCCAGGAAAGGGAGGGGCACCAAAAAAGGCATGAAGGGGTGGAAGAGAAGGAGATCTCTTTAAGAAGAGGCTGGCTGACAAATAAAAAACAATGAAAGCAGAGTAGTGAGAGAAAAGCCAGAGCCAGACTTAAACGGGCTGGGAAGCAAGGCCAGAGCAGTTTGTACACATTCAAATCTAAACCTTATTAGAGAGGATGCAAGCCACACCAACCTCAGTTTGGGAAAGAAGTGGAAATATCAGTTTTCTAAGGAAACTAGGGTCTATATTGAAAACAATCTCAGGAACTGGAAACCGTTAATAGTGCCACTCAAAAAGTTGTCCTTTTTCTCCCCCACTGTTAATTGGATCAAACTCACAGCATTCTCAATAGGGGCAGATTCTTCACACTAAGACCCAGTGATAATTCTGTCCCTTCTTGGAGAAATACATCACACTTCAGGTCAGTTTTTGCAATGTGACTAGCTGAAGAAAAAAATTGAAAATAGTATCTCTCTGCTTTCCATTTGAATTTTGTTTCCCCTCCTTCTAGGCCCAGTAGCTTCTTGGCTTTCAACTATAAAAAGTGGTACCTATATTAACAATGTATACATGCCCATGTGTTACTTCTTTTTAGTCACTGTTGGAGGACTTTTCCCCAATCACCTAAAAGATGAGGACCTTGTCACATGGCCACGAAAATTTAGGCTTGCAGATAGTTTGAAGGGTGAGTAGCACAGGGTTTCATTGGGTGAAAATGAAGAAAAAGGAAAACAGGGACCCTCTACAAAGACAGAATCCCTGTTGGTGCATTTCCCGTCTCACACTTTGAATCCCAGCTTCCACAAAGGAAGAGGCCAGGCTCCTCCCCTGCAATGGGCTCAAACTTCTGTGGCTCTACCCCAGAGTGCATTCCTTCCAGTGCACATGTCATGTCAGTTGGAGGTTCTGCCTGGGAGCCCTTCCAATCTGGCTGCCTCATCAACACAGATACTGTATGAGGGAGGTAAAGCAGCTATAATTAGTCCATTTTATTGAGAAAACTAAGGTTTAATGACAGCTGTCAGGATGTGAAAGTAGGTCTTCTGATGGTATAGCCAGAGTGTCTCCACTCTGACAATAAGGAATTAGAGGGATTTTCATCCCATAATTCAGAAATACATGATATTTAGCACATGCTCTATTGAATTCCACTTCCTATAGGTGTAACAGACATCAATAACGAATCACAGCGTTCTTTACTGCTGACTCTACGTGCAGCCTCCAAATCCTGGTCAATATACTCTGTGTAGCAACCACTTGTGAATCTGAGTTGGCATATGATAAAATCCATTTTCAATGCTTACCTTAGGGACTTCCATTTTTAATTAGAACTCTGAAAAACCTAATAGCTTTGTATGCATTAAGCTATGACTCTTTGTACGCTAAGTGGTTATGAGCTCTTGGGATGCCACTATACAAATATAAGCCCTGTTTCCATCACTGATAAAGTGGATGATCTCTAAGGTTTCTTACAGTCTAATAATAATTTTATTAAAGTCCAGGCATGGTGACAAATGGCTTATTCTGAAGCAAGAGTGACCTTCCCATTGCCACTCAAGTCACATCCGATCGATTTCTGCTTTTCTTATTAGTTCAGCCCTGCCAATTATTATTTACGTTTAAAGCTCACACTGGCCCATATAATGCTGTATAATATCAATTCATTCCTTAAAATGTAACACATGAAAATATTTCTAACATTTATTTGGTCTCATTAGTTTGGGATTATACAGATTGCATACAGACTGTAAATCAGAGTAGCTTAGTATAAGAAAATAGGAACTTTTGAATCAGAGGGAACTCAGTTCAAATCCTGATTTAATCCTTGATGAGTAATGGGTGATTCTAATGCAGGCTACACACCTAAGCCTTGGATCTTTTAAATAGACATTATATATATAGTACAGACTTGAAAATATTTAACACTATCTGATCAAACTCCATTCCCTTAAATTCTTCTGTGGAAAGTTTTGTGGTATGTAGAACGATGTCTATAATCTTTGCCATTAACCCAAGGCCTATGATCCCTGAGCAAAACACATGCCCTGCCATAGTCACAGGTGAACAAATATACTATAATGCTTTTTGGGACCACCATATGGACCTAAACAGAGCTCAAATGGCTGACAGGGTGATACAGTACCTGTTTATTCGTACTCTATGTTCCAGAACTAGCAGATAAATGGTTATGTTTTATTCCCGTGTCTTCATGCTGGAAGGAAGCTTTGTTTGAGACTAAATAAAGTATGTAAGTTTAGACTGTATCATTGTATATTTGAAAAGCAAATATCATTAACAGGAACTCAATACCTTCAGATTCTACTGAAATGTGCTGAGCCTCTGTAAAGCAGGATGATGAGAAAAATCCGCTTTCACCCAAATGTAAAGAACAGCAGGGTAGCTCTTTGGGCTAAGGAGCAGGGAGGGGAAGCTATGGAGCTGCAGGCAGCAATTATTCATCCTAGTTCTGCCTATAAGTCATCAAAACACTTAGGGCAAATTGTCACTTCTGTGTGTCTTTGATTTTTTTTAACACATGTGCTAACATGGGCATTATCATGAACTATATAAAAATAAGGAAATCAAAGAGTTGGAAGGTTCTGTGAATGTGAGGTGATGAAACAAAATATTTTATAAATATTTATAAAATCAAGACTAGCCCTGATTTGATGACTGCTGTCAATAATCTTTCTGCCAAAATACCTCATATCACATGAGAAACAGACTCTCCTGATACTCTGCATTTCAATCATTTGGGATTTTTCTTTTAAAATTAAGAATTATGTCTTTAAGAATTCCATTTTATCTTTGTCTCTCTCCCGCCGCCCAAGATGCCGAAAGGAAAGAAGGCCATGGGGAAGAAGGTGGCTCCGGCCCCTGCTGTCATGAAGAAGCAGGAGGCCAAGAAAGTGGCGAATCCCATGTTTGAGAAAAGGCTGAAGAATTTTGGCATTGGACAGGACATCCAACCGAAAGAGACCTCACCCGCTTTATGAAATGGCCCCACTGTATCAGGTTGCAGCAGCAGAGAGCCATCCTTTATAAGCGGCTCAAAGTGCCTCCTGCCATTAACCAGTTCACCCAAGTCCTGGACCGCCAAATAGCTACTGAGCTACTGACGCTGGCCCAGAAGTATAGGCCAGAAACACAGCAAAAAAAGAAGCAGAGGCTGTTGGCCCAGGCCGAGAAGAAAGCTGGTGGCAAAGGGGACGTCCCCACTAAGAGACCATCTGTACTTCGAGCGGGAGTTAACGCTGTGACTACCTTGGTAGAGGAGAAGAAAGCTCAGCTGGTAGTGATCGCGCACGACACGGATCCCATTGAGCTGGTTGTCTTCTTGCCCGCCCTGTGTCAGAAAATGGGAGTCCCTTATTGTATTATCAAGGGGAAGGCAAGACTGGGACGTCTAGTCCACAGGAAGACCTGCACCACAGTCGCCTTCACCCAGGTTAATGCGGAAGACAAAGGCGCTTTGGCTAAGCTGGTGGAAGCTATCAGGACAAATTACAGCGACAGATATGATGAGATCCGCCGTCACTGGGGAGGCAATGTCCTGGGTCCCAAGTCTGTGGCTTGCATCGCCAAGGCTCAAAAAAGCAAAGGCTAAAGAACTTGAAACTGAATGGTCAGAAATGTACATTGTAGAATTTTCTGTAAATAATAAAAACGATACAAATTTTCCCTTCAAAAATAAAAAAAAGAGATTCCATTTTATGATACAAATAGTCAATAAGAGGGTAAGGTATTTAACAATGCTTATCTTTTTTTTTTTTTTTTTTTTGAGAGAGAGTCTCGCTCTGTCACCCAGGCTAGAGTGCAGTGGCATGCTCTCTGCTCACGGCTGCCTCCGCCTCCTAGATTCAAGCGATTCTCCTGCCGCAGCCTCCCGAGTAGCTGGGACTACAGCTGCCTAACACAACGCCCAGTTAATTTTTTGCATTTTTAATAGAGACAGGGTTTCACCATGTTAGCCAGGATGGTCTCAATCCCCTCACCTCATCATCCACCCTCCTCTGCCTCCCAAAATGCTAAGTAAGATTACAACCATGAGCCACTGTGCCTGGCCTAAACAATGCTTATCTTTTAATATGTTTGTGTATGAAACAACAGTGAGAGACATAAAATAGATTCATATGGATGGAGGTGAGATGGGTAGAAGGCTAGATCTGGAGATTGAGGCACAGTACATGAAGGCAGGGTCAGAAAGAACCCTAGGCAAAGAGGAATCCAAGGCAGGTGACCACGAAAAGCAACAGAAGAGTTCAACATAGCCAAGAAAGACATCTTCAATGGGAACATAAAGCAGGGCATTACACCTACTCCCTATACAATGACTAGCTCTTTCTGCATGGAGTCAAGAAATCAAACTAGAATACCAGATCAAAATTGTTCTTTGCTTTTAAGTAGACTCTTCCCTTCTCCAAACCTTGGTTCTCTAATTTGTAAAATGAGGTGACTGGAGTAGATGATCTCTGGGACCCATTCTGAGTCTAACATGCTACCTCTCTGTCAAGAACTGCAACTACACTACAGGTATCTGAACACTTCCTCCACACAGAAGCCTGGCAGACATCAATAATCTATCATGATGCTT
The DNA here is from genome assembly GCA_036589455.1 of Ateles fusciceps. NCBI lineage: Eukaryota > Metazoa > Chordata > Mammalia > Primates > Atelidae > Ateles > Ateles fusciceps. The sequence continues at coordinate 3,792,260 of JAZHEH010000479.1, read as the reverse complement.
GTCTCCTGAACTCAGATGCAACCTTAGAATCCTTTTCAAGGAGATAGCCACTACTAATCTAACAGAGTTGGCCAGGAATATAAATCCATTTACCATCCCTAATATATGTATTTAGATGCCTAAATTGTCTCAAAAACTTGCACAAGTAACACTGGCCCCAAAATGTGGATTTAATTCTGCCCCAGTAACTGAGTAAATTCCTGTGCAGATTATAAGGGTGGAGCCAGCTACTAGAAGTGGAGAAAAGGCAGACACAGCAGTATACCTAAGGAGATTTGAAGAAATACTGAGCAGAGTTGTTTGCCCTTGTTCTTTGCCTTTCCGCAGCTACTAATGCATAATATAATGTCTCCTGTGACATAAAAACTACCCTGAAAATGGTCCAGAGAGGAAGACAACATAGTGTGGGTAAGAGTTAAAAGACTTGGATCACATCTGGCTGTGGATCTCGGGTAGATAACATCTGAGCATTATTTTCATATTCTTACAGTGGAGACTAAAGTACTTTATAAGGTTATTGCAAAACATGAATAAGATAAAGTAAGTAAAAGTTCTTTATACACAAAAATGTGTTGCTAGCATAAGCCCTGTATTAGCTAACACATTTGGAGAATTTATTTGATAACCGATTAAGGAAAAAAGTTAACTACAGAATAGGAGGGACAAGATAGCCAACTAGATACAGCCAGTAGGAGCCTCTCCCACTCAAATAGACCAAAATATTAAGTAAATCAATCTATTTTGAACAAACCTTTTGAGGGAAAACACAGAGAGCTAATAAAGAGGAGACACAGACACCAAGGCTGAAGAGAGAGGAAGCCAGGAACCTAGTATGGGATTGTGGAACACCAGGACTCATTCCTGGTCCTAAACAGCTCCTAAAGAAGGGGTGAGTGAAGTGACTGCACAGCAACCCCCTGTCACCACAGACCTCTGGGATCCTAGCTACAAGAGATCCCATGCCCCCACCATGGGCAGTTGAACTGACCAGGGCAACTTCCTGGAGAGTAGGCAGAGACAGAACTCAAGGCTGCGTGGGATTCTGCAAGAGTACAGGAGCAATAAAACATAGCCATAGCCCATCTCCCAGGGCTCTGAGTGCCTCGTACCATTTGCTGTCTTGCTGGACCAGGAGACAACAGGGTTGTCTTTTCCATGAGATTGGGGTATGCAAGATCTGCATGTCCCTGTGTTCACTGGCCCCTGGTGGGGTCCCTGCCTGGCCACTCCTGCAAAAGCAAGCACATAGTGCAGCCTCCACTGTCTGGCCTGAGTGCTTTGGGGGTGGCCTGGGTACACCTTGGCCCCTCTCAGTGTTCTCAGAGTGAAGGCTTTCCTCCCTGTGAGTTCCAGCCACATATCTCAGCTTCATACTCCAGAGCTGCATGCTTTATCTAACTCTAGGGGGTTAGGGCTGGGCCCTTGGCTTTGTTCTCTGCCCCTTAAAATCAATTATTAGCTGTGAAGAGTGAGGCGCAAGTTGATGGGTCAATGCAGGATTTGGGTGTGCCCCCCTCAGCAGGGCTGGTCTGGGAAGGGTGTGGCCTATCTGCCAGTTGCATCCTCTGACCCAAGGATCCCCTGCGACCCCCCAACACCTAATATCCCAGCAATCTGGGTGCAGAAGGCTTGGGACAAAATTAGCTAATCAGGCCAGATACTGGGACAGCCACCAGAAGGAAACGTGGTCAATGGAGAAAGAAATGGGTGGTCCTCATAGCAGCCGGGCAAAAATCCCTGCACCACACATCAGTTCCACACCTACTGCAACACCAGCCTTGCCTGGAGCTCCCCATCCTTGACCTACGACATCAACAGATCACCTGCAGACACATCCCACAACCTATTTCAACTCTGCCAAGCACAGAGAAATAACATGTTCCCAGGGGAGCTGCAGGTTTCCTGGCAACTTAACTTTCAGTTTCAGCCATCCCTAAGGAATGTGGGGGATCACAGTCTACCAGGACCCCCACTGGGGCTCAAGAAATTCAGGAACAGTTCCAGTGATTGGAGGGAGCTCCCCTAAAGCCAGAAAATGGACCTGGTAAGGGGTTTATCTCTCTGACCTTTTTGCCTTCTCCACCAAAAAGCACCACTGCAAATGCACTGAAATGAGAAAGAGGCTTGCAACTGGGGGCCTACATGCCGGCCATTACTCTTAAGCGCCATCTACAGGATTGCAGCCTGAATAACACCACCAACAAATAATTTCCCGTATACACTGCCCAATGCAGGCATCTAGCCACAAATAAACATACCACACAGAGCCTTGGTCCACCATAAGCACCCAGAATCTAAGAAAATTGACTATACTCTCTATTTGTATCACAGTCAAATCCTCAAGGGCAATAATATAAAAACAAAAATAAATAAATAAAAAATGACAGCAAATTGAAAAAGGGACAACTGTCCTCTCAGATGAGAAAGATTTAATGCAAGAACTCTGGCAGTTCTAAATGCCAGAGGGTCCCCTAACCTCCAAACAATTGCGCTAGCTCCTTAGCTATGGTTCTTAATCAGATTGAAATGACTGAAATGACATAAATAGAAATCTGAATTTAAATGACAAGGAAGCTCAACAAGACCCAGGAGAAAGTGGAAACCCAATACAAGCAATCCAAGTAATCCAGTAAAACAATCCAAGAATTGAAAAATCTTTTTTAAGAAAACCAAACTGAGTTTCTGGAACTGAAAAATTCACTACAGAAATTTTATAATAGTTAGAAGATTAACAACATAATAGATCAAGCAGAGGAGAAAATTTTAGAGCTCAAAAACTGGTCCTCTGAATCAACACAGTCACACAAAAGTAAGTTAAAAATAATTTTTAAAAATGCACAGCCTCCAAGAAATATGTTATTATGTAAGGAGACCAAATCTATGACTCATTGGCATCCCTGAGAGAGAGAGAGAGTAAGCAACTTAGAAAATAAATTTGAGGATATAATCCATGAAAAAATTTCCAATCCTGCTAGAGAGGCCAACATGAAAATTCAGGGAATTCAGATACCCCTACAAGGTATTATACAAAACAACTATCTGCAAAACACATAGTCATCGGATTATCCAAGTTCAACATGAAAGAAAAAAATCTCACTGGCAACTAGAGAGAAGGGTTAAGTCACGTGCAAAGGGAACCCCATCAGGCTAGCAGCGGACCCCTCAAAGCAGAAGAAATTGGAGGACAATCTTCAGCATCCTTAAAACAGATTCCAACTAAGAATGTCATATCCCTCAAAACTAAGCTCCATAAGTGAAGGGGAAATAAAACTTTTTTTCAGAAAAGTAAACACTAAGATAATTAATTACCACTAGACACCCTTACAAAATGTCTTTAAGGGAGTGCTAAACATGGAAACAAAACAATGGTACCTGCAACCATAAAAACACACGTAAGCACACAGCCCACAGACACTATATAGCAACTATACAATCAAGTCTACAAAACAGCCAGCTAAACACTGTGACAGGATCAATAACTCACATGTCATTATTAACGGTGAATGTAAATGATCTTAATGCCCCTCTTAAAAGGCACACATGAACAAGCTAGACAGAAATCAAGACTCCACTGTCTGTCTTCAAGAGACTCACCTCACATACAACGACACACATAGTCTCAAAGTAAAGGAATGGAGAAAGATCTACCATGCAAATAGAAAACAAAAAAATAACAAGGGTCACTATTCTTAAACATAAAATAGATCTGAAACCAACAACAGTAAAAACAGGACAAAGAAGGGCATTGCATAGTGATAAAACTTCAAGTCAACAAGAATTAACTATCCTAAATATATACACACCCAACATTGGAGCACTCATATTTATAAAGTAAGTTCTTCTAGACTTGTGAAAAACTCCAACAGACACACAGTAATAGGGGAGACTTCAACACTCCATTGACAGCATTAGACACATCGAGGCAGAAAACAAAGAGATCCTGAACCTTAACTCAACACATGACCAATTGGACCTAATAGACAACTACAAAATAATCGACAAAGCAATGATATAATGTACATTTTCTCATCTGCACAAGGAACATACTCTAAGATCAACTACATAGCCATAAAGCAAGTCTCAATAATTCTAATAAATCAAAAATTATACCAAGCAGACTCTCAAATCACACTGAAATAAAAATAGATATAAATACCAAGATCGTCTCCCCAAACCACACAATTACATGGAAATTAAACAACGTGTTCCTGTACAATTTTTAGGTAAATGATAAAATTATGCCAGAAATAAAAAAGTATTTGAAATTAAAAACAGACACATTATACAAAAAACTTTGGGATGCAACTCAAGCAGTGCTAATTGCTTTAGATTCTGCCTAAGGGGAAGGTTTCTAGTGCCAAATGTCTACATCAAGAAGTTAGAAAGATCTCAAATTAACAATCTGTCAGTCTACTGACAGGAATTAGGAAGAAGAAAAAAAAAGCAAATCAGCCCCAAAACTAACAGAAGAAAAGAAACTGAAGTAAGAGCAGAATTGAATGAAACAGATGCAAAAAATCCATATAGTATATTGATGAAACCAAAAGTTGATTTTTCAAAAGAATGAAGAAAATTAATAGACCACTAACTAGTTTATCAAAAGAAAAAGAGAGAGATCCAAATAAGCGCAATCAGAAATGACAAAGATGACTTTACAACTGATCACACAGAAATACGAAATCTTCAGATACTGTTATGAACACCTGTGTGCATACAAATTAGGAAATCTAGAAGAAAAGGTTAAATTCTGGGAGACACACGACCTCCCAAAATTGAATGAGGAAGAAATTAAAACAGTAACAGAAAACCTGCCAATCAAAAAATAATAATAATAATAATCCCTGTACCACATGGATTCACAGTAAAATACTACTGGACATACAAAGAGGAACTGGTGCCAACCCTACTAAAACAATTCCAAAAATTCAAAGAGGAGGGATTCTTCCCTAACTCATTCTATGAAGTCAGCATCATCCTGATACCAAAAAATGACAGACACAATGGGGAAAAAAAAAACTTTAGCCCAGTATCTTTGATGAACATAAAATGCAAAAATTATCAACAAAATACTAGCAAACTGAATCCAGCAAGCAAATCAAATAGGTAATTCAACTTGATCAACTAGGCTTCATTCCTGGGATGCAAGATTAGCTCAGCATATGCAAATCAATAAATTTCATTCATCACAAACAAGATTAAAAACAAAAACCATATGGTCATCTCAATAGATGCAGAAAAACTGCTGATAAAATTCCACATCCCTTTATGACAAAAACCCTCAACAAACTAGGTATCACAGGTATATACTTCAAAATAATAAGTGCCATCTATGACAAACCTATAACCAACATCATATTGAATGAGCAAAAGCTGGACTAATTCCCCTTAAGAACTGGAAAAAGACAAGGATGCCCACTCCCACCACTCCTATACAAGAGTGTTATGGAAGTCTTAGCCAGAGCAATCAGTCAAGAGAAAGAGATAAAAGAGCATCCAAACAGTCAAAGAAGAAGTCAACCTATTTCTTTTCGCTGATAATTTGACTCTGTATCTAGAAAATGCTTAAGACTCTGCCAAAAGACTCCTAGAGCTGATAAATACTTTGGTAAAGTTTCAGTATACAAACTCAATATACAAAAATCAGTAGCATTTCTATATACCAACAACACTCAAGCTGAGAGCCGAATCAAGAATGTAATCTTATTTATAATGGCCATAAAAAAAAAATTGCCTAGTAGTATATTTAACCAAAGAGGTGAAAGATCTCTACCAGGAAAATTACAAAACACAACTGAAAAAGATTATAGATGACACAAATAAAAGCAAAAATATCTCATACTCATGGGTTGAAAGCATCAACATAATTAAAGTAGTCATACTGCCTTAAGCAATATACAGATCAATGCTATTTCTACCAAACTGCCAATGTTGATTTCATAGAATTAGAAAAAAACTATTCTAGAGTTCATGTGGAACCAAAAAAGAGCGCTAATAGCCAAAGCAATTCTAGGTGAAAAGAATAAAGCCAGAGGCATCACATTACCCAATTTCAAACTATACTACAGGGCTACAGTAACCGTAACAGCATGGTTCTTGTAGAAAAACAGATACACAGACAAAGAGAATAGAATGCAAAACACAGAAATAAAGCCACACACCTACAGCCAACTGATCTTCAACAAAGTTGACAAAAATAAGCAAACAGGAAAAGATTCCCTATGCAATAAATGGTGCTGGGGTAACTGGCTAGCCATATGCAGAAGAATGAAATTGGACCCTTACCTATCGCCCTGTACAAAAATCAAATTGAGATGCGTTAAAGACTTAAGTGTAAGACCTAAAACTGTAAATATGTACTGTAAGAAAACTTAGGAAATACCCTTCTCAACATCAGCCTTGGCAAATACTTATTATTAAACCCTCAAAAACATTTGCAGCAAGGACAGAAACTGACAAGTGGGACCTAATTAAAGAGCTCTGCACAGGAAGAGAAACTACCAAGGGAGTAAACAGATAACCTGTAGAACTGGAAAAAAACTATTTCCAAACTATGCATCTGAGAAAGGTGTCATATTATAATTAACTTAAATCAATAAACAAAATTTATAATTAACTTAAATCAATAAACAAAAAAACAAGTAACTCCATTCAAAGTGGGCCAAGGACGTGAACAGGCACTTCTCAAAAGATGACATACAAGTGGTCAAACATATGAAGGCTCATAATCATCACTCGTCATCAGAGAAATGCAAATCAAAACCACAATCACATACCATCTCACACCAGTCAGAATGGCTTTTGTTAAAAAGTCAAAGAATAACAAACATTTGTGAGGCTGCAAAGAAAAGGGACCACTTACACACTATTTCTGGAAATATAGATTAGTTTAGTCACTATGGGGGAGCAGTTTGGAGATTTCTCAGAGAGCTGAGAGTTGAACTACTATTTGATTTGACCCAGCAATACCACTACTGGGTATATACCCAAAATAAATCATTCTACCAAAAAGACACAAGGACCCATATGTGCATTCCAGTGCTATTCACAATAGCAAAGACATGCGCCCATTAATAGTGGATTGGGTAAAGAAAATGTGATACATATACACCATGGAATAATATGTCATTCTACCTAAAAGACACAAGGACCCATATGCTCATTCCAGTGCTATTCACAATAGCACAGACAGGTGCCCATTAATAGTGGATTGGGTAAAGAAAATGTGATACATATACACCCTGGAATACTATGCAGCCATAAAAAAGAAATATATCTTGCCCTTTGCAGCAACATGGATGCAGTTGGAAACCATTATCCTAAGCAAACTAATGCAGAAACAGAAAACCAAATGCCACATGTTCTCACTTGTAAGTAGGGGCTAAACATTGGGTGGTGCATATTTTTATAAACATAGGAACAACAGATACTAGGGATACAATAGGGGAAGGGAGGGGATTAAGTGTTGAAAAAAAAAAACTACCTATTGGATACTATGCTCACTACCTTGGTTAACAAATTTATTCATACTCCAAACCTCAGCATCATGCAATATGGTTTTGTAATGAAACTGCACATGTACTCCGATACTAAAACAAGAGTTGAAAAAAATAAGCCACTATAAACAGTATGGTGTCAAAAGAAATAGGCAGTAGGAAAGAAGGCAGATGGACATTGTATTAGTCAGGGTTCTTTAGAGAGACAGAATAAACAGGAGACATTGTGTGTGTGTGTGTGTGTGTGTGTGTGTGTGTGTGTGTATTATATAATATATATACTATAGTATATTATATACACTATATACTATAGAATATATATTACAGAAGATATATATAATGTATGTGTGTGTGTATGTGTGTGTGTATATATAGATATATATCTTCTGTATTCCAGACAGACTTTCTGGTCTTCATCATGGAATAATAATTTTCCTTCATAGCCCAGATCACTCTCCCCAGCCAATACTGTAACACCCTTGTTATACTGTGAATCAGAGGTGTGAGGAACACAAACTGTACACGTGGTAGTCTTAATTTCCAATTTCTTAAAATCATTCTTTTGTCTCCTGGTGGGAGTATTCCTTCCTCTGAGACTAACACCTCTAGGCCAGCAGAGCACAAAGTCATGGGAACAAGAAACAAAAATTTTGCTAGGGTGTCACTTGGAGTAATTGTGAGTGATGCCACTCCCATTTTTTCTGCTCCTTGATTCTTGGACCAGTGAATCTTGGCTATGGGAAAAAACAGTACCACATCTTGCAGGTTGATGCAAAGCACATATAACCTTCTAAGCACCTTGTCCCAGCTCTACAAGATGCTATCATCTATATGGTGCTGTAACTGTGTCTTCAAAAGGCCATTTCACCCTTCTGTCAAGCCAGCTGCATCAGGATGGTGGGGTACATAGTAAAACCAGTGAATTCCATCAGCACGAGCCAATTGCTGTACTTCTTTTGCTGCCATGGTTAGAACCAATGCCATGTGGAATACCATGATGAAATAAGGCTTGCTGTAAGTCTACAGATAGTATTTTAAGCAGAAACATTGCATGCAAGAAAGGCAAATTCATATCCAGAGTAAGCGTATTTTAGTAAGGATGAAATGCTGCCCTTCCGTGACAGAAGTGGTCCATTGAAAATCAACCTGACAACAGGTGGTTGATAACCCTCAGGAATGGTGCCATAATGCCAAATGGTTCACAGGCCAAGGAACCTGGAGTTTTGATGTACAACAGCAGGAGAAGAGCATCCCACTCTTTTTTGTTCCATCTGGGCCCCCAGCCAATTAGATGGTGCCTGACCATATTGACAGCAAATCTTACCCACTCAGATCACTAACGCACACACACACAACTCTCCCCCTGGAAACACCTCTTCAAACAATCCAGAAGCAGTGGTTTGCCAGCCATCTAGGCATCTTTCCTTCAACCCAGTCAAATTTGCATCTATAATTAACTATTACAGACACCAAGCCCACATTTCATCAGGCTGACTTTATCCTCCTATTCTCAATGGACTTCAACAATGTGACTCAGGTTCCTCACAGAACAACTGCCAAGACTTTGATGTGTTCTTCTTAAAATGCGACATTTTTATATTCATTCTGCTATACTCATTTCCTATTCCTCTTTACCTTGGGTGATCCTGCAGTTGACAGAAAATACACAGACTACACAGACCACTTGCCACCATTTGAAAGACTCCATGGTACAATGACAGTAGAGAATGTTTGGAATTCTGAGGCATTAATAAGCTGTGTGGATACTGTGGGAGTCTTAAAAGCCATGTTCCTTTGGTTCTGCAGCAAGATGTTGGCTGAGAAGCAGTTCCTCAGTTATTCCCTCCCCTGTATCTAGGGCAGCTGGCTCAGCCTGTGACAATGAATAACACATCTAGATCTAAAAATTAAACCCTATAGTTTTACAGAAATCAAGCAAGATACCATTAACCAGAATTTTGTTACTACTTTACTTACTATGTCCTTTATATGTGTAGTGTGAGAGCACTGCTCTGGATAACTTTTAGAGAAAACAAAGGATGTCCTGATCAAGTGGAAAGGAAAGCCAAGAAACATTTAAAAAGGCAAATCCAACCCAGTGTTTCCTCTAATTGCATATAAACACATAGAGCAAAACTGAGACATTGCAGACTGAAGTAAGTCTTCATGAATGCTTTACAGTTTAGACACTGAAACTAGAAAAAAAAAAATAGAAGCTATGGAGCCTTGCATCAAATATATTTATCTCTCTCTCAAATTCAAGGATCTTTCAAGATTGACAGCAATTTACTAGTTACATATACTCACAGTTAAGAGGATGAAAGTACTGTAAGCCACGTGGGCCCACACAGAAATTGCATTTGGAAGCAGAGAAAGCAAATGGGGGATGTCAGGGGAAGACTTTGTAGGATCAAGAAAGTGAGATGCCCTTTGATTCCTACAGTAGGATGTTATTGGTTTGTCTCAATAATCCTATGCACTGGAAGAGAACTGAAATACATTATACCACCAACTGTTAAGACTATAATAATATACTATTGTATTATAATGCTGTCCTATATACTATAATACTAACTACAGTAAGTTCTCAATGTTGTCAACAGGTTCTTTAGAAACTGTAACTTTAAGTGAAACAATATGTTGTATAATGAAACCAACGTTATCCTGCGTTAATTGATATAAATGCAGGTTTGACATACTAGACATTGTTTTGCTTAAAGTCACAATTTCTAAGAATCTATTGATGATGTCAAGTGAGGACTTATTATACGTGTATTTTAGCAACATGTAATATGAACTATATATACTATTATTTCTGTACAAAACTGTATTTTGTGTATATATTACACTCAGATCACATAACCTTTCGGTCAATGACAGACTGTGTATATGATAGTATGGTCTAAGTGTGCACTGAGCTCCCCCATCTAAGTTCATAAGATCACTATATACTAGCTAAATATATGCTCTATGCTCTACTATGGTATAAAAATCTCTCTCAAAAAATAGTAACCGACTGAATCTATCAGCATATAAGAAACTTGTACTTCATTACCAACAGAGATTTAACCCATGCAAGCAACGCTGCTTTTACATCTGAAAGTCAATTAATATAATACACCATATAAATAGAATAAAGGTCAAAACCTACGTGATCATCCCAATAGATTCAGAAAAAACTATTTGAAAAAGTTCAACACCCCTTAATAATGAAAAATTCAATACTGAACATAAGAGAATTTTTTCAACCTGCTTTAAGGCATTTATTAAAAATGCACAGCTAATTTCCTATGTGGACGTGAGACTGAAAGTTTTCTCTTTCAGATTAAACATAATATATTACCCTATCATTGGTCTCTCTCCTTAATTCAAAATGAATTGTACAAACGGCCAGAAGCAGTGACAAAGTATAAAGGGTAACAGACAAAAATAGTAATTCATATGAGACAATATGATAAACATACACTGAAATTGACACCAGCAAGGAAAATGAAGTAAACATTTTTTTACAATAAAAAAAGAGTTCTTTCCATGAGAACATAAAGTGGATTATCTGTAATAAGTGAGGACACTGAGAACATGCCACATAAGGCTAGTCAAAATATCGCAACAATAGAGTCATTTTTCAATAGCCCATCAATTACAACACAATTAAACAGCTACATTAAAATCAAACCTACCTACATATTAGAAATGCACTTCAATTTGCTACAGATTCTACAGTTTAAAATGGATACAGGAATATTTTATTAACTGGCTTATTACAGAACAAAAATACCACCTGTTCATTATGTTTTAAAGATAACCTACAGAATTCTCACCTCATTGTTTCTTTGCAAAAGAAGTGGAAATCTGCAGTCCAGAGACTCTCTTTAGGAACCACTGGGCTGGGCACAGTGGTTCATCCCTCTAATTCTAGAGCTTTGAGGGCCAAGGCAGGTGGATCACTTGAGGTCAAGGGTTCAAAAACAGGCTGGCCAACATGGTAAAACCCTGAATCTACTAAAAATGCAAAAATTAACCAGGTGTGGTGACATGCACCTGGCTAATCTCCAGCTACTCAGGAGACTGAGGCATGAGAATCACTTGAATCGGAAGGCAGAGGTTGCAGTGAGCTGAAATCATGCCACTGCATACTAGTCTGTCTCACTAAAAAAATTAAAAAAAAAAAGAAAAGAAAAGCAAGAGGCACTGTGGAGCAACATGGCAGAATAGAATCCTACACTGTTTTCACTCCCCCACAGAAACACCAAATTTTAACAACTATCTGCACATAGAACAGCACTATCACAAGAACCAAAAATCAGAGAAGCAATTACAGTACCTGGATTTAAAGTTACATCACTGGAAGAGCCACTGAAAAGGGTCAGAGAGACAGTGTTGAATTACCTGGGCTTCCCCTTTCCATCCCCCAGCAGCAGCCATGAGGCACTGAGGCAGAAATTGTGCACGTTGCGGGAGGAAGAGTACAACAGGGAGAATTTGCATTGAATGCAGTGCTTCCCTGTCACTGCAGAGAACAAACCCATAATGGACTCAGCCAGTGCATGTACATGGAGTGAACATCTGAACCAGACCAAATGTACAGAGGAAGATCACTCATCCCAGAGCGGGAACCTTGAGATTCTTGGCAAATCTCATCACTGCAGGTCAAAGTGCTCTGGGGTCCTAGGTAAACATGAAAGACAGTCTAGGACACAAGGACCGCAATTCCTGGGTAACTCCTAGGATTGGACTGAGCTCAGAGCCAGAGGACTAGGGTGGCATGTAACCTAGGGAAACACCAGACAAGGCAGCTAAGGGAGTGCTTATGCCACCCCCTCCCACAAACTCAGGCAGTGCAGCTAACAGCATTAAATACCTGGAAGGCTTTCTCAAGAAGGACAGGCACAAACAAGCCCAGACTGCAAAGAATCCAATACCTGACTCTTCAATGCTCAGAAACAGGTGAACATCTACAAGTATTAAAATAATCCAAAAAAACATGCCTCACCAAACAAACTAAATAACACATCAGGGACCAATCCTGGAGAAATAAAGATGTATTAACTTTCAGACAGAGAATTCAAACTAGCTGTTCTGAAGAAACTCTAAGAAATTCAAGCTAACACAGAGAAGGTATTCAGAATTTCATCAGATAAATTTAATGAAGAGATTGAAATAATTAAAAAGAAACAAGTAAAATTCTAGAGTTAAAAAATGTAGTTGACATGCTAAAGAATGCATCAGTCTCTTAATCAAGCAAAGAAAGAATTAGCTTAAAGACAGACTACTTTGAAAATACACAGTCAGAGGAGACAGAAGAAAAAGAATAAAAACAATGAAGCATGCCTACAAGATTTAGAAAATAGCCTGAACAGGGCAAATTTAAGAGTTATTTGCCTCATCGAGAATGAAGAAAAGAGGTAGGGGAGAAAAGCTTACTCAAAAAAAAGATACCCTCAGAAAACCTCCCAAACTTCCCAAATGAGAACACATGGACACAGGGAGGGGAACATCACACGCAGAGGCCTGTTGGGGGGTAGGTAGCAAGGGGAGGGAAAGCATTTGGACAAATACCTAATGCACGTGGAGCTTAAAATCTAGATGATGGGTTGATAGGTGCAGCAAACCACCAGGGCACATGCATACTTATGTAACAAACATGCATGTTCTGTACACGGATCCCAGAAGTAAAAGAAGAAATTCTGCACAGCAAAGGAAACCATCAACAAAGAAACAGAGTTAAGAAATAATCCACAGAAGGGGTGTATTAGTCCATTTTCATACTAATGATAAAGACATACCAAGACTGGGTAATTTATAAAGAAAAAGATTTAATGAACTCAGTTCTACGTGGATGGGGAAGCTTCACAATCATGGTGGAAGGTGAAAGGCATGTATTACATGGTGGCAGACAAGAGAGAATGAAAGGCAAGAAAAAGTAGTTTCCCCTTAAAACCATAGACTCTCATGAGACTTATTCATTACCACCAGAACAGTATGAGGGCAACTGCCTTCATGATTCAATTATCTGCCACCAGGTTCCTCCCGCAACACCTGGGAATTCTGGAAGCTACAATTCAGGGTGAGATTAGGGTGGGGACAGAGCCAAATCCTATCATTCCACCCCTGGCCCCTCCCAAATCTCATGTCCTCACATTTCAAAACCAATCGTCCTCCCAACAGTCCCCCAAAGTATTTTGTTTTGTTTTTGTTTGAGACAAAGTCTCACTCTATTAACCAGATTGGAATGCAGTGACGTGATCCTGGATCACTGTAACCTCCACCTCCTGGGTTCAAGTGATTTTCCTGCCTTGGCCTCCTGAGTAGCTTGGATTACAGCCATGCACCACCACACCCAGCTAATTTTTTTGTATTTTTAGCAGAGATGAGGTTTCACCATGCAGGCCAGGCTGGCCTGGAACTCCTAACCTCAAGTGATCCACCTGTGTCAGCCTCTCAAAGTGCTGGGATTACAGGCATGAGCCACTGTGCCCAGCATCCCAAAGAATTAACTCATTTCAGCATTAACGCAAAAGTCCACAGTCCAAAGTCTTATTTGAGACAGGGTAAGTCCCTTCTGCCTGCAAACCTGTAAAACCAAAAGCAAGTTAGTTACTTCCTAGCTACAATAGGGGTATAGGCATTGGATAAATACACCCATTCCAAATAGGAGAAATTGGCCAAAATGAAGGAGCTAAATTTCCCATGCAAGTCCAAAATCCAGCAGGTAAGTTGAATCTTAAAGCTTCAAAATGATCTCTTTTAACTTCCTCTTTCACATCCAGGTCATGCCCATGCAAGAGGTAGGTTTGCACAGCCTTGGACAGCTCCACCCCAGTGACAGGGTACAGCCTCCCTCCTGGCTGCCTTCACAGGCTGGTATTCAGTGTTTGCAGCTTCTCCCAACGCACGGTACAAGTTGTTGGTGGGTCTACCATTCTGGGGTGCGGAGGATGGTGGCCCTCTTCTCAAAGCTCTACGAGGCAGTGCCCCAGTGGGGACCCTGTGCAGGGGCTTCAACCCCACATTTCCTTTCCTCATTGCCCTAGCAGAGGTTCTCCATGAGGGCCCTGCCCCTGCAGCAAACTTCTGCCTGAACATTCAGGCATTTCCATACATCCTCTGAAATCTAGGTAGAGGTTCCCAAACCTTAATTCTTGACTTCTGTGTGCCCATAGGCTCAACACCACATGGAGGCTGGCAAGGTATGATACTTGCACCCTCTAAGGCCACAGCTAGAGCTGTACCTTGGCCCCTTTTAGCCATGGCTGCAGTGGCTGGGACTCAGGACACAGCAGAGGGGGCATGGGCCTGGCCCATGAAATCGTTTTTGCCTCATAGGCTTCTGGGCCTGTGATAGGAGAGGCTGCTGCAAAGGTCTCTGACATGCCCTGGAAGTATTTTCCCCATTATATTGCAATTAACATTTGGCTCCTCCTTACTTATGCAAATTTCTACAGCTGGCTTTAATTTCTCCTCAGAAAATGGGTATTTCTTTACTGTATCACCAGGCTACAAATTTTCCCAATTTTTGTGTTCTATTTCCCTTTTAAAACTCAATGCTTTTAACAGCATGAAAGTCACATCTTGAATGCTTTGCTGCTTAAAAATTTCTTCCACTAGATTCCCTAAATCATCTCCCTCAAGGTCAAAGTTCCACAAATCTCTAGGGCAGGGGCAAAATGCCACCAGTCTCTTTGTAAAATATAGCAAGAGTCTGAGTCCCCTCTACTCCAGTTCCCAACAAGTTCCTCATCTCCATCTGAGACCACTTCAGCTTGGATTTCATAGTCCATATCATTATCAGCATTTTGGTCAAAGTAATTCAACAAATCTCTGCAAGGTTCTAAACTTTCCCACATATTCCTGCCTTCTTCTGAGCCCTCCAAACTGTTCCAACCTCTGTCTGTTATCCAGTTCCAAAGTCTCTTTCACATTTTTGGGTATCTTTGCAGCAGTGCTCACTTTACTGATACTAATTACTGTATTAGTCTATTTTCACACTGTTGATAAAGATATATTTGAGACTGGGTAACTTATAAAGAATAAGAGGTTTAATGGACTTACAGTTCTACGTGGCTGGGGAGGCCTCACAATTATGATGAAAGGCAAAAGGCACATCTTACCTGGTGGCTGGCAGGAGAGAATGGAGCCAAGAGAAAGGGGCTTCCCCCTATAAAACTATCAGAACTTGTGGGATTTATTCACTAACATAAGAACAGTGTGGGGAAAGCCATCTCCATGATTCAGTTATCTTCCACTGGGTCCCTCCCACAACAGGTGGGAATTATGGGAGCTACAACTGAAGGTGAGATTTGGGTGGGGTCACAGACAAACCATGTGAATGGGCTAACATTTGCAAACTACCCATCTGACAACATACTAAGAACCAGAATATAGGCGCTCGAATAACTCTACAGGACAAAAAATCTAATAATCCAATTTAAAAATGGGTAAAAGATTTGAATAGACATTTCTCAAAAGAAGACATACACATGGCAAATAGGCAGATGAAAAGGTACTCAATGTCACTATCAGAGAAATGCAAATCAAAACTACAATGAGATATAATCTCAACCCAGTGAAAATGACTTTTATCCAAAAGTCAGGCCATAAAAATTGCTGGGAGAAGATGGCGAAAACGTAACCGTCTTACACTGTTGGTGGGAATGTAAATTAGTACGATCACTATGAAGAACAGTTTGAAGGTTTCTCAAAAAACTGAAAATTGAGCTACCATATGATCCAGCATTTCCACTGCTGGGTATATACGCAAAAGAAAGGAAATCAGTATGTTGAAAGACATCTGCACTCTCATGTTTGTTGCAGCACTGTCCACAGTAGACAAGATTTGGAAGGAACCTAAGTGTCCATCAATAGATGAAGAGTAAGGAAAATATGGTACTATTCAGTCATAAAAAGAATGTGATCCTGTCATTGTCATCCTGTCATGGATGGAAATGAATGTCATTGTGTTAAGTGAAATAAGCCAGGCACAGAAAGAAAAACAATGCATGTTCCCACTTTTGTGGGATCTAGAAATCAAAACAATTAAACTCATGGACACAGAGAGTAAAAGGATGGTTGCCAGAAGATGGGAAGGGTAGTGGGTCTATAAGGAGGGAGATGAGAATGGTAAATGGGCACAATAAAAAATAGAAATAAATAAGACCTATTTTTTGACAGCTCAACAAGGTGATTATCAAAGTAAATTAAGTGTACATTTGCAAATAACTAAAAATTATAATTGCATTATTCATAACATAGGATAAATGTTCCATTTTCCATGGTCTGAATATGCATTGCATGCCTGTATCAAAATATCTCATGTACCCCATAAATATGGATACCTACTATATTGCAACCCAATAAATTTTCCAGAAGAAACAAGAATTAAAATGAAGATCATGTAGACAAACCTTATGTAATTGTAAACAAGGTAGTTAAACTTTGGGAAAAGATCCATCTAATGATGTCACATAGATGGATCCCATTGTTTGGTGATTACATGGAAATCTTTACTGTAAAAATTGTGTTGTCAAGAATAAAGCAGATGATGTGACAGCATTCTTATAAGATTTTCTTCAGTGTCTATTACCATGTGTCTTATACCCAAAAAAATTAAAAAATTTTTAAAAAGTGAGTCATTGACAAAACACCATATGTTTATGTCATGTAATATTCATGTTGTGAATTTTTACAAGCATTATATAATAATTATTTTGCATCAGGCTTTCCATATTACTTGTAGGGTTTCTTTCCAGTAGAAGTTTTCACATGACTTTTAAAGTAATTGTCAAAAGTGATAACTTTTTTGTATTTTCTACACTATTAATGCTTTAATCCAGTGTGCATTTTTAAGATTTTCCTCAGTGTCTATTATCATGTGTCTTTGCATAGATATGAGACATAAAAACATTCCTACATTCCACACATTGTTTTTCTCAAGAGTAAGTTATGCCATCAAATGGAAATGGAACAACTAAAGACTTCACCATACTTCTTACATTCATAAGGCTTTTCTTCCATGTGAGCTCTTTCATGTTTGCAAAAAGAACTGGGAAAACTGAAGGCTTAATCACATTTCTTGCAGTCGTAGGGTTCTTCTCCAACGTGATTCTATTCAATTATTTTGACCTCAAGATTATTTGAATAGAAAAGGATGCCAGACCATTTGATCCTTTTGTTTGTTTTTTTACACAACTGAGACTAACAAAGCTCAGATAGTCAAGTGGTTAGCTGATGACAGGTGGCACAGATTTTCCTACATCTTCTGCCAGTGAATCACAAAGTAAGTGGCCAAAGATTGGTGACTTCTGAGAAATCAAGAGAGAGATAAGACATGAGAAAGCAAAGTTCAAACTGACTACTGGATATAGGGTCACTAATATGGATTTTTTTGTTTTTTTTTGTTTGTTTGTTTTACAGAGAGAGTGTTGGAAAGAACAAATATTCCATTTTGTTTGAAAGGTGTGGAGCAGTTTAGAGCACTAGTGAGTTACTCAATATCATCTGTTTTCATTCTTCACAGCACAATTTTTACAGTCAAGATTTCAATGTAACCACCAAACAATGGGATCCATTTATATGATAGCATCAAATGTCTGGTCATTTTTATCCTGACAGTAGGTGGAGGGGCCAGAGACATGTTCCAGGTCAGAATGAGGGTTAGTGATAGGTCTCAAATGAACAGTAGTAACAAACATACAAAGAAGTGGAACACTGCCTGAAACAGAACCTGCTAGGATATATGTTCTGATAACATGAAAAGGACCAACATAACTAGGGTGGAGAGAGGGGTGAGAGAATAATCCACAGGGGGGGCCGGCATATGTGCCTAGCATAGTGCTTAGACCAAAGCAGATACACAGAAATGTCATTTCTCATTGACTTGAATCTCATCAACTAACATCAGGAGTTGCTGGCTCTGCTGCAGCTATGAAGAAATAAAAGCATGGGATTCCAATAGAAATTATTATGTAGTGTTTACATAGTAATCCCAGAAAACTCATGACTTTCAAAAGCATAATAACCCAATAAATTTTCCAGAAGAAACAAGAATTAAAATGAGGGTCATGTAGACAGAGCTTATGTAATTGTAAACAAGGCAGTTAACCTTTTGGGAAAACAGTTTTGATTTTGGATTAAAAAGGTCATGATTATGTCTCCCTCGCATTGAATATTATAGTTCCAAACAAATTTTTTGTATGTTAGTGGACATTCTTAAAAACTGACAGCAGAGTATTTCCCAGCTTCTATATTTTAAATCCTTAGAAAACAGATTGGTTCTATTTTGAGAAAATACCACATTGATAACCCTCAAGTCTTCTGGATATGGAATTCACAGAATTTTAAATATGAGATGATTTCAACTCTGTGGAGAAAGTTACACTGTAGCTGTAGCATGACCTCACTATCACTTATCAGGGTGTCTATGAGAAAAGTATTCACAACAAGAGTTCAACACTATGACCTCAGAGCTATCAATTTAGTTTGCCTATAGTTGCCTCTGGTGGCTCATATCTGTGTTACAAATAGAAATAATTCACTATTCTTTACCTCTTGAAAAGCTCATATTAAAGTACAGCATTAGGCATGTGAGTAAAAATAACACAATCTGCTAAATGTCATAATAAAACAAATAGTTTTATAAGAAGCACTCAGGTAGCACCCAGGGAGAAAGGTCTCTTCTGCTTCAATGGACCATCCCGCATTTCACTGTCAAAGCATGAACACCCGGAGCCAAAGAAAGGAAGAAAAAGGATCAACTATAGTTTAAAAAATACCTGTTGGACCTGAAAAGAAAATTGAGAGGTACATGGAAAGAGGCAGAGCAATGTAACAGAAGACATTAGCATTTGGAGAAGAACCTGAATTGTATGCGAGTCTTGGCTCTGTTACTCACTGGATATGTGGCTTGGAGTGACTAACGATTCTCGGACTCTGTTGCCTACCCACCCTCAAAAAGAGAAATATCTACTTCACTTGACTACCGAAAGAATTTGGATGAAATAAGCATATAATCTATCATAGGCCCTAACTCACTAACTGGTAAGTAGATTGATTCCATCTGAAATACAACTTTGGGAAGCACAGATGAGAATTAGAACACAGATCCACTGATGTTTTTCTCTATATTGTTGATTATTCTCTTCTAAATCAACTTCCAGAAAACTTAAGCATTGATTGTCTCATAGTGAAATGTGTGCCTAAAGGACCTAAAAAGAAAAACTAGTAGCAGAAAATATATGTAATAAGTGTTAGCTTAAAAATCAAGCTTAAGGAATGAACAATTGTCAAAAAAGTTCAATTTAGGGTGATATAACTAAGATGTTATTCTGTGGCACTTTATATGAAAGAAATATGAATCAGAACCAACTTACTACCCAGAATATGACACTTATAAAAACACACATATATAAAACAAGGTTTGCAAATCTCTCGAGAGTCACATACAATTAAGTACCAAGAAAGATGGTTCTTGATATGGCATCAGGATATAGCACAAAAACCTGGAGGAGTCTTTAACCCATAAAATTCTAGTTTTATAAAATAAATCTGAAAACCTAAATGAGCACCCAAAAAAATTGCACTATCAGTAATGAGGGCTCAGCATTGTTCTTGCTCTGGACTTTAAAATCCTAACATCTAAAGCTAATGAAAGTGGTAGCATTCAGAGCCCAAAATGAAAGTTAAGCCTCAGACATGGGAGAAGTCTGTATTTAATTTATTTGAAGACATGAGGGCTATAAACCTCATGTGTTGTCTCTTCATCTCCCTCCAGAATATATTTTAACATACCATTTCATATAAGATATTACATGACCTAGAATAGCAACCTTTTTGTGGATTAGGACTAATTGGGCTTTCAACTGAATGTTGCTGTGAAACTGATGGCTTTGCTATCAGTAGAGAGCTGGCTATTTTTAATCCAAACACAGAGAAAGTGCAATGACAAATATGAAAAAATCTTTAAGCAAATAGACCTTAGAATGTTTAATGTTTATAAGTTTGCGGGTTTCTTTGGTTTTGTTTTACCTAACAATATCTAATGTTATCTTTAGAAGCTGACTTGTGGGAAGGGACAAGAAAGATAGTCTCTAAATGATTAAACAACTTCATCCCTGAAGCCTGAGGTTTAACCAGCAAGGCTTCTAGTAGCTACTTTCTTTTCTTCATTTTTAAATGGGGAGGTGTCTGTAAAAGATATGTAAATTCCATCTGGCTCCAAATATCACTTATGGAATAGGATCACCAGCCTGTTAGGAACTGGGCAGTACAGCAGGAGGTGAGAGGCTGGCAAGCAAGTGAAGCTTCATCTGTATTTCCGGCTGCTCCCCATAGCTCACATTATTGCCTGAGTTTCACCTCCTGTCAGATCATTGGCAGCATTAGATTCTCATAGGAGTGCAAACCCTATTGTGAACTACACATGTGAGAGATCTAGGTTACATGCACCTTATGAGAATCTAATGCCTGATGATCTGTCACTGTCTCCATCACCCCCAGATGGCAGACATCAATGACAGATATCATCAAGCATTACATATTGCAACGTAATAATAGAAACAAAGAGCACAATAAATGTAATGTATTTAAATCTTCCCCAGACCATTCCCCATCCTCGTTTGTGGAAAAACTATCTTCCACAAAACCAATCCCTGGTACCAAAAAGTTTTGCAACCCATTACTTACGGTATTGGGAATCCTAATTATTTCATTTCTCTAACTCTAAAAAATATTTACTTATTCATTTTTTACAAATATTTTTACATTTATTACAAACTTTCTAAGTACCTAGTATGTTCCAGGCACACAAATACTGGAGATAATGCCATGACTTGAACAGCAAAAATCTCTTCTGCCCTGAAATTAATATAAACAAATAAAAGCAAGTCAGATGATGATTAATTTAAAAGAAAGAAGGAATAACTTCAGTAGGGTATGATATGACCATTTTAAATAGAAAACTTCACTAAAAAGATGACATTTAACCAAAAAGCTGAAGGAAGTAGGATGCAAGGCATATGGAAACCTGAGGGAAGAACATTCCAGGGAAAGGGAAGTACAAATGGCCTGAAACAAGAGCAAGTGTGTACATCTTCCAGGAATCACTAGGAGCCCAGTATGAGTCGAGTGGAATAAGCAAAGAGATCAGTAGAAGGTGAGATTACAGTGCTAATAGGAGAGAAAGCTGAGGATTTACATCCTTGGAGGTCATTGTATGGATGCCGTCTTTTACTCTGAAAGATGAGAAGCTATGAGCACCAGTTGTAACATGATCTGCCTCCCTTTGGCTGCTGTGTTAAGACAGATCACAATGGGCACAAGGTGGGCAGAAGAAAAATTAGAGGAGTATTTATCATAATCTAGGCAAGTGATAATAATGGCTCAGACCAGAATTGTGACAATGTCAGTGGTAAGTGGTCAGATTCTTAATCATGCAAGTATTGCCAACAAAATTTGCTATTGGATTGGATGTGGGTTTAAGAAAAAGAAGTCATTGCAAAATAGAAGTAATAATATTATCAACCTCACATGGTCTTGAGGATTATGTGAGTGAATATACAAAAAATTATTAAAATAGTACTTGGGACATAGCCCCATGTAAATGTTTGCTATCATTACCACCATGATGTTGGGAAAAATTGTAGGGACCAGATTTGGGGAAAAAAGTTCAGGATTTAGGTTGGGGGCATGTGAGGTTTGAGACAAGATTAAGATTCCTGCAATCCAAGTGAAGATGTTGGACAGTCAGTTTCACATACACATGAATCTATAGGTTAAGCTTAAATGTCAGAAGCAACAGAAAACATAATACTGGATGAGATAACAAAGAGAAGAGTTCTAAAGATATTGCCCTGAAGAACATTAAGGGAGGGAGAATATAACAATGTCCTAGAAATCAAATCCATCAATTCAAGGAAGAGGGAGTGATCAGCTCAACTAAATTCTTCTCACTGCTAAAATAAGAAAAAGACAGAATTTTCTCTTGGATTTAGCCATGCAGAGGTCCTCAATCAAGAGCTTTTTGATAGAGGGGTAAGGGTGAAGACCAGAAGGAAGAAAAAGAATTGGAAACAAAAAAAACAAAGCCAAGTCTTTTTAAAAAGTTTTGCTGTGAAAGGCAGTAAAGAAATATAGTATTACTTGAAAAATGTGATCAGAAACATTATATTAATGTGGGGAAAATGGCAGCCAATTTGTATGCTGATAGGAATGGTGCAGTAGAGAGGGAAAAATTAATGATGCAGGAGAGAGAGGAGACAAAAACAAATTATTCTCATCCTGCTCCTTGCAACTAGGCAGAAAGGAAATGTGGGCCATGGGAAGTCTCAGTGTGATTTGAGGTACTCAAGGCTGGGGGATCCCCATGCTCCTCAGAAGTGCAAAGGTGAGCATGGATTTTCCTGCCACTACAGGAATAACTATTCATTACTTACGCTTTCTGGGCAATTGAAAAAATATCATTGACGTAGCCCATTCATCTCCAGTTTAGAGTAAGATAGTCTTTGGAGAACCAAAGCCTCAGGCAGCCAATACGTCTTCCTCTGCAGGAATATTGGCCGTCCTTAGCGGAAACTCAATAAACAGCTCTTCCCAAGTGCTAAGAGACTTTACCAGAATTAAGCGAACCCTCTGTACCAACAAGAGGAGTATCGCAATTATTTCTGTTTTAGAAATGCAGAAGCTGGGGTCTTCTGTAGATAGATAAATTGCTCAGAGGATTTGAACTGAGATGTGACTTCAGAGTGTGAACACTTCCTCTTCAGTCTACCTGCTTCACCACCCAACCCCTTCCATGCATGTCTCACTCAAGGACAGACAGTAGTTGCAGGAGAACTGAATCTGAAACTGACTTCTCTTCCCCTGAAGAAAAATAATTCAAGATTTCCTTGAATGGGAAGAGCAAGTGCTGAAATGGATTGACATGTTTATACGTAACACTGGGACATAATTTTACTGTCATTAACTAGTCTGTGAACACTGATAAATGTGCATTTCATGACACCTTCAAAATGCCACTTGCCTGCCTTACAATTACTCACCACTGTCTCAGAAGCTTGGAAGTCCAAAAGTTAATTAATGTGAAAATCATCACTGAGCCTCAGAACTGCACAGTATTTTCCAACGAACACTCACAAAGCCTAGGTTCGCAGCTAGTGTCAAAAGTTTGACATCAGACTGGATATATGGGAATCTGATAGACAAAGTCCCGCACTCCAAAAGAAGCTAGGAGCTGGGGGCCCTGAATTTTTACCTTAAGAGTAGCATCAGATCCTTCTGAAGATCTCTCCTTTCCTTTTTAATAAGAGGAAAACAAAGCTGCATCAATCAGTTAAGACTTATTTATTGAGTCCCTGCTGTGTTCTGTTCTAGACGAGACAGGTACATATTCTGCCCTTCTTTGTGTAACTTTAATCAAGAGACCTAATTTCTCAAATGTCATTTTCTCCTTCTGCAACATGAGAATCATAACATTTGACTCAAAATGTTTCTATTATTTCAAAAGCTGTGTTCCTTTTCTAACTCTCCCATTAACCAGCACAGAGTAGGCACACAGACATTCTCCTAACATGCCAGTTGCCTCAGGTGGGCTGAACCCTAGATATCAAAGAGTAAGTGGCCTTAGGTAAATTTATGTCCTCTCTCAACTACTTTTCCTTGTAATATTGGAAAGATAATAGTAGCCCTCTCAAAGGACTGGTGAAAATTAAATGATATAAATAATATAAAACACCAGATTTATTGTAATGTGCTTTGTGCTCTTCAAGTTAAAGGTGCATTAAATTTAAGTTACTTTCAAATCCTTCATTTCCAGTTCTATAGAAACCATCATGTTTTCTTAGGGCCAAGGGAGGCAAATATTTCCATTAACATCTAACCTCTTGGGAATTTTCTGAACACCTTTTATCTATTCCAATCCCTAAGGACCATATATTAAACATTATGTTATAACTTCCTCTCTCGAATGGGCTAACACAGTTCAATGAATTGTATATTATTTATTTAATAACTAATATGACAACCCTAATGGGACATGAAAATGATTCCTGTTAGAAACAAAATGAAAAGAAAAAACTCAAATTTCAAACATTTTATCAGTTTTGACTGTATTTTTATAGGGCAAACTTTAGATTTGAGGAAACTTATGTTCTACGTCTATATTTGCTTATAATTTACCTTGAAGAAGACTGAACTTTGCAATTATATCTGTCCTTACATGTCAGCTTACAGAGATATTTACCTGTTTTATTGCCTTTATTTTCAGAAAGAGAAAAAACTTAATATCCCCATTTCACCACTATTTAAGTTAAAATTCAGATAAATAAGGGAATATGTACATCACACAGCTACCTTTTTGTGTAACAAAGATTCAATCCCTTGATGTCATAGTTTATTGCTAGTCCTTTTTACTATACTGGCTGATTTCTGAAGACCTTTGATGTTCTCACCACCTTATTCACCATGTTCTTATGGTATGGTTTATCTGGCAATATTACTCTAAAATTTGATGAATTATTTATTCATCAAATAACTATTTTTTCTATTAGGTGTTTTGCTAGATTAGGACTCTAATAATAACCATAAACAGACATAATTGCAAAAATAAATGTGAGGTTAGAATTGTCATTAGTATCTTGAAGAAGTACATGATGCTGGTCACTTATAACGGGAGGATTTTATCTAGTCTGGGGTATAGAATCAGAAAAGAGTTCCTGAAAAAGTAGTAACTGAGCTAAAATCTGAACTCCAAGTGGCAGCAAACCAGGCACAAGAAGAAGAGTGTTCCAGGCAGAGGAAATGGCATGCACAAGGACAGTGGAAGGAGATGGGGAAGAGTCACGGAGAACTGAGAAAAGACCAGGGAAGCCAGAGCAGAGACCAATAAGGAAGAGGGGTGATATAACATGAGATGAGGTAACACACAATAGGGATTTTCAGAAATAGATTTTTTAGAGCAGGTTCACAGAAAAATTAAGAGTAAAGTTCAGAGATTTCCCATGTACCCCCTACCCCGACACATGCCTACCCTCCCCCATTATCAACATCCCTCACCAGAGTGGTGCATTTTTTTTTGCAATTAATGAACCTACATTGACACGTTATTGCCCAAAGTCCGTAGTTTACATTGGGTTCACTCTTGGTGTTGTAACTATATGGATTTTAATCACTATATTATGAAAAAAGATTTCTCTCTTTCTCTTGTTTATATTGGTAGAGCACTCATCATATACCAGGCACTGGAGAGCTAGTAACGACAGATAATAGTCCCTGCACTCATACACTTAGAGTTTTCACCAGAATACATGAAATAGGTAATTGAAATTCAGTTCTATGGCAAGAGAAGTTCAGGATGCTGGAAGTAAACCTAAGAGGGACTCCTAATCTAGATTGGAAGGTTGGGAAAGCATCAGCTGGGACATAAACATGAATGAATGTTAGCCAGTGTAAAGGTAAGGAAGTGTTCCATAAGCCAAAGTAACAGAGTATAAGATCTAGAGGTAATGGACTAAACCATAGACTAGAAAAAGGGCTTAGAGATGAGGATGGAGATTTAGGTAGAAGCCAGCATGGGTCTCATAAATTATGTTACAGAATGTGTGGTTTCTCCTAAGTCACTGGAACTTTTTAGCAGAAAAGAAGTCAGATTAATTTATGTTTTCTCTCTCATTGTAGAATTGAAAATGGTTGGAATTGAACAGTATAGAAGGTAGGGATATGTATGTGTGTATGTGTGTATATATATGTAGGGGGTGGTGTGTGTGTGTGTGTGTGTGTGTGTGTGTGTGTGTGTGTGTGTGTGTGTGTGTGTAGATATGAAAAAGCTATTGCTATAGTCAAGACATGAGGTATGGTGACCTGAACTGGAGTAGCTATAGTGGGGATGAGACAGATGGACTCATGTCACATCCAAAAGGTAGAATAAATAGAATACGCTCTTTTGCAGAAACTGCCTTTGTTTTAGCATTGTCTGAAATGCCTGCAGACCCTCTAGTGCAAATGACTCTGCCCATAGCCATTGCTAAAGAAAGAGCTACAATTTGCACATGTGATGCCATTACCCAGCAGGTCCAGGTCACCAGAGGAGGGGGAATCTTACTGAATAAAGGCTGCGTATCTGACCCAGAGCTGGGATATAATCTGTCTGAAATAAATTTATATTGTCTCTCATGAGGATTAAAGTCAATAAATACAAAGAAAATAAGGTGAATCACAAAATACAATCTAAAACCATGAAAAAGTTCAGCCACATGTAGAGCAACATTAAGTTAGAACACTAGAGTGAAAAGCCTTGTATGCCAAGCTTCAGAACTAACTTAAGCCACCTTGGTCTTAGAATCCCGCTTCAGCTCCTGCTCTTCCTTTGGTTATCTGGCTCTTTCTGATGTCCCATGCCTGCATATTGCTACAACAAATCCCCACTGTTTGAGAAAATCTGAGTTCATCTCAAATTCTTGAAGCCAAGTTAGTTTAACTAGAACAGTCCATCATACATCTCTTGAGAAAAGCTAAACATCAGTCATCCTCCAAAGTACTCAAACAATGCAATTTTTATTTCAAAAACCATTCCCATAGATAGCTCTATTTAACTGGTAGTTATCTTTAAGAGCATACAGGAAGATTTTATTTAATGGCTGTGATTGATTATTCTATATTTTAGTAAGAAATGAACAGTAAGAAAAGTGGACCTGCATTGTAGTTGGAGCAATTTAGATTAGATTTTTCTTTAAAAGTAATGGTATTTTATGCTAGAAAGCCACCGTAATGAATCTTCGCTGGATGAAATATATAGCAAGTCATTTTGGAAAAGTATTAGACTTTTTAAAACTGGAGTTCAATATATATTTTCCTCTCTCCATGAGCCATGATAGTTGTACTTATGGTGACTGAGGATTAGTTCATCAGCTCTGATGGATACAGAGGCCCAGATGGCCCTCCAGAAAAGGTCACTGCCTGTAGGTCTTTAGTTCACATGGTGGGAGGGAGCTTCAAGAAAATGTATGATATCAGCACTTAGCATCAGAACCCCTCTAGTGAAGGTTTGGCTCTATGCATTGTAACTTTCTATTTTGGAATTTTTAAAGTAGAGATAGCTTTGCATGGTTACTGTATCACAAAGAGTTACCACGTAGAAAGCAACATATAAACTAGACATCACTATATACTGTTCATATTTGTGATAAGAAGAGTTTTCTTACAGGATATGGAAAACTACTGGTGAAACTCACAAAAGCAGTTAAAAACATCGACTTGGAGATTAGATGGGCTTAGCTTTGAGAATCCACTTGTTGTAACACTAATCCCATAATACTGGACAAGTAAAACTCTCCAAGACTCAGAGTCATCAGCTATAAAATGGGGTAAAATGGTAGAATTCTTTGTGGTTAGCAGCGTAATATAAAATGCCATTCAAGATACTGCACATAGCATTAAAGAGTCAGCAAATTTAATTTAAATTATATGAGAATCATAAATATAAAGCATTAAGCCTTCTAATTCATGCTTATTATATACTCTAAATATTAGTTGATTTTAATAGCAGCAGCAGTATCAAGTGGCTTTTCAAATATTATTTATAAACATCTCAGATCCTGTAACATCTTGTATTGCCTATCCCAAGAAGTAATGCAGAATGGGCAATCTTGACTATAAATCTAATTTTTATAGCAAGTAGAAACATGCTTCATTTATGTGACACAATAGTTTCCTCTTTGCTAGCAAAAGGAAACAAGGAAACGTCCTCTTTCCTAGTAAAAAAAAAAAAAAAAAAAAAATGTAGCCACTTTTCCCAGCCACTAATATGTAGTTTTCATTTAGGGAGAGTCCAGGACTGGTGGACTGTCATGAGGAAACACATTCTCTTAACATATTGTTCAATTTATTATTTAGAGTCTTCTAATTTAGTTTAGAGATAAGACTAGCAAGAAGAAAATATTCTCTTCTATAATAAATAACTACATCCTTAGAAGCTGTAATTTTGACTCCTACTTGTTTTCATGTATCCAGCCACTCAATAAATATTTATTGGCACTGGATTAAACACTGGCTATTTAACAGTTAGTTAGCAAGATATACATGGTCCCTGTCTTCAATAGCTAGTAGCCCACTTAGCGCACAGGTAAAATAACCAACAATTACAATATTGTGTTTTAAAAGCTATGATAGGATAAATATGCTCTACAACTACCTGGGAAAGATATTTGGCCCAGACTCATTAGGAAGCAATCCTGTATGAAAACACTGGATTTCTCTCTTCTCCCCTATTAGATTATAGACAGATCCTCTTGACGAAATCTGGCTTAATTTATCTTTACATTTCCTGTAGCATCTGAATTATCACTTAGCACAAGTACTCGCCTGGGGTGTATCCAGCTGATTTTCTCAGGCTCACAGTATCTATCCCAATCTTCTTATAGTATCCTACAAAGTTGAAAAACTAAAAGCAAGGTTTCCCAGACTCCCTTCCGTATGTGGTTATGATTGTGACTTGGATTAGGCCAGTTAGATACAATCACACATGATTTGTTTTGGAAATGGTTAAACATAGCAGTACACAAAGCATCCATTACAGGCGTAGACTGAAGCAGACACGTGGGTTGGAGCCAACAATTTTGACAATGGCTTCCTTGATCATAGTCAAGGTGGTATGAAGCTGAAGCCAGCAGTTTGAATAGCAGCTTCCTGACTTCTTTTCAATTGTAACAAAGATGGCAGCTCTCTTGGTGGGCAAGTTCTGCAGTGTAACTCTTCTTCTGCAGTCACTTCTAGAGGCCCAGCCTAAAGGTAGCTTTTCCAGCACTTTGAACAATGTTGTAGTAAACTAACTCCTTATCATTAAGTCCCCTTTCTGCTCAGACTAACTGGAACTGTCTCTGCTATCTGCATCTGAACCTTATTGCAGCTTTTTGAGCAAAAATTGAATATTTTAGAGAGAGAGATATATATACACTAAGCTCCACAGTCAATACATAAAGCACTACAAAGTATAATAAGGCCACTGAATGTGAGAAAAATAGCAAGAATGAACACACAATGGCCACACTTACCTACATGAAGAATTGTGCTTCAGATGGTCTGTGAATGCATTTGTCAGTAGCTTGGAGCCACTCAAGGCCAATCAATGTGGCTCTGTTACATGCTTTAAAACTGGCATGTAACCAGCAGCAGTCTAATCTATCCCATTTAACAATGTGCTTTGGTCAGCACAGGTCCTTTCTAGAAGGAAAGGAAGACTGGAAGTCAACAAGCAGAAACAGGTCAGTGTGGCTTTAGCATCTTAGAGATGAAGACCTGACCAACAGTAAGACTATCAGCCTCCCTTGGAGGTGTGATGGCTAACAGCACTTGCCTGGAAGACTCTCCACCTAATTCTTTTGGGTCTGTTTCCAGATTTATAGATTTGTAAAGTATCTAGCTTGCTGCCCATCACAAGCTAAGTATTTTACATACATAAATTCCCTCTCTTTTTCACCCTAGTCTTTCTAAATCCATTGTTTAGACGAAAAGGCTGAGGCTTATAGAAAGTAGTATACTGCAGGTCCTGTAGCCAAGTAGTTGGCAGAGCCAGAATTCACTGGCTCTTTAATGCTATGTGCAGAATCTTGAACGGCATTTTATATTACGCTGCTAACCACAAAGAATTCTCAGGCAGGGAGAGAATGCA
Source organism: Ateles fusciceps (assembly GCA_036589455.1). NCBI lineage: Eukaryota > Metazoa > Chordata > Mammalia > Primates > Atelidae > Ateles > Ateles fusciceps. Next base: position 3,762,113 of record JAZHEH010000479.1, on the reverse strand, counting down.
TTGACCAACTGATATTAATATTGAGGTCCTCTTGCCAACCATCGTTCTCTGTAAAATCATTAATTGTGTCTGGTTGTAAAATAATCCCTTGCGAATAATATCATGATTTCTCACATCTCGTCCACTTCCGCAGACCTGTTACATCAAATTACATACATTTTAGGGGACCAACAAAATTAAGAACAGCCTCAGGAACATGCCAAACCTACCAAAATGTTGTCATTTTGGGGGGGCAAGCCTGAACAGCAATCAAGTCTCTTATTTATCCCTTTTCTTCTAAAGCCACAGCCTTCATCTTTCTTTCTCCTCCCTCTGTCTCCAGAAGACTGTTGTGGTTTATGCCTGAAGCTTTTGGGTATTTACTCTAACTGCGTGACACACATTTCTGAGCTATTTTGGTAAGAGGCTTGCCCCCATGTTGTTCTCACATGAAAGATTTTCCAAAGGTTTTATAATTTCAGAGCTCAGTTTTATCTTTAATGGTCCTTCTTAAATACAGGCTCTGCAGACAGCACAGAGTCTTAGCAGCTGCTTTTGTGATATAATTTCATGGTCAACAAAAAGGCAACTCTGACCCTCATAAAATTTCTTCTCCATCTGTTCAACGGTGTCTAAAAATCCAAAGAGATTTAATCATTTAAGCTGTGACTTCCTGTGTTTCCCATAATTCATATACCCCTAGGAAACTAGTATATTAAGCTTCATCAGTCATTAACATCCTACTGAGACTTTTATCAAGTCTTCTACCTACAGGAAGTTTTTAATAGGACCAGAAAGGGAAGCCTCAGATCATAAGGCTGTATTTAAAGCACAGAAAGACAATGGAGAATTGTGTCTGTCTCTCTAGAGCCCATCTCGGAGGAGAGAAGTATCAAATGCCTGATTCACACTCTCTCCACAGTTTCTTTTCTGTTTAACTAGATCCTCTGCAATCTGGCTCCCCAATGCCACCCTCTGAATGTGGTCACTGATCTGTAACCTACATAAGGGAAGAAATCCTGCTCATGCTTTGTCTCCACCACCTAGAACTGGGACTGCCACCAAATCCATGCTCAAGGAGCATTTACCAAAAAAAAAAAAAAAAAAAGTGAAACGATGACTTTCCAGGGGGCAACATTCACTTCTCAAACTCTCTGGAGCATTTGTTTGCCAATTCCTCATTCTTGGAACCCCTCTCCCTTGGTATTCGTGTTTCCCCGCCTTCCTGAAGTGGAAGTGAGGAGATGGTGGTGGCAAATTGATGAAGAGATTGAACTCTGGAGTCAGACAGACAAGGTTTAAATCCAAGATCTTCTACTTCCTAATTATGTGACCCAGGCAGGTACTTAAATTGTCCAATTTTGTTACTTCATGAAAAATATGGGAATCTGAAGAATTTTTGCACAACCAGATTGCAATAAGGATTATCTAAACATTACATAGTGCCATAAACAGTCAGCAATCATAAATATTAACTATGATTTTAATATATTAAAACCCTTTGGTTGATATTTCTCATGCTCATTCACCTGTCACTTAAATCTTTACAGATGAAAAAACTGAATATTCCTCAGATTTCCATTCTCTTTTGCTTGTCTTTTTAGTTCTATCTACATCTACTCCCTGTGAATTCTCATCCAGTCAATAGCTTCAATTACCCATTCTATTTTAATGATATGCCCTTTAACACTGTAATTTCTAAACCATAAGCTCCTATGTGGCAGACATTACTATGCATTCACCCAAGTTCATTTTTTCTACCTTTTGAATACACTGCCAGATCATGTTTCCTAACCTTCTTTAGAGTTTTGTATGGCCATGCGAGTAAGTCCTGTCAATGGAATATGGTGGTGATAAAACAAGCCATCTCTAGGACTAGCACATAAAACACCTTCCATGTGATCACTCATACTTTCCCCCCCATCTACCAGGTTATGCAGAAGATCTAGGAGAGGAGATGGACCCTTGAGAATAGTGAGGCCACAAGACTGTAGAGCAGTATCACTAAATGATCCTGGGGAAGGCTACTTTCCAACCAAGAACAACTGCAATGCTCTTTGCATAAGCAAGAAATAAACTTTTACCGAGTTAAGATGTTGAGATTTCGGAGCACTGCTACAGCAGCTAGTGGTTTCTTACATGCCCTTTATCCAACAGCCTCATAGACCTTTCACTTAGTTGTTCCCTCTGCAAATCGAACTCAGCATGCCTAAAATTGAATTCATAATCGTAATTTTTAAAGAAAAAGATTTTTTGCTTAACCAAAATTTAGTCAAACTTCTGAACCTTTTCCTAAGCCCATCTGTGCACTTTCTTGTAAAATCCAGTGTTCGAAAGGAACCACACTGCTAAGTCAGTGTGGTACTGTGAAATTAAAACCAGCCCAACTTCCCCCATAGAACTGACAGGTAGGGGTGTGTGTGTGTGTGTGTGTGTGTGTGTTTGAATAAATGTAGAAATTGACCCTCACAGTCTTAAATCTTGAACTTTACTGTGCTAGGCCATTCTTGCAGTGCCATAAAGGAATACCTGAGACTGAGTAATTTATAAAGAAAAGAGATTTAACTACAGGCTGTACAAGCATGATGTTGGCATCTGCTTGGCTTCTGGGGAGGTCTCAGTGAGCTTTTACTCATGACACAAGGTGAGGCAGGAGGGGGCATGTCATACGGCAAGAGCAGGAGGAAGAGGGCGAGAGTCATGCCGCATACTTTTGAACAAGCAGATCTCATGAGAACTCACTATCACAAGGACAGCACCAAGCAATGAAGGATCTGCCCCCATTACCTGAACACTTCCCATTAGGGCCCCCCAAATTGGGGATTACATTTCAACATGATATTTGGACAGAACAGATATCCAAACGATATAATTTCATCCTTGGTCCCCCCAAATCTCATGTCTTTCTCACATTTCAAAATACAATAATACTTTCCCAAAGGTCTTAACTCATTTCAGCATTAATTTAAAAAATCCTAAATTCCAATTCAAAAGTCAAACGTCTCAAACAGAGATAAATTTCTTTCATCTAAGAGCATGTAAAATCAAAATGAGTTATTTACTCCCAAGATGCAACGGAGGTACAGGCATTGGGTAAGGATTCCTATTCCAAAAGGGAGAAAAACTGTCCAGAAGAAAGAGGATATGGTCCCACATATGTCTGAAACCCAGAAGAGCAGTCATTAAATCCTAAAGCTCCACAATAATCTCCTTTGACTCCATGTCCCACATCCAGGGCACACTGCCACAAGGGGTGAGCTCCCAAGACCTTGGACAGCTTTAACTCTGTAACCTTGTAGGATGCAGCCTCTGCAGCTGCTCTCACAGGTTGGAGTTGAGTGCCAGGAGCTTTTCCAGATTCAGGGAGCTGAATGTGGATCTACCATTCCAAGGTCTGAAGGGTGGTGGCCCCTTACCACAGCTTCCCTAGGCGGTGCCCCAGTGGGGACTCTCTGTGGGGCCCCAACCCCACATTTCCCCTTAGCACTGCCCCAGTAGAGGTTTCCTATGAGGGGGACCACTCCTGCAGCAGGCCTCTGCCTGGGGGACCCAGGCTTTCGCAGACACCCTCTGAAATCTAGAGAGAGGCTGCCAAGCCTCCTTTACTCTTACACTCTGCACAACCACAGACTTAACACCACACAGAAACCATGAAGGTCACCCTCCCAAGTGGCAGCCCAAGCTGTACCTGGGCCCCTTTGAGCTGTGCCTAGAGCTCAAATAGCTGGGTGAGGAGCAATGTCCTGAAGCTGCCTAGGCCACAGGGCCTTGGGCCGGGCACACACAATCATTCAGTCCCCTAGGCCTCTGGGCCTATGATGGAAGGGGCTGCCATTTAGATCTCTAAAATGCTCTCCAGGCCTTTTTCCCATTGCCTTGCCTATCAGCACCTGGCACTCTTTTAGGGATGCAAATCTCCCTAGCAAGTAGTTATTCTGCAGCCTGCTTAGATGCCTCCCTCAAAATAGCTTTTTCTTTCTTTGCCACACAGCTAAGCTGCAAATTTTTTAATCCTTTATGCTCCACTTCCCCTTTAAATATAATTTCTGACTTTAAAGTCATATCTCTGCTCCCACAGCTGAGCTTGGGTTTTAGAAGCAGCCAGGACACTTCCTGAATGCTTTGCTTAGAAATTTCTCCACCAGATACCCAATTCTTCTTTTCTTTTTTTATTGTACTTTAAGCTTTGGGGTTTATGTGCACATCCCATAGGGTTGTTGCATAGCTACTCACATGCCATGGTGGTTTGCAGTCTCTGTCCCCCCGTCACCTACATCAGGCATCTCTCCCAGTGTTTTTCCTCCCCAGCCTCCCCTCCCCCTGCTGTCCCTCCCCTAGCACTCCACCCACCAACCTACCCCAGTGTGTGATGTTCCTCTCCCTGTGCCCACATGTTCTCATTGTTCAACACCTTCCTATGAGTGAGAACATGTGGTGTTTGGTTTTCTTTTCTTGTGTCAGTTTGCTGAGAATGATCGTTTCCAATTCATCCATGTCCCTACAAAGGACATGAACTCCTCATTTTTTATGGGTGCACAGTATTCCATGGTATATATGTGCCACATTTTGCTTTGTCCAGTATATCGTTGATGGGCATTTGGGTTGGTTCCAGGTCTTTGCTACTGTAAACAGTGCTTCAGTGAACATACATGTTCATGTGTCTTTTTATTAGAACAATTTATAATCCTTTGGGTATATACCCCGTAATGGGATTGGTGGGTTAAATGGAATTTCTATTTCTAAATCCTTGAGGAATCACCACACTGTCTTCCACAATGGTTGATGGCTGAATAGGAACAATTCCAGAGAGCAGTTCCCAATGAGAGAGACCTAGAAGGCAAGCTATCTCCACATTCCCAAACGAGGTACCAGGTTCATGTCAATGGGACCAGTCAGACAGCGAGAATAGCCTAAAAGGGGTGAACCAAAGCAGGGCAGGAGTAGCCCAAAGAGGGCTAAGTGAAGCAGGATGGGGCACTGCCCCACTTGGGAAGTGCAATTGGCCCAAAGGATCAGGGACCACACTCCCTTGGTATTCCAGTCCAGATACTGCACTTCCCCCATGTCCTCTGTGACTCACAGCACAGGAGAATGCCGCCAGCCTGAAAAGCATGAGCTATCAACACAGATCTGAGCAAGAGCTCTGGCCCACCCAGTGCCGCCAGTTGTCGGCACAGACCTGGGTGCAAGTTTTAGCTAATGGCGAGAACACTTGCAGGATGGAACTACCCATCCCCCAGAAAGAGGGAGAGTTGAAAGCAGGCAAACAGGTGATACGCATTGGCAGGTCCCACCCCCCACAAAGTCCAGCAAACTGAAGCCCTTTCGCTAGAGTTTTGCAGACAGCAGGATCAGTTTGAACTCAACCCGGGACGATCGAGTTTGGCAGGAGGAAGGACACTGGCCATTGGGAAGGCAGGTCTAACCTCAGTTGTATAAACAAAACCCAGAGGAAGACTACTCAGCAGACGGACTGAGACGGAGGCAGCCCAGCGGCACCTCTGCAGGCAAACAAGTGACAGACTGCCTTATCAAGTGGCTTCCTGACAACTGCATAACCAAAAAAATGCCTCATACAGGAGATATAGCTTCAACTTCAACAGAAAGGACGTCCACTCAGAGATCCAATCCAAAATCACCAACTTCAGAGATCAAAGGTAGATAAATTCACAAAGATGGGAAGAATCCAGTGCAAGAAGGATGAAATTATTGAAGACCAAAACACCTCTCCACCAAGGGACCAAAACTTCTCACCAGCAAGGGAGCAAACAGGATGGAGAATGAATTTGACTAACTGACAGAAGCAGGCTTCAAAAGGTGGGTAATAACAAACTTCTCTGAGCTAAAGGAACATGTTCTAACCCAATGCAAAGAAACTGAAAACCTTGAAAAAAGGTTAGATGAAATGCTAACTAGAATAACCAGCTTAGAGAAGAACCAATTTATCATTCTTAAGTTCAAACTTCCATAGGTCCCTAGGGAACAAATGAAATGAAGCCAAGCTCTTTGCTAAGGCATAATACAAGTAATCTTGTTCCCAGTAAGTTCCTTATTTTCATCTGAGACCTCCTCAGTCTAGACTTCACTGTCAATATCACTACCATAGTATTTTGGTCACAACAATTTAACCATTCTCTAAGAAGTTCCAAACTTTCCCTCATCTCCCTCTTCCTGTCTTCTAAGCCTTCCAAACTCTTACAACCTCTACCTGTTACCCATTTTCAAAGCTACTTCCACACACTGAGGTATTTTTATAGCAATGCCCCACTTCTCAGTACCAGTTTTCTGTGGTTGGCCATTCTTGCACTACTGTGAAGGAATACCTGATACTGGGTAATTTATAGAGAAAAGAGGTTTAAATGGCTCACAGTTTTCAGGCCGTACAAGCATGGTGCTGGTATCTGCTCAGCTTTTCTGGAGAGATCTCAAGGAGCTTTTACTCATGGTGAAAAGAGAAGCAGGGGCAGGCACATCACATGCCAAGAGCAGAAGCAAAATGGGGGAGGTGCCACACACTGTGAAACAGCCAGATCTCATGAGAACTCACTATCACGATGATAGCACCAAGCCATCAGGTATCTCCCCTTGTGACCCAGATATCTCCCACCAGGCCCCAACTTCAATATTGAGATTTGTATTTCAACATGAGATTTGGGCAGGACAAATATCTAAACATATCACTTACCTTTCTCTTATCTGAGTATTTTCCTTAGGAAACTGATCCTCATGCCTCTCAGATAGTATCAAGGGACTGAAATTCACCAGATCACTACATCATTCCCCACTATACAAACTACTACATTCATTTCCCAAGTATACAAACTCCAAATTTTAGTTGGTTGGGAAAGAGACTTAATCGTTGGCTCCTTTCTCTCTGGCTGATGTCACTGAAATACTGCCTTTCTTCCCTGGCAATACTGGTTGACTTAATTTGAATTTTTGTGCTACAGCAAGACCCAGATCAAACCCCTGGTGTTTTGGTAACAAAATAGTAAGAATCATGTATTAGTTTCTGCTTCTCACTTCCTAGCACAGAGCTCTTGAAACCCTTGTAGATGACAGGGGATTTGGAAAACAATCTGTTTTAATATTTGGTCTTTGACCTGAGTTCCTGACACAGATCATCTAAGACATTTATAATTTCTTGAGTGACAGAAACCTCTGATTCAGGTCCTAAATCTCTTGGAATTTCTTAGGTAATCGGAGCATATTTTGTTCTAATGACAAGACATTTGTTGGGCTCCTGGATGGCTTCATGATGGGGGCTAGTTACTAGGGAAACCAACCATATAATTAGATGGTTAAAACTTTAGCCCCACTTTTGGGGAGGAGAGATAAGCTGAAGGTTGAGTTAATTACTAGTGGCCAATAATTTAATTAGCGATGTCTATGTGATAAAGCCTCCATGAAAACCCAAAAGGACAGCGTTCACGGAGTTTCTGCATTGCTGAACATGCAGAGGTGCCTGGAGTGCTGCACCCTAGAGGGGTATGAAAGCTCAACGCCCCTTCCCACATACCTCCCCTATGCATTTCTTCCATCTAGCTGTTTATCCGTACCCTTTGTAATAGCCTTTTTTTTTTCCCCCACACATTTGTTTTTGCATACGACGTGCTTTGGCAAGAATTCCCCAAAGTGATACATATCCTCAACATCCAGTTGGATGCCTCTTCCTCCACCATTCTTCAGGTGATGACTGCTCACCCTAACCCAGCTTTGACAAGAATCTCATTAGGTTGGTTTGCCATAATCCCCTTAATATCTAATGTCTCCTTTTAGTAATTTTCCATCCATTAACTTGCACCCTGCATTTTAGCTATAAATTTTCACTCGCTCATCCTGTATTCAGAGTTAAGCCCAATCTCTCTCCTCCAGTGCAAAATCCTACTACTTATCACAATGGCCTCAATACTCTTATCACAATGGTCCTAAAAAAGTCTTTATCATGTTTTAACAAGTATCATTGAGTAAGTATTTTGTTGACATTACAGTATCTTACTAGGTGAATAGTAAAGCTGAGATTATCTCCCAAAGCCTCCCATATTTTACCTGAAGGGACTACATTACTTGGATAAACTCACTCCAGCCTGGGTCAATGTTAGCAGTTCAAGATCTGATAATTTCAGCCTTCCATGAATGACTAAGCTTCTCAAGGACAGAACCTTATTAAACCAGGCAATAACACTGCTTATGAAGACCACAATAAAAATTTATTAGTTTACAGTGAAAACTGTTAACTTCCAACTAAAATGGCTACTTGAATCAGCCTGACTAGCATGTTTCCTCACGTTAGAAATTAAATCAGAAGATGCATCTGGAATCACAACATGGAGCATTTATTACGGGATTTGAGGATTCAGTAATCCTAAAGCCTCAAATAGCCTGTGATAACTTGATTAGATAATCTGACACCATTATTATGAGAATTGCCCTTCATTAATTCTACGTTTCACCAGTACCTTACTCTCTGAGTTTTCCTTTTTCTGTCCACTCCCAAAGTTGGAGTCTTAATCTTAGGATTTCATTTTCATTATTGCACACCTAGGCTATAACAGCTTCTTCAACAATAGCTATAACCTACACTTTTATCTCATTTCAATAAATTATTCACAAGTTCAATACTTGTCATTTTAAAAACAAATGAAATGACATTATTTTTTCCACTTTGAAATTCATCAGTGTTTTTAAGGTAAAATTCCAAGTTCATAATGTGATTTTTAAATTTCTTCATGAACTGTCTCCTGCCTACCTTTCCAAGCATTTAATTTCCTCACACTCTAGTCATGTTGGAATTTATGCAGTCTTCTCTAAATAGAGCAGGATCTTTCTCACTTTCTTGTCTGGGCCAAGCTGCTTCTTTTATAGATAATGACCTTTTCTTCCTTTCTTCTTTGCTGACTCCTCCCCCACGCTATTTTACCTACTCCTCCAATATGCTCGCTAACACCCTACATCTTCATCTATCATAGAATGTATGCTAGCATATCCTGTTTTTTTATGTACCAATTTCTCTTCCACTAGATAGTGAATTCCTGAAGGAAACAACTTTTATGTGTTTCTTCATTTATTTGAGATGGAGTCTCACTCTGTAGTCCAGGCTGGAGTGCAGTGGTTCGATCTCAGCTCACTGCAACTTCCACCTCCCAGGTTCAAGCGATTCTCCTGCTTCAGCCTCCTGAGTAGCTGGGATTATAGGCACGTGCCACCATGTCCAGCTAAATTTTGTATCTTTAGTAGAAGCATGGTTTTACCATGTTGGCCAGGCTGGTCTTTAACTCCTGATCTCGTGATTTGCCCGCCTCAGCCTCCCAAAGTGCTGGGATTACAGGCGTGAGCCATCGCAGCAAGCCATCTTTTATTTAACTTCATATTACTAAATCTTATTGCTTCATGAATATTTATAGAATGAATAAATGAATGTATGAGTGGAAGGGGTGTGTCATTTTTTATTAGTAACTCTTCTGGCTACTTCAAACATGTCATTTAATCACTGAATTCAATGTTTAAAGAAAAATAATTATAATGCCTATTTTGTACAGGAGGAACTGATCTCAGAGGAGTTAACTTTACCAAGGAACCACAGTTAGTAAACTGAAAGCCAGGATTTGAACACAGATATGACTCTAAAAGTCAATTTATTATCCTCTGCATCATTATTTGCGCAATTCACTAAAGGTTCAAAAGAAATTCAAGTGTATGAGTATCAGCTGGCCTGGAATTATAAGTATGTTTCACGAAGAAGCAAGTGCCTGGTTAGGATTGGAAAAATCGGGTAGGTTTTGGAAACATCGAGAATTGAAGATGAAATCTTTCAGGCAAGGGAGACCTAACCTGAGAAAACCATCTCCAAATAAATTCATGGATTGTGAAAGCACAACTATGATGTTTTCTTAATCATTTATTGAAACACAAAACTTAATCCTAGCCTTTATGAAATTAATCTCTGGTTTTAAATTGCATGTTTTCAATTCTGAAGTTAGAAACATAATGTAGTTGGGGCTGCAAAGAAAATGAGAATGTTTGTATTGCAGAGAAACAACTTAAACTATTCACTTCTAGATAAAGGGTGGGGAGGGTCAACGCTTGCCACAAATCAGTTATTACATCAGTTTTCAGTGACATCCTAGTCCCAGCTGAGGAAAGATTCTTACCAACACAACATTACATTTAATCTATTGCAAAAATTTAAGCTCTGAATTACCCTAGGAAGCTTGAGGATGAATGTTTTAAAATGTCAAAAACTTAAGCTGGAGTTCTATTTGATTTTAAGGAATCTGGGGCTGCTACTAGTTGCCTGGATTATTTTTCCTCTCGTGTACACTGCACTGAAGACAGGCTTGAAATAGCCTACTTTTTCAGTTGCTCTTTCCCAAATGCAAAGACAGAGCTGAGAAACAGATGCCCTCAGCAGAAGGCCGGATGAGTAAAGAGCTGAAGGGAATTAAGTCTAGAGGCAGGTCAACGTTTAGGAACACCTACTAAGAGCAGCAAACTGGGCCAGGCATTTTGGTCGGCATGATGCCGTTTAATTTTTTTCAGTAACAAAACATAGCTTAAAGAAGTCAAGTAATTTGTCCACAGTCTCACAGAGAGCATGAGAAGCAGCAGGATTAAAACAATTTTTTTGCAATTTTTTTTTTTTGTGATTTTTGTTGGAGGTTTGTAAAGGCCCTTGTTAATTCCTCGTACCATCTTTCCATCTAAATACCAACAAAGAAAAAATAAGCCCTAGGAAACAGAGGATGGTCAAAATCCCTTTCCAGGTATTTGTTATTGTCAAAGCCAATATGGTTATCACAGTGGAACCTCCTACCTCACTCCAAAAACTTAAACCTTGAAAAGCTGGTGAAACAGAAGTCTCTACCCAGCGACACATGGGAAAACTGAAAAAGAACAGAGGCTTGGCTGACCTACCAGAAATAAGTCCTGCTTTATCTGATATCTCAAGAAGGAGGAAGCAAGAATATACACTGTCTATGAGCAAAAGCAGGGATGACATAAAGCAAGAGCCATGTCCCACATATTGGCCACACTCCAGCAGAATGGTCCCACATCTGGATTTGAATCATCCACTCCATGCCAGTCACTCCTCCCAAGCAGAGGAACCAGTGAGAGCCAAATGTCACTGCTTATAGTTGAGAAAAAGAGTGGAAATCCTTTATGAAATGAGAACAGGAAGTAGAGATGGCCCATAACAGTTTTCACTGTACTAACAGCCGTGTATCCAGCTTCTGTAGAATACTGCAAGCCTTTGTAATAGAGCCTTAAGTGAACATCATGTTGCACAGATGACAGAAGCAGCCTAGGAGCCACATAGCAAGGGGGAAACAACGATAGTAACACCCTTCATTGTGGCACCTGCATTCAACGTTTAATTAAATAACTAATTTTCCAGGTTTTGAAAATTAAAAGGTCTTTTCTTGAATTTCACAGAAACCATGTGACTTTATCATTGCCTACCTTGATTTCCCAGCTACTCTTCTTCCCAAGCATGTTAGAAGCAGCTTTTTATATTTTTGTGCTCCAGGACATAATTCAGTATTGTGAACTTCACAAAATATAGAATTAGAACGAATATTATTTCCATAATGTAGTTTAGAAACTATGTGAAGCTTAATATTCATGTATTCTGCTTCACCAATATCCCTCACAGCACCTAGAAGTACTGAACATGTAGGGGGAGATGAATGAACAATTTACTTAATAAGAGACACAGAAACTAGAAGGAAGCAATCTTGTTCTTGAGAAAGCCTATGTTATGTTGTTTCTTCCACGGTAATGGCAAATGCTTTTTAAGTTCTGCATAAAGAAAACATCCTGTCTCAAGCCTAGTGTTTTAAATGTTGCTCCTGAATAGCCTAAATTCATCTGATCTGCATCTCGCCCTGCTTTCCTGAATCCTCTGGCTGTCCACCTTATTGTCCTGTTATCAGCTCCTCTTCAAGCTTGACACACAACCTTTTTCTAGTTTAAGTCTCCTCTGCTGGAGTATGCGAAAGCACACTCCAAAATAATCTGTTTCAAATTCTGCCAGATCTCTGAGATCACCACCAACTCTCTAAGCTTCTCACCAAGTGTACTTTGACCAAAGTTTGTAACCAGAATACAGACTTTATTTTCTGTGCTAAAATATAGCAAATAACATTCCATCTCCATGAACATTAATGTCTCTGCTTTTTAAAAATTCTTTGTACAATTTGTCAATTATGGCATCCTTCATCCTCTAATAGTAACCACAATAATTGTGATAGTAATAAATTGTGATGGAGCTCTATGTATCAGTTGCTTTCCTAAGCTATACATGTATAATATATATCTATAAGATATATGTGATATATAATTTGTGTATATATATAATACATGAGCTTTTGAAGTTGATACTGTTATATCTGTTTGCAGACAAATAAACTGAAGGGCTAAAGTTTGAGTAATGTTATCAAGGTGCCACAAATCCCTACTTCTAAGTCTAAAACCCACCCTTACAATTTCTGAGCATTCCTAGATGCTGTACAATCTCAGAGCCACTTCAGGTTCTGAGCTCCTGCTTTCTCATTTGATGTATCCAGTACCTCCATTTGGAACCTTAAACACATTCAATAAACAGACTCAATCTTTCCTTTCTTTGTTAGAACAAATTAAGAAACGAAACTTGAATCTGATGAAATGGATGTCAAAATGTCAGTTATGTTACTAACGAAGCTGATAGGAAGGTGTCTTCGGATCCGTAAGCAAATATATTTATTAATTATCCCCCAACCCCGAACCTTAAAATACATGAGTCCATCTGTCCAGCTGCTTTCATGGCTGGAAAACAACTGTTCTTTTCACTATTTCCCTGTGAATTACTACATGGAGGAGAAGTGATATTGGTTCTAAGAAGGAAAAAAAAGCACCCAGAAGACACTAAATTCATTTATTCTCCCAGTCTCACCAATCAGATAAGTTACTCCTTCTCCTCTGGAAAGACAGCATTATTCCAACTCAACTCTTTATTCCTAGAGATAGGAAGCACAGGAAATAAGGGTACTCCCTAAGAGCCAGACATGAAACTCAGCCCATTCCTCAATTTTCATGCATTTAGATGATTTTATTAAAACTTTGGAAGATAAAACCTGAATTTAAAGGAAAGCAACGTTCTAGCTCCTAATTTTATATCTAGTTTTTCTAAACGATCCTGCGAAAAAAAAGACACATAGATGGAAAATATGGCTTTAAAAATACAATGATTCCTGCTATATTTTTACTCAATTTTTAGTGTCAAATATTTTGTCTTATAATTGGTTGAACTGTACATAATTTACTTTAAATACGTTTTGGAAATAGACATAATAAAATCCAAAAGACCTGAAATACTCAACAAGCGTACCTATACATTTCCAATAGCAGGTAAGATGAGTCAAATAGGACTCTTCTGTGTAAGCAGGGTTTCTATAGCAATAGGAAACAGAGCCTCGGAAAATAAGAAAAGGCAAACACAAAACATGCATTGTATGTGGTTTAATATCTTCTTCTATTTCACATCTTAAGACAAATAAAATGAAGGTGATTCTTTCAACAATTTAAAACATTCAGTACTTTTATTCAAGTTGCTGAATGTACAGAAAGACTGCATCAAATTGTTGTACTATGTGATTTTCTCAAAAAAAAAAAAAAGGATTTATCCTCTACTTTTGAAAAAAAAAATCTAGTGAAGTAGCTAAACTGGGAATCTGATTACCAATCTCATTAATTCACATATGTGCTTTAATTAAAATTTTAATTTAGAATTTTTATGGAACATTAATCTTCAAAGCACCCAGGAGAGGCGAATGAAGTTTACTAATATTCTTCTTTAGGATCTCAGTCACAAATATTCAGTAACGGCCTACTGGGTACAATGGAAAAGAAAAAAATAAAATGGAGAGGAAAACTATTATTAAAGTCTTTAAGGTAAGACATTGATAAGGAGGTAAGGGGCAAGGAGGCCATTCTAGGAGGCAAAACAGTCACAAATTTGAAGTTTAGAAATATGTATAGTTAAAGATGTTGACAAAGAACCATAAAATATTTCAATACGTTGTAGGGGCTGATAATGCTCTCTTATACCCCAAGAGATGTCCACAACCTACTTCCTGGAACTCATGGATATGTCACTATTACATGGTGAAAGAGATTTTGCAGATATAATCAAAATTAGGTAAAATAGGGAGATTCTCCTAGATTAACTGGGTGGGTCCAATCTAACTGCATGAGCCCTTAAAATTTGAGAACTTTCTCTGGCTGGAGGCAGAAATAGGCAATGAAAGAGGAAGGCAGAGACATGTAATAAAAAAGGCATGTAGATAGATAAGGCAGAAGAGGGAACCACAAGAGAGATTTGAAGTATGAGAAGAATTTGGTTCTCCCTGGACAGCTTTGAAGACTGAGAAACAGAAACAATAGCAAAGGAATACAGGCAGTCTAGAAGCTAAGAATAATCCCTGGCCAACAACCAGCTAGGAAGTGGCATTTCAATCTTACAAACACACGCAGCAGAATTCGGCTAACAACCTAAGTGTGCAAGTAGATTCCCCCACAACCTCAGGTTAGTGCTCAGGTGAACCAACACTTTGATTTCTGCCTTATGAGACCTGAAGCAGAGAAGTCAGCTGTGTTCTGAAAGAAGTTCAATCTAAATAATAAACGATCATTTCTCTTAGTATTCCCTTTGTAATAGGTTGAATAGTGTTTCCCTTAACATTTATATCCACCTGGAAACTCAGATAGGACCTTTATAAAGAGGGTCTTTACAGACGCAGTTAAAGTAGGAATCAAAATGAGATTATATTGGGTTAGGGTGACCCCCAATGAGAGTGTCCTTTAAGGAAAGCGGGTTGGGCATGGTGGCTCAGGCCTGTAGTCCCAGCACTTTGGGAGGCCAAGGCAGGTGGATCACCTAAGGTCGGAAGTCCAAGACCAGCCTGGCCAACGTGGCAAAAACCCATCTCTACTGAGAGTACAAAAATTAGCTGGGTGTGGTGGTGCGCACCTGTAATCCCAGCTACTCAGGAGGCTGAGGCAGGAGAATTGCTTGAACCCAGGAGGCAGAGGTTGTAGTGAGCCGACATCATGTCATTGCACTCCAACCTGGGCAACAAAAGTAAAACTCCATCTCAAAAAAAAAAAAAAAACACTACAGAGTGTCTTTATAAGAAAAGAAAGGAAGGATGCAGACATGGAGAAGAAAACCATGGGTAAATATGAGGCAGAGATTTTAGTCATGCTGTCACAAGCCAAGGAACACCAGGAGCCACTAGAGGCTGGAGGAGCCAAGAGAAGACTCTCTCTAGAGCCCAAATGGAGGATGGCTCTACCGAGCGCCCTGTCATTTTAAGCCACTAAGTTTATGGTGATTTGATAAGACAGCCTTAGGCAGCTATTTCAGAAGATCTCTGGATTTGTCAGCAGCTCTACGGGCTCTAGGAGAATAAGAGCTTCATATGGAACCCTAAGCGTTTCTTACACTTATACTTGTACCTCCAGAGCTTTTGGGGTTTTCTGCTCCAAATTGTGCAAAGCCATTATGTATTTCCTAAGACAAATAAAGATCATTTTTTCCTGGCATGCTTTTTCTTTTTAACCAGAGAAAAACAGTCAAGCATTCCTGGATTTACCAAGTCCCTATTTATTAGTGGGGTCCCCAAAGTGACATTCTATTATTTTTTCTCCAGAAATCCAAAAATTCAGTATTCACCAAGTTAGGAATATCAGTGAGGTTTTTTATTAGGGGGAGGGAGTTGGACCAAGTCCTAATTTGATGCCTGAAAACTGTCTTTGTTTGATCCTAATTGTTTTGCATTTAAATTATATCCTATTGCCGGGCGCGGTGGCTCAAGCCTGTAATCCTAACACTTTGGGAGGCCGAGGTGGGTGGATCACCTAAGGTCAGGAGTTCAAGACCAGCCTGGTCATCATGGTGAAACCCCATCTTTAATAAAATAAATAAATCAATCAATAAATAATATCCTTTGAAATGTTGACAATGAGGTTGAGCTCCTACCTCAGTTCCAGGACAACTTACAGAGACTTTGTCATTTTCCCTTCTTTTTATTTTTTTCTTAAGGCGAGTAAGGTTTTGCAAGGGAGCATCCACACTTGAATTTAAAGTGTGAGCCTTTGCTTACTTCCTACACTATCTTGACCTGAATTTTTTGCCATGTTACATCACATGCACTTGATGTGGCCAGTATGCCACGTCACAGACTCACCACTTCAAAGAATGAACTTTCCAGCCATTTTGTCCTAGTATATGCATTGTCTACAGGTGTCATTAAAAAATAATCTCACACTTAGCAGCTTAATGTTACTGGACATTGGGATGTAATAGGTGAGCACTGAACACATCTCTGAGCCTCTTGACTATCTAATGGCAAACTGGTCCATACTAGGTTATGTAGCTTTTCACCAAAGGAAGAAGAAATACACAACTGCCAAGAGATAAGGTTTTGTTTTGTTATGGGAAATTATTTATGATATTTATGGAAAAAAAGCAGGATACTCAGTTTGATTTCAATCATGTGTTGAAGAACCTCCTGATATCAAATAACTTATTAAAACAGCAAATTGAATAGGAAACTGTTCTAAGAGAAGTCAACCAACAATTTAATGGGATAAATATTGTCAAGTCTGACTAACAGACTTGACTGAGCAATGGATGACAGACATTCACTGACACAGGCTTGCCAGTCAGCATAGTCAGGGGACCTCTGCCAGTCAGCTGTAGCCACAATAAGCCAGTGATGTTCACATTTAGTACAGATTAAATGACTACAAAACTCTCAAGTAAACACCATTAGAGGGTAATTAACATTAACTACCCTCCTTCCAGTAGACAAGAGTCATGCCCCCATGGATGATCAAAGGTCAGTCTTAGGACCACAATAATTAATGAAAAGAAGATAATTGTATTTTTTTATATTTGCATTACAAATTACCACAAACTTATTTGAGTTGCTTAAAACAACACAAATTATTTCAGTTTTCAGGAATCAAAAATTCTGCAGTGCATGACTGAATTCTCTATTTAGAGCCTCACAGAGCCGAAGTCAAGGTCAGCAAAGTTGATCTCTTAACTGGAGGATCAGAAGAATCTGCCTCTGGGCTCACTCCAGTCATTGGCAGAATTCTGGTCTTCGTGCTTGTAAGACTAATGTCTGCATCTACTAAATCCGAGGCCCTTTTGTCTTCAAGCCAACAACACCACATCGAATGCATCTTGTGATTTAACTGACTCTGACTTCTGCTGCAACCCTTCAGCCTTTGGCTTTCAAGGGTATGTGTGATTAGACTGGGCCCACTGGATAATCCAGCATGCTCTGCTTATCTGAAAGTCCCAATGTCAATTATGTCAGATTTTTGTTGTTGTTGTTGTCATTTTGCCATGTAACATAATCTATTCACAGGTTTCATAATTCATGTCCAAGTTCATGTACATCTCTGGGAGGCCATTCTGCCCTACCAGAATAATAAACATAGAGAAACGCTGTGCCTAAGGTCGAGAAGCTTAGAATAAAAGTAGTTTAAAAAAAATATAATACAAAATTAAAAGAATCCCCTAAAAGGTAAAAGAATCTCCAATTTAAAAGGGTATACATTGTTCTATGAAGTTTTAGTAGAAACAACAAGAAGACACACCCTAATAAGGTACCAAACTTTAAAATTGAAAAAGCAATTCTTCAGGCAACTAGAAGAAAAAGATGAGGAAAAAAAATCAGGCTAAACACAGACTACTAGATGAGAACATGTAATGCCAGAAAATGATGAAAGACTGTGTACACAATGTAAATTAAGAAAAATGTGACTTATGAATATTATAGATGAGCAAATATTTGCTCAAGCTCTCAGGTAGCAGACATGCATTTTCAAACATAAAATAAGTCAGGTAATAAGGCACCCAGGGTTAAAAAACAGACTCTCTTATGCTGACTCAGGCTGACTGCAGTCTCCTAGTTTTTAAGACAACTGGCCTGTTTCAAAGTTCAGTTTGATTACATGTCACTTAGCATGAGTGACTCTGCTCTGGTTTGGTCTGGTCTCCTGGGGACTAGTGTTGAAGGCTAGTTCAAAACAATGGCTTCCCATAAACTTTATGTAACAGTACTTCCATCTCTGGATAAGAAATAATCTCTTCAATTAATTTTTTAAATACAAATTAACTCCAAAATACAAAGAGGAAAAATTACTACACATAAAAATATAAATTATACAATAGAAAAGTTTATTGTTTAAATAAAAATTTAAATGAACCACAAAAGAAAAAAAAAAAACACTTTCTAGAAAACTAAGAAATAAGAAAATAACCCAAATACAGAAAATTAGGGTCAAGATATATTACCATAGGTAAAAATAACTGAATGGGAATATTTTGTAAACTTCTTGCCTGAAATATAAGCTTCTTGCTTGAAAATTTTAATACTTGAGTAAAATACATTATTTTTTCAGAAAAACACACATTATCACAGAAATAGAAAACTAGGTAGACCATTAACCATGGAAGTAATTGAGAAAGTTGTCAAAAATCTACTCATCCAAAAAACTAAGCCCAGATTATTCACAGTTGAATTTCTCGAAGCCTTCAAGAAAGAGATCATTCTAAAGATTTTTTGGTGCTTTTAAGAGTAACAGAGTGGTCATTTTCCTTTGCCCTAGGTGAGTTTGTATGTGGATATGTAACAATGTCCTGGCCAATGGGAAGTAAAGAAAAACTCAAGCAGCATAGGGAGAAAAACAGGTATTTCTAATCCTCTTTACAAAGGCTACATAAACTCTGATTCTAAAACCTGACACTGCATGCACACACACACATCCCTCCTCACAATTATAACACCTTGCTTTTAAATACTCATTAAATATTTTTGTTAATATTTACTTGAAAAATATTAATATTTACTTTAGTGGAGTGCGGTGGCTCATGCTTGTAATCCCAGCACTTTGGGAAGCCAAAGGGGCAGACCACTTGAGGTCAGGAGTTCAACACCAGCCTGGCCAACATGGTGAAATTCTGTCTCTAACTAAAAATACAACATTAGCTGGGCATAGTGGTGCACGCCTGTAATCCTAGCTGCACAGGAGGCTGAGTCAGGAGAATCACTTGAACCCAGGAAGGCAGAGGTTGCAGTGAGCCAAGATCATGCTACTGCACTCCAGCCTGGGCAACAAGAGCAAAACTCTGTCTCAAAAATAAATAAATAAACAAATATTTATTTATTTATTTATTTAATACTAAGAAGATTTACAAATATAATCCACAAATAAGTTTTCAAAATCATCTTTAATTGCCAATTAGATTCATTCAAAAAAGAAGAGACAGTTCAAGGATAGATTTTTTTTTTTAGCAAACTCATTAATAAATTTTTTCCTAACAAAAGTCAATAGAAAAAACTTATATGATCAGCTCAATTGTTGGCAAGAGGCATTAAAAATAAATAAATAAATAGCTAATGATGACCACTGATAAATTCTGGAGAAAAATGAAGGTGGAAATTCCCTTTGGAAGGCACTATGGACTATCCAACTCTAGTCATACCCTATCCCCTTCTTTCTAACAGGCACAATCCTAATTTGGTTCAGTTCTTCACCCTTCCATGTGCTCAGAGAATGTGACATACCTTCCCTAGATTTAGAGAGTGAATAATGATTAGTTTATATCTACCAGAGTGGTCATTTTTTCTTTGCCCTGAGTAAGTTTGTACGTGGATACGTAACAAAGTCCTGGCCAATGGGAAGTAAAGAAAAATCTGCAAGAGAAATTTAAGAAAACATTATCTCACTAATTAACACAATGATGCCTGGAGGAAACCCACCTTTCCTTACTACCAGATATGCTTGAGTCTATACATGATACTTGAAATTACAGGCCGGGCACAGTGGCTTACATCTGTAAGTCCAGCACTTTGGGAGACTGAGGCGGGCATATCACAGTGTCAGGAGATTGAGACCATCCTGGCCAACACAGTGAAACCCCGTCACTACAAAAATACAAAAAATTAGCCAAGCATGGTGGTGCATGCCTGCAGTTCCAGCTACTCAGGAGGCTGAGGAAGGGGAAATGTTTGAACCCGGGAGGCAGAGGTTGCTGAGAGCTGAGATCATGCTAGTGCACTTCAGCCTGGAGACAGAGCAAGACTCTGTTTAACAAAAAAAAACTGACAAGGGCCACCTTGCCACCATAAGGCATGACATCACCAGCATGCTGAGGATGGCAGAACAGAAGATAAAAAGCCCTTGGATACTTGATGACTGAGTTGAGTCACCAAATTAACTCCTGGACTCTGCCTCTCAAAGTATACAATGTGACATGAAAGCTTTTCCTCATTTTTAAGCCACTTTTAGTTGAACTGTTGTTATATATGCCACTGTCATAACTGACATATTCTCTTAAAATGGTTCAAGTATCAAAACAAAAGCCCAAAACGCTAAACAATCCCATTAAATTTGGAAGCAACAAAAGGATACCTGCTATTTAACACTATTTAACATTGTTTTACAAGAATTAGCCAGTGGAAATAGAAAATTATCCTTATTGACAAATAAGATCAGTAGACAACTGGAAAATTAAATAAAAACTATTAAAAAAAAGAGTGTTAATTTATTTAGCTAAATAAAAATGTATACAAATAAGAAATCTGGACAATTATTTAAGGTAAAATTGTATTTACAACATCAATAAAAACAACAAAGATTCCTAGAAATAAAATCAATAATGTCCTATCGATACCATCTATCAAGCTGCAATAAAGGTCAAAATAGAAGATTTTATTAATGAAATACATGCTTCCTGTTCTTCGTTTCAAAATTCAACTCTGTATGTTATATAGTTCCAGTCAAAATACCAAAATAACTTTTTAAATGACAAAATTACTCTGACGTTTGGCTGAAGAATAAACACAAAAATATCTAAAGAAATTTCGGAAGAGTGATGAAGGAAGGTTTGCCTATTCCGTATCAAGACATGTGCTAATGCTACAGTTAAAAGAGTGTGGTGAGGTCACCAAAACTGACATATAATTGATACCAGAAAAAAAAAGTTCAGAATTAGACCAAAAATATATTTATGGGAAATGAGTACAAAATAAATTTACCATCTGGGTAGAGGTGAACAAATCAGTAAATGACTTGTGGCCACATGGTTTACCTTTTTGTGGGGGACGGGGAACCTGAATTCCTGTATTAGCACATACGAATGTGTCCTAATGAATCATAGATTAAATTTAAATGTTGAAAATATTATTTCCACTTTAAGATCACAATGTTAACTTATAACACCTAAGCCTTCTTAAAACAAAGAAGGCAAGAATCACTGTTCTTAAACTGACGCAGTTATTTTAAAAGGCACTATGCTTTCTGACAGAACAGAAAGAATTCACTGTGGTGAGTTGAGGTGAATGCTGACTGGCTCAGAGGACCAGGAGTAGAACTAAACCAAGTGCTTGGAGTAGAGGCAAGGCCTCCCAACCTGTGCCCAGGTGGCAAAGATGGGACCAACTGGATGAAGTCAAGTCAAGAGAATCACCACCCAGCAATGAAAGAATGCGAGACAAGTTCAAGGAAATCACCTGTCCTTAAAAACTTTTACTTTATTTATTTATTTTATTTTTATGACACAGAGTCTTGCTCTGTTGCCCAGGCTGGAGTGCAGTGTTGCAATCTCAGCTCACTGCAACCTCTGCCTCCCAGGTTCAAGCAACTCTCTGCCTCAGCCTCCTGAGTAGCTGGGATTAATTTTTTGTGTGTATTTTTAGTACGATGTGGTTTCACCATGTTGGCCAGGCTGGTCTTGAACTCTTGACCTCGTGATCGACCCGCCTTGGCTTCCCAAAGTGCTGGCATTACAGGTGTGACCCACTGCACATGGCCAAAATCTTTTCATTTTTAAGGGTCAGAAACCTCAAGTTAGAGATTTATCCAAGCATAGTTGAAGTCACGCCCCATGTGTTAAGTGCTAAGCCCTCCTGAGACCATTTCTGGGTTCTTAGACATGTGCTGAAGAAACCCGTTATGTGAAGATAAACTATAAATAAGAAATCGCTGAGCACCTGAGAAAAAAAGCAGCACAAGAAAAAGCAAATAATGAACTCAGAACATAGAAGCATTTAAACTCAAGGAAATCAACATAGTGAAGTAAGTATTTTTAACTTTCTCTGAATTAATGAAAAGGAACAGGTAAACGAGAGAAGGCTAATGAAAAAAAGTGATAAGGAAATAATACATGAGTGATTTTAAAAGAATCAATTAAAAATCTTAGAAATGCATAATATTTTAACAGAAGATTAAGCATCAATAATAGGATAAATATTCAATAAAAGGCTCCTGAGAAATTCATGACTTGATGGGCCAAATTGAGGCAGTATTCCATAAAGTAGTAAAAACAAATAAAGATATTCTTTAAATGGGAAGTCAGATGCTAACAAACGTAAGTGAGTAAGACCAAATATTCCAAATAAAATTATTAAGATTTTTAGAAGAACAAAATAGAATAGTGGATGAGCAATATTTAAAGAAAAGACTAGTAATTCCCCATGATTGAAGAAGCACTATTCCTAAATATTGAAAATGATTTAGACCACCAAGGAGGATACATTTTCAAATCTTATACAAAGATCAATTGTGGTAAACCTTAAAAATAATGAGAAATTCTAAAAACAGTTGAAGAATAATAACAGATTACCTACAACAAAGATGAATCACATTATTAGCTTTTTCATCAACAGCATTAGATGTCAAGACAATTACAAATGTATCTTCAAAATGATGAGAAAAAGTAACCCAGAAACTTAAATTCTGTATCCATTTAATGGTCATTCAAGAATGAGTAATAAAGTTACTTGAAAACTCTGTAGGATCAAAAAGTTTATCTTCTGCAAACCTCAATGAAAGAACTACAAAAAGGGTATACTCAACAAGAAAAATAAACTTAGAAGGACACAGTGTAATGCAAGGTTAAAAGTTGTATAATCTATGGCTAAATAGGTAACAAAAACAAAAACAATTTTCACTAGCGTAATAGCAAGTTGCCATATAATTTTCAGCAATCAATTATATAGGAACTTTAGAGAACTAACCGAAAGAGAAGTGAAGGCCAACTAAAGATTGTCTCTGTTCAGAAGAAAAATGATAAACTTTGGATATTGCTGCAAAACATTTTTATAGTAGCCACTAATAAAAATAAAAAATGTAATTTGCAAATCAGTTGAAAAAAGGAAAATGTACCAGAATCTCTGTGACACATTTAAAGCAGTGTGCAGCAGGAATTTTATGGCACTAAATGTCCACAAGAGAAAGCAGGAAAGATCTAAAGTCAACACAACATCACAACTAAAAGAACTAAAGAAGCAAGAGACAACAAATTCAAAAGCTGGCAGAAGACAAGAAATAACTAAGATCAGAGCAGAACTGAAGGAGATATAGACATGAAAAACCTTCCAATAATCAATGAATCTAGGAGCTGGAGTTTTGAAAAGATCAACAAAATAGACCATGAGTCAGACTAAAAATAGAAGAATCAAACAGACACAATAAAAAATGATAAAGGGATATTACCACCATTCCCACAAAAATACAAACTACCATCAGAGAATACTATAAACACCTCTACGCAAATAAACCAGAAAATCTAGAAGAAATCGATAAATTACTGGACACTTACACCCTCCCAAGACTGAACCAGGAAGAAGTCAAATCCCTGAATAGGCCAATAAAAAAGTTCCGAAATTGAGGCAGTAATAGCCTACCAACCAAGAAAGTCCAGGACCACACAGATTCACAGCCGAATTCTACCAGAGGTACAAACAGGAGCTGGTACCATTCCTTCCTAAACTATTTCCAAACAGTAGAAAAAGAGGAAATCCTCCCTAACTCATTTTATGAGGCCAGCATCTTCCTGACACCAAAACTTGGCAGAGACACAACTGAAAAAGAAAATTTCAGGCCAATATCCCTAATGAACATCAATGCAAAAAAATCCTCAATGCAATACTAGCAAACAGAATACAGCAGCACATCAAAAAGTTTATCCACCCCAATCAAGTCAGCTTCATCCCTGGGATTCAAGGCTGGTTCAATATATGCAAATCAGTAAATGTAATCCATCACATAAACAGAACCAATGACAAAAACTACATGATTATCTCAGTAAATGCAGAGAAGGCCTTTGACAAAATTCAACAGCCTTTCATGCTAAAAACTCTCAATCAACTAGGTATTGATGGGACGTATCTCAAAATAATAACTATTTATGACAAACCCACAGCCAATATCATACTGAATGGACAAGAACTGGAAATATTCTTTTTGAAAACCACCAAAAGACAAGGATGCCCTCTCTTACCACTCCTATTCAACATAATATTGGAAGTTCTGGCCAGGGCAATCAGGCAAGAGAAAGAAATAAAGGATATTCAGTTAAAAAAAGATCAAGTCAAATTGTCTCTGTTTGCAGATGACATTACTGTGTATTTAGAAAACCCCATCATCTTAATCCAAAATCTCCTTAAGCTGATAAGCAACTTCAGCAAAATCTCAGGATACAAAAATAAATCTGTAAAATTCACAAGCATTCCTATACATCAATAGCAGACAAACTGAGAGCCAAATCATGAGCAAACTCCCCACTCACAATTGCTACCAAGAGAATAAAATACCTAGGAATACAACTTACGAAGAATGTATAGTACCTCTTCAAGGTGAAGTACAAACCACCGCTCAAGGAAATAAGAGAGAACACAAACAAATGTAAAAACATACCATGCTTATGGATATGAAGAACCAATATTGTGAAAATGCCCATACTGCCCAAAGTAATTTATAGATTCAATGCTATCCCCATGAAGCTACCATTAACTTTCTTCACAGAATTGGAAAAAAAAACTACTTTAAATTTCATATGGAACCAAAAAAAGACCCACACAGCCAAGACAGTCTCCTAAGAAAAAAGAAAAAAGATGGAAGCATTACGCTGCCTGACTTCAAACTATATTATAAAGCTACAGTAACAAAACAGCATGGTACTGGTACCAAAACAGAAATATAGACCAATGGAACAGAACAGAGACCTCAGAAATAACACCACACATCTACAGCCATCTGATCTTTGACATACCTGACAAAAACAAGCAATAGGGAAAGAATTCCCTATTCGATAAATGGTGTTGGGAAAACTGGCTAGCCATATGCAGAAAGCTGAAATTGGATCCCTTTATTACACCTTATATAAAATTAACTAAAGATGGATTAAAGATTTAAACATAAGACCTAAAACCGTAGAAACTCTAGAAGAAAACTTAGGCAATACCATTCAGGACACAGACATGGGTAAAGACTTCATGACTAAAACACCAAAAGCAAAGGCAACAAAAGTTGAAATGGACAAATGGGATCTCATTAAACTAAAGAGCTTCTGCACAGCAAGAAAAAACTATCAGAGTGAACAGGCAACCTACAGAATGGGAGAAAATTTTTGCTATCTACTCATCTGACAAAGGGCTAATATCCAGAATCTACAAAGAACTTAAACGGATTTACAAGAAAAAAGCAACCCCATCAAAAAGTGAGCAAAGGATATGAACAGACACTTCTCAAAATAAGACATTTATGCAGTCAACAAACATGAAAAAAAGCTCATCATCACTGATCATTAGAGAAATGCAAATCAAAACCACATTAAGATACCATCTCACGCCAGTTAGAATGGCCATCATTAAGTCAGGAAACAACAGATGCTGGAGAGTATGTGGAGAAAGAGGAACACTTTTACACTGCTGGTGGGAGTGTAAATTAGTTCAACCATTGTGGAAGAGAGTGTAGCGATTTCTCAAGGATCTAGAACTAGAAATATCATTTGAACCCACGATCCCATTACTGGGTATATACCCAAAGGATTATAAATCATTCCACTATAAAGACACATGCACAAGTATGTTCAATGCAGCACTGTTCACAATAACAAAGACTTGGAAACAACCCAAATGCCCATCAATAATAGGCTGGGTAAAGAAAATGTGGCACATATATACCGTGGAGTACTATGCACCCATGAAAAAGCATGAGGTCATGTTCTATGCAGGGACATGAATGAAGCTGGAAACCATCATTCTCAGCAAACACACAACAACAGAAAACCAAACACTGCATGTTCTCACTCGTAAGTGGGAGGTGAACAATGAGAACACACGGACACAGGGAGGGGAACATCACACACCGGGGCCTGTTGTGGGGTGGGGAGGGTAGGGGAGGGATAGCATTAGAAGAAATACCTAATGTAGATGGTGGGTTGATGGGTGGAGCAAACCACCATGGCACATGTATACCTACACAACAAACCTGCACGTTCTGCACATGTACCCCAGAACTGAAACTATAATACAAAAAGAAAAAGGAAGATGAACCTAATGATTATTTTTAGAAAACTCAGCAATCTAACATAAACCAGAAAAGTAAAAGAAAAAGAAGTGTCATCGTAGAGCAGAAGATAAGATGGCAGAAGGCCAAATATGTCATTAGATACAATATATTTTAGGGTGTTAAACGCATCTTTTAAAAGAAATTATTCTCCATCTAAATTTTAAAAAGAACACCAAAAACAAAATAACAGCAAAAAAGTTGAAATTTAGAAGATGGAAATGGTAAACTCAAAATTACCAACTAGAATAACATGACTTCAAGTTTTCACGGTAAAAAATTTTCAACTACCTTTTTCAAATTGAAAATTCAATCAAGTAAAATATGAGATATATATAATGAATAAACACACACTACTACATACAACTCTGTACCTCACAGTGAATACACATTCTTTTCAAGCAAACAAGGGACACTGATAAACATTTGACCATGTACTAAATTTCAAAGAAATCTCAATAAATCACAAAGAATTGGTATCATGCCAACAGTATTCTCTGATCATAATACAAGGAAATAATGAATAAACCTCAAAAAGATAACTCCTTTCCAACTCCTATGCATTTAGCAACCAGAAGATATACTGCTGTATACAGTAAGTCATAGATTTATAAAGGAAATCAAAATAGAAAAAAGATTTAGAACAGAATGACAAGCCAATACATAGCAAATGCTGTGGGACATAGCTCAAGTTGTACTTACAGCCTTAAACATATTCATTAGAAAGCAAGTAAGACTGAAAATAAACAAGCTAAGTTTCTCATTCAATAAGCAAGAAAATATTAACACACATGCAGAGAAAACAGAGAGAAAAATCTAATAAAGATGAAAGCAAAACAAAAAGAAAAAAAAGAATTAAAAACAAAACAAAGCAATGGAGATGATCAACAAAACCAAACACTGGCTCTTTTAAAAAGCCAAATAAATAGACAACTGTCTGGTAAAATTAGTTGAGGATAAAAGTAAGGTACAAATAAACAATTGTAAGAACGGAAAAAAATAGAAAATAACTACCGCTAAAGTAGAACTTTTAAAATCCTTTCAAAAATACTGTAAACAAGTTAATAAATATATCAAAAGGTTATTTTCTAAGAAAAATAACTATAATTAGCCTACAAAGTTTACAAATCTGACTAGAACAATAACCATTTTAAAAATGTAAATGATATTCAGAGATCCTCTCCCTAAATAAAAAGGTACCAAGCCCAGATCATTTACAGACAGTTCTATCAAACCTACAAGGAAAAAGTAGTTCATTTTACGAAAACTTTCCAAGAGTTAGGCAAAAGAAAAATGTTTCCCAGCTCATTTTATAAGGCTCCATAAACACCAATTCCAAAACTACAGAGTACACAAGAAAAGAAAACTACTGGTCAATCTCACTTGTAAACATAGCATCAAAAAATCATATTTTTAATAAATGAAATTCAGCATGTAGAAGAATAATATTAACAAAAGGACCTACCCCAAATATGCAAATTAATTCAACATTTAAAGCATCTATTAATTGATCATATTAATAAACTAAATGAGAACAATTAATAATCTTTAAAACTTTAGATAAAAATTTCAATTTGTCTTAACTATTCAATGATATCCTTTCAGGATTAAAAGAATAAAAATTCTGGCATAGAAAGAACAGAAAAAACTTCTGTAAATGATATCTATTAAAATCTTATAGCAAATATTAAAAGCATTCCCACAGAAGTCAGAAAGAAGATAAAGATATGTACTATCACTGCTACCATTTAACCTTGCTTTGGATGTTCTAGCTAATGTGTTAAGACAAGGAAACAAAATAAGAATTAATATCAAAGTAATGTGGCTGTCATTTTTGTCTGTCCAGCACTCATCTGTTTCGTGGAAAGCAGCCCACTCCTGTGTCCACATTCGGGTTCACGGGACCAGGTTCACAATCCAAATTAGCAGAGTCCTAGAGACCACAGAGACTGAGTCATAGTCATTACTACAGAAGTAGGCACAGGAAGTAAGCCAGATCAGTCGAGTTCTTCACCAGGATTTTTTCTAGAGCTGGCTCCTCCCTCCCCCACTACCCACTAGAGCTAGAAGGAAACTACTGTTCAAGCTGTTGAAAACCTCATCCCCTTACATGAAGAGTAAACACATCTACATCAGAAGAGAATGAAGCCAAGCACAGATAAGCGAAACTAAAATAATAAGAGAAGCATCTTAAAAGTATTCATTTCCTAGTTCTAGTCCTTCAGATACAAGGTTCAAGTGGTTCCTGATAAATATGTATTCGTCCCATTCTACAAATTTTTCTTTTCATCTCGACACCAGTCTTCATTCTTGGAAACTGAGAAATGGGCAGAACCAACTGTATCAATATCAACCAACACAAATACCCAGTTTTCTTAGGTCCTAGATCTTTCAATTTTGCTAACTTCTCCAAGATAGTTCCATTAGTACTCATAATGTCCTGAGTAATGCTCTTTGCAGTTTTCTGTATTAAGGTGAACAAACATGCAAATATATTTTTGGAGACTTTCCATGAGGGTTAGATGACTTTAAACCTAAGTGAAACAAAAAGACAACTAAATTCATCACTCACTATATTCAGGGTAGTATGCTAAGCCATTAGCATATATTATCTTAATCTTCACAACAGTTCTACAAGGGAAGCATTGTTTTCCCCATTTTACCCATGAGAAAACTGGCATTCAAAAAGATTAAGTAAATTTTCTGATGTTATCTAACTAATTAGTATTGAGATAAATTTTAAAACCCTGGGAAGTCTGGTTCTTAAGCCAATAATTTTTCCAACATTCCATGGGTCTTGGAGTGAACCTGCCAGAAATGTAACAAAGATAAATTAATAGCACTTAACTTCAATTCCTATCACCATTATTAGAAAAACAATGTATTATTCCTTGAGATTTTAGTATTCATCTTTTGTGTGAAGAGGTGGAAAAAGAAAAGTTATCCCAGTAAGTGCAATAGAGAGGGAAGACTGAGTCTCTGACAGTTAACCTCTATTTTACACAGCTGGTGTCTGCTGTGATACTTCTTCTGTCTGAGGAAGTTTTCTATTTGTACATTTGATTATGACAAACTCTAGTTCTTCCAGGGCCTCTTCACCTCTCTCTGGTTCTTTTTTTTTTCCCTCAAACCCTTGAAATTTAAATATTGCCCAAAGTTATATTATTAATACCATTTTCTTCTTGATATATATTATTCAACAAATTCATATATTCTCATGTCATCAAATACTGTATCTTAAGAGGTGTTTACCAAATTGTCATCACTTGTCACAAATACCCTCAAAACTCTAGTACCCTCTACACAATTGGGACATATACAACTGGACATTCCAATAATACTCTAGATGCAACATGATCATATCTACTCAATTTTTTCAGCAAACAAGCTTGTCCTTCCATGTCAGCCTTTGTGGTCAGCCTTCTCCCTCTTCTCTGCTCACAACCTCAGGGTGCTTTGAGCCTGCTAGATCATTTTCTCTCACATACTTAAGGACTGATACATTTCATTGATTAGTTTCTATGCTCATTTATCTTATGTCCATTATCTCCATCCCATTACTAGTTCAGGCCTCTCATTTTGGACACTTTTTAAAGATTCCCTAGCTTTTCTACATACTTTCAGTACCTAATATCTTCACTTTCAACCTATCCTTAAATTTGTGGAATCCATTCATTCAACAAATATTTACTGAGTGCAGACTATATCTCAAGCACTGTGCTAGGTGCAGTTAAGTAAATTTAACAGAACAGGTAAGTAAATTTAAAAGAACAACCACATAAATATAGAGTATATGTCATGTACCAGTAGAGTTCAAAGGAGAATGAACACTTTTGGGAGTTTAGAGGCTTCCAAGTGGCAATGATGTTTGAGCTGAGTCTTGAAAGATACAAATGATCCCTCAGTTTTCCCATTGCTCTCGTTCACAGTTGTCAGAAAGCATTTGCTACTTTGGGTGTAACACAAATTATGGGCTCTTTAATGTCTTGCTTTCATCCATGGTGTATTTCTCTAGATATTCTCAGGAAAGGCAGCAGTTTCCGGAATGATTTCATAATTCTTTCAGTTCAGCCTCTCTGTGAAGAGATCATTTTGTCTTCCCGGTAGAATATTACTTACACTTCCTCCTCTCCCTGTTTCTGAATAACTGCTAGATACCGATAATGGTTTAAGTAGCCCTTTAGAGAATGGCTTCATGTGGTGGAGGGAAAAAATCAGGCATCATGTCACAAATTTAGCTACTTAGAGCCCTACTACCACACAAAGTTGAGACTTCCCTGCCTAAGGCAGTAGGAGAGGGGCTTACCTTTACAAACCTAACGTGTTACCTTCTGATTTACATCAGGCATTCTTACAGAAACAAGCAAGTCCTCATCAACCCTTTGTTACGCGTAATGAAATTTTTCACTACTAGTTGTAGAATATCAGTGCCGAGTTCCTGCTGCTCTGCAAGAAAAGCTGGCTGTAGTCTATGGTGCCTAGCTGTGGGAGTTGGAGGGAAGGAAGGTGAGGAGTGAGCTCTGATCCTATAGATATAGAGAGGCTATGAAACGGCAGGGGACTTCCACTTTTAAATAGTGCTGTTTCTTCCACAGTGTTTTCAAAAGCAACTAGCTGCTCTACCCTCAGGATTTATTTCTCTCTGATGATCTCCAACATAAAGTGATTTTAAAGAATCCATCCTGTACATAAGGGTAATGTTCCTTGTATTAACATAACTTTGTATTTCTTGTGAAATACTATTCTGGCTTTACTGTGCTTAATTTTTCCTTCCCCATCCTGAACTATATCATAAAGCTTTGTAGCTGCCTAAACTTTACACTGAAATTCATCAGTTTAAGTTTTTTCTTCTCAAATCATAGGATGTATGGAGGGAGAGGCATCTGTGCCACCCTACACCATGAACTTTCAGGTGCTAGGAACCATTTCTTTTTTCCTTCATTTGGCCAGGAATTAGTACAGAGAATTAACACACAGAAATTCTTCTGTCAATGCTTGATGAAGGAATGAATGCAGACATCCGACAGCCTGCCAAAGCTTCCCTCAGAAACGCTGCTGCCCTGATGTCCTTCCTTATTCACTTGTGTCTCAGGTCCATTGTAAAACCTACGGAACATCACTTAGGTTCATGTCTTTTCCTTGTCAACCTGAACTGAAATCATCAAGCGTCTCAGGTGCAAACAGATATAAAGAAATTGTACCTTGTTATAAGCCACAGGAAGCCTAATTTGAAAGACCTATCTCTAAACCCCTTTACCAGTAAGTGTTACTGCTGTTTAGGCCCTAACTTTTATTTCAAAGCAATACCCTGTTCTTGGAAACATAAAACATCTAGTGATTTGGTCTGAAAGTTGGGGCTAGCATGGAAGATATGTAATGTTTTTAGATGCAGATCACATAGAATAAAGGGAAAAGCCTGAATATAGGAAACAGGAGTATTTTCTCACAGTAACATGCTGTTGCATCATTTTGAAGATGACAATGGAAGATGTCTCTAGAACAGGTCAGCTGTGGTGGAATCTGAGTCCCTCAGACTCCTTGGAAGTGGAAGAAGAGGCGAAGTAGCAGGAGTAGAGTGCTCTAGACCTCAATGCCTTCCTTATTAAGAATCAGCACCAGCTGGCTGGGCGCAGTGGCTCATGCCTGTAATCCCAGCACTTTCGGAGGCTAAGGCAAGCGGATCACGAGATCAGGAGTTTGAGACCAGCCTGGCCAGTATGTTGAAACCCTGTCTCTACCAAAAATACAAAAAATTAGCTGGGCATGGTGGCACGCACCTGTAATTCCAGCTACTCGGGAGGCTGAAGCAGGAGAATCACTTGAACCCAGGAGGCAGAGGTTGCAGTAAGCCAAGATTGTGCCACTGCACCCCAGCCTGGGTGACAGAGCAGGACTCTGTCTCAAAAAAAAAAAAGAATTACCACCAGCTATATTGCAGCAGAGGAGTGAGGGTTAAGAGTGGGGATATCAGGCAGTGAGTGAGGAAGTCAACCTCACAAAGTTTATACAGAGATGTGCTACATAAACTTCAGCCCTACACTGTTGGCTAAATAATGTTTGTAATTCAGATTTGAAAACATTATCAATTCCATGGCTGACCCATATACCATTCTGTTTCCTGATTTGTCCCTCAAGTTTAATCTTTAATTGCATACCTCCAGGAAGAGGACACCAAGCTTCTTACAGGGAAAAACATTCCATCACTGAGTAAATCAAATTGGATTATGGAAGAAAAAATCATCTTTGGACTTATAAACTATTTACTATTTTTTGGTAGGTCCGTACACTCCCATAGTGACATGTATGAACATTTGGAAGTAGTTCTGATCTCATCAGTTGGCTATTGTTGTTCTTTTGCTTGAATTTCCTAGCAAATTTTAAAATTCTTAAAGGATGTTATAATCTTATTCATCTTTATATCTTCAGGTATGATAAAGTACCTGATATATGGTTACTACTCAATAAATGTTTCCTAAATAATTCAAATTTAATTGACACACAAGTTACTATTTTTGTCCTAAATTCAAGAGTCAAAAACAGTAAGTTTAATCTCTCTCCACACGATCCTCCCTTAGGTATGGTTTCCAGGGTCTTCCACAGAAATTAAAATACCATAAAGGCTGTTCTCAAGAAGACTCAGAAGACAGCCAGAGGAATGCGTTGCATATGAGGACCAAAAGATAGTGAATTATCACCCCTTCTCAAAGCACAAAGAATTACTTAGTTCCCCCTGACAATTGTTAAACCACAGAAAAGAAAGAGCCAGGGTATCACTTGAAACATTCTTTACCTTATTACAGAGACAGGGATTGCAATGTTTAAAATGTTGTAATAAGCATTCTCTTTCCTGTCCTCTAAAGGGAGTAAAATAAGGGCTGTGTTTATTTCAGTGAAGCAAACAAACTAAAGCAATGAAGACTCAATCAGCAACGTGGCTGGGCCTAGCTAGACTGCTAGATCAATCATATGAAAAAGTCAGAAAACTGACTTTTTGGAATAACTAAGCTGACTGGAATGACTGACTAGGTTGATTCTCCTATAGAACCTGCAGTCAGTGGTAGTGATGCTCTTTGAGCCCTGATTATTATTCTCCTGACAAAAACAGTAAAAGGAAAGCCTTTGACTGTATGGGGCTTCTTCAGAGTCAGTCAGTGTATTAGCTGTTCCTTTGGGGAACATTCTGAGACAGGCAGCATCCACTGCTTATGAACTGACATTCAAAAGGATCGCAAACTCCCTTATCGTTCACACACAAAAGGTCAAAGAAAACAAGCTCCCAGAGGTACTTTTATTTTTCTCAGAGAAATTCTGCCACAGCAAAACTCGTGGACAAATCCCACAGGGTACAGAGAAATTCTGTAACTTTATCTTTTAACAATATGTTCTCCTTTGCTGTTTCAGAAAATATAATAAAAAAAAAAATCTAATTTCCCCATCAGCTAGTCCTGACCCCATTTTAATATATTTGAGGAAAGAACTACATGACAGATGAATTTAATGACTATATTCATTTTATTCTACAAACAGCTGTTTAATCCACTTAACATACATACAGAATCATCCTATGTTCCAAATATTGTTTTCTCTTAAGAGTCCAAATTCTACACGGACTTATAGTCCTAAATTTTCTCTAATTTCCTGGTAAACATTAGGATGTACAAAGAATTTGAGTTTTAACACAGTAACACATTCAAATACTCAAGACATTTCATGAAATAAATCAGAGGTGTTTCTTTTCAGAAGTTCCAAAAGAAGCTAATAATGCCGCTCCTCAATCCTGACTTCTTTGTAATATTTCCTCACTTATTTCATAACTCACTTTTTCTTAATTTTACACACAATAGACATTTTCTCTACCCATCCCTCCTTTAAATGGTGTGCAAACTGGAGAGACCTCCCCATTACATTTATTTTATTCATTCTCTTACTCAATAAAATGTTTTTCAGAGAACTACTCTGAATTGCATGCTATGCTAGGCTATGCACTGAAAATACCAAGATACAACAGCTGACTTAGAAGGCTCAAGAAAGTCCAGAAAGAGACTCATATATAAAAACATGCTTCAATACAAGATAACTAATTCTTATACAGTGGGGAGATTTTTTCTACTCTGCCTCTGAGAAAGCAAAAAAGGCTACAAAAACAAGCCAGCAGTGCTATTCTCCATCTTTTCTATTAAAAATTAACCTAAAGTAAAATGGTATTTCTAGTCAAAACTTGCAGATACAGGTAACTACTGAACAATGTTTATTAGCTATCCCACAGTTATGTCAAACTCCATGAGTCCTCGGGTTTGCAAAACTGAGCTCAACTCTACTTTCTATGTTTTAGATTGCTCCTGTCGCAATCTTCACCTTTTATCCGTGCCTTTGCAATAGCTTCCCAAGTGACTTCTTTATTGCCAGTTTATCCCCTACTGCTCATCTATAGTGTACATTGAACTGAAAATTATTTTTCAGACACAAAGCTGATCATATCCTTTCCCTATATAAAATCTTCCAATAAGCTCTATTTGCAAAATGAAGTGACTAAAACATACCAGGCACAGACTAAATGTTCAGTAGGTATCTATTGAATAAATAGACCCCCTATCCATATCCTGTAAATAGTCTCATGTAGTAGGCGGAGTGATAGCCCTGAAAGATGTCCATGTCCTAATCCCCAGAACCTGTGAATATATTGTTTCACATGACGAGAGAATTAAGTTTGTAGATTGTGTAAAGGTTCTAATCAGGTGACCTTAATGATAAAGGCTATTATCCTGGATTAGGGACAAAGGATGAATGACTCTTTAAAAGTGAAAGAGGATGGGGATTTCTGGCAACATGGCCAAAGAGGAACAGCACTGGTGCACAGTTCCCAGTGAGACTGACACAGAAGGCAGGTAATTTCCACATTTCCAACTGAGATACCTGGTTGGACAGTAGGTGTGGCCTAAGGAGGGTGAGCCAAAGCAGGGTGGGACGTCACCTCACCCAGGAAGTGCAAGGGGCAGGGAACTCCCTTCTCCCAGTGAAGAGAAACCATTAGGGACTGTCCTCCACACTCTAGCCCAGATACTACGCTTTTCCCATAGTCTTCTCAACTTGCAGACCAGGAGATTCCCTCTGGTACCTATAACACCAGGGCCCTGTGTTTCTAGCACAAAACTAGGCAGCCATTTGAGAAGACACCTAGCTAGCTATAGCAGTTTTGGTTTTTTTTCATACCCCAGTGGCACCTGGAATGCCAGCAAGACAGAACAGTTCACTCCCCTGGAAAGGGGGCTGAAGTCAGGGAGCTAAGTGATTTGGCTCCACAGGTCTCACCCCCAAGAAGACCAGCAAGCTAAGACCCACTGGCTTGAAAATATGGGAGCCAGCACAGCAGTCTGAGCTCAACCTGGGACGTTCAAGCTCAGACTGGGGACAGGCATCTGCCATTGCAGAGGCTCCAGCAGCCAGTTTTAACATCACAGTGTAAATAAAGTCACCGGGAAGTTCAAACTTCCTTTGCAGGCAAGACCTTTGCAGGCAGACTGTGTCACTAGACTCCCTTCCTTGCTGGTCAGGGCATCTCTGAAAAAAGGCACCAGCCCATCAGGGACTTGTATAAATAAATCCCCCACCTTCCTAGGACAGAGTACTTGGGAAAAGGAGCGTTTGTGGGTACAGCTTCAGCAGACTTAAACGTCACTGGCTGGCAGCTCTGCAGAGAGTAGCAGATCTCCCAACACAGCAGTCAAGTTCTGATAAGGGACAGACTGTCTCCTCAAGTGGTTCCCTGACCCCCATGTATCCCGACAGGGAGATACCTCCCAGCAGGGGCTGACAGACACCTTATACAGGAGGAGTTCTGGCTAGTATCTGGTGGGTACCCTTGTGGGATGAAGCTACCAGAAGAAGGAACATGCAGAAATCTTTACTGTTCTCCAGCCCCCACTGGTGATTCCCAGGCAAGTAGGGGCTGGAATGGAACTCCAGCAAACTCCAGCAGAACTGCAGCAAAAGGTCCTGACTGCTAAAAGGAAAACTAACAAACAGAAATAGTTTCAACATCAACAGAAAGGACATTCACTCAGAGACCCCCATCCAAAGGTCACCAACTTCAAAGACCAAAACGTAGATAAATCCATGAAGATGGCAAGAAACCAGCATAAAAAGGCTGAAAATTCAAAAAATCAGTATGCCTCTTCTCTAAGGGATCACAACTTCTTGACAGCAAAGGAAAAAAACTGGATGGAGAATGAGTTTGACAAATTGACAGAGCAGGCTTCAGAAGGTGGGTAATAACAAACCTTTCCAAGTTAAAGGATCATGTTCTAACCCAATGCAAGTAAGCTAAGAATCTTGAAAAACGTTAGACAAAATGTTAACTAGAGTAACCAGTTTAGAGAAAAACATAAACAACCTGATGGAGCTGAAAACACACCAGGAGAACTTCGTGAAGCACACACAAGTTTCAATTCAATCAGTGGAAGAAAGGATTTCATATTGGAGATCAACTCAATGAAATAAAGTGAGAAGATCAGAGAAAAAACAGTGAAAGCAAATGAACAAAGCCTCCAAGAAATATGGGATTGCGTGAAAAGACCAAATCTATGTTTGATTGGTGTACCTGGAAGTGACAGCAAGAATGAAACCAAGTTGGAAAACACTCTTCAGGATATTATCCAGGAGAAATTCCCCAAACTAGGAATGCAGGCCAACATTCAAATTCAGAAAATACAGAGAAGACCACAAAGATATTCCTCAAGAAGAGCAACCCCAAGACACATAATAGATTCACCAGGGTTGAAATGAAGGAAAAAATGCTAAGGGCAGCCAGAGAGAAAGATCGGGTTACCCACAAAAGGAAGCCCATCAGACTCACAGCAGATCTCTTGGCAGAAACCCTATGAGTCAGAAGAGAGTGGGGGTCTATATTTAACATTCTTAAAGAATTTTCAACCCAGAATTTCATATACAGCCAAACTAAGCTTCATAAGTGAAGGAGAAATAAAATCCTTTATGGAAAAGCAACTGCAGAGAGATCTTGTCACCACCAGGTCTGCCTTACAAGAGCTCCTGAAGGAAGCACTAAACATGGGAAAGGAACAACCAGTACAAACCACTACAAAAACATACCAAATTGTAAAACCCATTGATACTATTAAGAAACTGCATGAACTAACAGGCAAAACAACCAGCTAGCATCATAATGAAAGGATCAAGTTCACACATAACAATACTAACCTTAAATGTAAATGGGCTAAATGCCCCAATTAAAACACACAAACTGGCAAATTGGATAAAGAGTCAAGACCCTTGGTATGCTGCATTCAGGAGACCCTTCTCACCTGCAAAGACACACACAGGCTCAAATAAAGGGATGGAGGAAGATTTACAAAGCAAATGGAAAGCAAAAAAAAGCCGGGGTTGCAATCCTAGTCTCTGATAAAACAGAGTTTAAACCAACAAAGATAAAAAGAGACAAAGGACATTACATAATGGTAAAGGGATCAATGCAACAAGAAGAGCTAACTATCCTAAATATATATGCACACAATAAATGAGCAACCAGATTCATAAAGCAAGTTCTTAGAGACCTACAAAAGAGACCTAGACTCCCACACAAAATGGGGAGACTTTAACACCCCATTGTCAATATTAGGCAGACCAATGGGACAGAAAATTAACAAGGAGATCCAGGACTTGAACTCACCTCTGGACCAAGTGGACCTAATAGGCATCTACAGAACCCTCCACCCCAAATCCACAGAATCTGCATTCTTTGCAGCACCACATCACACTTATTCTAAAATTGACCATATAATTGTAAGTAAAACACTCCTGAGCAAATGCAAAAGAACAGAAATCATAACAAACAGTCTCTCAGACTACAGTGAAATCAAATTAGAACTCAGTATTAAGAAACTCACTCAAAACTGCATAACTACATGGAAATTAACCTGCTCCTGAATGATTACCAGATAAATGATGAAATGAAGGCAGAAATAAAGATGTTCTTTGAAACGAATGAGAACAAAGACACAATGTACCAGAATCTTCGGACACATTTAAAGCAGTGTCTAGAGGGAAATTTACAGCACTAAATGCCCACGAGAGAAATGAGGAAAGATCTAAAATCGACACCCTAATATCACAATTAAAGAACTAGAGGAGCAAGAACAAACAAATTCAAAAGCTACAAGACAAGACATAACTAAGATTAGAGCAGAAGTGAAGGAGGGTAGAGACACAAAAAACCCTTCTTAAAAAAAAAAAAAAATCAATGAATCCAGGGGCTGGTTTTTTGAAAAGATCAACAAATTAGATAGACCACTAGCCAGACTAATAGAGAAGAGTCAAATAGATGCAATAAAATATGATGAAGGAGATATCACCATCAATCCCACAGAAATATAAACTACCGTCAGAGAATACTATAAATACCTTTATGCAAATAAACCAGAAAATCTAGAAGAAATGGATAAATTCCTAGACACTTACACCCTCCCAAGACTGAACCAGGAAGAAGTCAAATCCCTGAATAGACCAATAACAAGGTCTGAAATTGAGGCAGCAATAGCCTCCCAACCAAAAAAAGTCCAGGACCAGACAGATTCACATTCTATTTGTATCGGAGTTTCAAGAGGAGCTGGTACCATTCCTTCTGAAACTATTCCAAACAATGGAAAAAGACGGAATCCTCCCAAACTCATCTTATGAGGCCAACATCATCCTGATACCAAAACCTGGCAGAGACAGAACTAAAAAAGAAAATTTCATGCCAATATCCCTGATGAACATCAATGCAAAAATCCTCAATAAAATACTGGCAAACTGAATCCAACAGCATATCAAAAACCTTATCCATCACAATCAAGTCATCTTCATCCCTGGGATTCAAGGCTGGTTCAACATACACAAATCAATAAAGGTAACCTATCACGTAAACAGAACCAAAGACAAAATCCATATAATTATCTCAATAGATGCAGAGATGGCATTTGACAAAATTCAACAGCCATCTATGCTAAAAACTCTTAATAAACTAGGTATTGATGAAACTTATCTAAAAATGATAAGAACTATTTATGACAAACCCACAGCCATTATCATACCAAATGGGCAAAAACTGGAAACATTCCCTTTGAAAACCAGCACAAGACAAGGATGCCTTCTCTCACCACTCCTTTTTAATACAGTATTAGAAGTCTGGCCAGGGCAATCAGGCAAGAAAAAGAAATAAAAGAATATTCAATTAGGAAAAGAGGAAGTCAAATTGTCTCTATTTGCAGAAGATATGACTGTGTATTTAGAAGACCTCATTGTCTCAGCCCAAAATCTCCTTAAGCTGATAAGCAGATTCAGCAAAGTCTCAGGACACAAAATCAATGTGCAAAAATCACAACCATTTCTATACACCATTAAAAGACAGAGAGCCAAATCATGAGTGAACTCCCATTCATAATTGCTACAAAAAAAAAAAAAAAAAACACAAAATACCTAGGAATACAACAAGGGATGTGAAGGACCTCTTCAAAGACAACGACAAACCACTCAAGGAAATAAAAGAGGAGACAAACAAATAGAATAACATTCCTTTCTCATGGTTAGGAAAAATCTATGTCATGAAAATGGCCATACTGCCCAAAGAAATTTATAGATTTGATGCTATCCCCATCAAGCTACCATTGACTTTCATCACAGAATTAGAAAAACCCACCTTAAATTTCATATGAAACCAAAAAAGAGCCCACATAGCCAAGACAATCCTAAGCAAAACTAAAAAATAAAAAGCAGATGGAGGCATCACACTACCTGACTTCACACTATACTACAAGCCCACAGTAATCAAAACAGCATGGTACTGGTACAAAAACAGGGATATAGACCAATGGAACAGAACAGAGACCTCAAAAGTAACACCAGATGTCTACAACCATCTGATCTTTGACATACCTGACAAAAAACAAGCAATGGGGAAAGGATTCCCTATTTACTAAATGGGGTTGAGAAACTGGCTAGCCATATGCAGAAACCTGAAACTGGATCCCTTCCTTACATCTTACACAAAAATTAACTCCAGATGGAAGATTTAAACATAAGACCTAAAACCATAAAAACCCTAGAGGAAAACCTAGGCAACCTAGGCAATACCATTCAGGACACAGTCACAGGCAAAGACTTCATGACTAGAACACCAAAAGCAATGGCAACAAAAGCCAACATAGACAAATAGGATCTAATTAAACTTAAGAGCTTCTGTACAGCAAACAAACAAACAAATAAAAATTAGAGTGAACAGGCAACCTACAAAATGGGAGAAAATTTTTGCAATCTACTCATCTGACAAAGGGCTAATACCCAGAATCTACAAAAACTTAAACAAATTTACAAGAAAAAAACAATCCCATCAAAAAGTGGTCAAAGGATATGAACAGATATTTCTCAAAAGACATTTATGCAGCCAACTAACATGAAAAAAAGTTCATCATCACTGGTCATTAGAGAAATGCAAATAAAAACCACAATAAGATACCATCTCATACCAGTTACAATGGCAATCATTAAAAAATCAGGAGACAACAGATGCTGGAGAGGATGTGGAAAAACAGGAACGCTTTTACCCTGTTGGTGGAAATGTAAATTAGTTCAATGATTGTGGAAGACAGTGTGGTAATTCCTCAAGGATCTGGAACTAGAAATACCACTTGACCCAGCAATCCCATTACTGGGTATATACCCAAAGGATTATAAATCATTCTGTTATAAAGACACATACACATGTATGTTCATAGCAGCACTATTTACAATAGCAAAGAGTTGGATCCAACCTAAAAGTCCATCAGTGATAGACTGGATAAAGAAAATGTGGCACATATATACCATGGAATACTCTGCAGCCATAAAACAAGGATGAGTTCATGTCCTTTGCAGGGACATGAATGAAGCTGGAAACCATCTCCACCAAACAAACACAGGAACAGAAAACCAAACATCACATGTTCTCTCTCCTAAGTGGGAGTTGAACAATGAGAACACATCAACACAGGAAGGGGAAAATCACATACCAGGAACTGTCAGGCGGGGGGTGGGGGGTGGGGGGGGGAGGGATACCATTAGGAGAAATACCTAATGTAGATGACAGTTTGTTGGGTGCAGCAAACCACTATGGCATGTGTATGCCTATGTAACAACCCTGCAAGTTCAGCATATGTATCACAGAACTTAATGTATAACAACAAAAAATTGGGAAGAAAAAAGTGAAAGAGGATGGCAAGAGGTGACCCCTAGGGTGATTATAAGTGGACAAGGAAGGCAGGACAGTCAGTGTCAGTTTCTCATGACACATGACGAGACAGACTCAACCAGTCCTTTCTGGCTTTGAAGAGAATCAGGGGACATGAGCCAAAAACTGCTGGCTGCCTTTAGAAGTTAGAAAAGGCAAGGGAATGAATTCTCCCCTAGAGCCTCCAGATAAAGCCTGGCGCCTTGCCAGTGAGATCCATTTCAGACTTCTAAACTTTAAGATAATAAACTTGTTTAGTTTTATGTTTGCAGTAATTTGTTATATCCATAATGGAAAACTAATACACCTCACTGAAAAACATGAAATACTTTATCGTGCTGAAGTATTTACGTATCTAACTTCCATCTTACACAGTCAGTCATGTTTATTGGTGAGTACCCAAGGCTGAGTCAGGTGTATATAATAGATCCTTAATAAATGTGTGTTGAATTAATTAATCTGTTAGGGAATGTTTTTCCTCTAACATTTTTAGAATTTCTTAAAGATTGGATAGCAACTAAGTTTCTATATGTATTGAACGTCGAGTTCTTATGAACACTTAAATTGTCATCGTTCTCACTTCACTCAGTTTACCATCATATTTTCTATGTATTTTATCTTTTTGAGCTATGTACATTTGTCTCTTGGTATCTATGGGAGATTAAACTCAGGACCTCTTGCCAATACCAAAATCCAAGGACACCAAGTCCCTGACAAAAAATAATATTTCTCCTATATTATTTTTATATAATCTATACCCATCTTCCTGTTTACTTAAATTATCCCTAGATTACTTACAGTATCTCATACAATGTAAATGCTATATAAATAGTTATATGCTTGTTTAGGAAATAAGAAAAAAATCTATGCATGGTCAATTAGAATACAATTTTTTTAAAGTATTTCAATCCTCATTTGGTTGAATCCACAAATGAAGAATCAATGGATATGAAGGGCCAACTGTATTTTATTTTTAAATATACATTTCTAGACCTTTGTCTTTTTCTTCTTCCAGAAAGTCTTAATTCCTGAGAGAGAATTTTTCGCAACCTCATTCTCTCTTTACTCTAAGGCCCATAAGCCTCTTTACTTACTTCTACCTGTTCCATCTTTGTCCTATATAGGTCTAGTCAATTAATTCTAACTCATTTTGTTTAAGATCATTCAGAGAATATGCATTGCTGAGTTTCCTCCTGCCTCTGCCATTCTCTTTAGAAAGGCTGTCTTCTGCCCTGCATTTTGATCTTGGCTTTTATTAAGGTAATTTAGGTAAGCATTCAGCATGACACACTCATTTCATCCCGGATCAATTCCCGATAGTCCTTACAGGTCTTTGGCTTGTCAGCATACTAAAATTTGTCTTCTTCTAAGTATAGGCTTCCTTTAATGGCATCCATCTATTGTTCTTTTTATTGTCCCTGGGCCCCAGTCCTGTACTCTGCCACCCTCTTCATATTGTTTTATATGTTTTCCTTTTTGGATTTTGACAACTTTTTCTTTTTTAGGAGTGTTTCTCATATTTCAAACAGAGTAGTCAGAATTTGAAAGTTTGTTTCTGTTTATATCTACTGATTATATTGAAGATGAAAAACACAAATGAAAACTAAACAGAATGATATCCAGCTCCCTTCTTGTGTACTGAAAAGTAATCTCTCTCCAAGTTTTCACCATTTACTACAGTGTCATGAAAGTTGCCACCATCAATGAGATGATGTATCTGTTGGTGGGATTCATGCATCACTGTTATGTAAGTAAATTGGCAAAAGAATCTGATTGATCATCCTTATCTATTTTCCTGTGATGAATATATCTCCGCACATACCCACTTAATTTTTTTCGTATTTCCTGATTGCTTGGTGCCTTTTGAAGTAAATACCAATCACTCTCACTAGCTCATTCTTCACTTATACATCTTCAGAATCATTCATTATTTTTCCCTTTTTTCTCTATTTTATATGACTTTGCACTTTATTGTTTCCTATTCTAAGGATAATCTCCGTATTTCCAATGTTGGCACTTCTTTTGTTATCACCAGAATGAAATCATCTGGAAGTCGGAAGATTCAGATGAACTATTAGCATCCATTTTGATCTTTATTCTTTGCATACTTCAATTTAAAATTAACTTGTTATAGAGAGAGTCTCCAAAGCCATGTATCTACTGACTGGCTGTGAGCAACACTTTCTTACTTCGTCTCTTTTCTTGCTACTATTTTCTCGTGAAGATTTAAGTTACCTTAGTTTATGTATCCTTAACATATATTGGTGGTTTTTCTAGTATATATCGTATTTGCCTTTTTGGCAGTACAACTGAATGAGCTATCAGTTTGGTTTCTGTTTTTCCTGTTGTGAGTGTAATTTCTTCCCCCAATAAAAGATAGTAGGCAAGCTTTCTGATGTGGAGTCTGAACTCCTTGCACCTTTGAAGAATGAATTTAAGGAGAGGTGAGGTGAGAGGATTGGAGACCATTCCTAACAAATACTGTATTGCAAAATATGTCAGTTTAGATCCTCCAGCAAGTAGACACCAGTATCAATTGTAAAATCTAAGTTTAAGCTGGGTGTAGCAGCTCGTGCTTGTGGTCCCAGCTACATGAGAAGCTGACACAGGAGGATGTCTTGAGCCCAGGAGTTTGAGGCTGTGGTGAGCAATGATTGTACCACTGCACTCTACCCTTGGTGATAGAGTGAGACCCTGTCTCTAAAAATAAAATGCAAAAAAAGGTACAAGTTTATCTTGTTAGTGATAAAGGAGACAGGCAACAGGGGTAAGTAGGGAAAGCCTCAGACTCATGTCTGACAGTGGGAACAATGTGAGTGGGAAAAAAGAATAAAGAATAATTGGGTAAGAAGAGCCTCAACATACAGTGCA
This sequence comes from Ateles fusciceps, assembly GCA_036589455.1. NCBI lineage: Eukaryota > Metazoa > Chordata > Mammalia > Primates > Atelidae > Ateles > Ateles fusciceps. The sequence goes on along the minus strand of JAZHEH010000479.1, from coordinate 3,717,595 downwards.
GCTCTAAGAAAGTCCTTTTAGGCCACTAGGGAACCCCAGAATTAAGGCTGTACATTAGAAAAGTCCAGCATTGAGCAGGAATGGCCAGCTAGAGGACCTCTGCCATGCTAGGTCATTGGCCAGGAGCAGACTGAAGACAGTGAGACATTGATGGACATGGGACTGGATTCTAATGGTACAGCAGCTGGAGGCTCACTAACCACACTCCTTGCAGCATGTTCTGTGTTGAAGTCTGAGTAGTGCACTTCCATGGCTACCATATGGAGCCCAAAGCAGAAGCTATTGGCCAAGCAGCTGACAATCACCAGGTAATGTTTTGATGTTGGAGAAAAGCCTATGCTGAAAGTTGAAATAACATGAGCTAAAGTTCAAGATTTCCTGAAGTCTATGCTGTTACTACCAGATTCTAGGAAATGGTGGAGACGTAGAACCCAGTCTGGTTGAGGAAAAAATGTAAGATATTACAGAGGTCAGACTCTATGCCGGGAGATTAGCAGCAAGGGAATCTAGAGCTGAGTCTATAGTCAATGGAGCATTCTTGTGACAATGTATCTGTGGGGGAGTCCCAGAGTAGGGTGCTTCACTGGAAAACAAAAACCAGAGATTGAGAGCAGCATGAAATGGCAAAAGGAGAAACAGAATGATGGGTGACTTCTATGGACACAAGCCGGAGTCTATGTTAAAGCCCCACGAAAAGACAAACTTAAAAGTAAGTGGAATTCAATTTACTACAGCCCAGTGCAAAGGGGGTCTCAGAGCTCGTTAAGCTGCATGTAGGGAATAAAAGCAATATGGTCTTTATTGTATCTTAATGTTGTGGGGTGAAATCAGTACTTTTGGTGTGTGAGTGATCAGGGTGATGTGTGCCATGGGGTATGATCTCACGCCAACCGCAACTGCCACCTGCTTCCCTGTAACCTCTCTGCTCTTCGGTGCCATCCTTCTGCCCTATGGACTATATTGCTGCACTGTCCACAGGTATCTTCTCAAACCACTGATAACCTCTTCTAGACGACTCATTTTCCATATCACTCTGCTGCTCGTCTCATACAAATCCCTAATGTCCAACAGTCTTCTCCTTTTCTGGAATAAGGGTCATTGCCACTTCATGTGAGCATCTTTTCCAAAATCATGTCCTTCAGGAGAACTTTCAGAGCTTTTGTGACACCATTTGTTATTGTTGCTGTTGTTTCCTTATCTGGCAGTCCTCTCATTCTCAAATTGCATAAACAGTCCAGGATTGAGGATTTGCAGAAATGAGTAGGCGGCTAAGCAGGCACAGCTTCAAACTATACATGAACAGTGCCAGTCATTAAGTTATTGCCCTTCAGCTCAAAACCTCACCTTTATTTTGTGATACTGGAGCTCAGACTGTGCAAATCATTTCCCCTTTGCCAGTTAGCTCGATGTTAGACTTTGCCAATAGGTTTCTGGAGGCAAAGTGCCTGCCTCCATGAGAAAGAAAGGTCTTTCCCTCTTCCTCATTTTATTTTCCCTGTGGCAGGGAGTGGATCATCAGCTCATCCCAGCTGAATTCAAGAAAGCAGTAGCAGCTCTCACAGTTCTGCACTGTGGGACTTCCAACAAGTTTCTTTTTCCCTAGAGTGGCAGGCAGTGTATTTCTGTAACAGATATATCCTCTACTCATAGGACTTTTAAGTTTCTTCTTTACTCCCACTCGATTCAATCTTATGGATGGTAGCTGCTTAATGCAGTTGCTACCCTTATTATACCTTACAAGCCTCCTTTTTTTAGGTTTACCATCATTTACCTCGTTAGTAATTCTTCATAGTAAACTTCCTCTCTCCAAGTTACTGATATAGTTTGTGTCTTTGCTAGAGCCTGACTGATTCATGGACCCACTAGTTTCAATAACATTCTGAGCTCAGTAGACCTACTCTGAAATTCAGACGTATTTCTCCCCTACTATATGTTCTGCTGTCTCTCCCTTCAATACAACTTGCTTATGAGACCCACAAGGCACAAAACCTGTCAGTATGTCTCTGAATTTCAACTGTGGCAGAGTTCAATTACATTCCACCAAGACATTAAGTATCATGAAAGTTAGCACAGCTATGCAACATCTTAAGTGTTATTAAACATTTTTTATAGGTAAAGAGCCTCCTAAAAGTAAATAAGATATAAGTAATCAGTGTGGATAAAAAGATAACCTTAACCCTCCACAAACATCAAGAAGATCAAAGGATATTAACTTTTTGCCAATAAATGTGAAAAGTTGGATTACACAAATTTTCAGAAAATAATACAGCTCATGAATACCAACTCAAGACCAAAAGCTTGGATTTTTTTAACTGTTAAGGAAATTGAATCAACACTTCAACATCTGGCCAGGCATGGTGGCTCCTGCCTGTAATCTTAGCACTTTGGTAGGCCCAGGTGCACAGATCGCTTGAGCCCAGGAGTTTGAGACCAGCCTGGAAACATGGCAAAACCCCATCTCTACAAAACATGAAAACTAGCTGGGCATGGTAGTGTCCCCCCTGTAGTCCCAGCTACTGGGGAAGCTGAAGGGGGTGGATCACCTGAGTCTGGAAAGGTCAAGGCTGCAGTGACCCAAGATCATACCACTACACTCTAGCCAGGGCAACTGAGTGAGACCCTGTCTCAAACAATAAACTCAACATCTTTCCACATGAAAGTTCCAGATTCAGGTGACTTCAACAAAGTACAGTCATACACAGTCAAGAAACAAATATGTTAATCTTGCCAAAATAATTTCAGAGAATAGAAAAAGTAGGATCACTTCCCAATTTACTTTTAAGGCTAGTGGTCTAAGACACCTGTGGGGCAACACAGCAATAGCAGTCAATAGAGAAGAAAATACTCAGCAGAAAGACTGCACAACAGCCGTGTTTTTTAAGTGGTTCTCGGATCCTGAACACCACATACCAAAGGAAAGCAAAGAAGGGTAGGCTTTGGAACCCGGAGTCGAAAACCTGACAAGGACCGTATACAGGTTCATAGTACCCAAGAACACTGATGTAAAATCTGTTAAAAAAAAAAAAAAAAAAAGTGTTAAAACAAATAATATACTAACTAGATAATACTTGACAGACACCAAGAAAAGCATTTGATAAAAATTAGTGGTTAAGAAAAACTCTGCACTAATGAAGAATAAGAGGAACTACCTTTAACTGATAAAAGGTATCTACCAAACCCTGTAAGAACCATACTTAATGGTGAAACATTGAACATTTTCCCATTAAGAACAAGAACAAGTCAAGAGTGCTTCTTATTGTCTCTGCTATGTAATATTGTACTGGAGTTCCCAGCCCAGTAGCACACAAGTTGTTTCTCAAAATGTATATAATTCTTCACTGGAAGTGGCGTGGCTTTGTTCCAGAGCCCCAGAAGTTTGCTCTGCAATTCTCCAGTGGAAGTTTTCTACCAACAATACCCTGAATACCACACCATTTCTAGAACCCCAGAACATCCACCAGGTATTCTGCTTTCTGTGGCCTAACAGAGGCAGAGCACCTGACTGTGGAAGACCAAGTAGTCATCTGTCTGTAATTCACTGTTATGAACTGGATCCTGCCAGAACAACAAAAGTCAAAAATTCAAGCAAACCCAGCAAAAATCCACTTTAACACGGAGGATGTATGTCTCAAATCAAGCATGAACAGAACTAGTATCCACCACTGTTTCTCCAGTATTCTTCTCTCAGCTCATTGTTATGAATATATGGTACATCCCATCTATCCATAAGCTGAAGGAGGAGTAGAACGTCCGAGATTGGTTTACAGATTTATAGACTAAAGTGTAAGCTTGATACACAGGTGCAAGACTAGAACTTCACTCAGGGGTGAGTACAAAAGACAGTGGAAAGCCAGCAAATTTCTATCTTTTTAAAAATCACTAGTGATTTTCCAAAATAAAGACACAGAAATAAATTATTTCTGTGCTAATTTTTTCTGAGACTCCCAGCTGCACTCTCGCTGGGTAGAGCTTCCAGTGGTATCTCTGGTCACTTTGTGTGGAAAGAGAAATGGCCCAAAGTTAAAATACATACTAACTCAGGGGCAATGGCAAATGGCCTGGCCTATTGATAGTGGACCTAGGAGGAAAAAGTCTGAAAGATAGATGTGGGACAAAGAGGTCTGAGATAGATGCATGCGGATGAACATGTAGGACCATGCTGAAAGTGGGAAGGTCTTTCTACCACATGTTAAAGCCTATCAGAGAGCACTAAGAGGCACTACATGACCAAGTAGATAAAATGTTTCAATCAGTTGGTATAACCCAACCTCTATTATTGGCAAACCAGTGTTGACACAACAAATACATCAAAAAATTGGCCATGGGAACAGAGATGGAAATTACACATAGGCCCAACAGCATGAGTTACTGCTTGCCCAGTGTGATCTAGTTACTATTGCTGCCTACTGTCCAACCTGCAGGCAAGGGGCTCCAACAGTGACTACCTAGTATGGCACCATTCCTTAGGGAGACCAAAGAACCACTTAGTGGCCCATTACATGCTTGAAAAATAAACATCTTCCAAGTACAGGTTTGTCTCTTCTGACCTCTGGGCTGCATTCAGTGCCACAATCCTAAAATGTATAGAAAGCTTAATCCACTGGCATGGCATCCCAAATGACATTACAACAGATTGGGAACCCACTTTACAGCAAAGGAGGTGCAAGAGTGAGCCCACAATCATAGGATTCACTGGTTCTATCACATAACTCACCACCCAGAAACTGTCAGCCATCATTGGAAACTCCTGTGCAAAGCATAGCTACAGTGCCATTTTGTAGGCAATACTTTCCAAAAATTTACATCATCTGCCATATGCAGTATATGCACTGCTGCAAAGACCTTCATTTTGCTCTGTGCCTCCAAGAGAAAGAATACATAGGTTCAGAGGTGAAGAGCTAGAAGCAGAGTTGCTCCACTTCCCGTTATTCCCAGTGGTATATTGGGAAATTTGAGCTTTTGGGACTGGCTATCCTAAAAAGTAGAATTACAGTGACAAAAATAGAAAAAAATTGCAGCAGCAAACGAATTTTTAAAAATTAAAAAAAAATAACAGTTGTGCTGACCAACAAGCTTCTTTATTATACTGTATCAGGTAAACTAAAAGGTAGTTCCTTCCTTCAATGCCAAAATTAAGAAATCCTCAGTTGAGGGAGCCAGACAATTTTTTTTTTTTTGGTCTCTAATGATTTTCTAAAGATAAAGACACAAATAAATTGTGTTGAGTTGTTCTGAGCCTCCCATCTCTAAGCAAGCATACTACAAGACCACCCCACCATACTGGGAAGCCCATTTATCTTGGAACTATGCTTATTTGAGTCCACTATATTTATTCTGATCTTTCTCACATTTGTTCAAGAACAGATTAAACAATACCATGTTTAACCAAGGTTAAATTACAGAAGCAAAAAGCTAATAATGCATATATATGTGTATACATACAGGTTAATACATGTCTTACTAAATACATGTGTGCAAACCCATGTGTATGTACACTTCTATATTCCTATTCCTCCTATCAAATTACCCCTCCACTGATAACTGCAAAGCTGTCACACAAACTGGCTACTGCCTCTACCGAAGAGCTGTATTGAGCTGATTTCTCTATCTTAAGGCCTATACTAAAATAATCTTATTCTCTCAACGTGTTTTACAATAGCCACTTGCCCTCTTCTGGTTGTTGAAACTGAGAGGCTACATACGAGTTTGGCTTTGGAGGCAAATGTGCGTTATTGGCCTAGATTGGACATTTGCTCACCCATGAAATGGGGATTTTGCCTGGACAACACAGTAAAACCCCATCTCTACAAAAAATTAGCCAAATGTGGTGGCACACAACTGTGGTCCCATCTACTCGGGTGGCTGCAATGGGAGGATTGCTTGAGCCCAGGAGGTTGAAACTGCAGTGAGCTATGCTGGGGCCACTACATTCCAGCCCACGTGACAGAGTGAGCCCTGTTTCAAAAAAGTAAAACTAAATAAAATGAAGATACTACTACCTACATTTGGAGTTTATAGGGGTTTTGACTGGTATATTTTGGACACAGTGGAATGAAATGTATGTAGAAGTTTTTAGCACGGTGCCTAGTAGGCTGGAAATGTCAATATGTAGTAGCTGATAATATTGAGATATTGATCCATCCCATGGTGAGAAGTTGGGTCCCCTAATATTATCAGAAGACCGAAAGCTTCAGAAACCTTAGTGCTACATTTCAAGATAATTCTAATCACTTCTACACAACTTCACTTACTTCAATTAAATGATCCTAAAATGTTTTCGACATAGCAATAATTTCAAATTTGAAAGTTTAGTGTGATGAATGCCCATAAACAGTCTACTTATGTTCAAGAATTATTTGCCACATTTACTTTAGTGTTTTCTCTCCTTCTACACATTTTTTCCTAGTGAAAAATTTGAAACTATGAAATATGTTACCTTTGTAATTATAAACAATACTGTGACAGGCTTCTCTAAATGAATATTTGAGGATAAAGTCTGCAGTGAGGAACAAAACAGGACCTTTCCTCCCCCATCTCAGAAGCACGTATCTTCCTGAACCACATGTGCTTCAGGGTCAGACTGTGCCTCTCCTCACAGAATAAATAGCTCTCTAGGACAATTTTATTGGCTTTACTCTAAAGGCTCTATTAATGCTTAACTCCAGATTATTGTGAATGCAAAACAGGTTGCTGCAGCAAATGCCTGTCGTGATTATCTAGTATGCACCCATGACATGAAAAGGATGGGGTGTTCTTCAGAGTGTTATTTTTCTCCCATAACCAAGCACATTATTGATTGAATGTACTTGGTGAGACTGAGATTTCTGAGAAGCAGTGAGGCTCCTCTCCCTAACCAAAAGCCAACACTGCCCCAGGCTCCTAACTTTACTTTTCACTAACTAGCCGGAGCATTGCACACATCTCCATTTTTAAATAGATATAAATAAAATAAAAAATAGTGCTGTTTGTTGAACACCCATTTTATGCTAAGCTTATCCTAGGTTTGGTGGAATTTGTTGTGTGATTTCTTTTGTTGTTACTCACATACTATGAGTAAATTCCAGGCCACAAACTCAGGTACAAATAAATCTTCCTTTTTTTCTCTGTAACTCAAGCTAATATCTGCTTTGAGACTTCATTCTCTAGAAGTGGCAAAAATATCTCCAGCAGTCTGCAATTTTCTCATGTTTTTTTCTTCTCCCCCACTCCAGGGAAATAATTTTCCTGTCCAGGAGCATGAAAGAGAAGAGAAGCTCAATTGGTTCATTGTTGTGATATCACTTCAAGTATTTGGTCTGTTGAAGTTTTGTTGTTACTCTCCCTGAGGCCACCAGCCTTTGGAGACCAGAAATTGTTCTTTTTTTTCTCCACCTTTGCTTTTATCCTACTATATCATTCCCCAGAAAACAAAGGAATAAAATGGCATAGATGCTTGAATAGGTAACAGAACAAATGGGAGAAAATGATTACTATCTCAAAAATAGTACGCTGCCACTCACATACTTCCTCCAGTTGTGATTGTGTCAGTTAGGGTTGTTAGGTATAGAACCCTGGATGATTTAAACAGAAGAATATGAATTATATGATGTCGGCAGTTCACAGTATCTCAGGAAGGCTAGAAGAACCAGACTTGGAATGCAGAAATAAGAAAGGCATCCAAAATATATAACTAAATTGGTTTATCCCATGAAGATACTGCCACCTCTGGGCACAGACATGCACATGTGTCCCAAATACTACCAAAGCTAGACACTGGGCGTACAGCTCCTGGAAGCTGATATAGCTTTTCCTGCTATCTTCTTCTCACCAGAATGGATTTGGAGATGTCCCCTGCTTCTTGACCTCTCTAGTTTCTGAGTCAAAGTCTAGAGTGGGACTTTGGCAAGCACAGCATGGCCTAGAAGGCAGCCTGGTGGTGCCCTAACAGCAACAAAGACTGGGAAAGGGGTTTCTGCCCTCAATGGTGGGGTCAGTGCAGCTTTCCACTGTGACGCCTAATAAGGATAATTCCCTAAACAATGTATTTGACCCTGTTTGCAGCACAGGCTTCCCGTCCTCTAGGCCCTGGTTATGTGCCCCATTTCTCTGCTAGAGCAGCCCAACACAGCTCACGTGTTCCCGTGACCACAAAGCCCACCACTGCCACTGCTGCCTCACCTCCTGCTGCCATCGTCTCTGCACATCCCCCACTCGCTTCTGAAGCAGAGGCTAGGCTTTGACGTTGTCTCTAGAATGTCCATCAAGGAGAAAACTCAACCTTTCCAATATCCTGGCTCCAACAGGGGCTACTCGGAGAAACCTCATCACAGGTTCCAGAAAAACAGGGCAGTCTCAAAGGGCTGTTTTTCACCAAAAAGTAACAAGAGGTAGAAAGAACTGGTAAAGTCCTTGCTATTCTTTTCCTAAACAAACTTTTCTGAGGTCCAGTGGTCCTATAAGGCCTCTCTGGAAGCTTTCTTCAGGGCCAAAAGCACCTAAGTAGTATGTTTTTGAGTTTGGTAACACACCTTTTCGTATTCCCTTTCCCTCCTTTCCTGCCTCACTCTCCTTTTATTTTCACTCTTACATCCCCCTGAGATTTCAATAAAGTGCTGGCAGGTATCTTAGTTAGGAATACTGAAATATCATAGACTGGGTAGCTTATAAACACAAATTTGTTTGTCACAGGTCTGGATGCCAGAGAGTTCAAAATCAAGGTGCCAGCAGATTTGCCGTCTGGTGAGGTTACAATTTCTCTTTCAAAGATAGTGCCTCTTCACTGTGTCCGCACACAGTCGAAGGGGTGAGCAAGCTCCCTTGGGCCTATTTTATAAGGGCACTAACTCCATTATAAGGGCACTAATTTTGTCACCTCCTAAAAGGCCCTAGTTTCCAATACTATCAGCCTTGGGGGTTAGGATTTAAACACAGGAATTCGGCAGGGACACAAATGTTCAGACCCTAGCAGCAGGTAAGCTTTGTCTCAAGTGCTGTGTTCCAGGGAACAGGCTGAGTAAAACACACATATGAGGGAGACCACAACATTACAAAATGCACCACACTCTCCCTAACTCTGAAAATTAGGTCCGTTTTACAGATGAGAAAAACTGAGGCTCAGAAGCATTAAATCATTTCTCAAAGCTGACACTACCAGTTAGTCACAAAGCCAGAATTTGAAATCAAGTCAGAACGCCTCTGCAGCTCACATTCTTTTCACTACACTGGATTCAGTGCCCGAGCTCCACACTGCACAGCCCTGGGGAGACAATGTGAAGACAGGAAGAGTCCTTACTTTCTTCTATGGTAAAGCATCTCAAATGGAAGTCTATGACAAGAACACGGTTTATTTTTTTTTCCCCCACAACCTCATCTATTAGGGCACAGATAAGTCTGTGTGCTTACCTGACCCACTTTCCCAAACCCACTCACATTTTTTCTGTAGTCAGAGCTGGCAGAGCTGTTGGGTGGATTTAGCTTTGAAAAAATAAGACTAGCAGACCAGGCATAGTGGCTCACGCCTGTAATCCCAGCACTTTGGGAAGCCAAGGTGGGCAGATCACCTGAGGTAAGGAGTTCTAGACCAGCCTGGCCAACATAGTGAAACCCCATCTCTACTAAAACTACAAAAACTAGCTGGGTGGGGTGGCAGGTGCCTGTAATCCCAGCTATTTGGGAGTCTGAGGTAGGAGAATTGCTTGAACTCAAGAGGCAGAGGTTGCAGAGAGCCAAGATTGTGTCATTGCACTCCAACCTGGGTAACAAAAGGGAAACTTCATTTCAAAAAAAAAAAATAGCTCTAGCAGAGAGTTAACAGGCTGGGACACTTACCAGCTTTTAGGGAATTATTTAGGAATAGGAAACAGGATTGAAATGCTGTGAAAGAGCCTCTTGATTTCTGAGGCAGCTTTACGTTGGTATTTTCCACTTAGACTTTGGAGTCACATGCACAGGGATCCATCTGGTTCTGCCACTCACCAACCAAAGGCAAACTATCTAAATCTTTGTGATTCAATTTGTTCCTCTGCAAAGTAGGGGTAGTTATAGTCTCCTTTAGCCCATTGCTAAGTATTTAGTAAATGTAGATTTTAAAAAAATGGTATCACTGTTATTAGACCTAAGAGGAAAATCATTATGAAAGAACCTAGTTATCTTTTGACCACCCTCCTACATATTGCTAATGCCCACTCTGAAAGCCCCAGTATAATTCAGATCATTTCACTCCTCGGCATCCTTGCAAGATGAGAGCACAATACCTGGCTTCCACCTGTCATAAATACCCACACAGGACTTCAGTTTGGAAATGAGTAACCTAAGAGAGAACCTCTGAATAGGATATCATTTTGCTGACACAGGTGACAAGTGTGGGGGGAACACCTCGAGGGGAAAAGTAAAATTGATACCCTGGTCTATCACTGTAGCAAAATCAGAGTCCTGGCATCCAGAGAACAGGTGTTGGTAGCAATACCAGGGAAGTTTTGGTGTCATATCTGTTCCAGAGTATGGTTATGGGTGTTGATTCTAAAAGTTCAGCTTAGCTTCAGCCTGTTTCTCTAAACCTGCATTGCAATTTATTCCATGACTACCTAATAGCTTTTTAAAAATTCCTTTTTCCTGCTTAACAGAACCAGAATGTATTCTTTGTTTGCAAATAACAAAGCTTCTGGAGTCAGGAGAGCTAACATATCACACGATGGTCAAGATACCCTTACATCCATCATAAGTGTTTTAATATTATAGATGAGGAAACTAAGGCTTAGGAAGGTTAAATAACAAAAATCCTAAGTTAAGTCACATTCCATTAGTCTTTAAACCGAAGATCATGTCTTGAATTCTTTTTTCCAGAGAAGAAGCCTCATGCACGTGTACAACCTAATAAACCCAAAGCTTTATTGGGAATCTATACTTCTTTATTGGGATTCTCTCTTGGCAATCACGGAATGAGGTCATCTTAGAGGGAGAGATAGAACATCTGATTCCAAGAAGTTGGAAAATGCTTATTTGTGAGTATTAACATTAAGCATCAAAAAGATTATAGTTCTTTCCTGTAAGAGGACAAGAAGCATTTGTGTGCTGGAGGCTGAGAAGGGAGCAGCACATTGCTACCTGATTAACTTCTAAAAGTCTTGGATGGTCCAGTAAATACAGGTGTATTTGAAACAACTTTTTTTGAATGTCCACAAAATCTATGTCTGCACGTACTTTTTAAAACTCCAAATAGCAAACTTCTCCAACATAAGATAAAGTTAACACTTTGTATTTACTTTTGATATATCATGAAATTCTACTTTTATTGTTCAAAATTTGATGCAGAACATAATTAGCTAGCTGTCTAGAATAGCCAGAAGGTGTTACAATATTTCTGAGCAAGATATTTGGAAAATTCAGAACCACATTACCTCTAGGCAATGAAATTTCAACTGAAGAAAACTGAAATCTCAACAATGAACAGCATACTTTTATTGTATCTCCCTAAGTTGGTCCTACAATAACTAGTAAAAACTACCAACAGATTACTTTTTATTTAGTTTTGATGTTTGCCATCTTCATAACTCTCTTACGTAAGCTCCATATGGGCAGAGAGCACCTATTATAGAGAAATTGTAGCATTTATGGTACTCTTAGTATGCCATCAACTGCTGTGCTAAACACTTCACATGTATTCATATATACTGAGACAGGATCTTGCTGTCACCCAGGCTGAAGTGCAGTAGTGCAACCATGGTTCACTGCAGCCATGACCTCCTGGCCCAACCAGATCTCCCACCTTAGCATCCCAAGGAGCTGGAACCACAGGTGTGCACCACCATGCCTGGCAAATTTTAAAATATTTTGTAGAAGCAAGGCCACCCTATGTTGCCCAGGCTGGTCTTGAACTCCTGGCCTTAAGAAATCCTCTGGTCTTGGCCTCCCAAAACACCGGGTTTACAGGCATGAGCCAGGATGCCCAGTCATGGATGCATGATGAATCCCTACAAACATCCTGTGAAGCAGGTACAGTTCTACAAATGAGCCAAAGGTGACCTCTGCGGGTTATTTCTTCACTCTAAGCTAAGATCCATTCGCTCAAAAGCCCTTTGCTGCCAAACTAAAGTTTATAGACTTCTAATTATTCTAAATTGTAAAGCAGCACAATTGGGGCTGTACCTTGGCTCTTTAAACTCTTAATCCAAGGCTCTCCCACCAATCCAAGTGCCTCCTCCCTTTTCTGAACCCAGATGTATAATCTTCTCAAAAACACAACAGATTAACATAGGACAAAAAAGGAATTGACTATATTTGAACAACAATCACAACATATTAATGTAACAAATTTTCATTTCAATTTTCTCATTTTATCTTCATTTTATAATTATTTGATCACAACTGGTTTATGTTTCTTCCCTAGGGATCAATACATCATATTGATTGAACTTTTTACTCTGCTTCAGCAACAGAAAAAAATAAATTTACTATATTTTCAAATTTTATCAAGTGTATATATACTATCTAACACATACGTATCTGTGTATAGAGAGAGAACATATGTATTAATACCTAGACTTTTAAGCCCAATGTCAAAAAAAAAATTAGAATTTTATCCAGATTACAGAGCTTTTTCTTTTTTAATCTCCTTTTGGCCCTACTCCTGAGAACAAGCCCTGCTTGACAGTAAGACTAGAAAGCTCACCCTCTGAGACGGCAGGTGCAGTATAGCACCTCAGGCTCTTGATTATCTCAGGCTCCTGCTCTTATTTCTAGTCTTCACTAGAATTTCTTTGACTACAGCCCTTAGCCAGAAGTGAAGCATAGGTGATAAATGATAAATAGGTAGATAATAGATGACAGATAGATAGCATATGATAAATAGCATATGATAAATGGATCTAGGAGACAAAAGACTATTTTGGAACTCTAATTTTAAACACTTCTTGCATTTTTATCTAAAAATACCATGTCCTATCTGAGGACTATTTTCTGGAGAACAATTTGGACTAGCCAGTAATCTCACAAAACAGACTGATTATTCTTTTGCTAGCAGCGTCTGAACCTTATTAGAGACAAAAGGAGGCCCAGGCGAATTAGATAAGCACTAAGAAGTCTGGCAGGTTTGAGAGTAACAGGTGATGTCCAGGACAAGAAACAATAATTACTAGCGGATCCAGATGCCACAAAGTTCCCTTGGTCAGAGTAGGAACTTACTGGTATCAAGTGAGAGACTTTAGGTATCAATTTGCTTAACAGTTGGCATGGTGACTACATAGACATATTACATAGTTACTGCTCATTTTATAAGTCTATACCTGTATAGTAAATAAACTAAGCCACTGCAAAATTCCCCCAGCTCTCAAACCCAATGGAGTGAGACTTGTATCATAAAAAGCCAAGAGAAGCCCCTGGAATTTTCCTTTCTTACCACAATAAGCTAAATATAGTATCTACTCCACTGAGTAATTTCAGAGATTAGTGCTGCCATCTAAGGCTTTGCAAGATTCAGAGACTGAGTCCTTTTATATCTCAAGTTTACCTGCCTGTTTGTACTATGCACAATAAAGATGAATATTTCAGAATGACAGTAGATTATTGTAAACTATCAGTTGTAGCTACCGTTCCAGATGCAATCTCTTAGAACAAACTAATACATCCCTCAACTCCTGGAATGTGCTATTCTGGTATCTGCTTTTTCTCTAATCCCCAAATCAAAACAATACCAAGAGCATTTCATTTTTACTTGTCAGGGTCAGTGAGTACAACTCCCATTAATGCACAAGACACCATGCTAGTCCACTATATTGATGACACACTGCAGAATCTGGTGAACAGAAAGTATTAGATTCCCTAGAAGCCCTAGCTAAAATATACCCATTCCAGAGGAGAGAAAAATACCATAAAAATACATCACATCCAGGATCTAGACGTGTCAGGACATCCATTTATAACTTTTTACTGCCACTAAGAAAGAGATACAATCTTGGTTTACAGGCATCCAGTGTCTAGAACATGACATGAACACGATACCCTCTCTAAAGAGGGCACTACCATTAACAAAGGGACATATCCTCCTTTGGTCTCTACGAATTTTTGAAGGCAACATAAAACGAAGTGGAATTACTGCTCAAAAACTAACAGGCAATCCAGATTGTCACTAGTTTGGAGTGAGGCTGGGAGGAAGAGATGGTGTAGACTGCAGTATAAGCAGCTCTGTTACTTGGCCCTTACGAGTCAGTAGACTCAGACACTTTAGGTACCTTCAGCTGATCGAGTTACACTATGGAGACTATGGTGAGACTCACTGGTAGAATCACAGCAGAAGCTTTCAGGGTTTTTGAAACAAACAAGTCTTTGACTTAATATCAGACCCAGTTAGACACAAAATATCTGGACTTAAGACATCAAGGAAGAGTATACCCTGAGTTGCTTCACGAAATGGTTATTTTATCCAACCCATAAAGTAGGCTGTTCTGTATCAGTCAAGTATTAATACAAGTACCAGAAACTGCTGTGTTTGTCTGTTTGCATTGTTATAGAGAGGAATATGAAGGTTGCAGTGAGCTGAGATCAGGCCATTGCACTCCAGCCTGGGCAACAACAGCAAATCTCCATCTTGAACACACACACACACACAAAAAAAAAAAAAAAAAAAAAAAAAAACTCTCTCATCAACAATTTGGACATCCCTAAAAATAATTCATATAGGACAGAAGAAATTTATTTCCTATATTGTTTTCAAAATAATGAGTTTAGGTATTAAACTCTGTTTTCTAGTTCTTTTAAGATTCTTTTAAGATGTCTGGCACGTAGCAAAAACTTAGTAAATATTTTTTGAATTGACTTGATTTGCTTTCATAATGCCTTAATACACGATACCAATTTTTAATCTTTTTTGTATAACAATATTTTCTCTAACTTTTTCTAACAGGTTTTAAGTTCAAAGATTCTGGTTAAAGTGTTCTGTGGTTAAGATTTACCCTTAATCCTTTTAGAGAAAAGTTATATGATGATATATAATGAAGAACTCTTGTATCCTCAATCCCTTATTTATCAGAACCTGAACAACACATCTTTAGCTATCATTTAAGCACATTATCTCCCCAGTTCAAAATACATCCTTACAGCCCATCTGCCTAAGTTGATCAGCGCTTGATCTGGCCTGGAATACATTCAGCTTTCAGATTTTCATGATATAATATGGTTGCCAACTGCACATTGTAGCAACTGCAGCCAGATTGGCTGCAAGTCATGCTAGTACCTTAGCATAGAGGAGCTAGTGAGGACAAGAACAAAGCAGGGGTCATGTTTATACAGCTGTAGCTTCAATCAGAAAAATTACCTCAGTAAAAAGGCTGCTGGCAGTAACCAGAAGGTCCAAGGTCTAGTTGGCAGTAAGGATACCACTAGCTCCTATTTTGGAGAATAAATTATTAACCCAAATCTTCCTTCTGTTTCCAAAATTTAAATATAAGCATATCCACCCATTCATACACATATGCACATACATTCTCAACCATATGCATCTTTAAGGTAGCTTGAGACTACAAATAGATTTCTGACATTTGTCAGGATTGGTACAGGCAGGCATCAAAAACCTTGACCTCTGACTATCTAAACTTGTAACTGCTACACTAGAATGTTCCACTATTTGCTTTTTAGCTTCTGCAAGCTACTTCAAATCCTCCTCAAAATGGGTAGGACATAAAAAATAAAATGAATTAAATATTTGTATATATATAATCTTTTCCAGATTATCTATATGATTTTCTATTTCCTCGTCCAATCTTTTCTTATCTACAAGCAACCTGAGAGCAGGAACAGTCTTTGTCACCACCTTAGCCAGTGATTAGCGCACTGTAGGTTACAATAAATATACATATATTTTTTGAGATGGAGTTTCACTCTTGTCGCCCAGGCTGGAGTGCAATGGCTCTATCTCAGCTCCCTGCAACCTCTGCCTCCTGTGTCAGTCTCCCCAAGTAGCTGAGATTACAGGTGCCCACCACCATGCCCAGCTAATTTTTGTATTTTTAAATAGAGACAGGGTTTCACCATGTTGGCCAGGCTAGTCTTCAACTCCTGACCTCAAGTAATACACCCTCCTCGGCCTCCCAAAGTCCTTGGCTAGGACTATAGACATGAGCCACCACACCCAGCCCGCAATAAATGTTTATTAAGCGAATGAGTCAGTTTAAACAAACGGGTCTGAATGAAAGAAAAAGAAGTATGAAAACAGCAGAATAAAACTGTGTTAGTCTACCTGCTTTCAACATTACTCAAGCTCTGCTTCAACAATTCTATTCAATAAATATTTTGGTATGTAGTGAATGAATAGTTCCATCATATGGCTAAACTATGATTAATATATCACTTACATATAATATAATTCAGACAACTCCTATAAGGCAAACTGAACCAAAAAGCTACAAGCAGAACAGGTATTTAAAAAAGCAAGATGCCCCACTGAAAAATAATACCAAGCAATCTTGATGCCAGATCAAATGATTAGTTCTTATGTTGTTTTTTTCTATTATGGAAGGAAATACAACATTGGTTCAAAATTTTTCTAATAATCACTGAGAAGTAACAAATTCTGAGCATTCATATAGGATCAGCTGCTTTGGTTTGGTTTTAGGAATATACGTAGTGGGTTTGTTTTTTTCACTTGTTTCCCCTTCAAAAGGAAAGAAGGGGTTTAGATAATATGCATCTGCTATGAGCCAAACACAATGCCAGTTGGCTTCTTCCCAAATAACTTTGTAAACATTATCATAATCATTTTAAAGACAAAGAAAAAAATAAGACGTGGACATTAAGTGCTTTGCTCAAGGTTGGAAAGCAGCTTAAGTGGTGGAGTTAAGGTTTGAATCCAGGTCTGTTGCCTTCAAAGTCCATGGTCTTTCTCAACATCAATGCACTTCCTCGTGGGCACAGCCAGTTTTTATCTCCCATTTGTGGAGCACATCAACATGATCATGTTAGCAGTTGGTATCTTATATATGTCCCCATAGATTTCAAGTGATCCTTTGTAGAGATTTAATAAAATGGAGATGGCAGCTCTGAGCTTCCTTCCTTCCAGTAACGCATAAATACAACAACACAACAAATGAATATGAAAATGGGAACAGAAGTAACATGATACAATGTGAAGCTTAGGGGAGGAAATAAAGAGTGAGGGGAGGAAATATAAAGTGATGAGAGTTTCGAAAAAAAGCTATATGTAAGATGGTCTTTTTAAGGTGCACAGATTTATACATATAGGTATTAAGACTTTCTGATCATCTCAAATGTATAAGCTTTCTAGTTTTAAGCCAATCAACATGTGAATAGTTATGCTTTAATAAAAATCAGTGTGCCAACCATTTACTCACAGAGCAAAATTATCTTATTACCAATGAGATTCCTATAGAAACAAAGCCATTTTAACTGAATAGGTTTCCTACAATTTCCGTTTCCAAAAATATCTCAGCGTAGAGTACAATTATCCTCAGAACTATTCTTCCCCAGTGATATCACTGTATAATCATAGGGCACAGCCGAGCAAGCTGAAGTGGACTTTGTTGGTGCTCGAAAAGTATTTGGCTGATGGTGAGGTTTTAACCTATATTAACTTTCTGTCACTGCATTCAAATGCAAATGTTTCTATTTTCAAAACAGTCCTGCTAAATCAAAGGAAATTTTTATCTTTCATCTATCTTTAAAGCTCCTAGAGGATGTTTTCACATTTATGCAACAAATTGTGTTGGGGGGGGTTCATTTATGTCACTTCTAGCTCTCCTACACCCAACAGAGCAGGTATGTTAATTTCCATTTGCTCAATCATCTCTTTAAAACAGCATGGTCAAAATTTTGATCAAAATCTATTATACTACATAAACCCCCAACAACAATTTATCTAATATCAAAAGTTAGTGTGTAAAAATTTTTAAAACTAGAAACAAGAAACTAAAATATTACCACTTGAATAAGTGAGAAGACCAAAATAAACATAATGTAAATGAGAGCCCAAAGAAACTGTATAAAATATTTGTTCATTTATAAGGTCTGTTCTCTAATAGCTTTCAATTGTTTTTATGGAAATGTCCAGAATATAAATACAGTGAATATAACTTTTGGTAGATTTTAAGATCCTGATAGCCTGAAAATCAAGAACAAGTGAGAATGTGCTAGGAAAAAAAATAGCTTTTTTTAAATTGTACTTTAGGTTCTGGGGTACATATGCAGATCATGCAGGACTGCTGCATAGGTACGTACATGGCAAGGTGGTTTGCTGCCTCCAACCCCCATCACCCATACCTGGCATTTCTCCCCACATTATTCCTCCCCCACCCCCCACTGTACCTCCCCTAGCCCCCCCAACAGACCCCAGTGTGTGATGCTCCCCTCCCCTGTGTCCACGTGTTCTCATTGTTCAACACTCACCTATGAGTGAGAACATGAGGTATTTGATTTTCTGTTCTTGTGTCAGTTTGCTGAGAATGATGGTTTCCAGATTTATCCATGTCCCTACAAAGGGCATGAACTCATTGATTTTTACGGCTATGTAGTATTCCATGGTGTATATGTGCCATTTTCTCTGAGAAAGTTAGAAAAGCAGCTTTCTAGAAACATGCAAAAATATTTTTCTTCAATGATGATGAGATCTTTACAACATTTTCATCACACCACCAACATTCAAGAGAAGTAATGCTCTTCAATCTGTCCTGTTTACTAGACATAAACCTGTCCTTGGCTGTCAGTTTGAAAGGAGTAGCAGATACCAAATGTATTGGTTGAAAGGTGTTTTGTTGAGATGCAGTTTCACTGTTGTTGCCCTGGCTGGAGTGCAAAAGTGCAATCTCGGCTCACCGCAACCTCCGCCTCCCCATTTCATGCGATTCTCCTGCCTCAGCCTCCCAAGTAGCTAGAATTACAGGCATGTGTCACCACATCTGGCTAAAGTTTTTGTATTTCTAGTAGAGATGGGGTTTCTCCAAGGTGAGGCTAGTCTCGAACTCCTGACCTCAGATGATTCACTTGCCTCAGCCTCCCAAAGTGCTGGGATTACAGGTGTGAGCCACCACGCCCAGCCGAAAGGTGCCTTATATACAATAAAAGAAAAACTTTAGCTGAATCAAATTTAAAGGAGTTTAAGTGAGCAATGAATGATTCATGAATCAGGCAGTCCTCACAAGCAGATTTACAGCAACTCCAGGAGTGCCTCATGGTCAGAAGAAATTCATAGACACAAAAGTTAAAGTGACATACAGGAATCAGAAGTGAGGTACAGAAATGGCGAGATGGGTAACAGCTCTGCATTTGCCTTATTTGAATGCAGTTTGAACACTCAGCAGTCTGAGTTGTTGAAGTATGGCCACTGGGATTGGCCAACACTCAGCTATTGTTATGGGTACATACTATCAAGTTAGGTTTTCAGTTTTGTCTGATTATTAAGCTAGGCATTTCTATATTTGAGTCCTTCATCCACAAGGACTCAAATATAGAGCACAGAGTCCTTCTCAGGCCATATTTAGTTTGCTTGAACAGTTCCCCCCTTTTGGTCATTTTCTCAATTTTGAGAGATTGACCAAAACTTCAGTCATTGATGTTACTATCACTGTTGTCAATGTACTTCTGTGGTTTTGAAACCCACTGGGAAGCAGTAGAACAGTCAGTTTTGCAAGGAGAGAATAAGGACTGAGTAGAGGGTTCTCCTTATGCTGGAAAATTCTGTTTACAGTAGAAAATATTCCTGGTATGTTCTAAAATCTATGTGTTTTCTTAAAGCCTTAGTTTGATTATGTCACAAATAGCACGAGTGACCACTTTGGTTGGGTTTGTTAGGGCCTAGTGCATGAGCTCAGTACAAAAATCATGGCCTCCCATAATTTTGTTTTTAAAAAATCCCCTTTTTTGGCCAGGTTCTCACTTAGGTGAGAGAGTGACCAAAACATAGGGCCCTAATGCCACTCTCAGTTACCATCACTTTGGGTTTCCAGACTCAGCATGTCATTTATAGGTTCTGGTGTCCTCATGGTGACATTTCTTTCAGCTCTTGTCACTCCAGTTGAAGAGAGACCATATGACATTCTAGAGATGGCTGCATGCAAACATTTAAAACCTTTGAGACAAGGCAGTGCATTAGGGAGACTATCATGACTATCCAGAGGATAATACCAACAGTTTGGAGTACACTCCTTACCCACGTTCCCCATAAATCAAACCACCTAAAATTAAATACATTAAAGAATGAGCTAAATGAAGAGTCTTCTCACTTGACTAAGTGGTCTTTTCATTAATCCCCTACAGCTAAATTTCTGTAATCTACATTTGATGTATTTTTTCATAGGCAACAAGTGTTAGCAGCTGCACAGGTACTTTTTGTTTAGCCAATTCTTAGCATAACTTTCACAAGAGAATTTGAAGTCTGCTGTGTAATAGTAGCCTTTAAGGTAGAATCTGCTGTAGAGCCTATCATGAGAGAGACATTTTTAATTATTGCCTCCTGTATTCTAAATCATAGAAAAAGATCTAACAAATGACGTCCTTCTAGAAGAGTGAAGGTCTCCTGGCAAACGTTCTCTTTAATCCATGATGTTGGTTAAGAGAAGTTTTGACTGATCATGAGGCAACACATGTACCACTAAAGTTTCTCACCTACATTAGACCTTTGTCTTTGATCTATTAAAATGGAAGGTTATTCATATATAAGGCTGGCTGCTAAGTCATTCACAAATAAAAGTATACCCTATAAGTGCACATAATAAGCCCCATTTTTCTATTGTTCATGGAAGCATAAACAAGGAAAAAATATTCCAAGATAAGAGTCTTGTGATAGCAGAAGCTTTGATCTGTGATCTTGGGAAAAGCTGTTCGCATCAAGGACGACATCATCTTCTGGGGAGAAAACTTCCTGGTTAGTTTTACCTTTAGGGTTCCAATGGGTGTACAGTTCCAGGAGTGTGGAGGGACCCTTCTCAATTGTGAAATTATAAACCCAAGGGTCAAGGCTCCAAAGTTTTGCTGTAGTGTAGATGGCAAAAACAGTCTTCTCTGATGTCCTCAGAAGATCCAATCTTTGGGTTCTAGATTGTGAAGAGATTGTCCTCAGTGAACCATAAAAAGCTTTCTTTACCTGGTGAAAATACACTGTAGCATAATTATCTACTATTATAACATCAGCCCTCTTGCATGGGAAAGTTTTTTTTTTTTTTTTTGAACGGACTTTCATTCTTGTTGCTAAGGCTGGAGTGCCATGGCACTATCTTGGCTCACTGCAACCTCTGCCTCCCACATTCAAGCAATTCTCCTGCCTCAGTCTCCCAAATAGCTGGGATTACAGGCATGTGCCGCCATGCCACCTAATTTTTTGTATTTACTAGAGATGGGGTTTCACCATGTTGGTCAGGCTACTCTCAAACTCCTTACTTCAGGAGATCCACCCATCTCAGCCTCTCAAAGTGCTGGGATTACAGGTGTGATCCACTGTGCCCAGCCGAAAAGCTTTTATACAACCAGAAAACGTGCACTGAAAAATGACAGTTGAATGAAATCCCTTTATAAATGTTTAAATGGCCCATCAGGTAGCCAAATGTACCTGAAGCTTTGATTGTCTTCCCAGGAATATGGAACCAAATATTCATTTTAAACTATTTCCACGATTTATAAGTCACCACATCAATACATTCAATTTGGATTATTTTATCTTTTTCTATGATGAGTCATGGAATGCAGAACCTTTAATAACAAAAGCTTTATGCACACGAACCAATAAATCTGGAAGAAATGGATAAATTCCTGGACACTTACACTCTCCCAAGACTAAACCAGGAAGAAGTTGAAACCCTGAATAGGCCAACAACAAGGGTTGAAACTGAGGGAGCAATTAGTAGCCTACCAACTAACAAAGCCTAGGTCCAGATGAGTTTACAGCCGAATTCTACCAGACGCACAAAAAGGAGCTGGTACCATTCCTTCTGAAACTATTCCAAACAATACAAAAAGAGGGAATCCTCCCCAACTCATTTTATGAGACCAACATCATCCTACTACCAAAACTGGGCAGAGATGCAACTGAAAAAGAAAACTTCAGGCCAGTATCCATGATGAACATTGATACAAAAATCTTCAGTAAAATACTGGCAAACAGAATGCAACAGCAAATCAAAAAGCTTATTCATCATGATAAAGTAGGCATCATCCCGGGGGATGCAAAGCTGGTTCAACATATGCAAGTCTATAAACATAATCCATCACATTAACAGAACCAAAGACAAAAACCACATGATAATCTCAACTGATGCAGAGAAGGCCTTCCACAAAATTCAACAGCTCTTTATGCTAAAAACTCTCAATAAACTAGGTATTGAGGGAACATATCACAAAGTAATAAAAGCTATTTATGACAAACCCAGAGCCAATATCATACTGAATGGGCAAAAACTGGAAGCATTCCCTTTGAAATCTGGCGCGAGACAAAGATGCCCTCTCTCTGCTCCTATTCAATACAGTATTGGAAGTTCTAGCCAGAGCAATTAGGCAAGAAAAAGAAATAAAGGGTATTCGGTTAGGAAAAGAAAAAGCCAAATTGTCTCTCTTTGCAGATGACAAGATTGTATATTTAGAAGATCCCATAGTCTCAGTCCAAAATCTCCTGAAACTGATAAGCAACTTCAGCAAAGTCTCGGGATACAACATCAATGTGCAGAAATCACAAGCATTTCTATACACCAATAACAGACAAACAGCCAAATCAAAAGTGAACTCCCATTCACAACTGCTACAAAGAGACTGAAATACCTAGGAATACAACTAACAAAGGATGTAAAGGACCTCTTCAAGGAGAACTACAAACCACTGCTCAATGAAATAAGAGAGGACACAAACAGATGGAAAAACATCCCATGCTCATGGCTGGGGGAGAATCAACATTGTGAAAATGGTCATACTGCCCAAAGTAATTTATAGATTCAATGCTATCCCCATCAAGCTTCCAATGACCTTCCTTCACAGAACTGGAAAAAACCACCTTAAACTTCATATGGAACCAAAAGAGAGCCTGCATAGCCAAGACGATCCTAAGCAAAAAGAATAAAGCTGGAGGCATCATGCTGCCTGACTTCAAACTATACTACAAGGCCACAGTAATCAAAATAGCATGATACTGGTACCAAAAAAGAACAGAGACAAAGACCAATAGAACAGAAGAGAGGCCTCAGAAGCAACATCACACATCTATAATCATCTGATCTGTGACAACCCTGACCAAAACAAGCAATGGGGAAAGGAGTCCCTGTTTAATAAATGGTGTTGGGAAAACTGGCTAGCAATGTGCAGAAAGCAGAAACTGGACCCCTTCCTGACACCTTACACTAAAATTAACTCCAGATGAATTAAAGACTTAAACATAAGATCTAACACCATAAAAACCCTGGCAGAAAACCTAAGAAAAACCATTCAGGACATAGGCATAGTCAAGGAATTCATGGCTAAAACACCAAAAGCAGTGGCAACAAAAGCCAAAATAAACAAATGGAATCTAATTAAACTCCAGAGCTTCTGTACAGCAAAGGAAACAATCCTGAGAGTGAACCAGCAACCAACAGAATGGGAAAAAATTTTTGCAGTCTACCCATCTGACAAAGGGCTAATATCCAGAATCTAAAAAGAACTGGCACAGATTTACAAGAAAAAACAAGCCTATTCAAAAGTGGGCAAAGGTTATGAACACAGTTTTCAAAAGACATTTATACAACCAACAAACATATGGAAAAATGCTCATCATCACTGGTCATTAGAGAAATGCAAATCAAAACCACATTGAGATACCATCTCATGCCAGTTAGAATGGCCATCATTAAAAAAATCTGGAGACAACAGATGCTGAAGAGTATGTAGAGAAATAGGAATACTTTTACACTGTTAGTGGGAGTGCAAATTAGTGCAACCATTGTGGAAGACAGTGCAGCGATTCCGCAAGGACCTAGAAATAGAAATACCATTTGACTCAGTAACCCCATTACTGGATATATACCTAAAGAATCACAAATTGTTCTATTATAAAGACACATGCACAGGTATGTTCATTGTGGCACTGTTTACAATAGCAAAGACCTGGAACCCAAACGTCCATCAGCAATAGACTGGATAAGAGAATGTGGTACATACATACCATGGAATACTATGCAGCCACAAAAATGATGACTTCGTGTCCTTCATAGGAACATGGATGAATCTGGAAACCATCATTCTCAGCAAAATGACACAAGAACAGAAAATCAAACACCACATGGTATCACTCATAGGTGGGTGTTGAACAATTAGAACATGTGGACACAGGGAGGGGAGCATCATACACTGCTGTCAGTTGTGGGGGGGACTAGGGGAGGAACAGCGGTGGGGTGGGGGGGTGGGGAGGGATGTGGGGGAGAAATACCAGATATAACTGATGGGGGAGGAGGGAGCAAACCACATTGCCATGTATGTACCTATGCAACAATCCTGCATGATCTGCACATGTACCCCAGAACCTAAAGTACATTAAAAAAAAAAAGCCAGGAAGAACAAGGAGACTATCCTGGTTCTTCATGAATCCATATTTAACATTAGACTTATGTGCTTTGAATACCAGTTAGTTCTCTAATTTAGGTACATAGCACTGATAACCAATGGGTTATCATAGGCAATTTGACTTAGACCATGAAGTTCATTTAAATTGCATACTTAAACCATTTTAGCATTAGCTGATTTAGCATGATTATCTAGAGCTTGATTGTGAAAGTTTTGTTAAATACCAAAGATTTAAAACATTGGTTATGACAAAATAGAATCTTAGGTTATTATAAGTCATTTAGCCAAAATAATGCAATAATTTTTTAAAGGAAAAATCATTTTTCTGATAGAGAGGAGACAGTTTTCCAAACAAGATTCAATGAAGATAGCATGAGGACAAACTGTCTCTCTCCTTTTCTTTCTCCCCCTTTCTCCTTTTGTAGTTTACTTAAAAGGTAAACAAAAACCTTTCATTATTTTTATTACATAAAAATTTTTTATAAAGTAGAAAACCAAATTTTGTATTTCAACTAGTGTATTTGTAGTGTCACAGTTTTTAATAATACTCTACAAATCTGTTCAGTTTTAATTAGTTTGATCATAAGGTAAGACTTTTATAAACGTTTTATTACTCTTTAATTTTTTTCCTCAGAGCAAAACAATATTCTAAGAAAATACTGTGCTGCTTCTACGCCAATATCCAGTTTATGGAAAAAAAAAAAACCTGAATAGCCATTTTAACTTTAGCCAATATGTTCACGTATAAAATCTTAATTTTTATAAGCATTTTATCACTTGTTCAAACCTTTAGCTTTAATGGAAAACAACCCTTTAACCCTCTAACCTAGGCAAAAAATTATATTGCCATACATTCTTATAACCTTACAAAAACCCATTTTATTCTTACACACCCTGTCTTATTTATTACCATGTTAACTCTTAGCTACTTTTACTTTTAGTGAAAACCTTAGTAAGGGGACAGAAATGCAGATAAGACCTGAGTCTTTCCAGCTTCTAACTCTGTGTCCTAGTCCTTTCTTGGCTGTAAAGCAGGCAAGCTGTAGAGTTAAGAGTCATAATGGCATTTTGTGAAGCATTTAAAAGGCCTAATCACCTTTAAATTGTACATTTCTGGCATAAATTTCTTCCCTAAGTTTTTTTTATGACTTAGATCATGACTTAGGACATATTTAGACTTTCTGACTTGCCCTAAACATCCTTTTTTTTTTTTAAGGACAGAGTTTCACTCTTGTTATGTAGGCTGGAGTGCAATGGTGCAATCTCAGCTCACTGCAGCCTCTACCTCCTGGGTTCAAGCAATTCTCCTGCCTCGGCCTCCGAAGTAGAGCTGGGATTAGTATTTTTAGTAGAGATGGGGTTTCACCATGTTGGTCAGGCTGGTCTTGAATTCTCAGCCTCAGGTGATCTGCCCAACTCAGCTTCCCAAAGTGCTGGGATTACAGGCATGAGCCACCACCGCCTCCCACACCCCACCCGTGAGTTTTAAGTTTCTTAATTGGTTATTGGCTTTAGGGTGGAAACCTTGGAGGAACAGGGCTAGGAAAGGGGTTTCTGGTGCCTGTTTTTCCCAAGGAGTTCAGGCTGTTAGAGCTGGAATATCTGCTTTTAATTAAGCTGACTTTTAACCACAGTACTCTTTAACAGTCATTTTAAAATTTCTTATTACCCGATTTCAACCAGGTCAAATGGCCGATATTTCTGACTTTTGAACTTTACCAAAGGTAACCTCCCAGGTGCTCAGAGAAATGAAAATTAAAGGTAGTCCATGGAGAAGAGACCACACAAGGTTATGTGGACATGAAACCAGATAGAACTTACTTTCTAAGCAGGGAATAGAACCCAGCCCACCAGTGTGAAAGGCCAAAACCTCCACTACTGAGCTACAGAACAGGGGGAGCCTCTATTGCCCTTCCCAGAAAGAGTCTAGAGTAACTTTGAGCTTGCAGAAGCTTTTAACTGGTCAAGATAATTTTTAAAGCTAACTATGACATAAACCCTAAAATTTCTGTTTCCTGTAAGGCAGAGACCAAGAGAAAGTACTGCTGTGGTAACAAGGCCAAGATCCCAAAGACTGAAACAAGATGGAGAGCCCCACCCAGGTTTTTTTGTTTCAGGGACGTGCAGGAAAATTTATTATTGGCCAGTTTGCTGGGCTGTCTTGAGCAGTTAGCTTATAGGGTCCTAAGATTATGTTTCATCCTAAGGTACCCCTCAACACAGAAAAACAAATTCATAGCACAAATGTATCCATTAAGACTAGCATTAGAATTTTTTTTACGTGAATCAAAACTTTACAGAAGAGATAAACAGTGATTTCTACCATTCATTCAACAGTTTGCAGAGAGAGAGAAAGCCAGAAATCTGACTTTTAAGAAATTCTTACCCTTTTGCTGAGATGCCAGGCTTCTGGGTTCCCTTTCCCTGAGTGGCCCCAGTGACCCAGCTTGCGGCACCATCACACTGGGAGCCAAGCCACATCATAAAGTAAAAGTGTATCTTTTCATCTGGCCAGAGTAAAGTAAGTATGGTAAAACAGACAGTAGCCATGCTGCTTAGCCCCCAATTTCAAATTGGCAAGGCCAAAATTTGCCCTCAGATGAGCTCCTTCATCTTTAATCCAACCTCCAACTAGGAGTTTCAGCTCATGGTCTCTAAGCAAGATAGCTGCCCTGAGTAACAGAAAAACTAAAAAGTGAAAGGACAGAGAGAGAAATCATTGCCTGCGGCAGGGTAGGAAAGGCAAAATGCTCCGGGAGGCCAGAGAAAGACCTACCCAATGCAGCGACACTAAAAAGTTCAGGAGACTGCAGCTGCTGTTGTGATGCAATTTTTTTTTTTCCAGCAACCCCATCAGCTTTCAAGTTTTCCCTTTGGGGGAGAACAAATTTCTCCACATCCCACAACCCTGTACATGACCAATCTTGTCACCTAAGGTTGTCAGCAAAGTGTGTAAGGCAGATTATTCCAAAGAGAATAGGAGTTGACATCCTGTGGTGCCAAACCTGTTCTTAGCCAATAGGGACTCTACCAAGAGCCCTCATTTTTAAATGTACTGCAATGCATTGTTGTTCATTTGTAACACTGCACTATAAGTTATCTTTAGTAAGATTTTGCCCTTTCTGTCAAGAAGTCACTGCCTCCCAGGTCTAAAGTATAAGCCACAAGGAACTAATTTTTCCAATAGTTAAAAATCCTAGTTTTACCTAAAATATTGGCTTTATGTTGAGGTTCTCTTGATTAACTTAGCCAGTGATTTTTTTTATTTTCCTACCTAAGCACGCAATGAAAGTGAAAGGGGTAGAAGACAAAAAATCCCCATAAATTTTCAAAATAAATTTTATAACCCCTGCAATATTACTGCTTACTGATAGTTCCTTTCTGACCCAGTCCGATGTAAGAGGACCCTAACTGGATCCAAGCCAGTTCATTCCTGGATCAAATTCATTCCTGGACCCAGTCCAGTTTCTGTTGCAACTTCAAACTCAGTTTGAATCAGAAATTTGCTCTAAGAAACTCAGAGAGCTCAAAACACAAATCTGTGGAGCTCTGAAATCTGAGAGGGAGCTTACCCACAGTCCCCAGTGGCTCTGAGAGATCAATGGACACAAGAGCACCCTGCAGGTACCTTCCAAGTTCACTCAGCACTCCTGGGGGGTCGCCAGAAGCTCCACTTCAGATTCCACTTCTGGTAGCATTGATTAAAAAAAACTTCAGATTTAAAGGAGTTTAACTGAGCAATGAATGATTTGCAAATTGGGTGGCCCCCCAGAATCACGGAAGTTTCAGAGACTCCATGGTCAGAACAAATTCATAAGACAAAAAGTTAAAGTGATGTACAGGAATCCGAAGTGAGGTACAAAAACAGCAAGATTGGTTACAGCTCCTTTGCCTTATTTGAATGCAGTTTGAACACTCAGCAGTCTATGAGTGGTTGAAGTATGGCTGCTGGGATTGGCCAACACTCAGCTATTGTTATGGGGGCATACTATTAAGTTAGGTTTCCGATTTTGTCTATTAAGCTAAGTTACAGTTTATCCACAAGGACTCAAATATAGAAGTACAGAGTCCTTTTCAGGCCACATTAAGTTTGCTTTAACACATATCATCCTACAGATAGGGAACTGATCTTATCTCCAAAGCCAGCTGATAGTGACTGCCCAGAACGTTGTACTGCGGAAAAGTCTGAGCTTTATTGGAGCTCAGTCAATAGTCAGCAAGTTCTGCCATCGGCCCATATGAGAGGGACTGCAGCCTGGCTCAATGGTGTCTCCCAGGAAGATAGAGCCACATCCTAATACCTATGCTGTCAGAAATGTTTGTTATAGAGATTTGCAGGAGAAAAAACAAAACCAAGTCTGCTCTGGAATCTCTGTGTTTTCCTAAAGTCTTAGCATGAGCAACTCCATTTTGGCTTGGTTAACTGGGGACTAGTGCATGAGCCTAGTCTGAAACAATGGCCTCTCATAACTTTGTTTTAAAAAAATTCCCCCTTTTTGGTGAGGCTCTCACTTAGGTGAGATCATAAACAAAATTTGGGGCCTTAGCCCTACTCTCAGTTATCATCATTTTGGGTTTCCGTTTCCAGCACATTAGTTATGGTGCCCTAATGGTTGCACTTTTTTTTTTCAGCTCCTGTTATTCAAGTTGAAGAGACAACATATGACATCCTACAGATGGCTGCATGCAAGCATTTGAAACCTTTGAGAGAATGCAGCACACCAGGGAGACTATCATGATGACTATGGGGAGGATAACACCAAGAGTTTGGAGTTCTGACCCTTCCCCAAGGTCCCCCCAAACCACACCTCCTAAAATCAAGCAGATCAAAGAATGAATGAGATAAAGAGTTTACTCACTTAACTAAGCAATCTGTTAATCCCCTACCACTCAATTTCCATAATCTTCGTTTGATGTATTCTACATAGGCCACAGGTGTCAGCAGCTCCACAGGTAGTTCTGTTTAGCCAATTCTATCGTAACTTTCACAAGAGAATTTGGAGTCTATTGTGTAAGTGTAGCCTCTATGCAGCTTATTATGAGGGATACATTTCTAATCATTGCTTCTTTTGCCTTAAACCATAGAAAAAGGAACAAACAAATGGTGCCCTTTTAGAAGGGTGAAGGCCTCTGGCAACGCGCTCTTTAACTCATGACGTGGGTTAAGAGGAGTGAACCAGGTTTGTTTTGACAGAGTAAGAAGCAACTCATGTACACTTAAAGTTTCTTACCTACATTGGGCCTTCATCTATTAAAGCATAAGTTAATCCACGTGTAAGGTTGGCTGCAAACTCCTTCACAAATAAAAGTAAAACCCATTCATGTGCATAAGAGACTCCTTTTCCACTTATATTGTTCATAGAGGCGTGAGAAAAAACATTCAAAGGTAAGAGTTTCATGACAGAGGTCTTAATCTGTGAACTTGAGCAAAGCTGTTCACATCAAGGATGCCATCTTCTTCTTGGGAAAAACTTCCCCTGGTTAGCTTTACCTCAAGGATTCCAAGGGGTACACAGTTACAAAAGTGTGGAGGGGCCCTGCTCAGTTGTGAGACCATAAACCCAAAGCCCAAAGTCCCGAAGCTTTGTTGTGGTGTGGATGGCAAGGACAGCCTTTCTGTGATGTTTCCAGAATATTCAAACCATAGAAAGCTTTCTTCAGTTGATGAAAATAAACTGTAGCATGCTACTCTACTGGCACAACATCAGCCCTCTTGCATGGGAAAGCTTTTATACAACCAGAAATCATGCACTGAAAATAACAGTTGAATGAAATCTCTCTATATAAAATGTTTCAATGGCCCACCAGGTGACAAAATGTACCTGAAGCTTTGTTTTTCCAGGAATATGGAATCAAGCGTTGGTTATAAACGATTTTAAACAATTTCAGTTTTAGCTAATTTAACATAAAATTATTTTCTTGATATTTAATTTTGTTTTATTTGGGTTAGTAGCTTTATACAAGAAAATCTGGTTATTTCTGTGGTTCACAATAACAACATAGTAACTAGAATTGTGATTGGTATTATATACGTAGACATTAGAATTTTAGAAATCCCATATAATTTTGGAATATATATTAGTATTATTCACAAAAATATTACCTAAAAATTGAACATTATTTTGGCAATCTCATGTACCTAAATATGTCAAATAATCCTGTTTACCTCTTTTCTGGGTGTTTTCAGGGGCCCTCTAATCCATCCAGAAACTCAGTCATTAGGAAAGACGATTTTGAAACTGAAGTTTGATTTTGGAATTTCAGATTACCGTAAATTTATTTTGCCAAAATGACTCAAATTTTAAAGAAGCAAAAATCTTTTATAACCTTAAAAAAATTTTTAAACACATTTTACTGTTTTCACACACCTTGCATGTGAAATTGTTTCTAATTTAACTGCATGTTACAAAGGTGACTCTTAGCAATTTTAACTTTAATGTAAAACCTAAGTTATGTTCTGATAAAGTTTGACTTCTTCCAGCATACCTAGGGCATGGCCAACTCCGCAGGTCCCCAGGCCTTACCTAGTTGGAAGGCAGGCAAGTTAAATAGTTTTGAAAAGCAAAAGAAGCAGGTTTGTGACCTTAAAGTATTCAGCAAACCTAACATTTGAACATAATTTAGAACACATGTTTTCATTTTGAAGTCAATTGTATTTTACCAATAATCTTTAAAACTGTCTTTATCTCCTAAAGACTGCTAAAGTCATGTGAACTAAAAGGCATTACACTTTCTAATTTTCTGACAAAATATTTGATTAACCAGTGTACACAGAAAGAAAGAGGCCAGAGACTGGTAAGAAACTCTTAACCTTTTGCCAGCATGCCAGGATTCTAGGTTCTTTCCCTGAGCAGCCCTGGCAACCATGCTTGACTATGGAACCCAACACATTACCGTTAATTAAGAATATTCAAGAATAGGTTACAAATGTTGAGGAAACTAAGAGAGAGAAATATGACTTAAGTTCTATTTGTAAGAGTATACTCAACACACTTAAAATATCAAGAAGCTGGCCAGGTGCGGTGGCTCATGCCTTTAATCCCAGCACTTCGGGAGGCTGAGGCAGGCAGATCACGAGGTAAAGAGATTGAGACCATCCTGGTCAACAGGTGAAACACTGTCTCTACTAAAATACAAAAAATAGCTCGGCTTGGTGATACGCGCCCTGTAGTCTCAGCTAAGACTAAGGCAGGAGAATTGCTTAAACCTGGGAGGTGGAAGTTGCAGTGAGCCGAGATCTCACCACTGCACTCTGGCCTCGAGCCTGCACTCCAGTTTTTTTCAGACTCCGTCTCAAAAAAACAGCAACATAAAAATTAAATATATATATTTGATTAACCAGGGTACACAGAGGCCAGACTGGTAAGACATTCTTAATCTTTTGCCAGCATGCGAGGTTCCTGAGTTCCCTCTCTCTGAGCAGCCCTGGTGACCATGCTTGACTGTAGGCAAACAAACATGTACACCATTAAGAGTATATATATATTCAGGATGCCCAAAATCCAAAACGTTTAAGGATAAAAAGCTGGTGTGCTCTATTAATTCCTGAAGCCTGACAAAGGTAGCTTAGGAATTCCAGATAAATGGAATGAATGAGGACTTGCTAGAAATGTGTAGGAAACAAAATAACTATTCACAGAACCAAGCAAAAGCCTTCCACTAGAAAGTAAAAAGCACCATGGTTTTATATTATGGATAAACAAGCAAAGCCAGAGGACAATAAAAAGCAAAGGAATAAAAACTAGAAACAAAAACAGATAAACAGGAAACCAACCCTAAATTTTTCTACTCAATTTACCCTGGAGACTACAGTGTTATCTAAGACCCCCAAAACTCCACATATTGAATATTTTATTCCTGATACACAATTCAATATCCTTAGGTTCCCAAATATTGTTATACATTTTGTGCAATCAAGGAATTCACTTTAGGTATATGACTAATAAGTACTTTAGCACCATCCACTCAAAACAGTAAACACAGGGCGAAGCAACGCAAGCCATGTATGTGAAATTTGGCTCCACACTAAATCTAGCTTCAGGATTAGGTATATTGAAAAAGAATTGTCAAACTCCTGATGCATTTATGCAACACCTTACTTTAATCAAGACTAAGCGTTAACTATGAAAATGTTAAGAAGCAAACTATTTCCAATTCTTCCTCAGATCTTAAATATTTTATTAAACTTTTTCCACATCTTTCTCCCCTGCTTAATGATTTCTTACTATACTGTTTTATAAGAAACTTTTCAAATCTGTAATTTGAACTTTTAGATAACTCTTGAATTACTTTTTTTGTTTTTCCACTAATAACATAACCCTTTAGTGAGATACTAAAAAGCAAGAAATTCTGAACTATCAGATATGGGTATTTATAGGTAAGAACAAGCCCACAATTTTTGAAATGTATTTCCCCTATCACAACCCTTTCTTAATTGGAAATAACCCGGATATTAAATGAGTATCAAAAATAACTTTAAGATTTTAATTTACACAAAGGTTTACCTAAAACTTTTATTTCATTCACTTATTTTTTTTGCTTTTAACAAGGAAGACATAAGACATTAATCAGCATACGTAAAACACTGGTTTGGTCTGGAAAGAAGGGACAACTTGAGGACTGGGCTTGGTGGCTTTCACATCACACGTGAAAGACAAATGGTTGCATTCTTTTGAGTTTCTGATTAGCCTTTCCAAAGGAAGTAATCAGATATGCATATATCTCAGTGAGTATTTGGATAGAATGTAAAGCAGGCTCCCCCCCCCAAGCAGCTCCCAGCTTTAATTAACACTGACATTTAAACATATCTAACAAAGACAAACAAACAAACAAAAAAACATCAAGCTGATACATAAAAGGTTCCCCTTATCCCCCACACAGGGCATGCAATGGGGGTGTGGCTCACTTCCTCTGTGCCTAGCTCCTCAAACCTCTAGGCTCCAACCCCACAGCAGTGTCTAAGGATAAATGCTTACAGCTGAAGCCCCGGCGAGTGTGTGTTACAGGGTGCTCTTTGCGTTTATCATCTACAGGTGGTTTGCGTTAACTAGTTCAGTTAGATCCCTTTCTTTATCACAAGGACCGAGAGATTTCTCTATCCTAGGGTTTCTTACCTTGGTGTACCAGAAGAATTGGAGCACACATGGGCTTTGAGAATGAGTGCAAGGTTTTACTGAGTAGAAGCAGCGCTCAGCAGGTGGGGGAGCCAGAAGGGAGATGGCTTTCCCCTGGAAAACCCTGCATTATTCCACCAGTAGCTAGCCCCTCGAGCTGCTTCCCCCTGCTACTTCTATGACTGCCTGCTAGGGTCTCAAGTTTTTATAGGCCCAAGATGGGGGTGTGGCAGACTAGGGTGGTCTTGGGAAATGCAACATTTGGGCAGGAAATGCCTGTCCTCACCTAGGTCCGTGGGGTGGAGCCCTAGCCAAGGACCCGCCTTTCTCTAAGCAGCACTTCCCCTTCTCCACTTCTGTATCATTTAAAGGGACCATGCTCTTCCCTTCCCAGCACTCTTGTACCAAGACAAAATGTAGGCTGACAATTTTGAAGGCCTTTCTGTTTTTTTCCACCAATAATTTTTAAGCTAGCTTGTTTAGTAAAGTTACACTTGGGCCATGCGAACTTGAAAATTGCTTAGACTTATTTACTCAATTTAGGAGTGCTCTCTTACTTATAAGCCAGTTGGGTAGATACAACATATAACAATAAGTGTGCATACAAATAAACACATCTAGACAGATATACACATACATAAACAAATATCCAATAGCTCGGAACCTTAACCATGAGAAAGCAATACAAGCTTGCCAGTTTTACTTTGTCCCGACAGATAATCCAAGGAAGGCTGTGAACCAGAATTTCAGCTAAAGCAGTCTCCATGGCAGTTTGATTTTTAAAGGCTAAACCTCCCCAGACTCCAAGGAGCACTGGGGCCAAATAGTACGAAAGCAAGGAGTCACACATTAACCAGGCCCTCTGCTTACAACAGCAGCACAAAAGCCTGGATACGTGCAGTGCCATCCCACTTTCCCATTAGACAATAAACTTCAGATTCTAAACAATTTTGGGGCCAAGCAGCATTGCAACTGTGATAGAAAACTCTAAGGATGAGTTAATACTAGACCTCAGAACCTCTGCCAAGTGCATCCCCTTTGGGGACGTTGAGGTTTGCAGGACCCCCAGAGCGTCCTCCTGTGGGGTCCAGTCTTGGACTTCCAGATGTCTCTGGCTTTACTTAGGTGGGCACCAGTTCCACTTTGCATGCATTCCCTCCAGAAGCTGCTATGAGCTTTTCTTTGCTACCTAAGTGTAAATCCCCAGGTTTTAGCATCCTTATAATTTGATAAGGCCACACTTTCCCATGCTTTGCCTTCCAGGACCTTTAATGATAGGAACTGGAGGCTGAGTAAGTTTCCTTTGCCCTCAGCCACTTGAATAGGGGAAGGGAAGAATTTAGCATAAGAAAAGGTTTAACTCACCTGAAACATATGCGAGTTTTCTCCAACCTGAGACACAGATAGGGATCAGGGACCACACATAGAAGAGAAAAAAGTCCTTCCCCCATTCAGGGCAGGGCAACCATCCCATGCACTTCTAGGCTTTCAGACAGTACCAGGGAGTGACTCCAGCCAATTGCCCTCAATTTCCAAGGAGCTACCAGGAAACAGCTGCTGAAAGTCTGAAAAAGAAAGAAAGGGGAAAAAAAGAAAAGAAAAAGACCCAGGTTTCTTAAGAAAACCGGGTGGTGGTCAGGCTTCTCCACATGGAAACCCCTTGGTTTCACTGGCTATGGCCAGACACCTGCAGTTACATTCATGTTTAGAAGGTGCCCACCAAAGGTCCCTGGCTGGAAAAGGAAAAGAGATTCCCTGTATGAAGCAGAAAGGAAAAGGAGGAAGGAGAAGTATAAATCTCAGACTTTGGGCTTACCTCTTCCTCCTGGCTGGATTACTAAAACATATTAATGGTAAAAGGGTATCCAGGTTCTTGGCGTCTTGAACAAAGAATTGGACAAAACACATAAACAAAGCAAGAAAGGAATGAAGTGATTTATTAAAAATGAAAGTACACTCCACAGTGTGGGAGTGGGCCTGAGTATAGGGGCTCAAAGACCCCATTACAAAATTTTTGGTAGTTTAAATACTCCCAAGAGGATCCCATTGGTTACTTGGGGTACGCCCTATGCGAAAGGAGAAGATGAAGTAGAGTTACAAAGTCATTTACTTGGTCTACGCCCTATGGAGAGGATATTTCAGTCATAGCTGAAGTACAAATTAGCCTTGTGTTCCCTGCCTTCACACCCTATTTTCCTGCCTCATCTAGACATATGTGTCAAATACAAGAAGCTCCTCTTCAAAAGGTTTAGTTGGTTCCCTTGTTCTTTGTTACCCACTTTCAAGGCCAGACTTCCTTATCCTTTGTGCCTCCCTGTCCCGGTTTCAGTAAACAACTTTCTCACTGGTCCTAATCTACAGAGCCACACCTGCTACTCACTCTAAATTATCCCTCCTGCCCCAAGGGCTCTTCCCACTGAAACTGCCCTTCCCCTCCTCATTACACACACCCCTGCACTCTTCAAGTTAGTCAATCGAGTTCAGCTTAGATTGTGAAGTCCAACTCCAGCCAATGGAGGCAGGACACAGTAGCAGGGACAAACTGCCTTAGAAATAAAACATTTCCCTTCTTTGTTCAGTGTGCACACATGGCAACCAGCCCTGTGAACAGCACCCTTCTGCAGAAGTAAATTTGCTTTGCTAAGAAATCTTTTGCTTAAGTGCTTATTTTCTTTGAGACTCTAAGCTTTTATTCCCAACATATGAAGATACATAAATATATACCATTGTGTTACAATTGCATACAGTACTTAGCACAGTCACATACTGTACAAGTTTATAGCCTAGGAGCAATAGGCTATACCATATAGCCTAGGTGTGTCATGAGCTATATAATCTAGGTTTGTATAAGTACACACTATGATGTCAGCACAATGACAAAATTGCTTAACAACACATTTCTCAGGTTATATTACCATTGTTAAGCAACACATGATTGTATTTCATAAGGCTACCGTCAGAATTAACTGAGATGATTTATGTAAAGCATTCAGAAGATTATCTGGCACTTGGTTTTCATTTTGTAAGTTTTTGTAGTTATTATTATTAGTATTATTACCAAGAAGTCTTACAGAGGATGAGACAGGAAATCAGATGGGAGCTCAAATAATAAACATAAACCATTGATAGAAATCTATTGTATGTGCCTCCAGCTATATTTTATTCCTATTTACTTCTTACACCAAGGCCTTAAGGGGTCAAACATTTCCTGAAAACATTGGCAAGTCATTTCAAAAGAAACTGCATGGGCTTTTCAAAAGACATCTTTTGGCTGTCTTCTGTCAACTTGGAAGTTGGCTGTTTCTACCTGAAAGTGGCTACATGTACAGTTCCGCATACAGAGGAATGGGATGGGGGACAAGTGTATGGATTCTCTGCCTCATGCTCCTCTAAACCTAGAAAGTTTGAGACAGGTCTCAGTTAATTTAGAAATTTTACTTTGCCAAGGTTGAGGATGTGCCTGTCACACAGCCTCAGGAGGTCCTGATGACGTGTGCCCAAGGTAGTCAAAGCACAGCTTGGCTTTACACATTTTAGGGAGACATGAGATATCAATCAATATACCTAAGAAGTACATTGGCTCAGTCTGGAAAGAAGGGCAACTTAAAACAAAGGCAGGAAGACTCAAAGCTGTGAGGAAGCTTCCAGGCAACAGACAGGCGAGACACAAAGGGTTGCATGCTTTTTATTTCTGATTAGCCTTTCCAAAGGAGGCAGTTAGATATGTATCTGTCTGAGCAGAGGGATAACTTTGAATAAAATGGGAGGCAGGTTTGCTGTAAGCAGTTTCCAGCCTGAGTTTTCCTTAGTAATTTTGGGGGCCCAAGATATTTTCCTTTCACACTCCCAAACAGCCCTCTAGTTGCAAACTTTTTGTAGAGCTCAGAAGTGACTGTTACCGAGAACCAGCTTGGCCGTACAGACCCCCACCCAGGTGACACTGAAGGAATTGAGAGGCAGACACCCAGGTAGAACAACAAAGTGGGACTATCTGAGGGGCCAGCAGCCTTCCAAACTGAGAGCCTCAAAGGGCTGACAGCATTCCAGTTTGAAGGCTTCAGCAGACTCTGATCCACGCATGTATTCCCTCTAACAGGTGATTATTATTAACAAATAGCTGTTCAGTATTTTCTCATAACACAAAACATGCCAAGTAGGCAGCTGGTGCCTGCTTACCACTGATCACAGACAAACTAAAAAGTAGGTATGGGGGCAGGGTCAGATACATTAAAGAATTGTTTTAACCAGTGTATGATATTTATACATTGTCCTGCCACTTTAGAATGCCCCAAGTAGGTTTCTACTGGGGGAGGAGGGGACGGCTAGGTTTTCCTTGCCGTCGTTCTTCCTAACAAACAATATATATTATCATACACTCAGCATTTCTCATTATTCATAAACAACATTTCTCAACATCAATATTCATAAACTTAACATTTCTCAGTAGTCTGTTTCTCAAAGATAATATCAATTCTATCCTCCTGAATACAGAGACAGTTCACCCAGACCCAGGCAAGAATATAACTTGCCCAAATTCCACACTGATAACTACAAACAGATTTCCTAATGTTAAACAAAAATTATAGTAGTCCATTGTTTTAGACTAAACTCCTGCACTAGACCCCAAGAGATGAGACTAAAATAAAAATGGAGTCATTCATGCTAAAGTTACAGTCACAAACTAAAACAAAGTTGTTATCTGAACTTCCAAGACATCATGAGAGAGACAACAGCCAATTTCCGAACAGGTCATTTTCAATCTTAATAGCAAGATAATGGAATTCTCTCTGTTTTAATCCTTACAACAAAAAGTAGCCTGAAGTAACCTGACGTTAACCAATAAGTTATATTTCTATTATTCTGTCTCTCTGTCCTCACATGATCAAGCCAGTTTTTCTTTCTTCAGCCCTTTCTGTCTATATAACTAACCCTGTCTGCTCAAATCATTGGAACATTTATTTTTATTTTATAGGATGAGGTTTTTATCCTAAAGGAAGAGGCTAAGACACAAAACATAATTTAAAGAGTTTGAGCCAAAGTTAAGATACCTGTCCAAATTGCCTTGGGGCATGTTACGGCAGCCTTTATTACAAACAGACTGTCAAAGCTCAGGAACAAATGGAAGAATAAAAGAATAAAACCATCACAGAAATGAAGACAAAACTGAGGGAGACACAATAAAGTACTCTAATAAAGCAAAGTAGAAGGCATACACTTCAAAAAGCTAAAAGCAAACAAAATTAAATTTAAATGAAAAATGTCAAAATTAGAAGATCTGTGTCCACTTAATGGTAAATGGTTGTATGGGGGCCAAGGAAAAATTTTATAATTCGTCCTTTGAAGGTTCACTGAAAAATTAACTCACAAAAGGCAGATTAATAGGAGAAAAAGCACATCAAATTACTTAATGAATATACAAGGGACCCTTCAGAATGAAGACACAAAGATATAAGGGAAATTGTTCTTTTTTAGCTTAGGTTCATTCAAGTATCGATAGCCATGTAGAAATATGACTGGACCAAAAGGGTGTGTCTATTGGACAAAAATGGGTGGGAAAATCCAGCAAGGCCTCTCTGTCTAGCAGCTTCTTGGTCTCTGTGAGCACATACTCCTTCCTTCTGTGTATGGGCAGAACCTGCTCTGAAATGGGGGTCTTGACCTACAGTCAAGGCCTTGTGTTACCTACAGTCCAGCAAGTTAGATCAGATAATTTCCTTATGGACTGTTTTTAAACAGAATATTTTAGATTTTCTGGCTGGCTTTCAGGAAAATGGGTTTTGGTTTCTATGACACACCTTGGGGAAGAAAGATTCTAGTTTTTATGGCTAACCTCTGGGAAGAATGGGACTGAGAGACAGGAGGACAGGAGAAGGTTAGAGAAAATCTTTTGCTTCTGAGGCCGCTACTGAGGCCTTCATTTGGAGGTACTGTTTTCTGAGCCCCAACAGTTGCAAAAAGCCATCATCCTATCATTCTTAAAACAATGAGAAAAAAAACAAGGAAGGAGGGGAACTATTTTTTCCTTTAAAGTCATTGAGGATCTGTGGAAACAAAGAAGTTAAATAAATTAGCAAAAGGAACAAGGCTTTTTTGATAAACAAATCTCCATGATGGTCACTTTTATCTTCAAGGGCATATTTGAGGAGTCTGGAAGCATGGACAACTGGAAAAGCAACCTTGTCTCAGCAGCAGACTTTTGCTGAGACAAGTTAAAACCAACTGAACTTTTACTGGCTTCATGTTGTTTGGCACAGTTGGCTGGAATCTAAAGAAGCTCCAAACACAGGGCGAGCTTTTCCTGTACACCAGTTTTCCTCCACGAGACTTTTGTTGAGTAAGTAGTGGCATAGAGGATGTTCTGGAAGAGAGAGAAAGATCTTGTGGATTTGCAATTGCTTAGACCCCAGACAAATAGGAAAAGTAATTATGGAGAATTTCCTAAAATGGATGAAAGGCATCAACCATGCATTCAAATTTGGAAAACTGTAAGCATATCAAATGAAGAAATCCATTCTTAGATATATCATAGTGAAAATTAAATGTAAAAAAAAATCATATAAGCCACCAGAGAAAAAAGGCAATAAGGGACAAGCTAAATAAATAATAGTACATTAAGAAAAAGGAGGAAAAAAATATATTTTTGCTTCAATTGAAACCACTTGGCAGTGAAAGAAATCTAGCATTACTGACTCCATCTTGCTCCTAGCCTCACAAGTCAGCTGTCTTCATTCTTTCCTGGGCATAGGCCAAGATACCATAGAAGGATCTTAGTTTATAGTTTAACTTTGAAGCAAGAATGCTAATAGTCCCTCCATAAAACAGATCCCCTCCCTGTTTGGAAACTAAAACCATCTTTGTAAGACTAATGAAAGGCCACAAGATTAGGATTAAAGGAAAGGTCTGAATTCAGCTGAGATGTGGGCATAGTTTGCCTTTCTATAATTGTTTATTGTGCCAGAGGTCGCAGGATTTGTAACTTTCTCAGTTGCTCCTATAGAAAACATGATTAAGACTGATCACTAAGATTGATACAAGAACCTAAGATTGGTCTTTTGAGAGGATTTTCAGACTTCTTTACTCTGATGACTGATTTACTTCACCTGGATCCATGACTCATGACTCAACTGGTCCTGTGGGCCCCACCCAGGGGGCTGACTCAGCTCACAGGGACTGTTTTTCGCAACCCTATGATGTCATCCACAACCACTCAGCAGCACCCATTCCCTACTCTCCTGCCAGCCAAATTATTCATTCAAAACCCTAGACTCTGAGTTATCAAAGAGGCTGATTTGAGTAATAAACTCCATGTTTCACTTTGCTAGCCATGCATTAATTAAACTCTTTCTTTGTTGTAAAAACCTACTGTTCTCAGTGCATTGGCTTTTCTGGGTGGTAGACAAGATGAACCTATCAGGCAATTACAGAATATGCATAAATATCTGGAACAATAAACACTAGACTGGTAACATTAATAATCTTCATGAGGGTGTGGAAATGCTAATGAAAAAGGCAAACTCTACAAAATATTTTAAAGAGATTTATTCTGAGCCAATAGGAGTGAACATGGCCTGGGGATCATTCTCAGGAGGTCCTAAGAAAGTGTATCCATGGTTAAAGAAGTCAGTAGAAATAAATGCTTGAGTTAAGATAAGGGGGGTTGGGAAACCAAGGTTCTTATTATGTAGAAGAACCCTCCAGATAAAATAAATGGTAAATATCTCTTTTCAGGCCTTAAAGGTTTTATACTCTCATTTAATCTCTCCTAGATTAGGGAAAGGGCTAAAAGGGAAGGAGATTCTTGTAGATGCAAATTTCCCCCACAAAACACTGCTTTACATAACTATTTCAAGAGATGTCAAAGAAATATATTTTGGGGTAAAATATTTTTATTTCCTACAGGGCCTATTGGCATGTGCTGCTATACCAGAGTCAGGTAAGAATTTGGCATCTTATTGCTTAAAGTGAGTATGTGTGGTCAGTCTTATAATCTCTATTTTAATGTTAACACTGGTCAGTTGTGTCTAAACTCCAAAAGGGAAGGTGTTTAATGAGGCATGTCTGACCTCCTTTCCCATCGTGGTTGTGAATTCAGCTTTTCAGGTTTCCCTTGGCCCAGAAGAGGTCCATTCAGTTTTTTGTGGGGAGTTTAGGATTCTGTTTTTGTTTACAGAAAGCAGAGACTGCATAAATGGGAAACACATTTATGAGGAAGATTTCTGTACATTTTGATTTAAAAACAATAACCGTATTACCATTTAAACCATATATAAATAAAATGTAAATCTAAAAATTAAACACAGTATTATTTGATCGTGTATAATTTAGTTGCAAGGTTAGAGAAAGGAAGAGTTGTTGCAAAGGAAGAGGAAATCTTTCCATTCCCTTTTCCTTTCCCTTTTGCAGAAAATGAAACCAAACTCATCAACAAGCCCTGCTTTGGTCTCTCTCTCTCTCCCTAAGAGGGTCTCACCTCCACTTTCTCCCGTGTCTTGCTACAATTTCCTCTCTGAAGGCCAGAGACCTCTAAACAGCTCCTTGGTCTGTTCTGCCATGGTTTTGGCTCACTTGTAACTGTTAATCTGCATGGCCCTAATTCTGGCTTCATTTCTACACAACCTTTCAGCTACGTATTCTCATTCTGTCTTATGAACTCTGCCTTTCCAATTTAACTCCATATACCGAGGAAAAGAAGTATAACTGGCCTGGCAAACATTACCCTTGGCCAGGTAAGTCATGAGGGGTGGCAATATAGAACTCTCCAGTGCTACAGTGCTACAGGCAGAGTTTATTATCTAAGAAGACAAAAAAACTAATGAGACTCTCTAAACAAGGATATAAGTCTCCCACTGGCAGTGGGAGAATTTAGTACAGACACTAGAGAGATTTTTCCCTTTACAGTGGGTAAAGGTTTGTAAGATCCAATTAGGTGATACCAGGTATTACCCTATAAGTTTTATACTTCAAGGTATAGTTCTCTATTGTTGTGGAACAATATTACTACAAACTCAGCATTTATTGTCTCACAGTTTCTGTGGGTCAGTAGTCCAGGCATTGCTTAGTTGTGTCCTTTACAATGAATCTGTGTTCTCATCTGAGGCTTTAACGGGGAAGAATCCACTTCCAAGCTTACATGTTTCTTGGCAATACTATACAGTTCCTTGCAAGCTGCCAAACTGAGGGTTTCAGTTTCTTGTCGGCAGGAGTCTGCTCTCAGTTCCTTGCCACATAGCTCTCTCCATAGAGATATAAACAAGATGAAACTGGCTTCTTCAAAGACAGCAAGGAAGAAAGGGTCTCTTTACAAATTGGAAGTTGTGATCTTATTTTTTATTTTTATTTTCTATTTTTGAGATGGAGTCTTGCTCTGTCGCCCAGGCCGGACTGCAATGGTGCGATCTCGGCTTACTGCAGCCTTCGCCTCCTGGGTTCAAGTGATTCTCCCACCTCAGCCTTCTGAGTAGTTGGGATTACAGTCACTCACCATCACGCCTAGCTAATTTTTGTATTTTTATAGACACAGAGTTTCACCATATTGGTCAGGCTGATCTTGAACTCCTGACAGGTGATCTGCCCCCCTCAGCCTCCCAAAGTGCTGGGATTACAGGCATGAGCCAATAGGGTCGCCCAGCCTGGAAGTTGTGATCTTATTTAATATAACCATGTATGCATAATCCTATACATCTCATTTCCTTTGTAATATTCTAATGGTTGGAAGCAAGTCACAGGCTTCTTCTACACTTGGAGGAAGAAGAGGAGCGGCGGACTACCTAAAGTTATAGAAGGAACGAGGCAGGATCATAAGGGCCTCGTTAGAATCTGTCCACCACACTCAGCACCAGAAAGATGAAGGTTTAGTATTCTCTAATCCCATATCTTAATATTGGTCTTCAAGAAGTTTAATAGCCTTCTTTACTTAAATATTTGTCTTCTGCTAGCCTGCTCTCCACAGCTAGATTTTAAGTGCTCTCTGGGCAGGGATGATTTGATCGCCTGTTGGTTTGCTGGCTTAGTTCTCTGTTTGTGACTCACATCCCATTCCTATTCCACCTCCTGCTAGCTCAATAGATTATCTGAAAACTCTTAGCTGAATGCATTTATTTCTTCATGATCCGTATCTCTTTTGAGAGCTGTGTTGAATATTAAGGAAGTATCTTGGAAAGAAATTTCTGGAAGGAAGACAAGTAGGCAAGAGTTGGCCTTGCCCTTCAAATCAAGAAGGCTATATTTAGAGGGGCCAGTGGGGCTGCTTGTGTCACCCTGCTAATTCCATCACCTCATTAATCTTATCTCTAGAGTTATTTCCAGGTGTAAAAAGTAAAAATGCATTTGAATTTACCGTTTCAGTTGACCAACATAGAAACCTCTTTTAAGAACTATTTTAACACTAGTTCTTAGACTTTTTGTACATTCTAAACCCAACTCCATGCAGAATATCTCTGGGAACATTAGTCCTCCCTCTAAGAAAATTGTCATTGCAAGTTTTCTTGTGCAGAAACACTATATGTCAATATTTTCCAGCAGTGTTGTTTGTTTTTATACAGCAAAACTCACAGTATGCTTTTCCATTTAACTGTGAGCAATAACATAAATAAATCCCATTTCTAAAGTGATATCTGTACAGATTGGTTGGTTCGAGCAAGAGGCCTTATATAGCAAAAGAAATTGCTTGCTTTTAGTTTCCTGTGTATTCTTTCTACTTGTTCTCTAAGACCATGAAGAGTTCTTTAACCATAAAACAACTACATCTAAAGATCTGTGAGAATCATACATTTATTCTTGAGACACTTCACTGTGTAAATTAAAAAAGCCTGAGTATTTAATACAGAAACAGAGAGATAAAAAGATAGAAACTATTGTCCAACTCATTCTGCTTATTAATTGCCATTTCCCCCGCTCATTTCCTTTCTCTTCTTTATTTCCCCAGCCCTTGCAAAGTATTACTTTATATTCTCTCTGTCACTATTTCTAAATTAGCTTTTGAAATTGCTTTTACCATGA
This sequence comes from Ateles fusciceps, assembly GCA_036589455.1. Lineage (NCBI taxonomy): Eukaryota > Metazoa > Chordata > Mammalia > Primates > Atelidae > Ateles > Ateles fusciceps. Next base: position 3,672,989 of record JAZHEH010000479.1, on the reverse strand, counting down.
GGTAGAGCTGAACATACTAATGCAGAAAAATGCTAACAATAGAGTAAGCGGATGGAGCAGAAATCAGAACAGTTATAGTTTGAGTCTAATTTTTGTTTAAATACATATATACATTTATATAATAAATGAACTATAATACATAAATACGTGCATTTATAATATACATACATAGTGTATTTGGAGAGAAAGAGAGCAAATACATATATTTAGAGAGAAAATATACTAAAATGAGAGAAAAATACATGACAAACTTAGCAGAGGGATTATGGGGAAAGATGAAAATTGGGAAATGAGACATTCACTTGATAGATATAAATTTTCTTGCTTTTAAAAAATAGATATGTACTACTTTTGCAAAGGAAAAATAATACTACTTTCAAATTGCTTCTATTTGCACGATATTCGATTATTCCCAAGGCTGTTCAATCTTTATGACTATGACTGATACTTTGCATTTCACACTGCAGGATTTGGGCAGGGATGGACTTCAGCGGTAATTGCTTCCCCCGTTTACTATTACAACATGTCGGTACCTCAAAAAAATTCTACCTAAATTCAAACCTAAGTGTATATACCTTTCACTCAGAACTTGTCGGATTCTCCCTCTGTGTATTTCCATAGTACCTATCTGGATGGAATCTCCTCCCAGAGTTTCCAGCTGTTCCCAGAAGTGCAAACCTACTGCTGCTGCCGCTGCTGTGCATTGCACCTGCCTGCAGCTGTCAGAATTATGAAGTTAGCTAGTAAATGCTTCCCCAGGAAAAGCTGACATTACGTCAAAAAAATCAGTTATAAATCACTGCACAAATGGGATCCAAAGGATAATTTCACAAACAATAGTAACCAAAATTATTAAACCCCATACTTGGAGAGTACTTTATTCTTTTTGTTGTGCTTTTTATGGGTCCATTTCCTCTTTTGGTTCTTACAATAACTTCATGAATTAAGAAAGGCAAGAACATAGAGTGCCTGATTATCGCTACTTTGCATTTCACTGATCTGTTCATACAACTCTGCTAAAAATCCTTACGCTTCATTTTTTCTGGATTATTTTGCTTAATCATCAGTTCACCTGCAATCTCCAAAAAATGCTCAGTGCTTGCTATCTAGGGAACATAGCTGAAATAAGCATTTTTCTTCTCCTGAGAGGAAACACAGTATAGGAAGCGCATTGGGTTTGGAGTCAGATAGATTTCTGATCTAATCTTGGCTCTGCCACTTACTAACTCACGCCGCTTTGGTCAAATGACTTAACCTTCTATGCCTCAACTTTCCTATTGTAAAACAGGTTATCATTTCTATTTAATAGGGTTGCTGTGAGGATTGTGTAAGAACCTGAGATAAAGCAGCTGCTTCAAAGAAACCTCAGCTTTGGAATCTTGGCAAAATCTTTTCCCTGGCCCCATCTGCTGGAGAGAAAGAGTAAGGCCGTGTTCATAATTAAGCAAAATAAAGAGCTTTCAGTATGTAATTGTTCTGTGATCCAATGTAATTTAAAGAAATTCATAATGTTGAAAAGCAAGAAATAACTATCAGTCTTCCTGTGTAATGGCAAGAGTCACACAGCTTCCTGGCAGGAGAACTTAGAATCCATAAAACCAAAACAGAAGGTTGGTAGAAGAACGGATATGTGTGAGTAGAAGCAACAGAGACCAAGAGACCAGTCAGGAGGCAATGGCTGTCACCTGGGTGCAATTTGCTAGAGGTGGTGGCAGTGGAAACAGATTCTTAGAGTCTGTTAAAAGACTGTAACCCATGGCTGGGTGTGGTGGCTCATGCCTGTAATCTCAGCACTTTGGGAGGCTGAGGCGGGTGGATCACTTGAGGTCAGGAGTTCGAGACCAGCCTGGCTAACATGGCGAAACCCTGTCTCTACTAAAAATACAAAAATTAGCCAGGTATGGTGGTGGGTGCCTGTAATCCCAAATACTTGGGGGGCTGAGAAGAGAATTACTTGAACCTGGGAGGCAGAGGTTGCAGTGAGCTGTGATTGCACCACTGCACTCCAGCCTGGGCAACAAGAGTGAAACTGTCTCAAAGAAACAAACAACAAAAAAAAAAATCAAGGTTCATCAATTCTGGGTGTTACCATTCTGTAAATAAATAAACTGTATCTCAAAAAAGAAAAAAAGAATGTAACCCAAATGGCAGCTAAAATCACCTTGTCCTTTGAGGTTTACATGAAATTGGCTTAGGCTACTTCAATATATAGGAAACTGAATATTTTTCCCAAAGTTTCTGTATATTTCTAGGGGCCCACATGGTCGCTTTGACTCCGTTTCTGTTTTGGGTGAAATCTCTTTGCCATCTCCGAACCCCTGTGGCTTCTTTATGTCTCTGTTTCATAGAAACTCGGATACAAACCCAGCTCAACACTGAACATTTTTATAGTGCTGCTAAATAGGCCATTTAAACTGAATATTAGACATCCATGCTCTGACAAATTCTAAGTAGCCTGACACCCCACAATTCGTCATTAGGAGACTTTCTTTGGAGACTCTAGCTTCCCACTTTGTTGCCTAAATCCCTTTGTCTCTTGAGTCTCCATTACTTCTTAATTTCTATTCTTTATCGTATAGAAATTTCAGTTTTCCACCCACTCCTCAGCTTTGAACTTGAATTTGCATAACCAAACATCCATTAATAAGATCTGCTAAAAATCAAGGTTCAGGCCAGGTGCAGTGGCTCACACCTGTAATCCCAGCACTTTGAGAGGCTGAGGCAGCGGATCACTTGAGGTCAGGAGTTCAAGATCAACCTGGCCAACATGGTAAAACCCAGTCTCTACTAAAAATACAAAAATTAGCTGGCTATGGTAGCAGGTGCCTGTAATCTTGTCTACTCGGAAGGCTGAGGCAGGAGAATTGCTTGAACCTGGGAGGTGGAGATTGCAGTGAGCCAAGACTGCACCATTGCACTCTAGCTTGGGCAACAAGAGTGAAAATCTGTCTCAAAAAAAAAAAAAAAAAAAAAACCACAGAAACAAAAAAAATCAAGGTTCATCAATTCTGAGTGTTAACATTCAGTAAATAAATAAACTATCAGAGACTAAAGTTTCAGCTGTGCCTTGCTTTTTATACCCAAAAGCCTCTGTAAATAAAATGAAGCAGTATAGATATTTACATGCCCCCTGAAATAAATATGCCAATTCTCTCCACAGTTTCCTCCCAAACTTGCACATAAACCCAGAGGGCAGAAATAGTTGCAGTTAATTTTGACTTTAAATTGCATATTTTTCATTCTACTAAGAAACCATACAAATTGAAATTGGTTACCTATAAATATTAAAGAAGAAAGAAACGTCAAAAATAATATTAGCACAAAACTCAGGAAACTGGAAGGAGAGGCCATTGAGAACCATGATGAAATGTTTAAATCTGTGTACATTGCATATTTGTGTTGACTACACGGATATTTTAAGTAGTGAGCTGGATATCCAGGCTCAAAGCAGGAGGATGAGGGCAGGACAAGCTTGGATGATATAGAGATCAACATAAAAGTGACGACTAAAGCTACGAGAAAATAAAGAGAAAGGAATGAAAGAAAATAAGGAAAGAACAAAGATTGAGCCTTAGGCAATGCCTACTATGAGCAGCTCATAGGAGAAAGAGAAAAAAAATGACACAGAAGGAGCCTAAACATTGTAGTGATTGGAAGATAATCAAAAGAGCATCAAAACCAGGTGTCATACCAATAGCACAGGAAGAGAGAACTTCAAGTAAGAGTGATCGGTAATATCAGAGGGTCAAGGTAGGACAAGAATAATCACCTCAAAGGTCTGCCAAAAGGCATCATTTTCCTAACACTTTAGTTTTGCAGTGTGTTGGGAATTAATTCCAGTCGTAAGGCGGTAGTAGCAGCCGTGGTAGCATTGTTTAACAATAATTGGGCACTTAATATACATCCAAGGTTACCAGGTGAAATACTGAGTCCTCATGTAAATTTAAATTTTAGACAAATAATGAATAACTGTTAGTATATATTCCATCTCAGATAAACAATAAATAATTTTTAGTATAAGTTCGTCCAATTTCAGATAACCTGAAATTTAAATTTAACTAGGCATCTAGTATTTTTATTTGTTAAATCTGGCAACTTTACATACAGCAAGCACTATGCTGAACATTTTGCATACCTAACTCATTTAATCCTTTTAACAGTTTTGTCTTTTCTTTGCATTACTACAAAATAATACCTGATTTCCATTCTTAAAATAGTTTTAGGTAACATTTAGCTTACAATTTCCTAGTCAGTTTGTTTTCCAATTTCATGGAATTTTATCCTATGCATGCATATTCAGCAAAGACTCAGTAAAAACGCCTTTGCAGATTTACGGAGCTCTTTTCTGGTGTAATTTTCTCCTCATCAGAGCTCTCCTCTGAAACTTCCAGTTGCTTCAAACTGCCTGAACTCTGATCTCCATCTCATCACAGGAGACCATTATGATCTGCTTGGAATGTCCCTCCTTGCTACACATTCAAGAATGTGCCTGTAGCCAAAATACCAGTGTAGTCATCAGGCTAACCTCATTTGTTTCTTTCTTCTATGGGATTATGGTCTTATGCTTCCCATTGTTTAATGTCTGAAAACAGTTGTTTTATACACTCTGTCAAGTTTTCTAGTAGTTTAAGACAGAAAGTTAAATTCAGTCCCTTTACTCCATGATGGACAGAAATAGAATCTGTCATATCATGTTTTAATTGGGAATAATTAATTCTTCAGTCATTTTGTCTTTTATAACACTAATTTTTGAAGAGTACAGACTAGTGTTTTTAAACTGTTGTTCAATTTGATTTGTCTAATCCATTTCCCTGTAACTAGATTCACCAACTCTCAGTACATATATCAGAGGCATGTGATGAGTTAATCATTTTTGAAATATATATTTGGGTTCTCCATACCTTTGATGCAGGATTTTTTGCTCCTTGATTCAGCTTAATTTGGGTTCTTGTCTCACGACTAGGAAAAATTAGGCACACAGACACATTAATGATCAGGAGGGCAGAATTCATTACGTGAAAGGAAAGCAATTCATTACATGAAAGGAAAGCAATTAAGTGAAAGGAAAGCTCTTAACAAAAAGAGGGGCCCTGCATGCAAGTTTCCACCTCACAAACTGAGTATCAAGCCACTACACACAAGTTGAAGAAGCCAGGCTCCTCCCCCAGCATAAGGCAGAAATTCCTGGTGGTTCCACACTATTCCCCCAGTGCCCATGAGGACCCTTACTCCAAGCCACTCCACATTGATTTATTTCCCATACTGCTCATGTGTTAAGGGACAGAATTTTTCACCATAGGCATGTTTAGGCAAGCTCCCATGCACAGTGATGTGGGTAGGTCGGAAGTTCTCCAGGGACCCTTCTTTATTTGCCTAGGTATTTGGCTGTTTCCTGCCTCCATCACCTTGAAATGATGACAGACTGAAACTGCTTAGCTCTCCCCTAGTGGTTAAAATGTGTGATCAGACTAATTACTGGAAAAAGCAGTTTGATTAACTGATTAAGTCTATTTGAGGAAAGACTACAATCCAGGACCAAAATATTGACACAATGGCAAAAAAAACAGATCGGCTAATGGAAAGCCATGATGTTAATTATCTGGTACAATATAAAGTAACTGCCTGAGAAAGACAGATGTAGTATTTCTTCCTCAGGCTCAGATCTAATCTTTTTTCCTGGTAAAATCTCACATTTTTCCAAAATGTTTAGCCTTTTCTTGGTATTTATTTATCTCTATTTGTTCAACAGATTAGATAGATATATATTAATATATATATTATAAATATATTTTTCACTAAATAAATATGTATAAAATATATGTAAATGAAATACGTGAAATACATCTGTTGATGAAATATGCATATACATTTTCCAGACAAATACTAATACGCATTGAATAGAAGAAAGAGACTTCTGTATACTTCCATAGAGCACATTATCCTAAAAATATCACTTGGTATTATATGATAAATAGCATTTTATTAATATTTATACTAACAGAAAATGATTTCAGTTTTTCATATTTTTCTTTGTAAAACCAAAATCTATGACTTTATATTTTTATTTCACCCAAGTTTGACTTCTTTCCCCCTCTGTGATTCATAGCTCTTGACAGATAAGAGGTTCTCAATGGTTGGTGTATGTACTGCCCAATTTACAACGGCAGTTTTCATTAAAAATTATAAATGAGGATATAAAATGTCTTAAAAGCATCATCTGAATAATAGAATCAAATACATTGCTAAGATATCGGCTGTTACAGTTTTTATGCTAAAAAACAGAATATCATTTAATACAGTCGTTAGCAGAGCATTCACCTTAACTAAACAGTGTTCTCTTCATCACGGTCTCTCCTCTCTGTCAAGGAGATAATCACAATGCCCCCCAAAGCAAAAACAGAATGTTTTATTCTGACACCTATGTTCCTCTCTTCTAACACTAATTTTGCATGTGGCTAAGATTTAATACAAGACTAGCCCAATACTGTTCTTTTTGCCAATCCAAATATTAATTTTCAAAAGCACATTTTAATCTACAGTGCCATGCTGGAGCCACTTCATGATACAGGGAGCACTGGCTATGTATTGCAGCTAACTATCTCAACTATGCAAATGAAGCTGTAACGTCTGTAATTAGAAGAGATCTCACTGTAAATCATTTGACATGAATAAGCATCCTCATTGCACTTCACCCGAAGGCTTTTTAATTAACAAGGTCTAATAATTGTAAAGGCTTAATGAGCAATTACACTGAAACCAATGATAGCACCATGATGATTCATCATAATTTACTGTTTTTTTCCCCCTCAGATGTGATTTCTAATTATAGTGTAGGCAGGATCATGATTGAGGTTCTACCCTTATCAATATACCATTTTCATTACAAAATGAATCCTCTCACTGCCTAATGATATGCATTCTAACTAACGGGAAGGAGAAAGATGAAAAGAACTTACATTTATTAAATATCACTAATATAAAAGTTTTCTTACACATGAACTTATCATACCCACACACACAGGAAATACGAGGAAACACATATATGTTCAGAAACTTCTCCAAAGATTACAGAGGTAACAAGTGAAAGAATTTGGGTTGAACAGAGACTTAACAGACTTTATGTCTAATAATCTTTCCACTATATCACATTGTCTCTTTTTTTATAACATTGTAGTTATGTATTGTTATTAATTCAGCATCCAAAACTTGTATTTTAACTTCCATTTCTATTTCTGCCTTTAATAAATAATTGACTTTTATTTTTAAGTTTTTATTTAAGGTGATCTTATTGTTTCCAATGAAAGACACTGTGTTTATTTAATATGGCATATGAATTTTAGTTGTTCAGCTAATTTATATATAAAAAAATTTGTTGATAGCTACTTATTTCTGTTAAAATGAATACTGTCTTCATTACATCCATTACTTCTGCTCATTGTCTGAACAAAAAGGTCAATATGGCTTTCCTGAGTCCCCTTATAACACTCACCATTGTCTCTTGAACTCTGAAACTTCTACATTCACTTATGTTTTTCTCCATTCACTGCCAAGCTAGTTCATTAGCTTGTCCTATAAGCAAACAGATTGCAGCATTTCAAAAATTTTCTAAACACAATGCCAATATATAGATATGGTACACGTTTCCTTGGAACTCAAGAGCAGAGTATAGTAGCAATTCTTAACTCAGATAGACAAAGTCTCTGGGTTTTGTCACCGTATCTTATCTGTTTTGTTCACAATATTATTAGTTGAATGAACTGAATGCATGACCTGAGAACCCTCATTTGTTCTTGACTTTTCACTTAGAAGGTTTGTATTATAAAACCAAACTACCGGAAATCCCCAAATACTTAATTGTTGGTAGTCATGGCCTATTAGAATTGATAACGTAGAATTTGTCTCTCTCTTAATTTAAATCTTCCAAACTATGATCATCTGAACAATAAGCAAATAAGAAAAATTTTCATTGTTTATTTTGCCCTTAAGGAGAACTTATTTAATGTCAGTAAAATTAGATATGAATCTTTAAGGTAATAAGTATCTGGACGATAAACATAAGAAAAGATTTCTGTCGGGGGGGGGAAATAGGGGAGAGACAGCGGGGGGGTGGGGAATTGGGGAGAGATAGCATGGGGAGAAATGCCAGATATAGGTGATGGGGAGGAAGGCAGCAAATCACACTGCCATGTGCGTACCTATGCAACAATCCTGAATGTTCTTCACATGTACCCCAAAACCTAAAATGCAATAAAAAAAAAAAAGAAAAGATTATCTTCCAACCACATTCACATCCCCAATGCCAAGCACAAATGTATCAGTTAGGAAATCTAATTTCTCCAGAGGAATATGGTCATCAAACCTTGTGGGCTCCATTAAGGCTTCACATTTTACTTTAAACTGACACATGGCCCCATTGAGTTAAAATTCCCCAGCTCACATACAAATGCAATGTAACTCAGGTTCTTATTAAACTGACTTAAAATATTTTCAAATTAAAACAATCATTCTAAAGGAAAATGTGCTCTGCAAATGAAAATGGTAACATAAAAACATTGGTTCTAATATACCCAACAAGTCCAAGAGTTGATCCAAAGAAAACTACAAAAGGCCCAAAGGATAACCACTTTGCATAACAGCTCCCAGTCAGTGAGGACTAATTACAAACCAGCCATCCCATATTTCTATGAAATGAAAACATAGTGTGATTGGAGAGTAAATAGTAAAGTCCTCTTCATCTAGCTCTGTATTAACAAAAAGAAGCTATTTGCTTCACTGTTTCAAAATGTGCCACAATGTCATGTTAACCAAGTAACACATGTTTAATGACAGAACCTATCAGAAAGGAAATTTAGATCCTAGAACCTGTATCAACAACGAGAAAAACGGGACATGTAGATCTTGCCTCTCTGCTGATCACACTATCTCCCTATCTTCTTCCCTTAGTTTACTGGCATATGTTGGGTAAGAGAAAAGCACAATACCAAGGACCACAACCATATAAAAAGAAACGGACATGATATTTAACACGCTTTTGCAGATTCCATAGTTTTTAGGAGTTGGGGGACAGGCGGAGGGGGGACGGGAAGAAAGGATAGAAAAGAAAATTGCATTTATTTCTGGCAAGAAGCCAAAGTGTACAGCAGTTAATACGGGCTCTAGATGCAGATCGCATTGAGCTCATATCCCAGCACTACCATCTACTAGCTTTGTGATCTTGAGTAAGTTACTTAACAGTGTCTAAGTTTCCTCATCTGTAGAATGGGTGATAATAAGTCTACCCATACCCTAATAAGGATAAACAATGAAACATTTGACATAAGCCTTCAATAAATATTTACCACTAACACCAGATACTACATGCCTAGTGCCATCCCCCAGGTGCTTTTGGAAGCACTCATTTTTGACATTCACATGACCCATAATGACCATTATGGTAGTTACCCTATTATACAGATGTGAAACTGGACATGCAGAAAATGCAAATTTAGTGTCAAATAATACAGAGTAGATAGTAGAGTTAATTGGAACTCAGATCTGGAATATAGAAGGCATTCAATAAATATATTTTGAACAAATAAACGAATGGGCTCTGAACCTTATATTGGCAAAGCTTATATTCTTTTTCACTACATGTGCCTACCTGGCATGTAAATATCTATAAAGCATTTTACCACATGCCAGCTCTAGTAATTTTTTAAAGAGCTACAAAAATACAGTCAATGCTTCCTACTATATTAGTCAGGGATCTCCAAAAACATTTATTATAGAGGCTGAGAAGCCCCAAACTGGAGACTCAAGCAAGCTGATAAGTAGTTCCATCCAAATGTGGATGCCTAAGAACAGGAATGCCATTGGTGTGAGTTCCAATGCAAAAGCCAACAGGCTCAAGACTCAATAGACCCAGTGTTTCAGTGTCTTGAGTCCAAACACTAATGTTTCAGCTTAAGCAACCAGGCAGGAGGAGGTCCTTCTTATTCATGGGAGAGTCAGCCTTTTTGTTTCATTCAGGTCTTCAATTAAGCCCATCCACATTGGTGAGGATAATCTGCTTTGTTTAGTCTACCAATTCAAATGTTAGTCTTATCTAGAAACACCCTTACAGACATACCCACGATAATGTTCAGCTAAATGTCTGGGCACCCCATGGCTCAAATTGACACATAAAATTAACCGTCACACTTACTTTCAAAAACAAATCTAAACTGGTGCTTTTATAACATGACTTAATAAGATTTCCCTTCCATTAAAGTAGATCTAATTAACTCGTGTCCTAATTATCCTGAAAGTGAACTGCAGATTGATTTAATCTTGTTTTCTTCACATTGGTCTTCCTCCTCTCTTGTAATCAGGAACACACCTTTAGGATAATTATAATTTGCTGTACAATTATGTCCAGAAAACTGAGTTTTCAAAATTCTGTTACAGCCAGAAGAAAAGGGCATATCAGATGATGGATACTACAAATTACCCTAGGTTCACAGGGCATGCTTGGTGCCCAAAATCAGTTTTACTCTTAGATCTGGCTCTTGATTCAGATACTGTACCACTTGTCCTCCATTTCTCAGTCTTCCTAGCTCAAGACCTTAAGATTCTAGCATGTGCAGCTTCTGAATCTATTTAGTTATTTGTTCAAAATATATTTACTGAAAAGATGACACTTAATCAAACCCAGATGTGGAGCCCAATGGAGGAATACTCTAGGCAGAGATAATAGCAAGTGCAAAGACCCTGATGCTAGAAGATGCCTAATGCATTTGAGGAATAGCCAGTAAGGCAGGAGTTTGATGGACAAGTGGAAAGGTGTAGAAGGTGAGGTCAGAAAAGTAAGAAGGAACTAGATTGGGAAACAGAAGGAATCAATATTAATATCTCACAAAATATAAGGAAGGCAAAAAATGCACCAAGGAATATTATATACTGGTAAAATAAACAATAGAACAAGACGGCATGCCCCATTAACATCATTGCACCTAACAAGGGTTATTCAAAGTATTTCAAGCAGCAATTGACATAAATACAGAAAAAAAATATGTATATGAAAAATACTAATTGGAGGTTTTAACACATGTATCTCTGAAACTGATAGATAAAACAGACAAAAATAAACAGATACCAAGAATTGGAACATTATTTTAAATATATCAGTGCTAATACACACACACAGAGAAAAGGAGAAGAAGAAATCTATACTCAACAACAAGGGACTCAGGAAATATTTACAAGAGTAGACCATATGTTGAGACAAAAATGAAGCAACTATAAAAGCAAAAATGTTAATATTATGCAGACTGTATATACCAACCACAATGCAATAAAATAATATACAAATTTAGACCATACACAGTGGCTCACACCTGTAATCACAGCACTTTGGGAGGCTGAGATGGGGGAATCACTTGAGGTCAGGAGTTCAAGACCAGCCTGGTCAACATGGTGAAATCCTGTCTAAAACAAAATTTAGCCAGGCATAGTGGTGTGTTTCTGTAGTCCCAGCAACTTGGGAGGCTGAGGCAAGAGAATTGCTTAAACCCAGGAGGCGATAGTTGAAGTGAGCTAAGATTGCACCACTGCACTCCAGCCTGGGTGATAGAGCTACACACCATCAAAAAAAAAAAAAACAAAAAAAAAAAAAAAAAAGAAAGAAAGAAAGAGAGAGAGAGAGAGAAAGAAAATATTTATTAGAAATATTTAGTTAGAAAATAAAAAAACAAAACAGTGCTTATACTTTATACATTAGAAAAAACTAAATGGCATATTTCTAATAAAGGAAATCACATGGGAAATTTAATACTTTGAAGTTGGTGATTATGAAAATAATATATGTTAAAATTAGGGGAATATAGCTAAAAAGAGTAAGAATTTTTTTACGCTCAAAGAACCAATTTTCACTTTTTGAGGGTGACACCACCCCTGTTGAGAATGCATGTCCTAGATCTATCTCTCAATTTACAGGAATTGCAGGGCACAGAGAGACAAATTAGGCAACACCACAGGGATGCAATCAGCAAGACCAGAGAGTGCTTATATGTTGTTTTTTTTAATAGAAGGATAAAACCAAGAACATTTTTAAAACATTTAACTCTAAGGAAATACAGCTAATAAGGTGGAGTAGACAGTGATAGAAACCAAACTTATTTTAATATATCTCATTTTGTAAAACTGGCTTTGCAACTATTAGTTTTAATAATTAAAACTAAAATTAAATTTAAAAAAAAATGAATTTTCCAAATCTGAAATCAAAAATAAAGCAAATGAAAGTATAAGACAAACTATAGGAAAATTTAATTTTTTTAACAAATATAAAAAAATTGAGAAAGAATACATAGATCAAAAGAAACTTCAAAGATACACAAATTATAATGTATAGAACATTTTTCAATACTGATTCAAACAAATGACCTATACAAAATTTTTGAGATAAGTGGGGAAAATTACTAGTAATATATCACTCAGTTATTAATATTTGTAAGTACAATAATGACATTGTGGTTATTTCAAAAGAGAGATCCCTATTTTTGGAGAGTCACATGTAAATATTTGAGAATCAAATGATACACTGTGGGAGGAGAGAAGTGGAACAGAGTACAGAGGAGACTACATTGTCCAGGACTAATTGCTACACTGGATGCATGGTAGATGGAGATTCTCTATTTTGTTCTCTTTCCTTTATATATACTTGAAATTTTCCATTATAATAGGGTTTTTAATGACTAAGCATTCATCTCAAGAAGTTGGACAAAGAAAATCAGAGCAAATCCAAAACAAATAAGAATGAAGAAAATAACAAAGGTGAGGGCAGAATAATAGCAAACCCAAATGCTGGTTCGTCGAAAAGATTAATATAATAAGACAAGTATACACAGAGTAAGATTAAGTAAGCGAAAAAAAAAAAAAGAAAAGATGCACATAAGCCAAACTAAATATAAAAAAGGGAAATGAAAGAACAGAGATCTAAAGCTAAGGAGTAACTATACACAACTATACACTAAGAAATTTGAAAATATAAGTGAAATGGATACATTTTTAAAATTGTGTAAAATGCAAAATTGGTGCAAGAAAAATATAACTTTAATAGAGCAGTCATAAAGGAATTGAAATGGTAATCAAAGACTGCTCCTTCCAAAAAAAACCCCAGGGTATCTTAGCTTTACAGATAACCGTCTATAAAATTTTCAAGAACTAATTCTTTAGTGTCTTTTTAAACATTATTTTATTAGGGTGGTGCAAAAGTAAGTGGGGTTTTTGAAAGCAATGGCAAAAACTGCCATTACTTTTGCACCAACCTAATATTTAATGCTTACAATAACTTCACAAGTAAGCTTGTATTAGTTTTATTTTGCATATAAAGAAATTGAAGTTTAGACGGTTTATGTAATTTGTCTACAGACATGAATAGTAAGTGATGGAATTGTCATTCAAACCTGTCCATTACGACAAAAGCCGTGGTTCGAGATGGCTGAATAGGAACAGCTCTGGAGTGCAGTTCCCAGTGAGAGCAACGCAGAGGGTGAGCGATCACTCCATTTCCAAACAAGGTATGAGGTGCATCTCAATGGGACTGTTTGCACAGTGGGTGTAGCCCAAGAAGGGCGAGCCAAGGTAGGGTAGGGCACTGCCTCACCCGGCAAGTGCAATCCCCTGGAAGACCCCCCCTCCCTACCCAACAGAGGCCATCGGGAGCTTTTCCATTCACTCCAGCACTCTGGTTCAGATACTGTGCTTCTCCCACAGTTTTTACCACCCACAGACCAGAAGATTCCTGGGCCAAAAAGTGCCACAAGTTTCTAGCATGGCTGTTTCAGCTGGTGCCACGGGTTTCTTCACAAAAACTTACATAAATCTGGGTGGCTGTTTCAACTTGCCCCGTGGAACACCTGGGAGAAGGAGCCACCCATTCAACTGAAAAAGAGGGGGCTGAAAGCAGGGAGCCAGGCGATCTGAGTTGGCAGGTCCCACCCCAACAAAAACCAGCAATCTGAAATGCTCTGGATTGAGAGTTTTGCAGCAAGAGCAGCTGGACCCAGGACAGTCCAGCTCTGTGGGGAGAAGGGCATCCACCATTACCGAGGCAGACCACCTCTACCAAGGAGGTCTGCCATTACCAAGGCAGTCCACCATTACTGAGGAAGTCCACCATTACTGCAGAAGTCCACCATTACCAAGGCAGTCCACCATTATCGAGGCTATCCGCCGTTACTGAGGCAGACCGCCATTACCAAGGCAGTTGTAACTGTACCTCTCTAAACAAAACCACAAGGAAGTTTACACAGAAGCTGGGTAGAGCCCTGGCAGCTCAGTAATGCCTCTGCTGGCAGACTATGACTAGACTACCTCCTTGTTTAGCAGGGCATCTTTGCAAAAAGGCAGCAGCATATCAGGACTTACTAATAAAGCCCCACCTTCCCAGTACAGAGCAACTGGGCAAAGAGGTGGTTATGAGTTCCATTGCAGCAGACTTAAACATACCTGCTGAGCAGCTCTGAAAGGAACAATGGAGTTCCCAGCACAGCACTTGAGCTCTGAAAAGGGACAGACTGTCTCCTCAAGTGGTTCCTCAACCGCTGTATATGCAAAGAGGCACCTCATAAAGGTAAGCTCTGGCTGACATCTGGCGGGTACCCTTCTGGGATGAAGATAACAGAAGAAAATGGTAGCAACCCTTACTATTCTGCAGCCCCTGCAGGTGATTCCCAGTCAGGCAGGGTCTGGAGTGGACCTCCAGCAGTCCTGCAACAGAGGGGCCTGATTGTTAGAAGGAAAACTAAAAAACAAAAAGAAAGAACTTCAACATCAACAAAAGGGGTATCAACTCAGAGACCCCATCTGAAAGTCATCAACTGCAAAGACCACAGGTAGATAAATCCACAAAGATAGGAAGAAAACAGCACAAAAACGATGAAAACACCCAAAACCAGAATGCTTCTCCTCCTGCAAGGGATCACAGCTTCTCATCAGCAAGGGAACAAGGCTGGATGGAGAATGAGCCTGATTAATTTACAGAAACAGGCTTCAGAAAGTGGATAATAACAAACTTCTCTGAGCTAAAAGGACATGTTCTAACACAATGCAAAGAATTTAGGAACCTTGAAAAAAGGTTTGATGAAATGCTAACGAGAATAAACAGCTAAGAGAAGAATATGAATGAATTGATGGAGCTGAAAAACACAACACAAGAACTTGGCGAAGCATACACAATTTTCAATAGCTGAATAGACCAAGCAGAAGAAAGGATATCAGAGATTGAAGACCAACTCAATGACTAAAATGAGAAGGCAAGATTAGAGAAAACGAGTAAAAAGAAACGAACAAAGCCTTGAAAAATATGGGATTATGCGAAAAGACCTAATCTATATTTGATAGGTGACCTAATCTACATCTGAATGTGACAGAGAGAATGAATCCAAGCTGGAAAACACTCTTCAGGATATTATCCAGGAGAACTTCCCCAACCTAGCAAGGCAGGCTAACATTCAAGTCCAGGAAATACAGAGAACACCACAAAGATATTCCTCAAGAAGAGCAACCCCCAAACACATAATAGTCAGATTCACCAGGGTTGAAATGAAGGAAAAATGCTAAGAGCAGCCAGAGAGAAAGGTTGGGATACCCACAAAGGGCAGCCCATCAGACTCACAGCGGATCTCTCAGCAGAAACCCTGCAAGCCAGAAGAGAGTGTGAGCCAATATTCAACATCCTTAAAGAAAAGAACTTTCAACCTAGAATTTCATATGCAGCCAAACTAAGCTTCATAAGTGAAGGAGAAATAAAATTCTTTATGAACAAGCAATTGCTCAGAGATTTCATCACCACCAGGGCTGCATAACAAGAGCTCCTGAAAGAAGCACTAAACATAGAAAGGAAGAACCAGTACCAGCCACTCCAAAAATGTACCAAATGGCAAAGAGCGTCAACACAATGAAGAAACTGCATCAACTAATGGGCAAAACAACCGTCTAACATCAAAATGGCAGGATCAAATTCACACATAACAATATTAACCTTAAATGTAAATGGGCTAAATGCTCCAATCAAAAGACACAGACTGGCAATTTGGAGAGAAAGTCAAAACCCATTGGTGTGCTGTATGCAGGAAACCCATCTCACATGCAAGGACACACACACAGGCTCAAAATAAAGGGAGGGAGGAAGATTTATCAAGCAAATGGAGAACAAGAAAAAGCAGGAGTTGCAATCCTAGTCTCTGATAAAATGGACTTTAAACCAATAAAGATCAAAAGAGACAAAGAAGGGCATTACATAATGGTAAAGGATCAATGCAACAAGAAGAGCTACTGATCTTAAATATGTACACACCCAATACAGGAGCACCCAGATACATAAAGGAAGTTCTTAATGACCTACAAAGAGACTTAGACTCCCACACAATAATAGTGGGAGACTTTAACACTCCAATGTCAGTATTAGACAGATCAATAAGACAGAACATTAACAAGGATACCCAGGACTTGAACTCAAATCTGGACCAAGCAAACCTAATAGACATTTACAGAACTCTCCACCCCAAATCCACAGAATATACATTCTTCTCAGCACTACATCACACCTACTCTAAAATTGACCACATAATTGGAAGTAAATCACTCCTCAGCAAACCCAAAAAACAGATATCATAAAAAACAGTCTCTCAGACCACAGTGCAATCAAATTAGAACTCAGGATTAAGAAACTAACTCAGAACCACACAACTTCATGGAAACTGAACAACTGGCTCTTGAATGTTGACTGGATAAACAATGAAATGAAGGCAGAAATAAAGATGTTCTTCAAAACAAATGAGAATGAAGACACAACATACCAGAATCTCTGGGACACATTTAAAGCAATGTCTAGAGGAAAATTTACAGCAGTAAATGCCCACATGGGAAGCAAGGAAAGATCTAAAATCGACACCCTATCATCAAAATTGAAAGAGCCAGGGGAGCAAGATTAAAAAACTCAAAAGCTAGCAGAAGACAAGAAATAACTAAGATCAGGGGCAGAACTGAAGGAGATAAAGACACAAAAAAACCTTCAAAAAATTAATAAATCCAGGAGCTGGTTTTTTGAAAAGATCAACAAAATAGACAGACCACTAACCAGATTAATAAAAAAGAAAGAGAGAAGAATCAAATAGATGCAATAAAAAATGACAAAGGGGATATCACCATCAATTCTACAGAGATACAAACTACCATCAGAGATTACTACAAACAACTCTATGCACATAAGCCAGTGAACCTGGAAGAAACGGATAAATTCCTGGACACTTACACACTCCCAAGCCTAAACCAGGAAGAAGTCAAAACCCTGAATAGACCAATAACAAGGGCTGAAGTTGAGGCAGCAAATAATACCCTGCCAACCAAAAAAAGCCAAGGTCCAGATGGGTTCACAGCTGAATTCTACCAGACATACAAAGAGGAGCTCATACCACTCCTTCTGAAACTATTCCAAACAATCCAAAAGAGGGAATGCTTCCCAAATCATTTTATGAGACCAATATCATCCTGATACCAAAACCCAGCAGAGACTCAACAAGAAAAGAAAACTTCAGGCCAATATCCATGATGAACACAGATGCAAAAAATCTTCAATAAAATAGTGGCAAACCAATTGCAACAACACAAAGCTTATCCATCATGATCAAGTAGGCTTCATCCTGGGGGATGCAAGGCTGGTTCAACATATGCAAGTCTATAAACGTAATCCAGCACATAAACAGAACCAGTAGATGCAGAGAAGGTCTTCGACAAAATTCAACAGCACTTTATGCTAAAAACTCTCAATAAACTAGGTATCCATGGAACGTATCTCAAAATAATAAAAGCTATTTATGACAAACACACAGCCAATATTATACTGAATGGGCAAAATCTGGAAGCATTCCCTTTGAAATCTGGCCCAAGACAAGGATGCCCTCTCTTACCACTCCTATTCAATATAGTATTGGAAGTTCTAGCCAGAGCAATCAGGCAAGAAAAAGAAATAAAGCATATTCAATTAGGAAAGGAGGAAGTCAAATTGTCTCTATTTGCAGACAACATGATTGTATATTTAGAAGACCCCATCATCTCAGCCCAAAATATCCTGCAACTGATAAGCAACTTCAGCAAAGTCTCAGGATACAACATCCATGTGCAGAAATCACAGCATTCCTACTTAAAACCAAATCAAGAATGAACTACCATTCACAATTGCTACAAAGAGAATAAAATACCTAGGAATACAACTAACAAAGGATGTAAAGGACCTCTTCAAGGAGAACTACAAAGCACTGCTCAAGGAAATAGGAGAGGACACAAACAGATGGAAAAACATTCCATGCTCATGGTGAGGAAGAATCAACATTGTGAAAATGGCCATGCTGCCCAAAGTAATTTATAGATTCAATGCTAACCCCATCAAGCTACCTATGACCCTCTTCACAGAACTAGAAAAAACCACCTTAAACTTCATATGGAACCAAAGAGAGCCCGCATAGCCAAGATGATCCTAAGCAAAAAGAACAAAGCTGGAGGCATCACATTATCTGACTTCAGACTATACCACAAGGCTACAGTAATCAAAACAGCATGGTACTGGTACCAAAACAGAAACATAGACCAATGGAACAGAACAGAGGCCTCGGAGGCAACGCCACACATCTACAACTGTGCTATAGCTGGCCTAGAGTTAGAACCTCAACAACACCATTTTATAAAAAACAAAGCTATGTTTTAAAATAAGTTGTAATGGCTGCCCCCACTCTCCTCACAATAACTGCTGGCTTTTGGCTTCTGTACATAAAACTGCTAGTTTGCTCTGCAAACTATCTACCTTTCTTATCAGTAACAGCCAGAATTGTCAGCCTTTGTGACTAGAATAGCAGCCCAAGCTAATTCCATCCTGGTCCCTGTGCCTTGTAATGAGTAACCAAAACCTGTTATTTCCACTATAGCCCAGAAGATGTGCAAACTAACGCTTATCTTAACTTCTGTAAGCCACTTAGGTAACAATCAAAGTGGAAAGATGTCCTCAAACTCTTGGAATGTCCAGAGCCCCACTCCCTCCTCTCTGTCTGGGAGATGATTTATGAAAACCCCTAAATGTCTGTGTCCCTTCACCCCCACCCCCGCCTCTCACTCTGACTCCCAAAGTGATTCTTACGGGTATAAAAGGTCTTAACACCCTCCATTCGGGGCCACGGGTTGGAGAGACGCGAGTCCCTCCGTGGTTGCCGGCTTAATAAACCCTGCTATTTGGCATACTTTTGTCTTGGTGTTGGTCCCTTAATCTTGCCTCGAATATGACACAACCATCTGATCTTTGACAAACCTGACAAAAACAAGCAATGGGGAAAGGATTCCCCTGTTCAATAAATGGTGTTGGGAAAACTGGCTAGCCATGTGCAGAAAGCAGAAACTGGACCCCTTCCTGACACCTTACACTAAAATTAACTCCAGATGGATTAAAGACTTAAACATAAGGCCTAACACCATAAAAACCCTAGAAGAAAACCTAGGCAAAACCATTCAGGACACAGGCATAGGCAAGCACTTCATGACTAAACCACCAAAAGTATTGGCAACGAAAGCCAAAATAGTCAAATCGGACTTAGTTAAATTCCAGATCTTCTGTACAGCAAAAGAAACAATCATTGGAGTGAACCAGCAACCAACAGAATGAGAAAAAAAATTTGCAATCTACCCATCTGACAAAGGGCTAATATCCAGAATCTACAAAGAACTAAAACAGATTTACAAGAATAAAAGAAAGAAACCCATTCAAAAGTGGGTGAAGGATATGAACAGACACTTTTCCAAAGAAGACATATATGAGGCCAACGAACATATGAAAAAATGCTCATCATCACTGGTCATTAGAGAAATGCAAATCCAAACCACATTGAGATACCACCTCATGCCAGTTAGAATGGCGATTATTAAAAAATCAGGAGACAACAGATGCTGGAGAGAATGTGAAGAAACAGGAACATTTTTACACTGTTGGTAGGTGTGTAAATTAGTTCCACCATTGCAGAAGACAGTGTGGCAATTCCTCAAGGATCTAGAAATAGAAATTCCATTTGACCCAGCAATCCCATTACTGGGTATATACCTAAAGGCTTATAAATTGTTCTATTATAAAGACCCATGCACACCTATGTTCACTGCAGCACTGTTTACAATAGCAAAGACCTGGAACCATCCCCAAATGCCCATCAATGATAGACTGTACAAGGAAAATGTGGCACATATACACCATTGAATACTCTGCAGCCATAAAAAATGATGAGTTTGTGTCCTTCGTAGGGACATAGATGAATCTGGAAACCATAATTCTCAGCAAACTGACACAAGAACAGAAAATCAAACACTGCATGTTCTCACTCATAGGTGGGTGTTGAACAATGAGAACACATGGACACAGAACGGGGAGCATCACACACTGGGGTCTGTGTGGGGGTTTAGGAGAGGGACAGCAGGGGGTGGGGGAGGTTGGGAAGAAATAACATGAGGAGAAATGCCAGTTATATGTGTCACGGGGATGGAGGCAGCAAACCACCTTGCCATGTATGTGCCTATGCAACAGTCCTGCATGATCTGCACATGTACCCCAGCACCTAAAGTACAATTAAAAAAACAAAAGACAAAGGCCATGTTCTTTCCTTTTTATTTTACCCTTTCCCTTTTTTCTAACTTTTATTTTTAGTTCAGGGGTACATGTGCAGGTTTGTTATATAAGTAAACTCATGTCACAGGGTTTTGGAGTACAGATTATTTTGTTACCCAGGTACTAAGCTTAGTAGACAATAGTTATTTTTTTCTAAGCCTCTCCCTTTTCCCGCTTTTCACCCTCAAGTAGACCCCAGTGTCTATTGTTCTCCTCTTTGTGTTCATGTATTCTCCCACTTCTAAGTGAGAACTTGCAGCATTTGGTTTTCTGTTCATGCATTTGTCTGTTAAGGATAAAGGCCTCCAGCTCCATTCATGTTCCTGCAAAGGACATGATCTCATTCTTTTTTATGGCTATATAGTATTCCATGGCATATATGAACCACTTTTTCTTTATTCAATCTGTTATTGATGGACATTTAGATTGATCCCATGTCTTTGCTATTGTGAATAGTGCTTCAGTGCACATATACATGCATGCGTCTTTATGGTAGAATGATTTATATTACTTTGGGTACATTCAGTATGAGATTGTTACATAGAATGGTAGTTCTGCTTTTAGCTCTTTGAGGAATTATCATACCACTTTCCACAATGGTTGAACAATTTACACTCCCACCAACAGGCTATAAGCATTCTCTTTCTCTGCAACCTCATCACCTGCTTTTTTTTAACTTTTTAATAACAGCCATTCTGACTGGTATGAGATAGAATCTCATTGTGATTTTGTTTTGCATTTCTCTAAAGATCAGTGTTAAGATTTTTTTCATAAGCTTGTTGGCCCTCTGTATGCCTCCTTTTTAAAAATGTCTGTTCATATCCTTTGCCCACTTTTTTATAGGATTGTTTGTTTATTTTGTTTAAGTTCCTTATAGATGCTGGATATTAGATTTTTGTCAAATGCACAGTTTGCAAATATTTTCTCCTATTCTGTAGGTTGTCTTTTTACTCTGTTGAGTTTCTTTAGCTGTGCAGAAGCTCTTTAGTTTAACTAGACCTCATTTGTCAGTTTTTGCTTTTATTGAAATTGGTTTTGGCATCTTTGTCATGAAATCTTTGCCAGCTCCTATGTTCTGAATGGTATTGCCTAGGTTGTCTTTCAGGGTTTTTATCATTTGGGTTTTACACTGAAGTCTTTAGTCCATCTTGAGTTGATTTTTGTACATGGTGTAAGAAAGGGGTCTAGTTTTAATCTTCTGTATATGGCTAGCCAGTTATCCCAGCACCATTTATTGAATAAGGAGTCCTTTCCCCATTGCTTGTTTTTGTCAACTTTGTGAAAGATCAGATATTGTAGGTGTGCAGTCTTATTTCTGGGCTCTGCCTAGACGTTTTTATTAGGATAGAGTAGTCTTAATTTCAATGTCAGAAAAGGACACTACAAGAAAAGAAAATTATAGTTTTGTTTCATTTAAAAATGTACATGAGATACCTGAATAAAATATTGGCTTAATTAAATCCAAAAGTGCCTTCAAAAAATAGTAATATTAAGCTGAAGAGGGCTTGTCCAAAGAATGTAAGAATGAGTCACCTCAAAAATATTAGAGTAATTCCTCATTCAGTAGATTAAAGAATTATCTTTGTTGATGCCACACAAAATAAGATCTGACTGGGCTTGACATGTGTTTTTAACTTTACATTTTAAAAGGAAGCTATAAATGGAAGAAATTCTTTTTTTTTTTTTTTTTTTTGAGACAGAGTCTTGCTCTGTCACCCAGGCTGGAGTGCCTGCTCACTGCAACCGCTGCCTCCTGGGTTCAAGCGATTCTCCTCCCTCAGCCTCCTGAACTGGGACTACAGGCGCATGCCACCACGCCCAGCTAATTTGTGTATTTTTAGTAGACACGAGTTTCACCATATTGGTCAGGCTGGTCTTAAACTCCTGACCTCATGATCTGCCTGCCTCAGCCTCCCAAAATGCTGGGTTTACAGGCGTGGGCCACTACCCCGGCCAGAAATTCTTTTTACATGCAATAAATAAAATTATAAAAGTCATCTTTGTCAAGTGATTACTATGTTAGACACTATGCACTGGGCTTCATATATCTCACTAAATCCTTATGGCAATGCTATGCATACTGAAGAGTACTCTTAGAGAGATTAATTTATTTGCCTAAAATCATAGAGCTAAAAAGTGGCAAAGGATTGATTCAGAACCAGGTCTTTTCAATAACGAAGCCAAGTGGTGTTTCCATACTCCACACTGACTCTGTATGAGAACCAAGCCAACTTGATTGATTTCCATCAAAATGTGCCATTAAGATGTGACTTTGTAGTGGGGTCATTTTGCTCTGAGTAGGTGTCAGTGCTCCTGATTACTTTAAATGCAGGTCTCTATGTTTTGGCTAAGAATAATTATAAAGAACCTCAGATGCTGCGGAGTCTCATGGAAAGAATAATTTAAAAAGCAACCAAGAAAATACTACATGTGATCCCAGTGGTCTCAAATATGGTCAAGCAAATCAGAATTCACAGATAGAAAGATTCACACATCCAGCATGATCAAGAACATTCTGAGATGCAGTATACTGATTTCAGTCAGTGAAAAATGGATGTAGTGAAAGTCTACAGAAGAGTTCCAGGAACCCTTGTCTATAACCTTCCCAGATCAGCTTGACAAAACTGGCAGAGCCAATCTAGAGAGCTAGAGAAAGGAAATGCTAAGGACAGGTACACCTGGAAAACTGGTCCTTGATTTGCCCTCTGTATAAGCACTCAGGAATATGCTGAGGTTGTTACTAGTTAAATACATCTCGTTGGCAAGCAGAAGAGGAGCTCGGTCTCTACAAAATAATCAAGAGAGGCAGGATTAAAAAAGCAAAAGGTCTGAGAGAAAAGCAGAGGACAATATTCAAGCAAAATTCCTGTCCCAACTGATAGTATCATTGGCAGCACCTTGGTGGGGCCCTGAAGACCATTGACAGCTGCCCCTGTGGCCAGAATTGTGGCTGTCTCTACTGGTCTGTGTAGCATCTGCATGTTGTTAGTTATATCCTTGACCCATATTAAAAGGAGTTGTTTTCTTTACCAGTATTTATTGGCATCTTTCCATTAATCATATTACAATTCTATTATGACAATAGCAGAGGAAAAGAAGGTTGAAGATCTCAAAGTCATACAACTTTTATTAGGTTTTGACAAACAGTACTCACTGATATTTAGCTTCTAGTGCTTCTTGGCTATAATGCTGCCTTATTAAAATAATAAGTGTATATTAGAAAAAATAACTGTAAAATAAAAGAAGGGATTTGGGATCATTTATCGGCCACCACCTGTGCCAGGTAATGCATATGTTATTTTTACCCTTTATAGCAAATCATTTTATAAAGAACAAAACTTTTGCCATGTATGTGAATGAAAGACTACATTTTTCAGACATATTTAAGTGTCGACATGTGACTATGTTCTAGTCAATGATATATATAAAGAAGGATTTTAAGAAAATTCTGGGAGGTATTCTTTAAAGGTGGGATCATGCCATTCTTTGCTTTCTCCATTCAGTTAGTGTGTGTGAGGCTGGAAATCCAGCAGCTATTTGGTATCTTCAAGGCAAAGTCCATACCTTAGAGGATCGGAGCTGGTTTATGCCCTATCATAAGGATTCTGTACCATACTTCTTGTCTTCTCCTGTATGAGAAAGATGTTTTTAATATAATTTAGCCAGAATTGATTTAGAGTTTTCATAATATGCCACCGAACATAACTGTAACTGGTAGAAGAACATAACCAACACTCCAAGTTCACAGATCTAGTAAATAAGAAAGGCAGGATTCAAAACTGCTTCAAGTCACATCTGAATGAGGTCAAAACATTCTAGAAAATAATCCAGTGAAGATAAATATGTCTTTTAGATTTAGTTCTTCAGGAAGCAGACTCTGAGATAGAAGTTAGAGATGTGAATAGAAGAAACTTACTGGGAAATTCTATCAGGAACCACCTCTATAAGGACTAGACATAAGAAGAAAATGAATTGTGAATTCAGTTACAATTGAGGATTCAGCAAATTCCATGGAAAGCTTTAAAATTGTATGACCCTTTAGAGATGTCTCAAATGTAGGGAGGAGAGCAGGTTCTTTGAACCCCACCTTAAGCAGTCATTGAATGCCGGCTGTCCTCAATGAAGAGTCATAGCCTTGGGTGAGGTAGCTCCTGGGAAGGGGCTCAGCTATGAGCCAGCTCCTGGGCTCACACTCCAAACGAGAAAAACGAGTGCCTTTGTTCTGCAGGGGTCCCTAGGTGACACCAGAGCCTCCGCTGTAATGTGTTCACTATTAACGACATAATCAAAAGGACTTAAATCTGTTTCAAATATGATCTTGGAACATATGTTCATAGTCACTCACTCACTTCAGTGGTGCACATACTTGAATATCCAATGTATGCAAGGCGCTATGCAGACTACCATGAGAAATATAAGGATGATTTGGATATATGGTTAGTTCTCAAGAGAACAAAATGTAGATGACAATGATGTATCACGCAAGGCTGAAAATGACATTTGTAATAAAAGAAACAAACATATGTCCTGAGAATTCGGAAAAGGAAGATATAATTTCCATCTGAGAAATTAGGAACATTTTTATAAAAATGTGAGCACTTGAGCTGGACCTTGCAAGTGGGAAAGGTTGGAACACGTAAAGACAAGAGTGGGCTTATTTTAAGGTGAGGAAATAATGGCAACAGAGATGAGTAAGAAGAAAGTTTCATTTGGTTTAAGTATAAAGTAATGAAGGGAGATAGAAAAACTTCCCATAACAAAAGAGGTTTGAGAAATATTTTGCTAAGAGTTGCAAATTATGGAATTAATTCCATAAGCATTGGGGCCGCCTGAAGCACTTGGAGCTAGAGAATGGCACACCAGAAGCTTTATTTCAGGAATATTAATCTGGATTAGAGAAAAATATATGCCCTTAAAAATCATCATCATCTGCTCTTTAGTGAGGAAGAAATATCACAACTACTGTCTGTCAGGCAGTTACTTTATATGTTGTACCAAGTAAGTAATGCTATAGTTTTTCATTAGCCAATTTTCTTCCCATTGTGTCAATATTTCAGTCCTAGATTTTAATCTTATCTCAAACACTGTCATTATTCAAATAGCTTTTTCCAGTAATTAGTGTGATTATATACTTTAACCACAAGGGAAAGCTCAGGGATCTCAGTCACTCATTCCAGTCCGAGATCTAACAAGGGCCAAGGTCAAAATACAGACTTCAAGGACATCCAGTAGGGACAAAGTTAGCACCACAGCACACCCAAACTTCCCAAAGAAAATAATTTGCTGTCAGAGATATGCTGGAAAAAAAAATCAACTGTTTATTAAGAAATATGTCACCATGCTGTTATTTATGTAATAGGAAAAAAATTAAAACATACTGAAACAAAACAAAAATGCACACTGTAACCTAATTCAGTGATGATGACAGTTTTGTCTCTATGTGTAGTGGTTAGAAGTGCAGGGTCCAGAGTCAAATCCTTGTTCTGTCACTTACGACCTGTATTCCTTGTCTAAATTACTGGACAGCTCTAGACCCAGTTTTTCATCTGCAAAATTGGGTCACTAATTTTGTCTGCCTCAAGGGATTTATAGATTAAATGAGTTACTATATATCCATCTCTTACAACAGTGTCTGGCACAAAGAAAGCACCCAGTAAACATCACGCATCATCATCATCATCATCTTGCTGATTCATGTCACCTACTCACACAATTTTTTGTCATGTGAACATATTTGCATTGCTTTACATAGCTCTGTATATGCATTTCTTATCATTCAGTTATTCAACATCAATGTTTAGTCAACTGTGTTTTCTTTCTTGACAACTCAGATTATTTTTAAGCAATATTCAGATGAAACTACTTCTTTTTTAATCCTGAAAATCTCTCAGTAGCTGTAATTCTCTAGCAGCATCTTTCCATCTGTTGCTTCCCCCTCCACCCTTCCACCTTCCTTTCCCACATTTTGTTCAGAAATAACAGAACAGATGAGGCAGCAGTCATCAAGATCCCTGGATCCCGAAAGAGATGTGTCCTACTGCACAGTGATTGCTCAGGACCATAAACAAACTGACCCAAGCCAACACAAACCCTTTCCTCCAGACATTATCCATCCATGTCAGGTCTGTGTTATCACCACTGAGGTGGAGTTGGATAGAAGGAGACCTTCCTTCTCATACAATTTTCTCTTTTCTCTTGCTCCCAGTTTAAGTTATGGTTGTGCTAAAAAGGCCAAGCAGGACCAGAAAGGCACCTGTAGGAAAGGCGTAAACATTCATATAACTAAGAAGGAGAAGAGTCCTTCTTAAGTTGTCCACAAGTTGTCCAGTCAAGTGCTCTCAGTCTAGCAATCACTTAGTAATCTCTAAATGAGATTAAGATTAAGAAGAAGGGGACAGATCTCACACATTCCCTGTTCTAGACCACCTTCCAGGTATGTGGGACTGCAAAATTCCCTTTCCAACCAGCCCATAACTGCTTCCAGGGTCTGCTCACTTCACTGGCCTTCACTAGGTCCAGAGCAACTATTTATACAGCATGGCCAGAGCTTAGATATGCTGACAATGGCATCTACCCATATAATGTAAAGCTCCTTGTGATACATGACAGAGTCCAGGGTATGCAAAGAATGGAGCAGGCTACAGGCCTCGGCCGGGGGCTACGGGCCATACACCCAGTGCTGCCACATTCCAGCATGGAATCCCAAGGAACTAAGGATTCCTAAATTTGAACTTGACCTTCCAGCCAGCCATTGTGAAGCTAGGAACAAGATAGGAGGATAGAACATAATTTACGTAACACTTTGTTAGTTTAGTTAATAACTCTTTTAATATTTATGTTGTAAGCCCCCATTTGTACTCCTGTGCCACATCATGTTAACATGAGCATTTGCCTGGAGCACGCTCTATATTCACCATTCCTTTAGAACCAAAGGTGGCCTAAAAGATCAGAGGCCTAAAAGGATTTGGGTCATGAACCAAGACAGGTTTATACTAATAGTACAGAAACCAGTAGGGACAGGCACTTTAAAATGCCTAGATGATTCAAATACCTTTGTAACTCAGCACCTAGCATAGTGACTTGTCAGATGAAAAATGAAGGAATGAATGAACTCCAACTTGCCCAAAGGCTCATACAACTTGAGAAACTTGAATATAACCTTGATTTGGCAGCAGCATTACTGCTAATATGTGCAAGTCTCTTTGTGCATGAGAAGCAATGAAGCTGATAAACAATAATAATAGCTTTGAAATCTGTGTAAAATGCATATAGGAAGAACTGTTTTCTGCTTTTTAACAACACATTGAGGTACTCACATATGTAAACCAGGAATGCTACACTTAGAAATAAGTGCCACTTATGCTTAGCTCCTTGATTACATATTCAAATAAATGCACACAGTTTTATTTGAATGTGTAATCCTATGTGAATGGGAACATTCAAACAAACTCATTTGGTCCATTTATTTAGGTCTCTGATGGCTCATTCTAGTAAAATGCGTGTCCTTTTCCCATTTTTCTTTTCAAACCATTAGCTGGAAGAAACATAATTTGAAGCATTTTGTTAAAATAGCATTAAGGATGTTGGGTTGTTTTTTTTTCTTTGTTTCTGGCACTACTCCATTGAACTGTGATGCATAGAAATGAATGCATTGCTACAAAAATGAATATACATTACGTACAACCTCAACAACATTCTACTGAATAAAATGCCCTCATGTGTAACAGTGAACTTTTTTATGCATAAAGAAAAAAAATTGGTTCCACCAGAACTAAAGAAAAGAAATGCTTTTTGCCTCCTCCGCCACTTCAACTATTGTGGATTGCAGGATTGGCTGGGGAGAGATGGAAAGTAGGTCTTTATCATTATATAAATGTTTAGCAGGTGATAGGAAAAAAAACAGCTCCAGGAAATTAGAAGAATATGTTTGTGTGTGAGGTGTGTGAGCTTTTCTAATCTTATAAGTGCGCTCCACAGCCACTGACCTGGGGAGTGATGGGATTGGAACTGAATTTCCGGAAGGTTAATCTGGGAGTGTGTGTAAAAGGGCAAAGGATAAAGAATGACTGGGAGAAAGGAGAGTAAATAACTGTTAGTCTCAGTTAAAATAACAAGGGCCTGAAATGGGGGTCATGGCAACTGCAAAAGGAGATGGGGATGTGGTCAGCAGGTACTGATAATGGAGAAAGGAATGCAGGATTGGCAATCAAAAGAGTATTACTGCCTGGGTCAGGCACAGAGGCTCACACATGTAATCCAAGCACTTTGGTAGGCCAAGGGGAGCAGATCACCTGAGGTCCCGAGTTCAAGACTAGCCTGGCCAACATATAGTGAAACCCCATCTCTCCTAAAGATACAAAGTTAGCTGGGCATGGTGGCACAGGCCTTTAGTCCCACCTACTTGGGAAGCCGAGGCAGGAGAATCACTTGAACCTGAGAGGCAGGTTGCAGTGAGCCGAGATCGCACCACTGCACTTCAGCCTGGGCGACAGAGCAAGACTCCGTGTCAAAAAACAAACAAACAAACAAAAAGAAGTATGATTGCCTGTCTTCTCTCCTGAACCACAGCCCTTCATTTTAACACTCTGATGGACCTAACACACAGGGGTATCTTTCAGAAACTCAAAATGTTCACAATCCAGCCTGAACTTACCATCTTTTATTTTTGTTTTTTTCCACATAATTTAGGGATGTGTTAAAATTTCCCCCTGGTCCTAGAAAACATTCTTTAATACTGTTTCTGTGGTCAACTCTGAGTCTCTATCAAAGTACCCTTGCCTCTTGTCTCACACATGTTTAACCACAAACACTCTTTTTCTTCCTGCCTCACTGTTCAAGAGGGGACAGCATTTGGACAAGGAGAAAATGGCAAAATGAACCTTAAAGACAGAAAGGGTGAAGGGATGCACAAGTGCCTGCCTACCTTTTAGGCTTCTCATCTCTCTCTGGTCCATTTCAGATAGTAAGATGAGGCATAACTGGGAGGAAGGTTTCCTTTGGGGTGTGAGAGGAGCCAGGGTGGGCCCAGAGGACCAACCTGAGCCAGCTTAAGCCCCACCCAGTTCATCAGAGTGAAAGAAAATAAAACTTCAAGCCGAGACCCCCACATAAACAAAGTGTGCGTTTGGCTGCAGCAGCACTTTGTCTTATTCTGAGCAAATACAACCTGGCAAAAGCCAGGCCACTCTGCGCATCTGGCATAGTTGGAAGGAGAGGCTCCCAAGAGCAGGAAAACCTATTCATGGCCTCTACCCAATGGAATCTTGCTTCCATCCCCACTGCTTTATGGAAATGACTCTAGGAAATGACCTTTTCACTTCCCATCTGTCCACCCTCTACCTCATGCTTCCTGGCTCTCTGTGGTGGCCCCTGGGCACTCCTGCTTCTTTGTCTATAGGTTGTGACTGGCTCCCTCCAGCCTCTCCAACTGCTCATGTGCAGCCTGTACCTGAAGCTCTCCCTTCTTCTCCTCCTTCTTGCCCTTAGCTCTCTTCTGGATTTTTTTTCTCCCCCAGAAATCTGAATTCATCACATGGCTTCAAATTCCACATCCACTCAGCTAACTCCTACATCTCTATCTCGAGTTACAAAATCTCACCTAAGCTCCAGCTTCATATTTTCAAATGTCTGCCAGGATTCTCCTGATATTTTTCAGGTTTCTCCAAATGAATGCATCCAAAATGAAGCTTACTAGCCTACTTTGCAAACCTGCTATTTCTTCTAAATTTCCCTACAACACAATGCTCCCCGACATTCATATTCAAAGTTTGTTACATTTTTATTCACTGAAAGAAAGCCCTACCTGTCACACTCCAGGGATTGAGTCAGCCTCTGGGTACACATTCCTGCCTCAGGCACCTTTAACTCATTTTTTCTTTTTTTAGTCCATCTATTACTAAATTCTAACAACTCTATCTTGGTAATATCTTGCAAATTCATTCTGTCTTAGGTAGTTTGGCTTTTACTATTCAAATCCAGACCTTTGTGATTTCTTAGATGGATCATAGCCTCCCACAGTATATTCCTCCTTTCTAATTCATTTGACAGTTCATCTCCAAATTGATCTTTTCAAAACACTATTTTCATACATCAGAAGTCAACATAGAGAGTGGAAAGACAACCCCAACAAGCTATGTGAACCTTTGCAAATCACTTACCACCTTTCCTTAGCATGTTTCTTCTTTTGTAAAACGGGACTAATGATACTTCACTCAACCGTGATGTTGCCAGGATTAATGAAATGATAATAACATTATTTTAAGCACTTTCATATATTACATCATTAAATCTTTTCAACAATGTCATGAAGTATGTACTATTAGAATATCCTTTTCGTAGATAAGGAAACTGAGGCGCAATTAAGGAAAGTATTAATAATTTGCCTTAACTCTTACAGCTGAGTGGTGTAAATTCAGGATAGGAACCAAGACAGTCAAATTCTAGAGTATAGACTCTTGCTTAACACAAAGTAGGCAAAAAACAGGAACTAAAATGTTAGTTCCTCTCATCTTCCCAGATATATGAGCTTATTTTTCTTCTTTTGGCATAAACTAGATAGAGTTACATTTCTAACACTTGCAACTGAGTCTTAATACACGTGCCAACCAGTTGATTTCAACTCTGGTGAACAGCAGGAAGCACAGGAGCATCTCTGGCGACCAACAAATCAAACTCCACACAAAGCCTTGTAACTTATGAATAATCTCTTTCAAATACATACGAGACATTTTGTTAAAAGGAAGAATGCACAGAAAGCTTACCCAAAGCATATTTTTCAAGTATATTCTCTAAACAAAATCTCAAATGTTTACTCAAAAGCACAGGTAACTTTCAACAATCAGCTTTGTAGTTCAGAGTGTATAGGTTAGAGGTTGAATTTCCTCTCTGTACAGATATTGCTAGTACAGAGAGGGTATTGCTAGTGGAACCTGTTGACAAGCTAATAACCTTGAACTCGACACATAATCTGCATTTGTTCTTCCATTTCAGGTTATTTATTTACTAATTTAACCATCAGTCAAATATTCAAGCAAAGTATTATATTAATGTGTTAGATAGCATTGCCACCAGACAAAGGGTAGTTAATCATGCCCATGTCTACTTTTCATTACCAAATAAATATTTAATTCAATAAGAGCTTTGTCTCTTAATCTTCTTACCATCCTGAAGCCAAAACTGTACTTTTTCTTCCCCAATCTTTCCCTCCCCAACCATAAAATGGACTCAGTCTTCAGCCCTGGGAGCATTCTCAGCATGTCTTCTCTGCAGCAGGACTTAGTAGGAGAGCCGTCATTTAGGCTGCTCAGGTTTATCTTTATCTTTTTATCTGTATGTTGCACATACAGAATTTCTTTTTAAATTATGCGATTTAAATTAAGTAGTTTTGAGCTACGCTTGGCATTGCAAGCAAAGAATGTGGAAAAGGAGTTTTGAATTGTTTCTCATAGAGTGTCTGCACATAAAGATGATGAATGGTAGTTTAACTTTACAATAATGTTATATAAAAATCAACCAACTAAATGAATTTAATACGCATCAGATAAAATAACAATACACCTCGCTGTATGTAATTTACAGGATCTTAATAGTTTGTATTGAGTTTTCAATGCTCAAGGCTAAATAAATAAATAGCCTGAAGTTTGAGCACTAATGTATTACCAGTATCTTCCTACATCCACATACAGAAGGCATAAAGCTGAGCTGGATGCATTGTCTGGGTTAGAATTAATCTTTAGGCAGGCAGATAGCTTTTTATTTTCATACAACTTATGTGAATTTTTCTCATCTCTGAAGCAAGCCTCATTAAGATTTACGGGCTTTGCAAATAATCCTGAAAGTTTTTATGGAGCCACAAAGTTGTTCTTTGAAATATCCTATCTCATGTGTGAGGAAAATGATAAACAGGTAACTTGTTCCCTTCCATGTGACTCTCTCAAACAGTGAGAGGGTTGACTATCAATAGATAAGCTCATATTCTTTTTGAAAGGTTGGGTTTTTAAATTTATCTTACTTATCTGCAGATAACAAGTACATCAGAAGGATGAAGCATCTGTACTAACAGTTCCACTAAATCTCCCTTTTTTTGACTCAAGAAATTCAGAAAAGCCCGAGAAAGACTTTAGAGTAGTATCAACAGCTTTATGAACCATCAGAGTAATCCACTACTTAAAATCCTCCCAATGGCTTCCTTCCCATCATCTACAGAATAAATTCAAATCCCTTAGCCTAATAAATTATTGATGATCACATCTCATTGTAGCCCTCCTCGCAGACAATTTATGAACCTTAGAAGCTAATTATTTTTCCACCTAATCCACCCACATCCAACACAGAGAGCCAATGTTCCATGCTATTTCCTACCTTCGAACCTTTACTGCTGCTTCCCTCTGCCTAGAATCACTTCTCCCTCCTATTAGGCCGTCAAATAATACTTTCAAGAATCACGTTAAGTATAAACTCCTTCATGTAACCTTCATGGGACTCTATTCCCACCCAGCAAGAATTGACCTGCTTCTTTGTTTTAGATCATACTCTGCATATATTCTTATAATAATATCAGCAACACTTTATTATACTTATTACTTATATGTCTATCACCTATTAAGAGATTATGAACTCCTTGAGTACAAAGACTATTTTATTTATCTTTATACTCTTAGTGATTAAAACATAGCTCACATAGATTAGGTAACAAATGGTGAGTGAATAAACACACACATGAATAAATAAACTTTGCTTCTACACTAAAATTGTAAACTGGAAGGAAAAGTTGAGCTGGGCAAGTTAGCTCAAATTTCTTAATCAGCCTTTAAAAGTTCTATCTGAGCAGACAACAAGCCATGACTTAAAAGCCAACGGTTTTTTCTGTTGAGAACAAAAGTTCTGAAATATACCTTCAGGTCATTATGGCTACAAACCTAATGCCCTTAAAGTCTGAGGTGATGAACACAACACAGTTTTTGTTACTCTTTTGGGAAAACCAACCCTTCACACAAACAACTGTTGTTTCATAGAGAAATAAGCACCTTAATTTTTTAAAAACTTTGCCATTTAGGCTGGGCACAATGGCTCACGCCTGTAATCCCATCCCTTTGGGAGCCTGAGGCGGGTGGATCACAAGGGCAGGAGTTCAAGACCAGCCTGGCCAATATGGTGAAACCCCGTCTGTACTAAAAATACAAAAAATTAGCTGGGCATGGTGGCGCCTGCTTGTAGTCCCAGCTACAAGAGAGGCTGAGACAGAAGAATTGCTTGAACTTGGGAGATGGAAGTTGCAGTGAGCTGAGATCATGCCCCTGCACTCCAGCCTGGGCTACAGAGGGAGATTTCATCTCAAAAACAAACAAATAAATAAAATTTGCCATTTAATCGTATGCCTGTTTAAAATACAGATTCCTTGACCCATTCTAGCTCCACTGAATGAATCTGAATCTCTGAAGATGCGGACTGTGCGGCTGCATTTTTTTGCATGCTTCCCAATGTTTCCTAAAGTTTGATAACAACTTCTCTATAGCTGATAGACGCTGATAAGCATCAGTTTATGCCAAAAGTCCCAGGTACTGCTGAGGGCTGCGATTGTTTCTCCCCCATTTCCTGACAGTTCTTAGAACTGGAGCTTTTTACTTTTCTTCTGTGATGCAAAGCTAGCAGCCCAATTATACATGACTTTCTCACGCCCAAATCGTATTATTGCAAAGCACATTTTTTGAGGTTTGCTTTGAAAAGCACTTGAAAGTGACAGATAATCCAGACATTCTCTGATTTATCTAATTAAAACTCTAAGCCTTGCTGGGCACACCACACCTGTGCTCTGCTTTCTGCACTAGTAGCATCCAATTTGCTGTAGGGCACAGGTCTATGGGCTTGAATCTCATCAATCATCACATTAGGTTCAGATTATGTTAATTAATACAATTATGTAATTAATGCCAGTAAGTGAATTAATACAAGATTTTGTGGGGGTAAATTATATGCAGTACCTGTTAGAAATATGCTATAAAATATTTTCTATCAGCTAAAGTTATATTATTATGGTATTTTAGCCAATTTACACAAATGTAGTAAGATTTAATTGTCCTCTTATATATTTAACTTACCAGGTTATTATTTTATTCTTTTAGCTCTGGAGCCTGAAACCTCTCCAGATCAGGCCACAGTCACATTATTAATTTATTGTTGATCTCATGAACGTTTCAACTCATCTATGAAGTAGAATTTGATCTGCTTGAACAATAGAGAGTATATGAGTTTTTGAGTAATGAGTCAAATGTTCAAACAATAGTTTTTTTCTGAGGTTAGTGGCACAATTGCAAAATAAACCATTTCCAAGAAAGTCTAATGGAGACCATTCCTCAAATTCTTCTCCTCTTAGAAAAATGGGCTGTGCCTTGAGGTGGCTGCATGTTTTTTGTTTTTTTTTTCTTTTGTTTATTTTTTATTTTTATGTTTTTGCCTTTTCATTGATTTCACTGGAGAGTAGATATATCATTTACTTTCACTTATAAATTCATAAAACTGTAGAATATATAAGCCAGTGGGACTTTTGAGGTTAACTTCCTTGTTCAAGGTAAGGTCAGTGGCAAAAATGGGACTACAACCAGCTCTACTCTTTCTACGGTAACCAAATACCCCATTTTCCTAAAAATTATCTTAAACCTCTTTTCTTTTTCTCTGTTTGTTCACCTTTTACTTAGCTCTTCAGAAATGCAATGATAACCTTTACCTTCACTCCACTAGGCACTTCCTGCACTGAAAGTTTATCTATGTGTTTACTCAGAAGTTCCAGGGGGTGAACCTTGAAACAAACCAGGCACTTCCGGAACTATCTCCCCTACTGGGAGACTGCCTCCAGACAAGTGTTAATTTACAGCCTAGCTTTGCCCATGATGGCACCACCACACCACCCAATGAAAAAGACATTGAACAAGTCATGTAGACCCAACACCTCCTCACTCACTCCCCTGTGTGCTATTCATGCTAAGTTCCCCTGTTAAGCTCCTGCTTTCTGCCCTGAAAGCTGAAGTGGTGCCCTCAAGGCAGGTGCCTGTACTATCTCCCCTCAACTAGCACTGGAATAAGGTCACTTTGTGTCTGCTAGACCTCGCTCTTGTTAACTAGACTCTGCAAGTGGCAAGCAACTGGACTTGAATTTGGTTACAACACTATGATGCTTTCTCCTGTTCTATAAATTCAACTTAATTGATTTAACATATGCAAATTAATGCCTATTTTGTATAAAGGAAACATCTTAGGATGCCCGCTCTCACCATGCCTGTTTTATATAGTATTGGAAGTTCTAACCAGGGCAATTAGGCAAGAAAAAAAAAAAATCAAGGGTATTCAATTAGGAAAAGAGGAAGTCAAATTGTCTCTATTTGCAGACAACATGATTGTTTATCTAGAAGACCCCATCATCTCAGCCCAAAATATCCTGAAAGTGATAAGCAACTTCAGCAAAGTCTCAGGATACAAAATCAATGTGCAGAAATCACAAGCATTTCTATACACCAATAACACACTAACAGAGAACCAAATCATGAGCAAACTCCCATTCACAATTGCTACAAAGAGAATAAAATACCTAGGAAAACAATTAACAAAGGATGCAAAGGATCTCTTCAAGGAGAACTACAAAACACTGCTCAATGAAATAAGAGAGGACACAAACAGATGGAGAAACATTCCAGGCTCATGGTTAGGAAGAATCAGTATTGTGAAAATGGCCATACTGCCCAAAGTAATTTATAGATTCAATGCTATCCCCATCAAGCTACCAATGACCTTCTTCACAGAACTAGAAAAAACCACCTTAAACTTCATATGGAACCAAAAGAGAGCCTGCATAGCCAAGACAATCCTAAGCAAAAAGAACAAAGCCGGAGGCATCACACTACCTGATTTCAAACTGTACTACAAGGCTACAGTAATCAAAACAGCATGGTACTGGTACCAAAACAGAGATATAGACCAATGGGACAGAACAGAGGCCTCAGAGGCAATGCCACACATCTACAACCATCTGATCTTTGACAAACATGACAAAAACAAGCAATGGGGAAAGGATTCCCTGTTTAATAAATGGTGTTGTGAAAACTGGCTAACCATGTGCAGAAAGCAGAAACTGGACCCCTTCCTGACACCTTACACTAAAATTAACTCCAGATGGATTAAAGACTTAAACATAAGACCTAACACCATAAAAACCCTAGAAGAAAACCTAGGCAAAACCATTTAGGACATATGCATAGGCAAGGACTTCATGACTAAAACACCAAAAGCATTGGCAACAAAAGCCAAAATTGACAAATGGGATCTAATTAAACTCCAGATCTTCTGTACAGCAAAAGAAAAATAATTAGAGTGAACTGGCAATCAACAGAATGGGAAAAATTTTTGCAATCTATCCATCTGACAAAGGGCTAATATCCAGAATCTACAAAGAACTAAAACAGATTTATAAGAAACAAACAAACCCATCCAAAAGTGGGAGAAGGGTATGAACAGACACGTTACAAAAGAAGACATATATGAGGCCAACAAACATATGAATTATCACTGATTATTAGAGAAATGCAAATCAAAACCACATTGAGATTCCACCTCATGCCAGTTAGAATGGCGATCATTAAAAAATCTGAAGACAACAGATGCTGGAGAGGACGTGGAGAAATAGGAACACTTTTACACTGTTGGTGGGAGTGTAAACTAGTTAACCATTGTGGAAGACAGTGTGGTGCTTCCTCAAGGACCTAGAAATAGAAATTCCCTTTGACCCAGCAATCCCATTACTGGGTATATACCCATAGGATTATAAATAGTTCTATCATAAAGACACAGGCACACATATGTTCATTGCAGCACTGTTTACAATAGCAAAGACCTGAAACCAACCCAAATGCCCATCCTCAATAGACTGGACAAGGGAAATGTGGCACATATACACCATGGAATACTATGCAGTCATAAAAAATGATGAGTTTTTGTCCTTTGTAGGGACATGGATGAATCTGGAAACCATAATTCTCAGCAAACTGACACAAGACCAGAAAATCAAACACCGCATGTTCTCACTCATAGGTGGGTGTTGAACAGTGGGAACACATGGACACAGGGAGGAGAGCATCACACACTGGGGTCTGTTGCGCGGGGGCAAGGGAGCGACAACGGGGGAGTGGGGTGGTTGGTGAGGGATAACTGGGGGAGAAATGCCAGATGCAGGTGACGGGGGGGGGATGGAGGCAGCAAACCACATTGCCATGTGTGTACCTATGCAACAATCCTGCATCATCTGTGCATGTACCCCAGAACCTAAAGCGCAATAAAAAAAAAAAGATTTTCTTTAGGTATGGCATGGTGTTTTATGCTTGTAATCACCTGTAATCCCAGCACTGTGGGAGGCCCAGGCAGAAAAATCACTTGAGGCCATGAGTTTGACACCCTTCTGGGCCACAAAGGAGACCTCATTTCTACAAAATATTTTTTTAAATTTTTTAAGAAGTTTTTTTAAAAAGTGATTGCTGGAGCGTGGTGGTTCATGTCCGCAATCTTAGCACTTTGGGAGGCTGAGACAAGCAGATTGCTTGAGACCAGGAGTTTGAGCATAGACTGGGCAACATGGCAAAACCTTGTCTATACAACAAATACAAAAATTAGCCAGGCATGGTGGTACATGTCGATATTTCCAGCTACTTGGAGAGGCTGAGGTGGGAGGATCACTTGAACCCAGGAGATGGAGGTTGCAGTGAGCCAAGATGGTGCTACTGTACTCCAACCTGGGTAACGGAGTGAGACTCTGTTTCAAAAAATAAAAAATAAATATGATTACTCTAAAGTATCTGTCACAAATCTCTCTTTTAATATGAGACACCATTTCTTTATAAAGTTTTTTTTAAAACTAAATGTATAACCAATAGCAATAACATTAATCTGAAAACAGAAATTATTATATGTCCATTCATGTATTTGCTCATTAATCCATTCAATTATCAAGCATCTATTGAGAGTCCCATTATGTCAGGCACAGGTAGGTCTAAGGCTATGCAGATCAACAAGAAAGGGTTTCTTCCCTGGAGGGATTTATGGTTAGTGGGGAGAGACACGATATATCAATCAATAATTTAAAAACATACAAATTTTGATTGATGCAAGGAAATGCTGAAATAGTGGCTTAAAATATAATATGAAGAAGTCAACATGATAACATTTGTGATGGGTTTTGAAGTATAGCCTGATCACCTCTTTTGAATGTTTGAGTGAAACTAATGGTTTCCCTGGCAGTGTCGTGCTTAGAGTTACCATCTACCAGGTTTAAGAAGTTCAGACTCACGCCACAGCTCTCATTTTCCCCTCTTTTACACACCAAAGGAGGAGTAGGTTTTAGTTTTGCCCTTTCCCAGTTTGCTAATTCATAGCAACTGGACCTTTTAAAACTGACTTTGGCAGGCCATGTTGGAAGCGTGGTAGCTGGGGCTCAGTGGTTACTCTAGGGAATAAGGCAGCATCTTATCACAGTTATAAAGACTCTTTGATGGTGGAAGAACCCACTCCCCAGTATTATGCTCTAAGAGAGACCTGCTTTATACAAACTAGGCACCTAATTAGTATATGTTAAATCAATTAAGTTGAATTTATAAAACAGTAGAAAGCATCATTAGTAGTGTAATCAAATGCAAATGGTCCTTGAAGATCAGTGCTCTGTCATCCTTTCGCCTATTTACATTCACAGAGCACAGAACTGCCCCAGAGTGGTGAGGTTGCTCAGGTTGCAGAGGGCCTGTCAACTCAGAGGATGGTGACTGGGGCAGCCAGCAAAGGGGGGATGTGGACAGTGGCATTCTGTGGAGGAAGCTGTCTCCAAAGGCTATTTGAGGAAGATACAGTGTTGGATTGAGATAACTTCCTGCCCTAATGGGCCCAAAGTGTTTGAGACTTTCCTGAGCCATTTTTTCAGTTCACCTGTCCAGTTGCTTCCTGGAGAACAAAGTGGCTGGGTAAGAACTAGTTCCAGCATCTGCTGCATCATGGAAACAGAATCCCACTCTTTGCTCCTTCCCACAACTCAAAACTACTTTCAGTCCTGATTTTCACAATGGCAACAATAATTGTCACCTTTCTCTGTCACTGAGCTTTGGTAAGGAATGTCCTAGTCCACCAGAAAACCAAATCCCAACTCAATTTCTTCTTCCT
This sequence comes from Ateles fusciceps, assembly GCA_036589455.1. Classification (NCBI taxonomy): domain Eukaryota; kingdom Metazoa; phylum Chordata; class Mammalia; order Primates; family Atelidae; genus Ateles; species Ateles fusciceps. Next base: position 3,633,151 of record JAZHEH010000479.1, on the reverse strand, counting down.
GGAATGTCCACTATGCTTCGTATTTATCCAGTCCTTTTCAAGAACACACTGATTCCAACACTAAGAGAGGCTGGCTTCCATAAATCAAAAGAAAATGTCTATATACATCATCCACATAAGAGACAGATCCTTAAGACCTACTTAACATTGAACTTCTATCTCTAAGCAGTATAGCACTGTGGTTCAAAGTGAAGACTTTAGAATCAGATTCCTTGCATTTGAGATATCCTGGCTCTATCACTTACTATCTGTGTAATTTTAAACTTTCTGTGTCAACTCATTAGTAAAATAGACATTGTAATAGCCCCTACTTCATGGGGTTGTTATACTACCTATAATTAAAACAAATAAAGCATTTAGATCAAAGTAAGTAAGCACAATATAAATGTTAGTGAGTACTATTATTTTACTAAAAGCAGCTGAAGCTGCTTTCATAAGAAACAACGATCTCTGTAGTAGAATGCTTTACTATAGAAGGAAGAATAAGAAATTGATAAACAAGCCAGGCACGATAGCTTGCACCTGTAATCCCAGCACTTTGTGAGGCTGAGGTGGGTAGATCACCTGAGGTCAGGAGTTCAAGACTAGCCTGACCAATATGGTAAAACCCCGTCTCTACTAAAACTACAAAAACTAGCTGGGCATGGTGGCATGCACCTGTAGTCCCAGCTACTCAGGAGGCTGAGATGGGAGAACTGCTTGAACCCAGGAGGTGGAGGTTGCAGGGAGCTGAGAGCATGCAATTGCACTCCAGCCTGGGTGACAGAGACTGTCTCAAAAAAAAAAAAAAAAAAAAAGAAAAAAGAAAAAGAAAGAAATCATTAAACATTCAAAATATCTCAAAAGAAGAGATAATATCAAAGTATGAAGGTTTTCAATCTCTCAACAAATATTTATTGAGGCCCTATTCAAAGCAAAAGGAATACAATGAACAAAATAGACCACAATCTCTGCCTCCAGGGATCTAATATTTAATAGGGGTAGAGGGAAAGACAAATACACAAGATATTTAGGTAAAATGACAAACAGATCATGATGATTACCATGAGAAAATATAAATGGAATGGGGGATAGAAATCAGAAAAAAAGGTGCAATTTCAGTTAGGGTGGTCAGGGAAGGCTTTATTGACATGCTAATGTTTTCTCATGGGCCAGAAGGAGGTAAGAAGTCAATCCACTGGCAAAACAGGGGGAGATTTTCCAAGTTTTTTGTAAAGTTTTGCAAGTAGAAACTTGCATGGTGTGTGTGACTAACATCAAGAAGGCCAATACAGTTGGGGGCAGAGTAAGAAAGAGAAGGATTGTCAGAGGTAACAGGAAGCCAGATAATGTATGCTTTCTGTATTAGTCAGGGTTCTCTGGAGGGACAAGACTAATAGGACAGATGTATATATGAAAGGGAGTTTATTAAGGAGTACTGACTCACATGATCACAAGGTTAAGTCTCACAGTAGGCCATCTGCAAGCTGAGGAGCAAGGAAGCCAGTCCCCAAACCTCAAAAGTAGGGAAGCTGACAGTGCAGCCTTCAGTCTGTGGCTGAAGACCCAAGATCCCCTGGCAAACCACTGGTGTAGGTCCAAGAGTCCAAAAGCTGAAGAACTTGGAGTCTAACATACAAGGGCAGGAAGCATCCAGCACAGGAGAAGAGTGGAGGCCAGAAGACTCAGCCAGTCTAGTCCCTCCACATTCCTCTGCCTGCTTTTGTCCTAACAGCCACTGGCAGCTGACTAGATGGTGCCCACGCAGATTGAGGACCTGCCTCTTCCTGTCCACCAACTCAACTGTTAGTTTCCTCTGGCAACACCCTCACAGACATTCCCAGAAACAATACCTTGCATCCTTGCATCCAATCAAGTTGACAATATTAACTATCAGAGTCCACCCCTTGTCAGTTTGAACCCATACATAACTCCTGAGATCATATATAATCTTCAAATAAAGGCAATAATAAGGTCACAATTAGACCTAACATAATACAGCTTTCCTTTGTACAACCAGAAGTGCAGCAATTCCCAACCCAAATACTATTAGATAAAGTTAACAACACTTAAATGCTGATATGAAATCAATAAATCTTATGTCACATGATAAAGAAAAAAAGGAAATAAAATGAAGATATTTTCAGTTCAAGTGTATACATGCACAAACATGTTCTTAACAAAAAGAGGAGGAAATACTCATGACAATTACAGTTCTAGTTTCTGCAACTGGCAATGTGGTTGTACCTGGTATTGATGACTACATTGTTCTACTACTGATTCTGTATTCCCTTTGCCTTCAGCAAGCACCTCAGCAGGCTGGTTTTTTACCTGGTGGAGTGCACCAAACCTTCATTCCTGAAGGGTCTGGGGCCATTTGTAGTCCTGCCTGGATTGGGTTGTTGTTGTTTCCCATTGACCTTAATCATTCAGGGCATGGTAATACTAAGAGACATTCTAAGGGATCTCCTGTATTCCACCTATACTCTTCCTCAACTCCATCGTGGAGTAGTAGACTGATTTCATCTAGATAGTCCACGTCAATCACCCCAGACAATCCTGTAACTCCCTTCTTAGCCTGTTGACAGTGGTAGAAGGAGCCCAAGGTGGCAATTTTAACTTCTAGCTTAATGGAATCAGTGTTGTGTCTCCTGGTGGCAGCATTTCTCCCAATGGGACTAAGACCTCTAGGCCAGCAGAACATGATGTCGTGGGAACAGGAAGTAAAATTTTGCTAGTGGGTCACTAGAAGTGATGGTGAGTGATGCCACTTCCTCTTCCACCCCTTAATTCCTGGACCTGTGAATCCTGGCTATAGGAGAAACAGTACTGTATATTAGATGCTGATTCAGAGCATACTCGGCCTTTTGGAGAACCTTGCCCCAGCCCTGCAAAGCATTGTCACCTAGTTGGTATTGTAACTGTGACTTCCAAAGGCCATTCCATCATTCTATCATCCTGCTTCAGGATAATGGGGAATGTAGTAAGACCAGTGAATTTCATGAGCATGAACCCACTGCTGCACTTCTTTAGCCATAAAGTGAGTGCCTTGGTCAGAGGCAATGCTGTGTGGAACACCATGATGGTGAATAAGGCATTCCGTGAGTCCATGAATAGTAGTCTTGGCAGAAGCATGGAGTACAGAATAGACAAACCTGTTTCTAGAGTAACTGTCTATTCCAGTTAGGACAAACTGCTGCCCTTTCTGTGACAGAAGAGTTCTAATATAATCAACCTGCCACCAGGTAGCTGGCTGATCACCCCAAGGTATGGTGCCATAATGAGGGCCCAGTGTTGGTTTCTGCTGCTGGTATATTGGGCACTCAGCAGTGGCTGTAGTCAGGTCAGTCTTGGTAAGTGGAAGTCCATGTTGCTGAGTCCATGTGTAACCTCCATCCCTGCCACCATGGCCACTTTGTTCATGGGCCCTTTGGGTGATGACAGGGGTGGGCTGGGGAAAGAGGCTGAGTGGTGTCCACAGAATGAGTCATCCTGTTCGCTTTATTAAAATCCTCCTCTACTGAGGTCACTCTTTGGTGAGCACCCACATGAGATACAAATATCTTCACAGTTTTTGACCACTTAGAGAGGTCCATCCACATACCTCTTCCCCAAATTTCTTTGTCACCAATTTTCCAATCACGCTTCTTCCAAGTCCTTGACCAACTAGCCAAACCATTGGCTACAGCCCTTGAATCAGTATATCATCACACATCTGGCCATTTATCTTTCCAAGCAAAGTACACAATGAGGTGCACAGCTCTAAGTTTGGCCCACTGGGAAGATTTCCCTTCACGGCTGTTGTTCAAGGATGTCCTAGAAAGGGGCTATAGTGCTGGAGCTGTCCACTTTCGGGTGGTGCCTGTATATCATGCAGAACCATCTGTGAACCAGGTCCTAATCTTCTCTTCCTTTGTCAACTGATCACAGAGAACTCCCGGTGAAGCCACCAGTGCACGCTAGCTGGGAGAAGGCAGGCTGGCAGGAACGGGGACCATGGGCATTTCAGCCACTTCCTCATGTAACTTACTTGTGTCCTCAGGATGTGCTCAAGCCCAATCATGTGCATGTCACTTTCATTTGATGATGGAATGCTGCTGTGCACATCTTGCTTTATGACTAGATGAGTCAGAAAGCACCCCAGTTCATGATAGGCAGTTCATGTCGCACCGTGACTTGATGACCCATAGTCAAACGTTCAGTTTCTACCAAAACCCAGTAACAGGCCAAGAGCCGTCTCTCAAAAGCAAAGTAGTTATCTGCAGAAGATGGCAGGGCCTTCCTCCAAAATCCTAGAGGCCTCCACTGTGATTCACCTATGGGGGCCTGCCAAAGGCTCCAAACAGTGTCCCTATCTGCCATTGACACCTCAAGCACCATTGGCTCTGCTGTGCCATATAGCCCAAGGGGAAAAGCAGCTTGCACAGCAGCGTGGAACTGTTGCAGAGCCTTCTCCTGTTCTAGACCCCACTCAAAACTGGTAGCTTTCCGGGTCACTTGATAAATGGGCTGTGAAGAATGGAGGTGGCTTGGACTACAGTGGTAATTGTTGAGGTGATGAAAAGGAGTCTGATTTAGATATATTTCTAATAAAAGGCCAATGGTACTTGCTGACAGATTGGATGTGAGGGTAGGGTATGCAAGAAAGGGAAGACTAAAGGAAACTCCAAGATTTTTAACCCAAGCATCTGAAAAAATTGAATTTATTTTAATTATGGAGACATAACTGCGAGATTAATAGACTTTAAGAAAATGAAGATTTCAGTTTTGGACATAATGTGTTTGAGATACTTTTTAGACATCCAAGGGAAGATGTCAAATAGAGAGATATATGAGCCTAGAGTTCAGGGAGAGGTCTGGGCTAGAGACATAAATTTGGTGATAATCAATGAATAAAAGTATTTAAAGAGAATGAATATTGAAAGAGTAGAGATCTGAGAACTGGATCTAGGACCTGCCAACATTTAGGATTTGAGGAGATAAAAGGAATTAGCAAAGTAGACTGAGAAAAACTGACCAATGAGAAAAAAAAAAAAGAGGAAAACTTGATTCATGTGGTATCCTGAAAGTGAAGATGCTGTTTCAAAGAAGAAACCATTTATAGTGAGTTAAGTGCTGCTGACAGGTCAAGTAGGATGAGGACTGAGGACTGCCCCAAAGGACTTGGCAACACGCAAGTCCTTGGTGACTTTGTAAAGAAGTATCATCAGTGGTCAGTGAAGCAAAAGCCTGATTTGAGTTGGTTCTAGTATTGTTGTAATACATGAGAAGAGCTGTAGATAAGGAAGTTATCTCCAGTTATTGCAGAAAAGGGAAACTGAAATACTATCCAAGAGGGACGGATGGGTACAAAAAGGGGTTTCTTTGTTTCTTTCTCTTTCTCTTTCTTTCTCTTTCTCTTTCTTTTCTTTCTCTTTCTTTCTTTCTTTTTCTCTTTCTTTCTTCCTTTCCCTTTCTTCTTTCAAAAAAAGCATCAGTTTGGTGAAAAAATGAGAGGGTTTCTTTTTAAGATGAGAAAGGTAACAACATGTTTATGATTCTGGGAATAATGCCATAATTGATGGGAAATTGATTGATTTTCCAAAGTACATTCTGGAGTAGAGGGAATGAATCTAATGTCCAAATCAAAGGGGCTGGGCTTAGACAGGAGTGTGGACATTCCTCTCCAGTGGCAGGAGGGAAGACACACTGCGGAGGCACAGATGCAGCAAGGTGGGTGATGTGATGGAGGAAGCTTGGGGAAATTCTCTTCTGAGACATCTGCTTTTTCAGTGGAATAGGAAGCAAGGTAATCAGCAAAGAGCAAAGATGGAGAATGTATTAGAGGTTGGAGAAGAGAAGGGAACATATGGAAAAGTCATCTGGGTGAGTGGACCAGGAATATGCATGATTGTGGGGCAGCACTACAATCCATTTAATGTTAGGGTCATGAATTGAAATGAGAGCAATCATCTGGGAAGAACAAGTACAGAAAAGGCAGAGGGTAAATGAATTTGGGGGTCTGAAGGTCAATAAGGAGCAAGTATAACTAAAGTGTGGCATAGTCAAGTTGAGAAGTGAAGATCTGGAGGAGGTTTGTAACTGGAGTGTTGTAAAGCCACATTAAGGACTTTATACTTGAGCCTAGAGAATAAGAGAGAGTTAAAATCCTGTTTTTCAGGGAAGATAATGGCACAATTTAATGTGATTTGCAAGAAAGATAATTCTGGAAAGTATGAACAGGATGGACTAAAAATTATATTAGTGTATATATGGACCATGTAGTACCTATGATGCCTTCTTAGAAGAGCATTCTGTAAAACTAAACTGGCAAATAAAATGTTTCCTAAAGAAATGTTGAAAAATCTGAACCCACCTTGAGTACCCTTTAAGCTTATCTAAGTGGCTTTCTTAATTTTCCTAGGAACCGCACATAAATGAACTCATGCTCTGAAACAAATGTTTGTTCTTTCCCTGTCTCAAGGTCAGCAGAAAGAAAATAATTCTCTTTCAATTGCCATGTTAGAAATAAAGAAAAGAGGAAAGAAAATCTATTTGAAATAAATCAATCATTTCTCATGATGAAAACTCTACACCTTAGACATAATATATTGCACTGTTTCTGGCTGACACCTCCTAAATTAGGCTTTAAGTGATCAAATACTGCACATTTTCACACACACCCTAAAAATAGCACGAAATGCAAGTGACTGGAATAAAACATAAGTAAACTAAGGATATAAAAGTATCATTTTTCTATAAAATTGAAATAATTGCTTTGGGAACAGTTTTCTATTTGATAGCTACATGAATATATCTATCTTGACATATCAACTATCTTTGAGAAATATCATTTTTAATGATAATTCTAAATATAAATGTGGTTAAAGTCCAGAGAGAAGTAAACATTTTTTCCCTTAGTAAATTAATCATGCCCAAAGCCGAAAGGATGTCAGTTTTACAAAAAGCAATTTTGAGAAATGATGTATTTGCTATTTGAACCCCAATTTCAGAAAAAAAAAATGCAGGAAGGCTGTGTCCTTAACTCAAAATTATATATGCCATTATTTTTCACAACTCTGGAAATTCTTTTCCACATGAAGATTGTCCTCAAGGGACTGTATTTATTCAACTTCACTTTTCTTTTAAGATTCCAGGATAAGGCTTTTCTAGCCTAGCTCAGCTTTAAAATGGTTTTAATTCATGTTTCAAGATGCACAGCTTAACCCTGAATATTGAAATAAAAGAAAAATACCTCAAATTATTATATTTTTTTTCCTGAGAGTGTCTTGCTATATTGCCCAGGCTGGCCTCTAACTCCTAGGCTTGAGTGATTCTCCCACCTCAGTCTCCAGAGCAGCTGGGACTACAGATGTGCACTGCTGAGCTTGGCTCAAATTCATTCCTGGATCATTAAATAAAATAGGTCTCCAACAATGATACAAACCAAAGTTCACTATATTATGATTACCTCTTCCATGTTACTAAAAGATTAATGTTTTCAGTCAACTTAATGGCCAACTACACTCATTTATATATGAGGGGTTCCTAGGAAAACAACAGGAATTTATACTTGAAGATTCAGGGTATGTGTTTGTTTTAATTACCATTCACTGCCAATGTTTCATTGTCCACAGGTCTATTTTAGAGCTATTTTAAATCCCTAAATGTATATCAGATTTCAAAGGTATTGATTATTATCTAAATCTTTAGCTCTTTTAAAGTGTTCATATGCTCTGAAAAAATATTTATTTGGATAAAATGCCCTAACCTTTTATTTTCAGGAGCTACATAGGCCAGGCACAGTGGCTCATCCTGTAATCCCAGCACTTTGGGAGGCTGAGGCAGGTGGATCATGAGGTCATAAGTTTGAGACCAGCCTGGCCAAGATGGAGAAACCCCATCTCCACTAAAAATTTAAAAAAAATTAGCCAGGCATGGTGGTGGGCACCTGTAATCCTAGCTACTTGGGAGGCTGAGGTAGGATTGCTTAAACCTGGGAGGCGGAGATTGCAGTGAGCTGAGATCGTGCCATTGCACTCCAGCCTGGATGACAAAGTGAGACTCCGTCTCAAAAAAAAAAAAAAAAAAAAGGAGCTACATATACACACAAATAAAAAACCAGTAAACATTTTCCTTATACACAGCTTAAAGAGTCAGTGAAAGCACCATCTCTATACTTCCACATCTTGACATCAATTTAAAAACTATGATTAAATGGCCACTAGATCATCATCCACATACTCAGAGCAATGGTTTGAAAATGCAAAATAAAAATCAGAGTTCAACAGTTATAAGTAGTTGCACTGTGACCTATAGTATTTCCATTTATATATCAAAATTATGGACAGCTATTTTTTTGTCAACTTAATGATTTCACAATTAGTATCCACTGGAATTATGTTTTTCAATGCCAACATGATATATGCTTTAAAGCAAAGCTCTTTCTAAAATATAAAATCAATTTAAAAAATTTCTATTTTAAACAATTATCTACACACAAAGAGATAATGATATTCCTTTAACTATAAATAACTGGCTTTCAAAGCCTACTATGGTTTTCACCAATAAAGCCCTGGGAGTTCATCAAGAACATATGTTACACTCTTAACGAAAGTAACGACTTTTTCCTTTACATTTTATGATACAATTATAGTCATTGCTTTGACATTATTAATTCATCGTGTAATTCTGACACTTTCATAAGGAAACATAACTTTTAATATTTTTAAATTGTTAAGTGGTGCAGAATCAATTTAAATGATCATCAAGGACAATTACAATTTGCAGCAGTAACACATACAAATAAAACATCCAAATTCAATTTATGGGGATAATTATTCAGAATCTAAACTTAATCTCATTTCCTCAAACGGGAGACTTCCTTCAAGGGAAGCTTCACTCACTCACAACACCTAAAGCAGAAGTATGGCTTCCCACCATTCATCTTGATGACAATGTGGTATAGAAATAAAAGAATATGCGTTTGAGTCTGTGGAACCTAAATTGAAATCAGAATGACATCATTTATGAGTAAATATGACCTCAGAAAAATTGTCTGATTTCCTTGGGCCTCAGATTGTACATTCTTGAAATATGAGTAACTGTGCTTACTTTGTAGTGTGGCTATGATGTTTAAGTTAAGAATATTAGTCAAGTGTTAACAGAATGCCTGAAACTCAAGAGTCCAAAGGTAGAAGGAAGAGAGAGAATTTATACAAATCAGTATAGAGATGTATACAATTATGTGGCAGATCATGACATTTCGGTCAACGACAGACCACATACACAATAGTGGTTCCATAAGATTATAATGGGGCTGAAACATTTCTATTGCCTAGTGGCATAATAGCTGTTGTAACTTCACAGCACCATGCATTATTCATGTGTCTTGTGGTGATGTTGGTGTAAACAACCTGCCACACTGCCAGTTGTATAAAAGTCTATTGCAAACACCTATGTTCAGTACAGAATGCTTGATAATAAATGGCTGTTGCTGGTTTGTGTATTTACTTTATTACACATTTAATTGTTATTAAAATTTACTCCTACCTCTGTAAAACAGCTTCAGGCAGGCCCTTTAGGAGATATTCCAGAAGACATTGTTATCAAGAGATGATAATAATTATTTATTGAAGAAAGAAAAATATTTCTTATAATGTTAGTGTAGCCTAGTTGTGGAGTGTTGTTACTGCCTCTGAAGAACTTCAGGTGGGACAAGATGTGGAGGTGGAAGACAGTGACACTGATGATCCTGAATCTGTACAGGCCCAAGCTAATGTTTATGTATTATGAGTTAGATTTTAACAAAAAAGTTTCAAAAGTAAGAAAAATTTTCAAAATTTCAAAAATAGAGAAAAGCTTATAGAATAAGGATATAAAGAATGAAAATATTTTTGTACAGCAATGTCTGTGTTATTATAAAGAGTAAAAACATTTAACAAATAATTTATAAAGTTTAAAAGCTATAGTCAGCTAAAGTTAATTTATTATTGAAGAAAGAAAAGTATTTCTTACAATGTTAGTGTAGCCTAGTTGTAGAGTGTTGAAAACATCTGCAAGAGTGTACAGTAAGGTCCTAGGTCTCCACATTGACTCACCACTCTCTCACGGATGCATGCAGGGTAACTTCCAGTCCTGCAATCTCCATTCATGGTGATCGCCCTATACAAAATGTACCATTCAAAATGTTGCGTTAAAAATGGTGTACCACTTTTAATCTTTTATACCATATTTTTACTGTACTTTTTTATGTATAGATATATTTAGATACATAAATACTTACCATTATGTTATAATTGCCTACAGCATTCAGTACAGTAACATGCTGTACAGGTTTGTAGCCTGGGAGCAATGGGCTCTACCATATAGCCTAGGTGTGTGGTAGGTTGTTGTATCTAGGTTTGTGTAAGTATATTCTATAATGTTCACACAATAATGAAATCACTTAATGGATACATTTCTCATATTATATCCCTTTCATTAAACAACACATGACTGTAGTTGAAAAGTGGGATATTGGCAAAGAAGGAAAGAGATTAGCATTATGTGAGCAAATAGAGAGGATGGGAGATAAATAATTCACCTGAGAAAGTGAGTAACTATGTCATAGGGGTAGAGACATGTTATAGGATGAATTTTGTCACCCCAAATTTATATGTTAAAGTCCTAACACCTAGTATCTCAGAATGTGAGAGTATTTTGACATAAGATAATTAAGGGGTAATTAGGGTTAAATGATGTCCTTAGTGTGGGCACTAATCCAATATGACTGGTGTCCTGGTAAGAAGAGATGAAGACACAGATAACATAAAGGAAAGACCATGCAAAAACACAGGGAGAAGAGGGTCATCTACAAGCCAAGGAGAGTCCTCAGAAGAAACTGACCCTACTAACACCCTAATTTCAGATTTCTAGCCCTTCAGGACTGTGAGGAGATAATTTCTGTTTAAGTCACATAGTCTGTCGTACTTTGTTATGGCAGTCCTAGACAACTAAAAGAAAAATGCATCATTCATTCATTCAACAAATAGTTGTTGAGCTTTTATATCAGCTAGGCACTATTATAAGACCATGGGAAAATAGGAGTAAACAAAACTAGTTTAAATCCCTGTCCTCCTTGGATCTTATAGTCTGGCAAGGACTGGAGCAGAGACAGACAATAATTAAGACACTAACATATATGGTGTGTTAGATGGTGGTTAAGTCCCACAGGGAAAATAAAGCAGAGAATGGAGATCAGGAGTGTTGGGGATTGGAAATAAAATGATGTGCAATTTTAAAGTGTCCAGGACAAGGTCACTAAGAAGATGACTGTCAAGTAAATATCTGATGGAAGTAAGTGAGCCATGTGGGTATCTGGGAGAAGAACATTCCAGACAAAGCGACAACAAGTGTAAAGGCCTGAAGCAGGACTGTGCCTGGTATATTCAAGAAACAGGGAGGAGCCCAGTGTGGTTGCAGTGAAGTAAACAAGGGGAGAATAGTATTAGTAATTGTGGTTTTTGCACTGTTGGAATTCGCCATTTGATATTGGAATACATTCTTAAATAAATGTGGTTATGTTATATATCATTTTAATGGGCATTTCTCTTTTTATTTTTTTCCTAATGACTTATTACTTGCTGTTTATTTATGTTTATTTTAGACTATAGAAATTATGTTAGACAAAAAGCAAATTCAAGTGTTTTCTTATTTAAGTTGAAAATGGGTTGTAAAGCAGCACAGACAACTCGCAACATCAACAACACATTTGGCCCAGGAACTGCTAATGGATGTACAGTGTAGTGGTGGTTCAAGAAGTTTTGCAAAGGAGACGAGAGCCTTGAAGATGAGAAGTGTACTGGCCGGCCATTGGAAATTGACAACGACCAATTGAGAGCAACCATTGAACCCTCTTAAACTCCACAGGAAGTTGCCAAAGAACTCAGTGTTGACCATTCTACTGTCATTCAGCATTTGAAGAAAATTAGAAAGGTGAAAAAACTTAATAAGTGGGTGCCTCATGAATTAAGTGAAAATTAAACAAAAAAGTGGGGTCTTCTCTTATTCCATGTAACAACAACAACAAACTATTTCTTGATCGGATTGTGATGTGTGACGAAAAGTGGATTTTATATGGTAACTGGCAATGACCAGCTCAGTGGTTGGACCTAGAAGAAGCTCCAAAGCACTTCCCAAAGACAAACTTGCAAAACGGAAAGGTCATGGTCACTGTTTGGTGGTCTATGCACTGTATTAGCCAGGCTGCTTTTTCCTTGAGTGGGTTTTGCAAATAGAGGTGGGGGGAAGGCATTAGCAGAAGACTAGGTAGAAAGGGAAATTGGATGATTGTCCTCTTGCCTTCCTGCCCTGTAGTGGCTTGGAAATAGCTGTGTTCCTCAGCATCACAGAGTTTGACATAGCCTTCTCCTCCATATATAGATCTCATGGGTTCAGGAACCACTTTTGCATTTTAGGAGTAGAAAGTTCTTGCTCTTGCTTAGCCTAAACTGATGCACCATTTCTCGTACATTTCTGTTATTCTTGCCTACACCCTCTTTGATCATTACTTTTGGTTGTGCCATCTGTTTCCTGCTATAACCCTGTATAATACAGTAATTTGTACCGTGAGTAGCCCTGGGAAGGTGGAATACTAGAATTGGATTGCTCACGTATTTAATGTATATACAAATGACTTCTTTGTCAGGGGAAATTAATGCTTATCATTGGTGGCAAGTGGCGATGTCACAGTTGCTCACATTATCACTAGTAGTGGTATGGAGACATGGAATACAAGCGGGGGGCACTGTCGGAAGATCAAGGGGCTGTGGCACATGGTCACTATGGTCACGGTAGGGATTACAGAGATTGTTGGGAGGACTGGCTCTTTGAATTAGAGCATATACACAGGGAAAAGAATAAATTGAAAGCAAAGGGAAAAAATGGGTAAAAATGGAAAGCATCACAAAATCTATGGCAACTCTAGGGGAATATCTTGTATTTTGTAGATATAGCTAAGAATCAAGCCTAGAGCTTTTATTTTAAGGGCTATAGAGTTGTAATACCAATTACTGGCTAGTACTGTGACTCTCATGCTAAGAAAAGGGCATTGGTATGGACAGAGTGGGGCCTTCAGAAATGAGATGGGGACATTTGGGTCACCACAGGCAAGGCTGAGAACCTTGAACCTTTTATATTTCCATGAACCTTCCCTAATGGCAGAGGCAGCCCCATTTGTCTGAGGGGAAGGTCTTACTTCCTGATATGGTTTGAAATTTCATGCTGAATTTTAATCCCCAATGTTGTAAGTGGGGCCTGGTGGGAAGTGAATGGATCATGGGGTCAGGTTTCTAATGAATGGTTTAGCACCATCCCCTTGGTGCTGTCCTTGTGATAGTGATTTCTCCTGAGATCTGGTTGCTGTAAAGCAGATGGTACCTCCCCCTCACTTTCTCACTTGCTTCTGCTTTCTGGTTACTTCCCCTTCACTTTCCTCCATGAGTGAAAGCTTCCTGAGGTCTCCCTAGAAGCTAAGCAGATGCCAGCATCATGCTTCCTGTAAACCTGCAGAACCATGAGCCAGTTAAAACTTTTTCTTTGTAAATTACCCAGTCTTAAGTGTTTCTTTATAGCAACACAAGAATAGCCCAGTGCGCATCCCCTCCCGCCCTGCAAAGGAAAAACAGTGTATCAATGAATTCACCTGAGATGGTTCTCCTGCCTCTTCTTCAGCCCAGCTATCATCAGGTAAAGATAACAAGTAGGAAACAGAGGTTTTGCCTGAGCCCCTTCCTCCAAAAAATAGAAAAACAGACAAGAGAGGCACCACAGTTATGGGTCCTTGTCTTAAGTAAGCAGCGATAGAAGGTGAGCTTCCCGCACTTCCTGCTCCGGACTGCTTTGACTTCTAATGCTTTTCCTTATAGATCTTGCACTACTAGGCAGTTCCCCCCAGCAGGCCACAGCCACCCAGCAGCTGGAGGGAGCCAGCAGCACAAGTGAAAAGCCACACAGGCAAAAAGCCACACCTAGGCGAGTGAAAAGCAGCCGCCACCCGGGACCTGAGGTGCTGGTCTCTAGCTCCACTGGTGGATCATGGGGGAAATTTCATGTGTTCCTTGTTTACAAGCTCTGCTAAGATTTAAGTACAATTTAAAAATTTGTAAGACCTTTTCCTGATAATGGCCACTATTGTTATTCCAACCCTACTTCTACCATAGCTATCTCAAAATCCTATTAGAATGGAACAATAGCCTCTGAAGGGAGAAAAATTACAGCAAGCCCATGAATTAAAGAACAATCAAAAGCCAGCCAAATGGCTTTGCTCCTCAGTAGAAAAGAATTTCCTCATTGACTGATAAGTTGCAAAACCTGTTTTCTATCTTAAACGGCAACAGTATTGCACAAGCCTTATTTACCTTTAAATTTCTAAATTAGATGACAAATTTCAATCAGCTGTAGAAAAGCACGTTGCTAGATCAGACAGAAACAGAAAGTGAGACTAAGGAAAGAGACAGTGTAAAAAGAAAAGAGAGGAAAAGAGAGAGAGAAAGACAGGGAGGCAAAGAGAGAAGGAAAGGTAAAGAAAGAGAAGTAGAGAAAGAAATATAAGAAAGTTATATAGATATAAGAATGCACCTTTAGTAAGAAAGGTTATAAAACAAAGAAAGTTAAGCATGTTGAAGATTATCTGTGAAGATCATGAAAAATGTTATAGGAATGAATTTATGCAGAAAATGTTATATAATTTTTGTTTTGAAGGTCTAAGCAAGTTTTAAAACATTGTAAAAGAAATTCTGTGTGTAAACATATTGGCTAAAGTTAAAGAATTGTCATCCAGTTTTTCTGTAAACTAGATATTAAAACAAAGCACAACAGGTTTTTCTTAAAACACTAACCTGCTCTTTTACGAAGATTATAAAAGGTCTCTTAGCAGAGGCACAACTCCAAAAATTTCCAGTACACCAGCACCAGCCTGGAGACTACGTCCTCCTCATAGGATTGGAAGAAGAAAGACTCGAGTCAGCCTAAGAAAGACTCTGCAAGACCCACAACTTCAGACAATGCAGCTTCCTCAAACCACACACGCCCTGGACATCACCTGGGGGATGCTGAAAGGATAATGTAGGAGGCTGAGCAAATCCTGCTCCAGACACAAACATCATTCACTCCAGATAATTTATTATTTATTCTCTCACTCTGCCTGCAACTTGTATCTGCTATACTCTATTGAGCCCATGTTCTAAATCTACCCTTTTTCTACCCTGTTACTTAGACAAAGACCCCCTTCCCCAGCTTCTAACAATACAATGGCTTAGCTAGGAGGGATAGATTTACCCCCCAGTGGGTTCTCTCAATAATGGCACACATTGGACTTAGGTGCCAGATAACACTACGTATCACTCCACTATCCTCCCATTGTGTGTAAGTTATAAAGGTACTAATCCTTACTGTGTACCTGCCCAAAAACAAGTATGGCTACATCACGGTGAAGGAGATACCTTAACATTCTTAGTGGCAGGTAGCCTCAAACCAGGCAATGTAATCCATGCCGCTTTCCCAAACATTCCCTCCTTTGCTAAAGAACAAAGCCGGGAAAGTAATGGATTCCACTTTGATTGGGAGGTCTGTCATGAGAAACAAGCCCATAGCCTCCAGTTAGGCAATTATAACATCTTAGACTGGAGCCCCCATGACTGACTGCAAAGCAGCCTTACTAATGTCTTCATCCATCACAGCATTAATCACAGTTTCATAGCCACATCTTCTTCCCCTATAATTTGGGCCGATGGGGGGATGAGATATCCCAGACCCTAAGTAAAGTCCATGCCACCCAAAGGCACCTTATGGCACCTGGGACATCTTAGCACTTCCCTTAACACCTGGCATGGGACATATCATAATTCCAGTTGCAACTATACTATAACCTTTATTCATAATCACACTGATCAGTGCCTGATTTGCACTACCCATCCATGTTTTCCTTATGGGAACTAACATTTCCATTACACCCCAAGGCTCCAAGTTTGTGACCTGAGTACAGGGGACAGACTTGGTTTGCCTCATGTATCACTAATCACAACATATCTAATTTAAAAAATTACTAGTGTCATGGTATTAAGAAGACAATCTGAGGCATTCCTACCAGTCAATTTAACACCCAATTTGCAAGGTTCCTCTGCCCTTGTCACCTAGAACGTGCCCTATCCCAGGTCAGACACAAAAGATTCATAGTTACACTTATAGCCTTTATAGCCTCAGCCAGTCATCCTGGCAACTGCCAGCATTGCAGTGGCATCTATTACTGAGTCAGTACAAACAGCTGCTTTTGTAGATAATCTGGCCGAAAAATGTTTCTAATGAACTTCTCTTATAGCAAGGTATGGATCTTGCATGTCTGCAAGCCCTTGAGTCTGCTGTGGAATATGTGGGGGAGCAACAAGGTATACTGGCATTCTGAGAGCAATTAAGCTGAGACTGGGAACATAAACATATCTGTGTCACTTCTCTACCATGGAATCTATATAGTTGGGATGAGATGAAACAACACCCCTAGAGAACCTTTCATGACAATTTAACAGCAGATGTAAAGCACGTAAAACTAAAATTTTAGAATCCCTTCACACTATAGATCTACATACCCAACAAACAGCCATACGGAAAGGTGTGCAAGATCATCTCTCCTGGTTAGACCCCTGGTCCTGGGAGTCTCTCCTTGACTGGAAAAGAATGTTGCTAATTGTACTTATAATGGTCTTACATTATTTGTTAATCTAGGATGCAAATCTTGAATAAGAGCAATGACCGCCTCGCCTGACAGACCCATGGCTGAGCACACTGGTGCCTGTCAGTCAACGGAGGCTGATATTAGAAACATAAAGGGGAAGACACTGGGGCTCACTCAGGATGGTGGCAGAAATATTAAGGGAAAGTTACAGAATATGATAACAAACCCTTTTGGAAGGCGTAAGGGTTTTTTATTACTTGGCTGAAGGCAGCCTTGTCCCTTTAGTTAAATAATTAGATAAACTCCCCACATTCCTTTGTCTCTAACTAGCTTGTTTACTCATGTAAACTTTGAGCCATACGGTCCTCTGGGGGGTCGGGGGAGGTCGACCAGGGAGAGCATCCTTTAATGGTGTTTGCTCTGGGCATTGGTACCTGAACTTTAATCTTTTGAAGAACTACTCTCTTAACCATGTTAATTATCCACAATTCGCTTATTCAAAGCCTTTGTTGTTAAATCTATACTGAATAAATGCGAGGAAGGAGAACTAGTGGTTGTTACATAGCTTCGATCTCACTCAGCAGGAAGCACATGACCCCCTAGTCCATTCGTTCACTGTACTCTGTGTTTGAGTGTATTTATTCATCCGTCATGGAATCAGGGTCTGCAGGACAGACCCTCACAAGTGGTGACCCCAACATGACCAATGTCACACATCCTGTTTCAATCCTAATAGGGAAATATAAGATTTAATCACAAGGCTGGGCGAGGTGGCTCACGCCTGTAATCCCAGCACTTTGGAAGGCTGAGGCAGAAGGATCACCTGAGGACAGGAGTTTGAGACCAGCCAGACCAACATGGAGAAACCCTGTCTCTACTAAAAATACAAAATTACCTGGGAGTGGTGGTGCATGCCTGTAATCCCAGCTACTCAGGAGGCGAAGGCAGGAGAATCACTTGAACCCAGGAGGCAGAGATTGCACTGAGCCAAGATCACGCCACTGCACTCCAGCCTGGGCGACAAGAGCGAAACTCCATCTCAAAAAAAAAAAAAAAGATTTAATCACAAGACACTACACATACACAAATAGAGTATAAAACTGCAAATATTGGAGATAATCTCTGGAGAGGGAAAGATGAAGGGGTGATAACTGGGAGGCAGTGATAACTGGGGGATAGGAAGTCTTTAGCTGCAAGCTGCATTTGTTTTATTCCTGAAATGAGGGAGAAAAAGATCTGAAGCGATTATGACAAAATGCCAACACGTTAAACCTAGGTGTTGGTTACACGTCATTATTTCATGGAACAAGCAAAAGCTACATATAAAGACCTCTCCTTCTGTGCGCCAGGATTGCTGGTTGTTAAATGTTTATTAGCACACCACTAAGCACAGTGGTTGAATTAGGTTGTGGATCTAAAGATCAGAGCCTAACTGATCAAATAACAAGCTTCACTATTCAATGAATATATAACCTTCGGTAAGTTGTTTAAGAATTTGTAACTTATTTTTCCCATCAATAAAACTCCATAAAGTTATGAGAATAGCCTGATACATGAGTGCTTAAGATGCAAAATAGCTTCTAATGTAAATACCATAGGACATATACAGCAGTTACCTGACATTAACTGGTAAATTAGAAATATATTCAAACACTTTTGCCAACCCCAAATTCACAAAAACTATAAGCTATATTTATTTTCTTCATAAAAATGAAATCCATCATTCATTAGCTCTCTTCATATCCTCTTTAAAAGTACTGATACTTGGAGTTGTTTTCAGGAATATTTTAAACCAAAGACATATTTGCATATGTATATTTATAAATCTATTTGGTCCTCAAGTTCAGATGGCAATAGTTCAGCTAGTGAGGAGCTGCTGAGTTACTCAAACATAACTGGTATTTGAGTTTCAGATACTGAATAGAGGTAACAATTCTAATTTCGATAGTAAAAATTTTAATTGAAAATTTATCCAAATCTTTTCAACTTCTGAGTCTGAAATGGAAGAGACACAAAGATACAGATTCATTTCAAAAATCAATTTATGAGAGTTCCCATGCAGGAAACATATTAACAGAGACCAATAAAGCCACATTGGTCAGTATGGTATAACTGGACCCTGCAGGCATGACTATGAAGCAGCAGGTGCCAGCCCAGCACAAAACTTGGCATCAAATACTTTGGAAGAAGTGGATATAAATATAGAATTAACAAACAGCTTCATGTGGAAGGGGATAGGATAATGGGTTTAAGAAACAACTAGATCCCTATACCACTCTGCATAGGGGGACTGACCCTTCCTCTTATAAATCTCAAAAAAATGTAACTTCTATGCCCATGTTGTTCTCGAAAAGCTATTCCACATATAATACATCTCGGATGTGAGAGATAGCAAATGGGGAAACAGGGAATCCAACATAGGGAAGGCAAACAATCCCCAGGATCATGGCAAAGGAGATTCCAGGATTACAGCTGTACACCAGCCATAGAAGGCAGAAAGTCCAACTGGACAAAGCAGATTGCTCTAGGAGTGATTTTTTTAAAGATGAATGAAACTGATGGAATAACTGGTGTGTCTCAACATACAGAGAAGACATTCATACAAATGGTAGAAATCTATGCAAAGTCAATTAAATCAAGGAAATAAAAAATTAGTATATGGCAAGGCTAATACATCACTCAGCTGTACACAGCAGTTACATAATACCAATAAGGTGCACATATTCTTAGTGTAATCACAGACAACAATGTAAATACTGAATTATGACATAATTATGTTGGGAGGAGAAAAGGGGATAAAAAGGGAATGTGTAATGCTGGGAAGCAGAAGAGGGAAGCTTTGAGAATCAAAGTAACAATGCTTGAAATTTAAAAATCAAGTAAAAGCAATATAAGCATGTCATTTAGAGATATGGTAAATAAATAATAAAAAACAGCTAAAAGAGTTGAAAGGGCTTGCCCCAGAGACAGGAAATGGAAGAAGTCAAAGCAGTGAGCTTTTCCTTAGGAAAATCTTATAGATCTATTTGATTTTTTAAAGCTATGTATACATGAAACTTTGATTAAAAGTTACAGAAAAACTAGAAACTAAAAAACACAAATGCAACACAGTATCAGGCTCATAGAAATTCCATAATAAATGTACTTTTTTTATTATTATAATGACAAGACAAAGTTTTTCACATCACCATCACACTCATGCTAGGGATAACAATACTTCCTCTATTATAAATGCTACTTGACCTTTATTTACTATGCTTGGCATAACTGGGCATGCTTAATAAAATAAAAAAATTATAAAACATTCAATGTTTTTTAACGAATCAAAGTACCTAATTTTATACAATTTGCACACAACTTTTAATGTAATAGAAACAACGAAATTATTTGACTTCTTGATACATAAGACTTTAACTCCAAGACATGCACTCAACCACATAATAAATTTTTGTCATCAATATGATGGTCTTGGCATCTTATATATTATGTTCCCATTTTAAGTACTACTTGCTAAAAGGAAAACAGGTAAAGACAACAAACAGACGGTTCACATTAAGAGGAATACGAAAAGCCAATAACAACAGTAACATATCAACCTCATCTGTAATGAAGAAATACAAATTTAAAAGATGACATATCATTTTTTAGTTATATTGGCAATTTGACGGAGTATTTTGGCTGGGTTAGGGGAGGTAAGTCAACACATATTACTAATTAGAGGGGGTAAATTGTACAATTAAAACCCTGTGAACCAGTCAAACCATTCCACTGTCAGAAACTTTCTCAAGGACATAATTAAGCATGTAACTCAAAATGCACAAGGACATTCACTCTGCCACTGCTTGTAGTAATAAACTGCAGATAATCAAAATGTCTTAACACAGAAAAAAATGAATAAATTTTTTTTATTTATTCATTTTATTTATTCAAGTCCACTGCCACCTTTCTTATAGGAAGGCAGTGGGCTTTCCATTCCGTTCTTCAAACCTACCTTAGCTTTTTCCTTTTCAACAGAGTCTACCAGAGACTAAAAACGTTAGACATTGCCTTTCTCGGTAACCTGATCTAAGTCAATGGAAACTGAGGGGGAAATCTTCTGGAGGCTTTTGTTAAAAGTCTGCCTCATGAATAAAACAAATGAGAGAAGAAACGGCCTTTTCTGCCTTTGAGACACAATTTTACAAAGACGTAAAACTAGAAGTTATAGCAGCAGCTCTTATGATTGAGAGGTGGACTAGCCTAAGGCAAAACCAACCGAGGTCAAGGCAAAAACAGTGTGTCTTTAATGACACCTCTGAACCCTGTGTTACGTTCAACAACGTCCCTGGTTGCTTAAGCCAATTATATTTGGACACTGTTACCTCTGGCCAAAAACATCCTAACTTGTATTAGCTATACAACAGAGTACATTAGAAGCACATACTCTTATGTTACAGAGGTGTATTTATGAACAGTAGATGTGTAGTTAAAAAAAATTACAAAAACAGTATGTTCCCATATTTTTAAAAAATCAAAATGTGTTAATATGGATTCATTTTCCAAGAAAAGGGTATGGAAAGATACTCAAGGTTTTAAGAGTAGTTTTCTCTGAAAGATAGCATTTAAATGTTTCCTTTTGCTTACGTGCATTTTCTATTTTTTTCTACATTTAGCATGTATCACTTTAAAATTCTACCATCTTTCTTATTAATTCAATGCAATTTGGGAGAGAAATAGGTAAACATGTATTCCAGTGAGCTATCTTGAATTGGAAATCTGATTTTTTTTTTAATTGGAAAAGTTTCTGTTCTTTAAAAAACTTTTGTGAAATAAAATTTAATACTAACAAGCATTTATTTTTCAGTGAATATGGAAGATTACAAACAGTTTTCATTTCCCTTTGTTATTCAGGGAATCATCATGACTTTGTACCATTTCGTATTGGAATTTCTTCTGTGAAGCAAAAACAGTCCCAAAATGAAGGATCTTCAGGTGTCATGGGAACAGCAGATGATATCAAATCATTATAGTTTAGAATAGTAAATTGCCTCTGGGTTGGTTTAGAATCATCTTGAGATGGAACCTAAAAGAGAAAAGCAGATTATCTTATTGTTATATTGCATATTAATCTTATGATCAATTTCATAATCATGAAAATAAGACCAACTTACATTTCAGTTCTATTAAATGACAACACAGTAGGATCCTAGAACATTGTTTTTATTTCTTTTTATTCCTATTTTGCTAGTGTTGCCAATACAACAAATAAAAAAATATGAACTAGAAAACCTGGTTCTTGAACTTTTTTATATAACAATAACCTGTGGTATTTAAAATGTAGATTTACTGGGCCCCACATCCAAAAAGTGTATTCAGTAGATACAAGTTAGAAGGGATCCCAAAATCTGTAATTTTAACAAGCAGTCAGGTTATTTGGACGGAAGTGAGTAAGAAGGTGAACTTTTGTGAAATACTACTCTAAAAGTCTGATAAAACTGCCATAACTGTACAGAGATGTATACTTCTTTAGGAAATTATTTATTCAATACTAAATTCAAACTGTATTTTATATTCTGAGATAGATCCCTTGTTCACTGTATCTTACATTCTGAGATAGACCCCTTTTTATTAACAAAACATTGCTCATTTGGGGTTTGTTTGATGTTTCTTAATGACTGGATTTAGGTCATGTCTTCTCAACCAAAATACTACATTCTCAACCCAGTGTAGACCCTCTTTAATATTCTACACATTCTAGTACAAATAGTGCTTGGGTTTTGTACAGCGCTTTAATATGGTCCAGTACTTACTGTATATGACTGGTGTCATAGCTATGTTGTGATATGGTTATCTCAATTTTACGGATGGGGAATCTAAGGTTCAGGAAGAGCAAACAGTTCAATTTGCCCACGCTCAAAACATAGGTTAAATGGTAGATATGGTCCTGGAACCCAATTTTGTGAATTGTACGCTAGTTTTCCCAATATGCCACTGTCGCCTAAACATGCTCTATCCAGGGAAATAAAAAGTAGTACTGAATGTGCAAATGTTTCAAAAATTATAAAGCTCTATGGAAACAAAAAGTATTTTTGTAGAGAGTGTGAAGCTGAGATTTAAAAACAGAAGGACCAGTAACCTAGGTCAGAACATCTTCGGAAAACAGGTGTAAATTTTAACATGCCATACTTTTTTTAAGGAAGATAATCTATGGAGAATTCTTAATCCTGTGGTTAATCTATCAAAGGTGTGGTGTGTTGCCTGAGCTAGTCTTCTGGACGTAATGATGCATATATATAGATCATGCTACATTCTTTCATGTTGATTCCCTAAAAATAATGACATGCATGTAGTTTTGATTAAAACATACCAGTTTTCCTTAAATAAATACTTCTGCAGAATCACAATTATATGCAAGCTAAGAGTCTTTGACCCTAAGTTTTTCCCCTGCATTTGCTTACTAGGTAATAGGATAAGAAAGTATAAAAACACTGTGACTGAAGAAGTGAAACTGATGTGATGCCACAGTATGACACAAGGTCTCTTACATGTTTGACACTGTAACTATGGGAATAATTCAAGATATTACTTTAAAACGAGGAGTGGATTCAATTTGCAAGGTAATTCCATTACTTATCAACCTTCAACTTGGTACTCTCATATTCAACACAACCCCAATTCACCAAGAAATAAATTACTATTAAGATGACTAAGACAGGGATTATCTTGAATGTCTATTGGAAATATGTGTAGTATGAAAGTACTAACCACATTTTTTGTTGTTGTAATACTTAAGTATATATGAATGTGAAGAAGCAGGTAACATGCTTTTTGAAAACGTTTCTACAAAATCCCTAGTGATCTTAAAGATTTGCTAATAAAAAGTAGTCCTATATCTACAACCTTAAAAAGTCCCCCTAACTGATATAAGGCAAATGACTATTTCCATCAATAAACAGCAAACTTAACACTGATTCATGCTTCTTAGAAAAAGAGAAATCCTAAAGCTTACATCCTGATGTCTAGATCCATCGGGTTTCCTAAGAGCTACTGCAACAAAATGGTGCTCATCTATTTTGCTTTCCTGAAAAATAAAAGGTAAAATAAATATAGATTATAAAATATGTAAACCTAGATAGCAGTTTTGTTTACATTTTCTAAATCTCATTCTCTCTCTATATATATATATACACACACACTCACACACATGCATATATGTATTTCCCCCACCTCCCCTAAACCACTTTAGAAGTTACATACATGCTAGCCCTTTCCTCTTAAATACTTCAACATGTATTTCCTAGTAGGCACATTCTCTTACATAACCACAGCGATTAATAACTACAGTAAGTCTAATATTGAAAAAATATTAACTGTATTCCAAATTCTGTGAATTAATCTAATACTGTCCTTTGTGGCAAACCTTTCTCCAGAACAGGTGCCCAGTAATGGGCAACTAGGGACAAGAATTGCATTCGGTTGTCATGTCTTGTTAGCCTTTGTTTTTTTATTGACATTAACGTACGAATATAAGAATTTCCCAAAAATCTGCTTTTTATTAACAAAACATTGTTCATTTGGGGTTTGTTTGATGATTCTTAATGACTGGATTTAGGTTATGCATTCTCAACCAGAATACTACATAGGTGATGTGCCCTGTCTAGAGGCGCTTGATAGCTATCTGTCCTTCACTGGTGATGTTAATATTGTATGTATAATAAAGTGCAGGTAAAAAAACAAATCAGGTTGCAACACTGGTATGTAAACATTTAGTTAACTACATACTATCAAGTATGAAAAATCATGGTGGAAATTTACAGGTAATACATAACCAATATGCAATTTTCTATTTTCCCTTATATATGAGACAAAGGGAGAGGGAGCTTTAAAATGTAATATAGAATGAGGCAGTTACCAGAAAAAATTATAAACACTTAAAAGCTGAACAAACTTTTCACTGAAAAACCACTTTACTAAAGTATTCTTCCATAAAACATCAGAAGACAGTACAATTAGAAATAGTACTTAGGGAGCTTTTATTTTTTTATCTTCTTCTTCCTATCTTCATATCTTCACGTACCCAAATCAGCAAAAAGTGCAATTCAATAAGGATAATTTAAGAAATGTTTAAAGAGGAAAAATATAAGACTAAGTATCAGAAGATTTACTATGCCAAAGTTATCACAAAATAAGTCTGCTATGTAGCCCTGTTGTTTTTCTTTAAACAAACAAGAACAAAGTAACCTGAATGTGCAAATTTAAAAATATCTAAAACAATTTTTCAGAAATTTAGAATATAAGATATAGTTCTTATACGTATAGAATATTTCAGTAAATAAAAATCATGCTTAACATATAATTAGAAGTATTACGTATCTAACAACTGATAGTTGGACACGAAAGAATGTTAACTAATGGACGTACTGTTTTCAACATTTCATTTTTAAAATTTTTTGTAGAGATAGTGTCTCAGCCTCACAAAGTGTTGGGATGACAAGCATGAACCACACACCTGACCCCTAGCAGTTTTTGACTCAGCTCTCTTTCTCAAAATGCTTTTTGTCCTTGGATCCCAACACTACTCTCTTATACCATTTTGGTCATTCTTTATCTCCCCCCACAAATCCACCTTTGACTATTAGTACAGATGCTCCTCGACTCACAATGATGTTATATCCCAATAAACCCACTGTAAGAAAAGATGGTTAAATGGAAAATTCATTTAATACATCTAACCTAGCAAACATCATAGCATAGCACATAGCATAGCATAGCATAGCATAGTAGAGCCTACCTTAAATGTGCTCAGAATACTTACATCAGCCTATAAGGGCGAAATCATCTAACACAAAGCCTCATTTACAATAAAATGCTGAATATCTCATGTAATTTAGTGAATACTGTACTGAAAATCAAAAAGGAATGGTTGCGTGGGTTCTGCAAATATGAATTCTACTGAATGCATTATCACTTTCACACCGTCATGAAGTCAAAAAAAGTTGAATCATCATAAATTGGGGACCATCATTACATTTTAAAGCTCCCTCCCCTTTTGTCTCATATGTATTCTCAGGGCTCTATTCAAGGCCCTCTAACTTCTAGTGGCTTCAATTTGAGTTCTCTCTTCATAGATTAAATTTATAGCTGCTCCTTAGGTAATCTCATAGTTCTAATTTCAAATCCATGGTTTTAATTACCATTGACGCAATGGTTAAACTTAAAACCATTATGATTATAATTTTTTTCCTCTAGCCCAGCCCTCCATTCCATTCACCTACTTAACATCTTCACTTAGATATTTGGATCTCAATCTTAACATCTCATTTATTTTCTAGTATTCTGTATCTCAACAGATGATCTTATAAGTCAGCGAACTGTTCTACAGCCCATTTGCTGGACTCTGGACATCTGACACAAGCAGGACCAATCACAGTATAGTGACTGGTCTAGAGATAAACACCTAGCCCAAGCTAGGCCAGGGAGTCTCTTCTCCAGGATTTTTGGGCTTGGAACAGAAAGTAAGTTTACCAGTTTGTTTGGATTTTTAAAATGTAAATTGTTTGTAAACTTTAAATTATTACATGCAACAGTATGGTACATGCAAGAGCTATATTTTCTGTCATGCAGACCAGAGAAGCTGAGAAAGCTGGTGTATAGCATGAGAAACAAGGGTAGGAGAAAACTGAAGCCAAAACGTATAGAAAGGCAAAAGTAGGAGACAAAAAGGCTCTGAATATTTCATTCCCTAATTCTAGCTAATACTGGGGACCGTTACTGAATTACTCTAGTAACCTATAATTCTGTTTTTTGGCTTAAATTAGAGTGTGTTGGCTTCTCTCACTAGCAATCAAGAACTGCTAGTGACAGAAACAAAATACAGTAGGGAGACCAAAATCTTTAACCTGATCAATAACCTACAGGAACCACCAGCCTGAACTGGAATGTCTCTCAAACAACCTCACTATGACCCAGCCAAAGTGACTGCGTTTGGCTGTTCATACATGCAAAGCTCCAGTTCAGAGCCTCTTTCCCTTTCCGACTTTGCTGAACTCAACAATGACTCATCTTTCAAGTGTTAGTATAAATGTTATATGCTCACACTAGCCCTGATTTCGCTTTCAGAGGACCAGGAAGGGATTCAGTTGCAACCAAATTCAGTGACTAGCCTACCCAAATTAATCATAAATACATGCATAAAAAAATGGAAATTCTTGGTTATATCAATTCTAATATATTTCTTACCTCAAATGCCCATTCTTTTTCTTCCTCTCCATCCAGGTACAAACGTGTTTCTTTATAAACTTGGCCTATATCCAAGTTTAATGGAGATATATCAAATTCAAGCCGCTGCAATTCAAATCCTAGTCCAACACCAATGGCTTTTATGAAGCTTTCTTTAAGTGCCTAAGATACAGAAAGACATTTTCTCTTAGAATTCAGTAGATAAAATTTTTCATAGAATCCACAGGCCCAACAGACAGGGACTTTTAACGCTATACTACATTATGGCTATATGGTTATAAGCTTTTTTTTAAACCCTTATAGCATGGAAACAAATCATCCATATGATCTTAGGGCAAATCATTTAAGCTCTCTGAACCTGTATCCCCTCATGTGTAATCTGCGATGATGATAACAATACCTTCCTCATAGGATTGTTACGTACATTAAATTAACTAACTTAACAAGAGCTTGAAGTAATGTTTTCTGGCATGTAGTGTATGTATCAGTGTTTGCTACATAAGACTTCACGTGTATTAGTTCCTTTATGACAGAAAACATTATTTATAAGTGGTGATAAATGTTTTGTTTTAGCTCTAAGTACTTTTTAACTGAGCATTACATACAGGTTAAATTTTCTTAAAATGAAATGTCATTATAATGTAATACTGTACGCATAAAATCCATAAAGTTCTCAAGCAATCACCCATTTACTTCAAGCACTATTTGGACATTACTGGGTAACCAAAGGACTTTGATTTTAAGTGAAGATAATGGAATCATTACAGACTTTTGTTTTCAAAATTAGAATTATACCCAGTTCCTGTAAAACATATCCAGCTGAGTCCATTCATCCTTAAAGCTTCTGATTGTTTCCCATTCTTTGTTGGTAAACTTTCTTTTCATAATATGAAAGAATTCTGGAATTGAACCACGACCTGTCAATTAAGGAAATACAAAATTAAAAATAGCAGTTCTATTAAAAAAAAAAAGGCTGCTCTACTACTAAAACTGTTCAGGATAGCACCCCCCCAAAGAGCTACAGGGCAACCAAACTTTTGAATACATTTTAAATAATCCTAAACAAAATCTCAGCAAGTCAAAGCAAGTGGAGAATTAAGAGTAAATACACTATGACAAGTAGTGGTTAGCCCAGAAACACAAGAGTAGTTTAACAGGAACTGGTGATATTCTGTAAATCATTAATTAAGCAGGAAAACCATACGGTTGTATCAATATATGCCCTAAAAAGTTTTGATAAATTTTAGCAGACAAAGCTGTTATAAATAAGAGGAAATTCTTTATGTAAAAGAATATTTATCAGAAGCCCACTAAAAATACTCCTAAAATAAAGCCATATTATTCTAAAGTTTTATTTTATTATGTAACAGAGAAAAAAAAGAGAATAATTCTTTCATTACAATTTTTAGAAAATAAGCAGAAAGCTGAAAATTGTTCTTTTATTCTACATTATCATCATGGCTAAAAAATTAATACTTATTTTCTTCAAAATGTTTTCCAACTTGTTTTCTAATATAACTTCTCCAAATAAAAAGATTTTTATTATTCTTTTGTGGTTGCAATTGCAAAATAAGCTCATTTTTAAAAACCTGAAACATATCTTTAGTGCCACTATTTCATAGATAACAAAATATTACATAGCATTCTAAAAATAAATGACAAAAGATACAACTCAAAGGATCCAATTCCCAGAACTAAGGGGTAAGATACATGTTAAAATTCATGGTAGGCCTCCAGTATTGAATTTTCCAAAACATTAAAATTATGTGCTTGTGTGTCTTTACCACCAAGCACAAACTTTCTACCCCCATTCATTTCTTTATACAAATATGCAGAATGTGTATAAATATTTACACAAATACGTATTCAACTAAATATTAAAAAAAATTGATCATTGTTCTTGCCTTTTATACTTACAGCCTAATAGGCCTATAAGAAAGCCTGCTCCAAGGCAGGTAAACCACAAACATTTACTAAGTGTATACATAAATGTTAACTATTATATGGTAAATTACTGCCTAAATATTCTACTGCCCTGTATCCTTAGTTCATTATTACATTATTTTCCAGAAAACCTTTTGAAGGTAATCCCTTTGAGGATTCTGTTAACATGGGTTGTTTATTCCAATTCCCACTTCTAAAATACCCAACTCCAAAATCTGACATTCTCAAATGGTTAATGTAACTCTGCAAGTGATAGTTGATACCACACTCTCTATGAGCATTTCTTATGTGAAATATGTAGAGAAAAAAGATGTTGAATGCCCCCTTCTTAATACTTGACTGGGCATTTAATCGCTAATTCTCTCTATGAGAATTCAACAATTAGAATTCCATTATGACCACTCAGTAAAAATATAGTGCTAGGTACCAGGAATATCATGATGAGCAAAACAGGCATGGTCCTTATCTTCCTAGAGACTTTACAGTTTCTCCTGCAGTAACCAAATACCTTTCCCCCACTCATTTCAAGGGTAGAAAACATTAGAAGTCAGTTCTCTCATGAAACTATGATTTTTCCAGTATTCCTGCTTCAAGAGTCAAAATTGTCTCCTCTTAGTTCATCAGGAAATATTTCTGCTGATCCTGTTGCTGATATGTGGTACTATGGATCAAGACAAGGATCCTCATTCATTTTCAGGCACTGAAATATTAAATTGTGATCTTGAGAGTTCAATGGCAAGAAATTCTTACCCCCTTTGGTGCCATAAATCCTTTTGATTGTCTGGTGCTTACTCCTCAACACCTTCCTGAGACTAACATTAACGGAAGCCCCTCAATAAAAACTGTTTTGTTCACTATAGCAATAGTACATACAGGCTTGATAAATAGCATCTTAAAGAACACCTTAAAGACAGTAAAGACAGAAAGCTTCTGAAGTAAAGTAAATCTGGAAATTTTAAACACTGGGAACACTGTATCTACAAAATCATAAACTGTTTCCTCTTGAATGGATTTTGGCACAAACAGCATAAGTAATAACAGTGGGAGGAACATACTATCTTCGGTTTGGAAGACTGCCTTATGTATTTTGAGAGAAAGTATAATATCCAAAAAACCTGCATTTAAAAAGATATATATTTTGTTATCTATAGTGGCATTTTGCTTGCTGGTTTCTCCAAATTTTTTTTCATAACCTTCAAGAAGCCTTTTGATTCTTAACTAAATAAGATGGGGCAATCAAGGAAAAAAATTTAAATAAGCATGCTAATAAAAAACCAATTAACATAAAAGGCAATCAATCTGGCACAATCACTAGAAAGCAATCATATAACTCATTATATACAGCTAAAAAAGTATCCGATATAAGTGCATTTTCATTTACTTTAGAAAGCGTCTTATTTAGTTCACAAAATGAAAATTTGACAGCAATAGGCAAAGTGATTTTTGTAAACATTCAGCCAAAGCACAGCAGCACCACACTGTGGCATTGTGGTGGATATACAGTGGGCAAGTATTCTGCTAAGTATTAAATACAGTTTACCTAGGAAACTGGAATAAAGAAAAATCATTAGGAAGAACAGTGAATTTGTCCCTGAAAACTATTTGAAGACAGTACAATTACTGGACATACATGTTGGCAAATTCTAATAATACCATTATGTACACAGAGAATCACCAGTCAAGTTTAGAAAAACCTGATCATCCACCTTATAGCTTGATCTTTAGGGAGAGCAGTGTTAGATATTGTATTCTGCAACAACAACTAACTAACCAAGACCACACAGCAACTAACGTTTTATCTTAAACACAGTAGTAACCTACAACAAGATCATTTAGATCCGGTGCCTTGAGCCACTATTGCAGGTCCATGAAAAAAATCCTACCAGTACCAATCAGAACCTCAAGGCCTACCTACATGAATCCCTCCCCAAAACAAGGTCACCAATATGTATATATAACAGTACCTCAGTCTTTAGGAGAATGGGCTGGTCATTTTGGGGGAAAGTGGAAGGGAGTGAAGCAATGCCCATCTATGTGCTTGCTTTAAAGTACCAAAATTTAGCCTTATATAATAAATCACATTGAAAATTCTAATAATTTCATTTTCTAAGTACTGAACTGTATATAATAGAATTATATATAATTTTGCTTCTATGAGAAGTGAACGTCTTCTAAGATATGAGTTAGTATGTATAATGCAGCTCATTTGTCCAGGAACTTACCCAGACAAAAACACAGAATAACACAAAAGTATCTGAGCTGCCAATACAGGTTTCACAAACTACATGCACAAAGTCTCTTGCAAATAATACTTGCAAATACTGTCAAAGGATGTATTTAAGCCCTCAATTCGTGGAGTACAGCAGAAAAAATACTAGTTTGAAATATGACAACCTAGGTTTGAGACTCACCATTTAGGCCGTCCTAAACTTCAGTTGCTCTTACCTTGTTTACCAACACATATAGGTATTAACACACACAGGCGAGAAACCAGCTGATAGAGCTAGAACTACTGAGCTTTGAATGTTATCCTTTCAGGAAGAACTCCAGAGAATAAGAAGAGGACCAAGAGGACAGAGCATGCAGCCTTTTATTTTCAGGCTTTGAAACCCAATGAAATTTACCCTGCTAGGTTTGGAACATGTTTGAGAACCATGACTCCTTTTTACTTCAAACTTCTTTTTGGAATGGAAATGTCTATCCTATGCCTTTCCCACCACTGTATTTTAGAAGACTTGTTTTCTGCTTTCACAGGTCCACAGATGGAAAGAAATTTTGCCCCAAGAAGGATCATACCCCAGTTTCATGAATAGTTGATTTAGATGATCGAGAGGATGAGATTTGCCACTTTTTGAGTTGACGATATTAACACCTACATGAGGTTTAGAGTTAATGCTGGAATGGGCTGAGAACTGCTGATGCTGGGATGGGGTGAATTTACTTTGTACGTTAGATGGATACAAATTTTGCAGGGGGACAGAGAATGGACTCTACTAAGAATGTCATTCTCTACAGAATATGTCTCCTGAAATTCCTGTCCACCCAGAACCTTAGAATGTGACCTTATTTGGAAATAGAGTCTTTATAAATGTAATCAGGTTAAGATGAGGTCATACCTGTCCAATGCTGGTGTCCTTACAAGGAGAGATAGACACACAGAGAGGAGACAGAAAAAGTCATCTGAAGGTGAAGACAAAAATTGGAGTGATGCAACTGCAAGCCAAGGACTGTCAGGAATGAGCAGAAACTAGGAAGAATTAAGTAAGGAAGGATTCTTCCTTGGAACCTTCAGAAAGACCATGGCCCTGCTGACACCCTGACTGATTTCCAGCCTTCCAGAACTCACAGAACTTTCTGTCACTTTAAGATACCATGTTAAATGTACTTTGTTAGGCAGCCTGAAGAAACTAATATACACATGCATACAATTTAAATTATACAGAAGAATACACACTCAAGTACCCTTAGGAGTTTTAATTTTATGTCCCTGGAGTCAAATGTTCAAATGCTGGTCCATTACTTCTTAGCTACAGATTGAGTATCCCTAATCTGAAAATCTGAAATCAAAAATGTTACAAAACTAAAAATTTTTTGAACACCAAAATTATTCTCAAAGGAAAAACTCACTGGAGCACTCTCGATTTTCCCACTAAGGATACTAAACCTGTAGGTTATTTATTTAACATTTACTTAACATCTGCATGGCTGCTTCTCAAACTGTAAAATGAGCACAAAAATTGGGCAGATTAAGAATAATACTTAATTCTTCCTAGCTTCTGCTCATTCCTGACAGTCCTTGGCTTGCAGTTGCAACACTCCAATTTGTCTTCACCTTCAGATGACTTTTTCTGTCTCCTCTCTGTTTGTAAAATGCCTTGAACTATCAAGT
The DNA here is from genome assembly GCA_036589455.1 of Ateles fusciceps. Taxonomy (NCBI): domain Eukaryota; kingdom Metazoa; phylum Chordata; class Mammalia; order Primates; family Atelidae; genus Ateles; species Ateles fusciceps. The sequence continues at coordinate 3,600,434 of JAZHEH010000479.1, read as the reverse complement.
ACTTAATAAATATTAGCTCTAAGGTTGTTGGGAAAGTCATTGTTAAATGTGTATCTTCTTTTGTCAACTGTTTTTGTTAACTTACAAAGTCCTTCCTACATCCATCAAGTAAGGCTTAAGTGGTTTTCCCATCGATATTTAGAGGAGTGTTTCATACCTTAACAACATTAACCTTTGTCTATCAAATTTGCCATGAATATATTCTCTGGTTTGTGAAAGATGATTTAATATGACATAGTATCTGTTGACTTTGTGATTTATTTTTACCTTTTCAAGCTTCAAAAGGCATCTTTCAGAAGTTTGCTCGACTATACAATTATATTGCGTTCTAGTAACTGTTAATAAAACTTTAATTTTGCTATAGTGTGAGGCAATGACTTTCTGATAATATCACTCATAAAAACTGGTAAATGGGCTACAATTTTTCTTTCTGTTAGCTCTGTAAATTACATCCAATACACAGTGTTTTCCAAACATTAAGATGCCTAACAATCAACTGGGAATATTGTCTAAATATAGAAACCTGGCCAGGTACGGTGGCTCAGGCTTATAATCCAACACTTTGGCAGGCTGAGGCAGGCAGATCACCTGAGGTCAGGAGTTCGAGACTAGCCTGGCCCACATGGTGAAACCCGGTCTCTACTAAAAATACAAAAATTTGCCGAGTGTCGTGGTGGGCACCTGTAATCCCAGCTACTTCAGAGGCTGAGACAGGAGAATCACTTGAACCAGAGAGGCAGGGGTATTAGTGAGCAGAGATGGTGCCACAGCACTCTAGCCTGGTCAACAAAGAGGGAAACTCGGTCAAAGAAAAAGAAATAAAAAACCCTGATGTACTCTCAGAAATTCTGACTGCCATAGGTCCGCAGTGGTTTCAAGGAATTTGTATTTTTAATGAGCACTCTGGTTGATTTTGATACCCTGTCCAAAATTTAGAAAGACCATTCTATGGTCCTATTGTTATTAGAGAAAGGAAATCTAAGACTAAACTGGCTCTGGTTTCTTTCAAGATAAATTGTTTTATTTTTGGATACCAGCAGAACTGTTCCACTTTCTACAACATTTAATTCTGATATTCTATATATGATTTCTTCTCTATTATAGTATAATATGTATAATTTCACCCATTTTTAAGTATATAGTTCAGTGGTATACAGTACACTCACATTATTATACAATCACCACCACTACCTATCTCCAGAACTTTTTATTATTCTTTTTTAAGCTGGAACTAAATCTAATCCCAAATCTCTAGTTTCCTATGATATTATTCATTTTTGTGTCTTATCCATTTAATCTGTCATCTTCAACAGTATATTTCCATAAACCAAATCTCTATGTTCATTCTTCTTTATCTCCTTATTCATTCCTCTTCATTCTGGAAGTGTTTCTCAGATTTATTTATCAGATTTATCCTAGATATCATCAATTCAATTTTCTGTAAAAGCTAGTCTATTTACAGCTTCCTGCATAGATTTTTTCGTTACTGACGTTTGTGGGAAAGGAGGATTAAGGATTTTGTAGGGGACAGAGTTGCATGTTTTTAACATGAATTTAGTAATAAGGACAATTTTCTCTGAAAATTAAAATTAAAAAGGTTCATGGAGAATTTTTATCTCAAAGAAAAATATTTCTCCTAAGTCTTTTAGCTTTTGAAATTTTTTCTTATAACTTTCTAAGTTTTAAAAAATTATTTTACATAGTTGGTTTTTAAAGGGATTGAGAGGCATTTGTTTTTAAAAAAATAAGGTTCTGCTATATATGTTTTTCTATAATGTGATACTGGCTGGGCACAGTGGCTCACGCCTGTAATCCTAGCACTTGGGAGGCTGAGGCAGGCAGATCACTTGAGCCCAGGAGTTCAAGACCAGCCTGGACAACATGGTAAAACTCTCTTTTATAATACTAAATATATATATATACATATTCTAAGTCCCTTCAGGTTCATATAGACCTGACTCCTTCTTTTATTACAGCTAATAATTATCTGTAGAATGCATCCACCACTAATTTATTTAACCAATTTCTATTACCAGTATTCAGGTTTTGTCATTCATAAATCGTTTGAATACAGTACCATAAACAAGATCACTAAATCAAAGAGTATGTGTATTTTCAATTTTAACATGGTTTTCCAAAAAGCCTGTAGCAATTTCTAGTGCTTCCATCTATGTATGATTGTCCTTTTCTGACATTTTCACAACAAGTTCCAGTGTTTTACCAATTTTCTGCAAATCTGATGGGCATCTCATCGTTACTTTAATTTGCATTACTCTGATCATTAAGGTAATAACTTACTGACTACTTGAATTTGTTCTTCTGTAAGGTGCCTATTAATATTTTCTGCATTGAAACTCTTTATATGTTATGGATACTGACACTTTTATTTACCAAATTTGTTGTAAGAATCTTCCTTATTCTATTATTTATCTTTCGTATTTGATTATATTTTTGGAATATAATTTTTTAAAATTAAAATATTATTTCTTTGATAAATTCTGAATTGTCTTGTTTGAAAATAATAAATATGTAAAAAGATTTACTGCAACTCAAGGTCACAGTCAACTATATCTTGTTCTAAAATTATAATTTTTGTTTACATCTGAGCCTCTAATTCCTCCAGATTTGTATATATAGTATGTTTCACATCCACATGACTAACCAATTCTACTAGCACCATTTAATAAATAATCTCTTATCCACTGAATTGAAATATGTATATATCCTGGGCTCTAAGATTAACTCTTCCAGTTGTCTATTCTTTCGCTAATATCATACTCTTTTTAGTTTACAATGCCTAACACAAGTTTTTGAAAATGGTAAGGCAAGGCCCTTCTTACTATATTTTTCATATTCCTAGTCATTACTTCTTCTGTAACAACTTTAAATATATGTAACCCAGTTTCACAGAATTTTTCAGATTTTGGTATCTGGAAATTCTTTTAATAGGAATCAATAAAATCTCATACTGAGAGGCCATATATGGTAGAGAGCAGTGGTTAAATAAATGAACTTTTACTTTTTAGCTGAAGTCAATTTGGACAAATGTCTTAACCTTTTATATAAAATAACAGTAGTACTTACATAATAGTCTTAAGAGGATGAAATAATACCTATTAGGCATTTAATATAGTGTTACACACTTGTGGGAGTTGCTCAAGAAATACTAGTTACACAATTAAATCCTACAGACAATGGGAAAAGACCCACCTGTAACTGGGAAGGGGGAAAACTCCTTGAGGGTGAAGACTTGGTTTTCCAGTAAGGAATTCAGAGTACAAAGTAATCTGTGACTTTATAAAACTACTTACAGATTTTAAATCTCAAAGGCATTAAAAAAAAAAATCCAGCAAAGTTTATTTTAAAAATGTAAAGATGAACATGTAAAACCATGGTGGGAAAATTCTGGTCCTTTCCCAAATTTCAATTGTAATTTTTATGTATTTTGTCTCTTCTATTTTTGCCTTATTTTGTAAATATGGTCACAAAACTAAACAATTCAAAAGTTACCATTTACACTTATCACTGCTAACACCTTTAATAGAAAAAATTAGAAAATGAAGGGAAAGCCAACCAAAATCTTCCAAATGAGGGTAATAAATTAAGATGAAGACCAGGAAAACACCCTTCTTCCTAAGAATAAGAACGTACTGCCCTGGTATATAGTAGGCTATATACTAGGTATGTTCTCTCCTGTGCTGCCACAGCAGCAGTGGGAGAACAGGTAGAGGGGAGGGGAACTGAGCTGCACTCGGCAGAAATGGTTAGTGTACCATGAAAGGAAAGACTCTCCAAGTTCCTACAGGATTCTTACCTACAGAACAACATAGAGTAATGGAATTGACTTTTTCAGTGCACTAATAATAACCCCCAAAAGCCAACTCCGTCTTTAGAGCTGACAATCTAGTAATGACACCTAGTACAAAACACAGTACTTCCCTTGCTGCTATCCTAAGTTTGGCCTAGCATCATTTGGAAGAACTCTTAGAAAAAATCCCTTGCTTAATTTCCTTATTTACTGCAATAAGTAGAGCAATTCAAAGAATCTCCAATGAAGGAAGCCAGTGTCTACTTCCCATCCTCATTAAAAAAATCATGCTGCGTCCATTCATTATTCAGAATCAGTGGCATGGTAATAATGCTAGTGACAATTAGAAAACATCTCTTCCTTTATGTGTTACTGGACATAGCAACATGGCCTAGACAAAAAGGCCTAGACATTGTGATTAGTCAAATAAGATTAAAAAAAAAAGCTTGTGAGGGAAGGTCTAATAAAACATAATTAACAGAAAAACTAAATCTTAAATTTTTGCTCAATTGTCTTTCCATCATTTATTAAAAGCTTCAGCTATTAATTACTTGTTTATCCAGCAGTGACCATAGCCAACACTGCCTGTTAAGTTAACTGGTAATAAAATCTGTTTCTTAGAGGTATCATTCCCAAGCAGATACCAACCCACTGGGCCAATTTATTACTGTGTAGTTGTGCTGACTGCATTCTAAGAAACAATGAGCTTTCCATTTCTGATTTTAGAAAACATTCCTGTAATGACAGCAGAAAGCGGATAAGGTTATGTGGGCTAATTCTTATGCTAAGAATCTTCTATAGCAACAATTCTTTTAGAGTAAGCCAGTTATGTCCTTCTTGAATACCAGATTTTTTCCTAAGAAAATTCCATGTGTGCATATCACTAAAAATGTAGCAAACAACTTCAGGAAGTTAAAAAAAATTCCTTGACCCTTATCCAGGGAATCAGATCAAAAGCTATTATAAGGTTTCCAAAATCCCTAGTAGGGCCTTGTTCTGAGCAAACTTGAGACTACAGTTGTACTGGAAAGGCTTATGAGCAGGTAAGAGAAAGAGTAGCTAGCAGGAAAATGCAAGGTAAGGACAATAAAAGCAAAAGAGAGAAGAGATTCACAGACACACTGAAGCCCATACTCTAACAGCACAATGTTTATTCATTCATTTGAAAAATATTTTACTATTATGTACGAGGCAAGGTACTAAGAGATGTGATAGTGATCAAACTCTGATGTAGGTAACAAGGTTCTTGCTTTCACAAAGCTTTCAAGTACCAGGAAAAGACATCATCTTGATGAATAATAAACCGAGATACATTAATAATAAAGAAAATATATTCTATGAGAGCCTACAACAAAAAAACCTAGCTTAGACTGAAGGCTCACAAAAGCTTCCCTAAAGTAAGGTTAAGGTGAAATCTAACAATAGGAGTTCTCTACGCATAAATGGGAGTGGGAGATAAAATTAATATAAGCCTTACAGACTGAGAGAACCACATATTCAAACCACATATGGTGCAGGGAGTATGGAGATTAGATAGTTTTACTATGAAATTAGGAAGATGTGGGTTCTCTTATTAACAGCTTTCTTCCTAGCCTGTTACTTTTGCAAAAATCGCAGTATATGCATCATAGGGTAGTTGAAAGAATTAAATCAGAGAATATATCTAAAGCACTATGTAAAATGCCATGGCACACAGTTAAGTGTTCACTAAACATTAGTGATGATAAGTATACAATAGTTAAGAGAACCTATATTTAGTATGTATTAAATTGCCTGAGTACATTCAACCCCATAAATATTAGTGGTCCTTAAAGCCACCAGTAACAAATTTCTAAAGCAATATATAAGCAACTTAAATATTTTAATAATGCTTGCTTCTCATTTTTACTTATATAAATGTGCTAAAAAGAGCTGTATTTAGATACAGAACAAATAGTTGCCCATTGGTATCCACTGAGGACTGGTTCCAGGACCATCCTCAGATACCAAAATCTGCGCATGTGGCCCTGTCGAACCGGCATATATGAAGTCAGTCCTCCATATCCTCACGTTTCATATCCTGCAAATATGGAATCTTGATACGTGTCTGATTGTGGATGTAGCATCTGCAGGTACAGAGCGCCGACTACTGAAAAAAATTCACGAGTAGACCCATGCAGTTCAAACTTGTGTTGTTCATGGGTCAACTGTACATGTTATCTCCACATAAGGACTACAATGTACTTTACTATTGATTCCTTAAGAAAACAAACTAACAATTAACTGAAAAATTGTGGTTAATGTTTAAGTGAAATAAGTTGAAGAACAATTCAAAAAGAAAATCTTTATATTTCACTTTACCTCTAGGCAAAGTATTATATGGATCCCCAGTAATGGACAATGCACTATTTATGTATAACTCTGTAAATATTCACAGAAATATTTATGCTCTCCATTACCTTTGTGTACTGAGGACATTTTCCCTAAACTTAAATATCTCTAATACATCTCCTGGCCTGAGATTGCTCAATAGATAAGAACTGAGGCATCAAGACACTTAACTGCTGTACTACAACAGTGCCACATTACCTGGAAAACTAGTCTTCATTATATCAATTCCAACTTGCAGCTCAGGTTCAGCAGCAAGCACCGCGTAATCCCCTTGATGAGAGATGTTAAAGTTGAAATTCGGATAAGGATTCGATGAGTCCTTTGCAAGAACTGGTTTTCCTTTGCAGTTCTTTGCAAACGAATATGATTCCAAGGGATATTCAATTTCTCTGCAACTAATTTCCTTATCATCAGACGACCAGCCTGTTAAGTACATAAAACATTTGGTATATACTGATGTCTACTAAAGATACAAGCACACTGTGTGTAAAAGTGTATTTTTTTGGTTTCTAAAATTTTCATTTTTAAAACTTTTCAAAATACTTAAGTATTAAACACACTTTAATTAAGACTTACACAATGCTTAAGTAGATAAAAGGTTAAAGCTTGCCTTAACAATTCCCTCTCCTTCACTAGTGACCAAAGTTAACAGCTGGCATCCTTTCAGTCTTTTCTGTATTTAAGTGTGCATTTACAAGTTTTTGCTAACTCTACATATAAACACAAACATGAGACTATACTTACGTCGTATTCTACCACATATAAGCTTTTACATTTATAAGTATTGGGAATTATTTTATGTCTGTACACATTGGTCTGGTCCACGCAGTTTTAACTGTAACATATTTCATTAATATTATTTCCCATTTATTGGATATTTTAGGCTGGCTTTAGACTTGCTGTCATAAATAACTCTGCAATAAGCAGCCCTATTGTATCTACATCTGTGCATATGTATTTCTGGATCCCATATATTGATCACCCAGCTTCAACAATTAGCAAGGCATGACCTATCTTGTTCTGCTCTCCCGTCTCCATTTATTACTTTTTTAAAAATTACAAAACACACACACACACACACAAACAAGAATATAAGATGACAAAGCATATATTTTTAAAAATAGCTTTCAGGGTTTTTTTTCTTCTTTAATTCTAACACTGACTAAATTTTAAACTGCAGGCTTTTAAAAGTAGCTCATTTCACAATTCCTTACAAATTATAAGTGTAAAAAATGTTCACCAATGTGCCTTAAAAATTATAAACTAGCCTACATTTCAAACAGAAAGGTGTTTGAATATGTAACATTTTTAATAAAGGACTGTCTTTTAAACGATAGTAATTCACGATTGTTTCAAATTGCACTATATAGATTGTTTTGAAATCCAGTTTTCCATTTGTTGCTTCAAAATACATCGCTAAAACAAATCTACACAAAATACTGTTTCCCATGCCATCTAGTGAGGAAGGTATCTTCTCCGGGCTTCAATTTCATTGGCTTCAATCCTAGGGAGCGCAGAGCTAGAAACTAAATCATACTGACAATTTCTAGGGCCTACCACGTGTAGGGTGTCCTTGGAGAATGGTGGGATATTTAACAGACAGAATAAGCATGGGCTATGAATCCACGCAAAGAAAAAAAATAAAATTTAAAGATAAAGACATAAAAACATTCATTACAGGAAAAAAAAAAAATTGTCGGCCTTCCCTACATTTATTTGACGGGTTTAGTAGTGTCTCCATTTTCACAAACGGGGAAAGAGATAATTTTTACAGCGATTGAGGCCTCCGAGGCGGTTACAAAGACCGTGGAAACCAAGCCGTGTGTGGCCCGCAACCCCACAGCGCCGGCCATTGTCTCCCGGGCCGGCCACACGCTCCACAGCGAGAGCGCTGCCGACAGGGCGGGAGTGTGGGGTCCCCCACAGCCTGGCCCGCCTCCCCCAACATTTGCTACCAAGACTCTAAATACCAAAAAGACCCGCAGTACCATGGCTGCCTTAGCGTCCCGGGCAAAGACGAACTGGCCAATGCGCTCCTTCTCCTCGGGCTGGATCGATCGCACTGCCAGCAGCCATTCGGCTCGGCTTGGCAGCCAAGTGCCGCAGGAAAAGGCCCAGCGCACGCCCTCCATGGATGGCACCGAGCAGAAGCGCTTGGCAGGGAAAACCATACACTGAAGGAGGACTTCGCCGCTACTTCGGGCCTGATGGCGCGGATGCAAACGTGGCCCCACCCCCTTCTTCCCAGCGTCCACGGGCAGGGGGAGGGACGTTGCTGCGCAGACGGGCACGTTGCCCACCGAGAGACCTCCCAGCCCGCCCCCAACGCAGCCACCTCCTTTCGGAGAAAAAGCAGCTGGGGGCGGAGATCAGTCCTGCGCTTTGCGGCATTGTATGACGTTACGCAGGCGTGGCTTCGGAGACGAGCGAAGGGCGGGACCAAGGCCGAGAGCCCGACAGTTACGCTACTCACACTTGCGGAAGAGTTAACGGGACAGCGGTGCAGACCAATCGTAACCAGTCCTCTGGAGGCTGGGAGACTGGGGTGGAGACTTCGGAGACTGCAGTTGCAGGTGGGTGAGCTCCGGGGTCTGAGGGAGGAGTGGGATGGTAGCCCTTATTCCCTGGGTCTGGTTTGGTCCCTGTGACCCACAGAGACAGCTGCTTCTGCCGCTCCTTCGTGTACAGGGCACGAGAGGTCTCCACTTCTAGGAGGGGGGTCTGCAGTGGTGCCCCCTGGAGTTGTGCAACGCGGCAGCCCTGAGTTGCTTCTTTCCCTGCCCCCTAGCCCCATCGGCCTAGACCCACCCTCACACCGTACGCTCCCGACCCTTAGCAGCCACCCACCTGAAACCGCCCCTCCGAAGGCCGAGCAGAGGCACTGCCCCCAGTGCGGAACACCGACCTCGCCTGAATCCGAGGTTGCCAGCGAGCAGCTGGGCTAATGCTGGCAGTTTATTTGGGGGCGATGAAGTGATCCAGGTGCTGTTTTCTATTGCCAAGCCTGGGCTAGAGCCCTAGCGAGAAAACAGGATTCCATTGTTGAGGCAGCAGTCTTTCCATCATGACAGAGGTCCTTTCTCTTAACAGCAGCAGAAACAAGTAAATAACTCTGCTCAGTTATTTTCTCAGGCTTTATGAAGGGTCATACTGATGTATGTCTGTTTCCTTAGTTGTTCCGTGTAGGCTGTTGTTGACTCTCGTATGAAAGCCCACGCGATCCAAGTGCCCTGCAGGTTTTGTTCCAGGGAAAAGATCTCTGCAGATGACTATAAATGACCACCTGGAGGTCGATTAAAGTGCAGTACTGCGGGATTCAGCCGATTTCCTTCTTCCTCTGACTGCCAGGAAATACCAGCCAAAGGCCAGCGGTAGTAATTAACACAATTACCTTCCTATTATCTGTCCTCTTAAGATGGGTTCTATTCTGTTTTTATCTATACTTGTTTTCTTTAACTTTTCATGATATCATAAGCCCCCTCGAAAGTAGATGGGATTCTGAGCGCGCACACACACAGAAATTCAGCTCCCTAAAGGACAGTAAAATGAATTATTGGCTTAATATATCATCTTAGCTAACCAAAAGCATGTGTCACCTACCATACTGAAAATCTGCTTACCAGCTGCAGGGGAGCTTACAATCTGATAAGGCAAATAAATCATATGCATAAAAAGAACAAGAGACAGTGTAAAGATACATAAGGTAATACTAATACCCATATCATCAATGATCATAACGCACTTCTTTATTTTTAAGAATCATTTAACTTTTCCTTCTTGCCTTTTAAATTGATTTTTTATAACTTTGGTACATTTATACGTTTCTGTTTCCAAAACACTTCTGTGTACGTTATCGCACATGTTATGTGCAGCACTTGTTACTGATGGAGACACTGAGCTCAGAAAGAGAATTTGTTTAAATTCAAGTTTAGGAATTCATATCCCATTATTTTCCCATCGAACAAGATCTCTGTGTGTCAAATCTATGGAGTCTAATACACAGACAGTAATGTAGGGATTATTTGTACTTGTTCTATCTAGAATATTCTCCCCTTCTCCCATTATCATATTCCTTGCTTCCTCTGTATCACTCAGCCCCAAATGTCCTACCAAACAGAGTATCTCTGTTTGCCCAGTCTAAAATAGCTCACTCTCCCCACTCCCAAACCTCAGCCCCAAACCTAGCATCCTAGTGAATACATTTTATAGGTTTGTTTAATCCCCTTCCCTGTGTACTTTTAAAAATCTTATGTGTCATCCTCTAGAGCTTAGCTTAAACCTTTTCTTAGGGCCTACTTTAGAGTACCTTTTTTCAAAACAGTATTGTTTATATAATTCATTTGGCAGTTATTCTAGTATTGCCTTATGACATCTCTTTTACTGTCCTGAATTATTTGCATGTGCACTATCTTGCAAAATAGAATGGATAGTACTTGAGCATAATGTCATGTATACCTTTTACAAATAGTATACATGAGTAAATGTTATTAATGCCTCCACAATTACTGTCAAGGGTATAACTGCTTTTTATATCCCATCTGCTTTTACTTCCCTCATTCACTTTGATTAAGGAAATATAAATATGCAGTTCATAACTTGCTTAACTATGTTAAATGAACCCAACAATTTTATTAAAATATTTTTTATTGCATTGGTCAGGGGAAGAAGAGGACTAAAGTAATAGAGGCTCACTCAGTCTGTAATGATTGTCTTGCTTGATGCTGATCTGTGGCTTCTTAGCAAGATGCTGGGAGACTCGTATTCTGTTTCCAGCTCTACCACCAGTTGTCTGTGTGACTTTGGTTACAGAGGATCCTATGCATGATGTAACCCCTTCCAGGTATTAATTTCAATGGAAAGGCATCGGATGAGATCATCTCTAAGTCCAGGTGTTTTTTAGATATATTCACTAACTTTTTATTGGGTCACAAGCCTTATTCTACCTCAAACATTTTTTCCCCCCCAAGACTTCTTTGAGTAGCTCCCTAATTCCACCAGTTTCTCAAGGAAAAAACTATGATGGTCCTTTTCTTTGACTCCCTATATCCAATCCATCTCCAAATGTTTTTGGCTCTACTTCTAAAATACAGCTAAATCCATTTATTTCTCTTTATTTCCACTGTTAACACTCTGGTATAACCCACCATCACTTTTCATCTGAAATACTAATCATTTTTCTAGCCTGCCTGAGAAAGGGGAGCACTCTCTTTCAATGTCTGTCTTCCATGCCATAGCACAACCTACTTTCAGAGCTAAATCTAGAAATCCATGCCCTTAATCTTTATGCTATATTGCCCTCTAGACTGAAAAGGAGAGGCCAGCAAGGTAAGAAACCTGAAGAATGTTGTGGAACAGAAACTAAAAGATGAGTGTTTCAAGAAGGACTAGTTAACAGTGTGAATATTCCTAAGAGGTGCAATAAGATGAGGAGAGAGAAGTGAGAATTTAGCTTCAAAATGGTAGTGTGGTGACACTGACAAGGGCAGTTTTAATGGAGTAAAAGAAAGAAATTTTATTGTAGTGGGTTGAGACGATAACTGGAGGTGACACTACCGCAGAGTGTTCTTGAAAGTTTTTCTGGATTTAGGAAGTAGAAAAATGGGATGGTAGCTAGAGGGGGAATAAAAGGTCAAATGATAGATTTTTGTTTGAAGTTTGTTTAAAGATGGAAGATAGCAGAAGTGGCATGCTGATGGAAAATGTCCAGAAGTGTGGGAGAAATTAATGTAGGAGAAGGGAGGGATGTGTGTGTGTGTGTGTGTGTGTGTTCACTATTCTAAAGTGGATTCCAGAGTAGAGAACCTTGTCTATGTTGTTTTTAGCTGTATTTCTAGTATCTAGAATAGTGCCTGCCACAATATTTGTTACTCCACAAACTATCTAATATTTGTGGAGTAATGAATGACTTGGACTCCTCGTACCTTCTTTCAATTCATTCTTGATACATTAGCCTCAAAAATATTTTTTAAAAAAATGATGTCATGTCACTGTCCAGTTTAAAGTGATCAGTAGTTCCTATTTCGCTTGGAATAAATCCGAGCTCCTGTGACCCATAGGATTCTGCCTGAGATAGCAACTGCTTTCTGCAACCCTATCTCCTGACCCTCTTGCTTTCATTAACTACTCCAGCCACACTGGTCGCCTTTAATTTCCTAAAACTGAAGGACTCCTTTCCCCCTGTAGGGCTTTATATGTGATTTCTCCCACTATCCCCTTACCTTCTTATCATTCAATTCTCAAATGACACTTCAGAAAGGCTTTCCCTAATATTGTAGTGGATGAAAGCAAGGGCTCTTCACCCAGACTGAGTTCACATACCAACCTCCCCACTTACTTGCTATATGATCTTAGCCAAACTACTAAAATTATCAAAGCCCATTGTCTCTGTCTATAAAGTGAAGATAAGTATCTGCTTTATTTAGTTTTTTTGAAGATTAAAAGAGTATGTGTAAAACATATAGCATGGGCCAGGCGCGATGGCTCATGCCTATTGTCACAGCACTTTGGGAAGCTGAGGCGCAAGTAGTACCGAAGGCCAGGCGTTTGAGCCCAACCTGGGTAACATAGTGAGATCCTATCTCTTAAAAAAAATTAACCGAGTGTGCTAATGCACGCCTGTAATCCCAGCTATTCAGGAGGCTGAAGTGGGAGGACTGCTTGAACCAGGAGGTTGAGGCTTCAGTGAGCTGTGATCCTGCCACTGCACTCTATCCTGGATGACACAGCACGACTCTCTCTCAAAAATCCAAAACAAAAAACATAGTACAAAGCATGGCACATAATAAGCACTATATAAGTGTTCACTCTTACCCCTTTTGTTACTGTCTGAAATTGAATGCCCCCATTGTTCATTTTTATTTCCACTTCCTACTTATGTCTTCACAGTATTTATAAAAACTTATAATTATTTATTTGCATACCTTATTTATTATGTCTTCTTCACCGGATACTGAACAACAAAAAAGCAGGGACCATGTCTGTCTTTTATTCTCTTTGCTATCTCTAGTGCCTAATTGAGTGCTTGTCATATAGTTAGCATCTATAATAAATATTTACTAGAATAGGCCAGAAATCATGCCACATATTGAAACATCAGTGACCAAACTAAGATCACTATAGGACACAATGAAATCAAAGCCCAGATCAGGTAGAGCACAGCTTTAATGTTCTACTTTTATCAAGTGGCATTTGATTTTTATCATTACTTTTTATCAAAGGCTTCGTTCTTAGGCTTGACTCTTGTACCTTTATTGATTCAGTTATTTAAATCAAATTTTAATGGAAGACTTTAAAAAAAATAAGAGAATCATTTTTAAAATTGAGTCAGTGTTTTGGGTAGGAAGGTGTTTCATTGAAGCTGGGATACAATCTTATAAAGTACACTATTTTATATACTACTAAGAAAAAAATGCCAACTATAGCACAACTCTATCACTAATAATTTTTTCTATTCATACAAAGAGCTCCCTTTTAAAAAAATCATATAATATCCTTGCACCTACATACAAAGAACATAAGCAAAATTAATTGGCTGAGGCACTCCTAAAACTTCTTAATATTCAAAGTGTCTTTTTATTGATTTTCAACTCAGAGTCTCCATGTCCATGTTTTATTTTTATAGTATCATTCTCTGTTTAGAGCATTAGTGATACATCATTTCTTAAACCAATGTCCATTATTATCTTCAGGGTTTTCTTCCAAGATGCTGCTATCCATACTTCAAATTTAATACACATGTAATGACAAATATGTCATGACTACTACCCAACCAGAGTGATTATGTCTGTCAGTTGCAGATAAGTGTGGAAAAGTTTGTGTCTTAAAATAAATGAAATAGCATAATTGAATTTGAAGACTATTTAAAGAAAAATAATTGCCTTATAAATTTTTGCCAAGAATTAAAAATTGTTTAACAGTTAATGTTATTTATTTTAATCATTAATATTTATATATAATTTGACAATATTAATATTCATTGTATCATTTAAGTCTGACAACAGTCCAGTGTGATAGGTGTGTCCATGTTGCAGATGAGGAAGCCAAAGCTTCAGAGAGCCTAAGTAAGAGTCACTAGTTAGTGATGAACCGTTTAGGACTCTTATTTCTCTAGTTCCGAATACCATATTCTTTGTTATTTGCAAAATACACTATACAAGTAGGATTTACTCAAATGAAATTTAAGAAATGGAAATTTCAGCTCCTTGGATTTGTGATTCTGTGTAGAATAAACATGGCAGATTTTTTTTTTTTAAAGTGTCATAAAAGTGAATAGCTATGTATGATCCTTATATATTACTTTAGGATACTTGAAATTTTCTAATAAAGCTGATTTCTGTTACTATTTATAGAAATAAAAATAACTTTGTGTTTATCTCCTGTGGTCCACTTATTCATGAACCATGAGGCTCAATAATTAATCCAACACAAGATCTAAATTACATACATGATTTTCTTGACAATGAAGTTAATTAAAAGTGTTAGTGATTGGAGTTTTAAAAATTTATATTCTCAGGACCTATGCCACTATGTAGAAATAATAGTTTTTATTCTTTTGGAAGTATCTCTTTTAGTCACCTTTGGACTGTTTTATTTACTATTTATTTTAAAACACAGAGGAATGATTTTATACCGTTGAAAAAATGATGGTTTATTTACATTTTCTATATTTTGAGCAAGAAGAAGGCTGGAATGTCAAAATAATTTCTGAATTGAGTTGATCTTATCTTTTGATTTCTTAAAAATCATTATACAAGAAGTTGTAAAGATAGTTTCCATGTATCCTTAACCCAGTTTCCCCCAAATGGGCACATATACAAGTATAGTAAAAGATCAAAACCAGGAATTTGACATTGGTACAATGTGTGTGTGTAGTTTCTTACCATTTTCTTACATGTGTAGATTCCTGTAATCTATCTAAATTAAGTGTATCAATACTTCATCTCTTTTTAATGGTGAGTAGTATTCCATGGTATGGATGTACCATGATTTGTTTACTCATTCACCTATTGTGCAACATTTTGGTTACTTTCAGCTGTTGGCTATACAAATGAAGCTGTTATGAAACTGGTACAGGCTTTTGTGCACATGTAAGTTTTTATTTCTAATGTGCAGCAGCATGATTGTTCAGTGATAATGTATATGTATGATGAGTTTTTTTAAGAAACTGACAAACGATTTCCGCCAGCAATGTATGGGTGATCCAGTGTCTCTGAACACCCTCAAGTATGTGGTGTTGTCATTATATTTTATTTAAGCTATTTTGATAGATGGGTAGGATATTTCATTGCAGTCTTAATTTACATTTCCATAATGACTAATGATGTTGAACATCTTTTCATGTACTTACTTGCCATCCGTATATTCTTTTTGGTGAAACAGCTCTTTGTGCCTTTTGCCCGTTTTTTAAATTGAATTGTCTGTTTTTTTACTGGTAAGTTTTCAGATTTCTTTCTAGATTATTTCTTTATCGGATTCAGTTTGCAAATATTATTTTCCTGGCTCACAGCTTGTCTTTTCATCCTCTTAACTAAAGGGACTTTCACAGAGGAAAAAATAGAATTTTGATAAAGTTCAGTCTATTAATTTTTTTCATTTATGTGTTGTGCTTTTAATGTCTAAGAGCCCATTAAGGAGACCCTGGTTACAAAAGTTTTCTTCTATATTTTCATCTAAAAGTTTTATATATTACATTAAAATCTATGACCCATTTTGAGTTAAGTTTTACATACAGTATGAGGTAGAGGTCAAGGTTCATTTTTTTATTTCCTGTGGATATCCATTTTCTTCAGCATTTTTTGTTAAAAAGATTCTTTTTCTTCCATTGAATTGCATTTGCACCTTTGTTAAAAGTCACTTGGCTATACTTGTATGGGGCTATATCTCAATTGTGTATTGCGTTCCACTGATCTGTGTGTCTTTCTTTTCACTAATATTACACAGTATTGACTAACGTAGGTACAGTAAGTCTTGCAGGTAGACTGATGCTTCCCTCATTATTATTATTTTTGGTTGTGTTAGATATTCTAGTTTCTTTTTCATTCCATATACATTTTACATTAATCTATATAAACAAAAAATCATGCTAGGACTTTGTTTTGTTTTGTTTTGTTTTGTTTGTGTGTGTGTGTGTGTGTGTGTGTGTGTGTCATAAAAAGCACTAATTTAATAACTAAAACATTACAAACATGCCATGGTTTTAGAAACTCTGTTTTGAATTGTCTTGACTTTTAAAAATATACTGGGACCCTCAGAGAAGGGGGAGTGGGCTGGGCCTTTTTTAGCTTCTGAGAAGTGCTGGTTCATCCATGCCATGAACTCCAGGAAGATTTCTTTGATGCTAGTGCTCTGGTGACCGTCAATAGGTGTCCTGTGCACCAAGCAAGATGGTCCCACAGGGGCTGGCCAGGCCTCCCCAGCCACATCTACACTACTATCCCAGCGACAACCTCGAAAAAGATTCCTGGGTTCTTTTTTTTTGATATGGAGTTTTGCTCTGTTGCCCAGGCTGGAGTGCAGTGGCATGATCTCGGCTCACTGCAACCTCTGCCTCCTGGGTTCAAGCGATTCTCCTCCCTCAGCCTCCTGAGTAGCTAAGACTACAGGCGCCCACCACCACACCCAGCTAATTTTGTGTATTTTTGTAGAGACAGGGTTTCTCCATGTTGGTTTGGCTGGTCTTGAACTCCTGACTTTGTGATCCGCCCGCCTCGGCCTCCCAAAGTGCTGAGATTACAGGCGTGAGCCACCACGCCCAGCCAATTCCTGGGTTCTTTCTGAGCCACATAAGTCACCAACTCTGTCTTCTTCCCTTTCCTGCTCCTCTTGTCCAACATATACACCTGATTCTCAAGCTCCAGAGAGTCTGCTGGTTACCTGGGCAGGGCCAGGGGTCTGGGAAGACACTGAGGGAATCTCTAGCACACTAAAGCATGAGAACCTCTGTCTTAGGTACAGGTAGAGAGACAGAGAGAGAGACCTCAACTTTGCAGTCTCCAACTCACACCAAGAGAGGCTGATCCAGGTGAGCGATAGCCGTTGTGGAATGGGGCCAGGAGGGATCCTTCCTGCTGTTGCCTTGGAGTTGGGTGAACTCGGCAACATTCTTCAGCTCACCGGATCCCCCTGTTCCCACGTGCTAGGACTTTGATAAAAAATGTGTTAAATCTTTATATCAGTTTAGGGGGAATTAAGGGGACATCTTTATTAAGTTGACTTTCCCATTAGCAGATATAGCATGTCTTTCCATTTTAGTCTTTTTTGATTTCTTTTGTTAGCATTTTATATTTTTCAGCATACAAATCCTGTGCATGTTTTGTTAGATTTACTTCACCTTTTTATTTTGAACTATTGTACTTTTAATTTTTGTTTTTGTTTTTTGTTTCTATGTATCTATTGCTGGTATATAGAAATATGATTGATTTTCATGTGATGCTCTTGTGTCCTGTGGCATTGCTGAACTTGCTTATTAGTTCTATGAGGCTTTTTTTCTGGTAGATTCCTTTGGATTTTCTACATACACTAGCTTGGAATTTGCAAATAGAGGCAGTTTTGTTTCTTCCTTTCCAATGTATATGCCTTTTATTGAATTTTCTTGTTTTAGTGTGCTGGCTAGAGCTTACATGCACTTGGAAACTGAATAATACACTTCTAAATAAGTGTGTACTATGATGAATAGCAGTGGTAAGGATGGATATCCTTGCTGTTTTCCTCATCTTAGGGGCAAGGTATTCCATAATGTTACTTATAGTTTTTTTGTAGATTTTCTCTATCAAGTTGAGAAGGGGGATATTTTCCCCTCTCTTTCTCTTTTGGTAAGAGTTTTTCCCATAACTGGGTGTTATATTTTTTCAAATGCTTTTTCTGCATCTTGTAATTTTTCTTTTTTAGCTGCCTAATAAGATAAATTACACTAATTGGTATTCAAATATTGAACCAGCCTTACATCCTTGGATAAACTTACTTGGCCATAGCGTATAATTCCTTTTATATATATCACTGAATTTTTTTGCTAATATTTTTAAAACAATTTTTACATCTATTGGTCTATAGTACAGGGTTTCGTTTTTTGTTTGTTTGGGGTACTGTCTTTGACTGGAGTACCACAATAATACTCACTTCATAAAATTAATTGGGAATCTTCCCTTTTCTTCTATTTTCTTGAAATTACATAGAACTGGTATTAATTCTTCTTTAAACTTTTGGTAAATTTAATTTCCTTAATGGTTACAGGGCTGTTCAAATTATATATTTCATATTGGGTGAGTTGTAGTAATGTAAGCACTTAATGCTATAAATTTTCCTCTCAGCACTATTTTAGTTGTATCTCACACATTTTGTTATATTGTATTTTAGTTTTTATTCAGTTTAATGTATTTTTCAAATTATACTTGAAACTTTCTTTTTGACCTATGGATTATTTAGAAGTTTGTTATTCTGTTTCCAAGTGCTTGGAGATGTTTATGTTATCTTTTTGTTACTGATTTCTAGTTTGATTTAATTGTGGTGAAAGAATATAATCTGTGTGATTTCAATTCTTTTAAATAATTTGAAGTTTGTTTTTGTGGAACAGGATATGATTTATCTAGATATATGCTCCATGAGCACTGGGAAAGAATATGTATTCTGCTGTTGTTAGGTGGAGTTTTCTATAATTGTTGAGTTCTCTATCCTTACTGACTTCTTGTTTAGTTCTATTAATTTTAGAGAGAAGAGTGTTGAAGTCTCCAGCTATAATAGTGGATTTGTCTATTTTTTTCAGTTTTACCAGTTTTTGCCTCACATATTTTACAGCTTTATCATTTGGTGCATATACATTTTGATTGCTAGTCTTCTTGGTGGTGGGTGGACATTACATAATTTTCCTTTCTCTTGCTCAGGTCTACTTTATCTTGTAATTATATTGCCATACCTGCTTTATTTTAATTAGTGGTTTGTATGGTATATCTTTCCTATTCTTTTACTTTCAACCTGTGTATTATATTTGAAGTGAGTTTACTTGTAGGAAGCATAAAGTTGGGTCACTTTTTAATCTACTCTGGTAATCTGTCTTTTAATTGGTGTATGTAGACTGCTTACATTTAGTGCAATTATTGTTATGTCAGTATTGAAGTCTGCCATTTATTTTCTGTTTTCTATTTATTCTGTTTTTATTTCTCAGTGTTTTTTTTTTTCTGTCTTCCTGTGGCTTACTTGAACTTTTTAGAATTTCATTTTGATTTAGCTGTTAGTGACTTATGAATGTTAAATCTTGCATAATTATTATTATTGTTTTCTGAGATGGAGTTTCACTCTTGTTGCCCAGGTTGGAGTGCAGTGGCACAATCTTGGCTCACTGCAACCTCTGCCTCTCGGGTTCAAGCGATTCTTCTGCCTCAGCCTCTCGAGCAGCTAGGACTACAGGTGCTCACCACCACACCCGGCTAATTTTTGTATTTTTAGTAGAGACAGGGTTTCACTGTGTTGGCCAGGCTGGTCTAGAAGTCCTGACCTCAGGTGATCTGCCTGCTTCAGCCTCCAAAGTGCTGAGATTACAGGAGTGAGCTACTGCACCTGGCCTGCATAGATGTTTTAGTGATTATTTAGCCTTCTCTGATATGATTCTAGTTAGGGGATAGGAGGAGAATGGTAGAAGCACCTCATTATAGCCTATCAATGGTGAAATTCTAGGCTCTCCATTTCACCTTTGCAGGCTTGGGTGGGTATAGAGCCAGAATGTTTTTTGTGTGGTCTTCTGCTGTGGTAGAGTGGTTATTTTCTTAAAACTTTTCTGTCTTGTTAGGCTGCTCCTTTTCTGGTTCTGTGACTTAAAAGAGCAGTCTGGAGGCTGTTTATGTGTGTGCCCATTGTTGTATCAGGGATGCAGCGTTTGTAGAATTTGGAAGACATTAGGCAAAAGGAAAACCTAGGAAACTCACACTATGTTGTTCCTCAGGTCACTAGTCAGTTTGATTTCATCTTTCCACTTTTCATTGTCTTCATTTATTTGTCTTCAATGTATGTTTATTTATATGTATATGTACTTCCAGGGTTGTTTTTTTTTTTGTACTTAGCAGGAGAAATAAAGGTACATCTAAACCTTACTGGAAGCACAGTCTTTTTTTTTTTTTTTTTAATAGGGGTTATATTTATAAGAATCAAATTAAATACTATGTGAACTCTGTAGGCCAGTGCCTGGCACAGCTTACTGGCTCAGCAAATATTAGCTATTATTATCATGTATGTCATTCTTATTAAGAATGATCTTAAACTGCTGTGGTAACTTTTGACAAGTACATTTATTGGTGGATCTGGAGCACTAAAATTGCTTTCTGGGCTTTTATTTAATATTAAAATCCAGGGTCAGAATGACTCGTTTTGGAAAGAACATGGACATTTAGTGGAACAAGCATGTTTCTACTAGTTTTATGTTTTTAGGCATGTTATTTAATCTTTGAGTCTCAGTTTGCTGTTTGAAAAAGTAATCTAATTAATACTAATCTTAAAGGATTATTATAAGTGTGGATGAAATAATTGTATAAATTATTTATGATAAATCCTGATACCTTCATTCTCATTACATCACTAAACAACTGTAAAAGTTCAGTTTCTAACCATTTATTTGCCTATCACTGTTTACCTGTCAACAAAAAATAGAAGTTTTCCTGTATTGTTCTCCAATTTATTGGTTTAAAGGTCCAATAACTTTTGCTGTGTGATGTGGATGTAGATATTGAATTTAGATTGTTGTGATCGTTGTCAAAATTTTCCTCCATACATGCCCTTTCTTTTCAGTATATTAACATGCTCAAGTTTCTCCCATCTATAACAAAACAAAACAAAACAAAATTTCCTGGTATCTACATGCTCCTCTAGCCCCACCTTGAGACAGAGTCTTGCTCTGTTGCCCACGCTGTAGTGCAGTGGTGCGATCTCAGCTCACTGCAACCTCTGCCTCCTGGGTTCAAGGGATTCTCCTGCCTCAGCCTCCCGAGTAGCTGGGATTACAGGTGCCCACCACCATACCTGGCTAATTTTTGTATTTTTAGTAGAGAGAGCGTTTTGCCATGTTAGCCAGGGTGGTCTGGAACTCCTGACCTCAGGTGATCCACCTGCCTCAGCCTCCCAAAATGCTGGGATCACAGGCACGAGCCACTGCGCCAGGCTTTGATTAACTTTAAAAAAAAATGTATATAAATTATGCCCATTATTTCCATTTAACTCCACTGCAATCTGTTCTCACTCCACCCCTAAATCATCAGTGACTTTTTTTCCGTCTCCTTTTCATGATATAGGTGACAACTTCATACTTGAAACTCTCTTCCCTTAGTTTCTACTACTTCTTCTGGTTTTCCTCCATTTCTCTCACTGTTCTTTGTGAATTATTCCTCTGCAATATACCTTGCTCACTTTGTGTCATTCACAAATTCTATTTTCCACTATATTTTCAATCCATCTAGACCAGCACCAGGTTTGTAGCAAGTGCTCCACAAATAATATGCATACATATTGATCGTGTATAGAACAAAAACATTGTGAAACAAGTATTCAGTATCTACCCACATCCTTTTCCCCATGTCTCCCCTGCTGGATAACCTGGAGGTCGGGGTAGTAATTACTGCTTTAGAATGTTCCATGTTGATCAAATATCCCTGCCAACATCTATTATTCTAATCTTTGAGCGAACTTTTAGAAATCCAGAGCAATCTAAAGTTATAGGAGATAACGTATCTTTTGATCCTCAGCATCTAACTTCCTCTAACACATAGAGGGATTTCAATACATATCTTTTAGTGGATGAAAATATAGAGCAATTCCAAGGGGCATCTAGGTGATCTGTACTGAGTCACCCAATTCTGTAATTATTTCAGACAGGTCATAGAGATGCCCTACATTACTGTTATAGGTTATTGATGCCCCACCTCATCACTAGACTGGAGAATGAGACCAGGAGTAACTTGTTGGCTACACTGTGACACTGAGCGGACACTTTGATCTTTTGCGCAGCATTAACACATATTGTCAAACTAGTATAGACTGTTTCCAATCATATTGTCTGTTTCCTGCTTTGCGTGCCCTTTTGTGTAGTATAAATACTTCATGGCTATTCCTTTTATTTATTTTTATTTATTTATTTTGAAACAACCTCTCACTCTGTCACCCAGGTTGGAGTGCAATGGTGTGATCTTGGCCGACTGCAACCTCTGTCTCCTGGGCTCAGGTGATTCTCCCACCTCAGCCTCCAGAGTAGCTGGGATTACAGGCACCTGCCATCATGCCCAGCTAATTTTTGTATTTTCAGAGAGACTGGGTTTCACCATGTTAGCCAGGCTGGTCTTGAACTCCTGACCTCAGCTGATCTGCCTGCCTCAGCCTCCCAAAGTGCTGGGATTACAGGCGTGAGTCACTGTACCCGGCCCCTGGCTATTCCTTTTAAACATATATTTTCATCATTGTGAAGTTAGGGAGGCTGGCTCAAGTCTCCCACCAATTCTTTTTATTATTTCCTTTGATTCTGACACTCCAGATAAAATGAGACTTTGCAATGATCACTCTTGTGTTCAACTTTGCTCTATGCCCTAGGAATTATTAGAGAGCTGCTTCTCTTGTCCCTTCCCCCACCATTTTATAACTGTAAACTTCTTGATTAATGTCATTTAAATGATGTGCTTTTCTGTTAAATTTCTTAGAAGATAAGCCTTAACTTCCACTTATTTCACATATAGTATATGCTAAATTATGTGTTTTTTAATATTCTCAGCAAAACAACTAAATAGATTTAGTTTATCCCCCATTTTACAGATGATGAAAATAATAAAATATTAGAAGTTATTTGCCTCAAATATATCACAAGTAATGCTAAACTAGCACTGGAACTCAAGCCTGATTCTGATTACCTACTTTTTCTTTCATTTCTGTTTGTTAAAAGAAAAGCTTTAGACATATAAAATTTAACAGAATTTGAGCAAAGAACAATTCATGAATTAGGTAGCATTCAAAACTGAAAGAGGTTCAGAGAGCTCCACTCCAGCAGTGTGACCAGCAGGCTTTTATAGGTTGAACATGGAAACAAAGTAGAGAAGTTACCTGATTGACTACAGCTAGGCATTTGCCTTATTTGGATACTGTCTGATGGAAGTTCCCTATTTGTAACCAATAGGCTGGTTGGCTGTTTGTGATTGGCCAAGGTTTGTTTTTGGTTTTTGGTTTTTAAGTCAGTTACAATAAATGTTTCAAAGTTAAGTTTCAGTTGTCCTATATAAGAGGGCTGGTTACAGAGATAACCTCAGGCTAATGGCCACCTTGTTTAACATTATATCATACTCTTGGGAAGATATATGATTTTTATATAAGCAATTATAAAACACACAATTTTATACAGGCAAATATATAAATACACAATTTGACATCTGTGTATTTTATAAATATTAGAAAAGAAGAGAAAACGTGTAATTTTAAAAAACAGTCTTACAAGTGACTTATGAAGATGTCTTGTGAGGTGAAGAATTAGTCCTGGGACATTAGCTATATGTAATTGTCTTTATGCCTCAATCTAATTTGGAATACTCTTTTTCTGTCCTAGGTCATATGTCATCAACATTGTTAAGTCAACATTTGAACTGTTATGATAGTTAATTTCACATATAAGCTTGACTGGGTTATCTAGTGCCCAGACATTTGGTCAGATATTCTGAATATGCCTGTGAGGGTATTTCTGGATGAGATTAACATTTGAATCAGAAGGCCAAGTAAAGCAGATTTTCCTGTGTAGTGGGCTTTATCCAATCAAATGAAGAATTGAATAGAATAAAAGACTGAGTAATAGGAAGTTTCTCCTGCCTGTTTGACTTGGGACATTCATCAGTCTTTTACTGCCACTGGACTCAAATTTAAAAACTGACTCTTCTTGGGCCTGCCAGCTTTTAGACTGAAAGTTAGCTGTGGTGGTTCTCAGGCCTTTGGACTTGTGCTGAAACTGTACTGTCAGCTCTCCTGGGTATCCAACTAACTGGTTGTAGATCTTGAGACTTCTTAGCCTCTGTTATCATGTAAGCTTATAATAAATCAATCTTGCACTCTCTCTCTTGATCTCTCTCTCTGACCTCACATATATATATATCTTCATCCATTGTATTGGTTTTGTTTTCTCTAGTTCCTTTTCCTTAGAAATAACATCTAAGCCTTTCATTATCTCTCTTCCTCCATGATATCCACTGTCATTTTTAATGTCTCTCTATTCACAGTTACTCAGAATACTGTGTACAAAATTATTTCTACAAGTCACCTAGATTTCCAGCAGTACTGCCAATTACAACTTATTACTTTCTTCTGCACACACAGGCACACACACATTTCCACAGGCACACACATATTCACACAGGCACACTGTTTTTCCACACAGTATAATAGCTATCCAGTGGAACTTTCTATGATGATGAGAATGTTTTATATTTGCTTTGCATAATACAGTAGTCAGTAGGCTGATGTACTAGTCTGACTTAATCAGAAAAACAGAACCAAAGGCATATATATATTACACACACACACACACACACACGTATATGTATTTGTACTATACATATGTTTATGTATTTTTACTAGAGAGGTATATGTGTTTGTTTTATATATATGTGTGTTTGTTTTTTATATATATGAAACAAGCATACATAAATATATATGGAGAGAGACAAACTATAAGGAATTATTTCATGTGATCATGTTATTATGGAGGCTGAGAAGACCCAAGATTTGTAGTCAGCAACCAGGAGACTTAGGAGAGCTGATGCCATAGTTCTAGTTTGAGTTCCAGCTTGAAGTCAGGCAGAGAGAAAGAGTTCCTTCTTACTCAGCCTTTTGTTCTATTGAGACCTTCAACATACAGGATAAGGCACATCTACATTGGGGAGGACAATTGCTTTACTCAGTCTGCCAATTAAAATGTTAATCTCATCTGGAACACCCTCACAGATATACCCAGAAGTAATGTTTAACCAAAAATGTGGGCACCCTGTGGCCCAAACAAGTTGTCACTCATCACACCGCATATGGCTGACCACTTAAATGTGGCTAGAGCAATGAAGGACCTGAATTTTTAATTGTATTTACTTACAAGTAATTTAAATAGCTACACATGGCTCATGGTTACTGTATTGCACAGCACAACAGTAGATTGTCTTGGTCCTAGAATGGAGCTTTAATTGATGCTGTAGGACAATTTAGACTACTTCTCCAGTATCTAGCTTCCACCCAGGCCTCTTGGAATACCCACTGAGGGAGAACCAAGCTTTATTCAAGAAGCCCAGCCACTCTGAGACTGTCATTCTGTGAAGAAGCTCCAGCTAGCCACTTGGAGAGGGTGCGTTAAGAAAGAAAACCCTAACGATCAGTGAGGATAAGCTTTTTTTCATGTTTGTTGACCAGATAAATGTCTTCTTTTGAGAAATGTCTGTTCATATCTTTTGCCCACTTTTTGGTGGGGCTGTTTATTTTTTTATTGCAAATCTGTTTAAGTTCCTTGTAGATTCTAGGTATTAGACCTTTTTCAGATGGGTAGATTACAAAAATTTTCTCCCATTCTATAGGTTGCCTGTTCACTCTGATGATAGTTTCTTTTGCTCTGCAGAAGCTCTTTAGTTTAATTAGATCCCATTTGTCAGTTTTGGCTTTTGTTGCCATTGCTTTTGGTGTTTTGGTCATGAAGTCTTGCCCATGCCTGTGTCCTTAATGGTATTGCCTAGATTTTCTTGTAAAGTTTTTATGGTTTTGGGTTTTACATTTAAGCCTTTAATCCATCTTGAGTTAATTTTTGTATAAGGTGTAAGGAAGGGGTCCAGTTTCAGTTTTCTGTGTATGGCTGACTAGTTTTCCCAGCACTATTTATTAAATAGGGAATCCTTTCCCCATTGTTTGTTTTTGTCAGGTTTGTCAAAGATCAGATGTTTGTAGATGTGTGGCCACATGGTATATGATTTCACAAAAGACTGAATAAAGAAGCAGATATGAGAATCTAGTTGTCTTCTATTAAGCCAGATGCTTAAAGAGATTTGCAAAAAACAGTGTAACCCTTCTCAAGAAACGTTTTTTTTTGTTTTGGAACATAGTTATTTTACAGTTATCCATTTATATGTTTTTGTAGTTATGTATAGTATTATTCATAGGTATGAATATAAAATGGATATATGTGAATATGTATAATACATATATTAGATATATTCAATATAATTATATAAAATTTATTCTTATTTTTAAATGAATGAATAGATATTTAAGTGTTCTCAGAAAAAAAAACAACAAAAGGAGAAAGAGCCCCATCTGTTCAAGCCATCCCAGCTGACTCATAAGAAATGTGGATGAGGAAACCATACTGAACATGTAATCTAGTCAGGCCTATAGATGGCTTCAGCCACAGCTGCCATCTGCCTGTAGTTATATGAAAGCTTCCAAGCAAGAAGCATCATCTAAACCCACAGGACCATGAGAGATAATAAATTGTCATCTTAAGCCATCAAGTTTTGGGATGATAACTGGAACAGAAATGTAGAATCAAGGTTTTCTATTTGTCTGGCTCCCCAAGTTCCCAATCTTCTTTTCTGTTTCCCACTTCCTTGCTTTTGATGATACAACGTTTATGTTTAGAGCTGAATTTGCAGTTCAAGATAGTCACAATTAATCTGATCTTTACCTATCTTGGATTTCTGACCTCATGTTTAAAAAAATATTTCTTAATTAAGATATATGCGGTTTTCCTTCCTACTGTTAAATAGGCCAACTTGGAAAAGTGCTTGCCTTTTTCTTCTTTACTAAAGCCATAATAAATTAATCTAACACTTTGATCTTTTTCAACCAATTATCTTGTAAAAGTCTAACCTTAGAAGCCATATAGTTTATGCTACAAAATCAGCATTTTAACAGCTACTTTGCTACCAGAAGAGAATGGATTGAAAAAGTGAGGGATTGTGTTGGGTATATACTCAATAACTATGTTAGAAATAACACATCTTATGTATAATAATATGAATCATGTAGTGAAGTCCTGTATAAGCTATTTATACAACTTGTACATTTTGCTATTTAACACAATTATATAGCCTTGAATGTTAGCACTTATGAAAAATATACTTTTTATTCCAATGAGGTCAACATTTATGAAAATTCAAAAGGAATTTAGTATTAAATGTCAGGAAAACAAATGTTTAGAACAAGTTTTACTGTCTTATTATTTTTCTTAGTGACCATTTTTGTAAATTTGACATCAAGGGGGCAAAATTTGGAGTCCGAAACTTGCATTAGGTTTCTACTACATCAGTGATTTTTTTTTCTTAATTCTAGTTCTAAGGACATATGGAATTGGCTATGGATAATTCATATGCTTTCAATCAACGAAGCACCTGTAATGGAATTCCATCTGAGAAGAAAAACAACTTCCTTATATCAGAAGATCATGGACAAAAAATCTTAAGTGTACTACAGAATTTTAGGGAACAAAATGTCTTTTATGATTTCAAAATAATTATGAAAGATGAAATAATCCCATGTCATCGTTGTGTGTTAGCAGCATGCAGTGACTTTTTCAGGTACTTTATCTTGTCTATGCCTCAGATTTTCTGATTTGGATAATTAAGTTCTGTTTTATGCTACACACAGGAACATGCAACAGTCATTTCTAATTCTTAAAAAAAAAAAAAACTAATTAAGCCAGGCATGGTGGCTCACACCTGTAATCCCAGCACCCTGGGAGGCTGAGGTGGGTGGATCACCTAAGGTCAGGAGTTCAAGACCAGCCTGGCCAATATGGTGAAACCCCGTCTCTACTAAAAATGCAAGTAGCCAGGCACAGTGGCATGCACCTGTAATCCCAGCTATATGGGAGACTGAGGGCACGAGAATCACTTGAACCGGCTGAGGTTGCAGGTGATCTGAGATTGTGTCACTGCACTCCAGCATGGGCGACAGAGCGAGACTCTGTCTTAAAACACAAACAAAAACAAAGAAAAACTAATTAGAACCAAGATTAACTAATGATTTTTTAGTAGGAGATAATTTAAAACTACCTTTTTCTTTTAAAGTATAGGTCTTCCCAGGTCACCATTTCCCAAAGTTCCCTGGAACATTAATTATTTGAAATATTCTGGGACAAAAAAAAATTTTTTTTGATGGGGTCAGGTTTTTTGAGGGGAATCCCTGTACTGTATTATTTTAGAAAAAGCAAACAGGACAGGTTGAAAAAAATGGAAGCAAAGTTTGAAGAAAATGACTTTGAGAGAAAAGTAAATTTCAGTCCTATGTTGTATTCATGCATTATGGGGAGAGGTGGCTCTAACTCAGAGGATTTAAAAATTTATCCTCTCCTTGGCAAAGATACCCTTATATTAGGGAAAAGTACTTCTTAGCTATAAAACATTTCTTGAAAGCACCCAACTTGTTCTAATTCTAAGCAACCTTCTGAATATAATTTGGTTTCCCATGTAGATCACCCTAAAGAGCATGTCCTAGTCATAACACTGCAGTAATCACTATGATAACAACACTTTCTTTTTCTGCAAGCTTAAGGTTCAGACACATGACCTTGAGATTACTGTGTTAATTGTATTAAGAGGGTACTATCCTGGGAGGCGTCTTGATCATTAGACAAGCCCCTTTTGATGAAACCCTGATCTTCAGCCTTCCTGGTTATACTATAAGAAACTTAAATCCTAATTGCAATATTTTGCATTATGTTCATTTGTGGAAGTAATTTTAATATGAATTAAACAGGGTTTAAATCCCCAATAAATAAACTTGATTTAAAAAAATAAGATTTAAGATATAGAAATACAAAGATGCATCTTTTATATGCAAGTTAATTTATACTGTTTTGAATCCTCACTTTAACCCTTATTTTTTTACCAGCATCTAATTAGACCTCACCCTTATTGCCTTCAGAGTAAATCTTACAAGCTAGATTTCATTCAGCAAACATTTATTGATATATACTTCCTGCTAAACACCTGTAGGGACTCTTGCTTTAAAACTGGGAGCAATGGCTTAGTACTGCAGCACAGTTTACTAGGACCATGGAGGCTACAACAGTCTTGAACTAGCTGTTTGCCTAATTCAACTACATGTCATCATCTGTTCTTTTTATTTCTTCTCTCGGGTAATCAAAGTTATTCTTTGAACTTCACCGTGGCCCTTACTGTCTTATACTCTGCCATTCTCATTTCCGCTTGTGTCTTCCCTCCTCTTTTATAATCTAGCTTTTCTTCCATGTAACTCTTTTCTGCTCCCTTATCCTTCAGGTCCCCCTCTTCATCTGTGTAGTACACAGAGGGAACCTGAAGCTGTGTTGTACAATGGTTAAGTAGCTGGCCTCTTAATACATATGCCCTAAATCTAAATCCAAGCTCTATCGTTTACTAGACATGTTTTATTAGGCAAGCTACTTAACCCCTTCAGGCCTCAGTTTCCTCATTTGTAAAAAAGTAGGATTATAAAATTAGGACTGAACTCACAGAATTACTATATTGCTTAAATGAAAAAATATATAGGTAATAATTAGTATAGTACCTACTACATTCAGTTAATATTAGCTGCAATGATTATTATTTCTAAACCTAGCAAAAAAATATAAATAATCTGGTGTGAACACACAGCTTGATTTCCTGGTAATGTTTTCATGTTAATAAAATACTCTCATGTAGGCATTTGAATTTGTAGTCTTGCACTCTTCTTGATGTTATTTGTTAGTAAATTTATCTACTAAATTTATCTACTAAATTATCTAAATAATTTTTGCCCATAGTTCTTTGTTCAGCTTACTGCTAGTTTTTTATAGGTCTGCTTTTAGTTTTTAAAATTACTGTTAGACCAATGTATTTTTAAAGTTTTCTGCCTAGTTTAAATAACAAAAATATCAGATCTTTTATTATATATACTACTTTATTAAATGAGTACATAGTTCAGATTAAAATATGTACATATGTAATAGAAATTTGACAATTTACACTCTCCTATAATGCCACTAATTCAAAATATGATCAAACGCAATAGAATATTGAAAATGTAAAAAATGTCAGAAAAGTGCACAATACATGAAAATATCCCTCTTACAATGTTTTTGGAAAATAAAATTATTAAGATAGGAGGTCACTGGAGATAAGAAATTGAAAAGGAATCACACACATTTTATATGTGCTTTATGAGATGGTAAATTGGAGATAGATGTCAACTAAATAAGATGAATAAGGATGAAGTATACAAACATAATCTTACATGTGTCTCTCAAAGAAAATGTGGAAGCTGATAGTAAATAGCTATTTATAAAGTGATAAATAGCGTTGTAAGAAGGCATTTTGTCATCCTTTTTCTAAGGGATATTCCTTATTTGCAAGTCTCCTCACATTTTTCAGTTGGATGTTGTACTTTTTAAATAGATTTCATTAGCTTCTGGAGTACACTCTAATAAGTAAATTGGTTTTCCCTAGAATACTAGGAACACTGCTCAGAAAGACATCCTGGACAATACTGGCACAAAGCCAAATCGTTGTTAAATCAGAACCAACAGGAAAATGGCTTTTGTTCCATGCCTACACATTTCCAAATAATTTATATTTTTACCTAAACTGAGCCAAAGAAATCCCCAGTTCCTTAGATTCTGTCAGCTTTGCCATGTAGTGATAAAACAAAACTTATTATGAAGAACTTTCAAGGTGGTCTAATTATTCCAATTTGGGGACCTATCTCCCTCTCTCAATGCCTATTACCAAACTGTTATTTTTTTTCACCTTTTTGCTTGATGTGGTACACTGTTATTATTTAGTTTTAGGAAATCACATTCCCTTTTCCCTAAAAAACTATATAAAATGTCTTTTTAGACATGTATCTTATTTGGTGAATTTCCCCCACACAGATAGAGTCACTGGAAACATCAGGTATCTCACTGTACTCTTTTCTGTTTCATTAATGTGAAATCACAGATAAAGTTGAAAGAGACTTTTAAATCCTAAGCCCTAAATAAGTATATTTTAAGTAATTTTAGTTATCACTAGCACAGTTGATACTAATTAATCCATAAATAAAGAAATTTGGCCATCAGCAAAATTTTGCCCTAATAGTATTAATAATATATAAGAACAAATTAGTATACAAAATTTGAATCTTTTTATAGTATTTTTATTAGTTGCTATAGCTCAGCTATAATGTACATATTGTATACTATAGGCATTTTGTAATATGTTTGTTGGCAGATAAAAAATATGGTATGTAATTCTATATATTAAAATAGGATGCAATTAAAATATGATTTTATAAATATATTTTAAGTCAAGAGTAAAGGAAAACTCTTTAAGGTAATATCGAAAATAATTATGGAATAAAATATCCCTGTTCTTGTTCTGTGTTCTTTATTTTTGCAGGGCTATGTTTGAAGTAAACATGAAAGAAAGAGATGATGGAAGTGTTACCATTACTAATTTGTCCTCCAAAGCAGTAAAAGCATTTCTCGATTATGCCTATACAGGAAAAACAAAAATAACAGATGATAATGTGGAAATGTTCTTCCAGTTGTCATCATTTCTTCAAGTTTCCTTCCTATCCAAAGCTTGCAGTGACTTTTTAATAAAAAGTATTAATCTTGTCAATTGTTTACAGTTGTTATCTATATCAGATAGCTATGGCTCCACCAGTCTGTTTGATCATGCATTACACTTTGTACAACATCACTTTTCTTTATTATTTAAATCCAGTGATTTCTTAGAGATGAGTTTTGGAGTACTACAAAAATGTCTGGAATCAGATGAATTAAATGTTCCTGAAGAAGAAATGGTACTGAAAGTTGTCCTTAGTTGGACTAAACATAACTTAGAATCAAGGCAAAAGTATCTGCCTCATTTGATTAAAAAAGTAAGATTACATCAGTTATCTGAGGAGAGACTTCAGGACTGTCTGTTCAATGAAGAGAATTTACTCAAAAGCACAAACTGTTTTGACCTAATCACGGATGCAATTAAGTGTGTGCAAGGTTCTGGTGGACTCTTCCCTGATGCTCGACCATCCACAACTGAAAAATACATATTCATTCACAAAACTGAGGAAAATGGAGAAAATCAATATACATTTTGCTACAATATTAAAACTGATTCATGGAAAATACTGCCGCAATCACACCTGATTGATTTGCCAGGATCTAGTCTTTCTAGTTATGGAGAGAAAATATTCTTGACAGGTGGTTGCAAAGGGAAATGTTGTAGAACGGTTCGACTACATATTGGCGAGTCATATCATGATGCCACTGATCAAACCTGGTGCTACTGTCCAGTTAAAAATGATTTCTTCTTGGTATCAACTATGAAAACACCGAGAACCATGCATACATCAGTTATGGCTCTCGATAGATTATTTGTTATAGGTGGAAAAACTAGAGGATCCCGGGACATTAAAAGTCTCTTAGATGTTGAATCTTACAATCCTCTTTCCAAAGAATGGACATCTGTTAGCCCATTACCCAGAGGCATATACTATCCAGAAGCAAGTGCATGCCAAAATGTAATTTATGTTCTTGGATCAGAAGTAGAGATTACAGATGCTTTTAACCCATCACTTGATTGCTTTTTTAAATACAATGCTACAACTGATCAGTGGTCTGAACTAGTAGCAGAGTTTGGGCAATTTTTTCATGCAACATTAATTAAAGCTGTCCCAGTAAACTGTACACTGTATATATGTGACCTTTCCACCTATAAGGTTTATAGTTTTTGTCCAGACACTTGTGTTTGGAAAGGCGAAGGATCTTTTGAGTGTGCAGGCTTTAATGCAGGTGCGATTGGAATTGAAGATAAAATTTATATATTAGGTGGTGATTATGCACCAGATGAAATCACAGATGAAGTGCAGGTCTACCATAGCAACAGGTCTGAGTGGGAAGAAGTTTCACCAATGCCGAGAGCCTTAACAGAATTTTACTGCCAGGTGATTCAGTTTAACAAATACAGAGACCCATGGTTTCCCAATCTATGTGCTTGAACATTCTAAAACAATTCCAGTTCTAGTAACCTAAAGTAAATTTGTTAACCAAAATGATAGGTAAAAAGGTATAGACCTTAATGAAATAAAATGTTCCTGCTTTCAGTTACTATATATGCATACTATATATGAATAAACTGTTTCCCAAAACTTAAAATACAAAATACATTTTACCAAAAATTATATTGAATATAACATTGGAGAATCCAGAATACTTAGTATTTTCTCATGAAACTACAAATCATGGACTTTGACACTTTGATTTTTAAAGTACTCTGTCCATAAAAGATTTGTACTATTTAAATGGGAGAAATCTCTTGAGAGAGTAAAAACGAATTACTTACACTGTATGTTATATGAAGTAAAAAATAAATTAGAGGTGAAAAACTTGTTACTGTGGGTATAAGAGTTGTTGAATTTCTATCATTTGTGATGATTGGTTAACTTGTTTTAGGTATCTTTTTCACCCTTTTTAAGTTTAGAAATATATTTTCCCAGCTTTATAAACTGTATACTAAACTGAGTTCAACTTTTTTTAATGACTCATTTTTTCATTAAAAGCATAATGTACCATCTTATAATGCCATTAGCAGTTACTTAAATGCTTTTAAAAAATGCTGATTCTATTTTCAGTATCAATTGGTTTCAGTTTCTAGCAGTCTCTCTCATATTCTGGTTCAATCTTAGTAAATTAACATTCTGGATTTGATTAGTAGTTCTAAGTTACACCTGGCCTGAGTTTATGTTAACATGTAACCCTCAAGGGGAAATTTTTGGATTCTGGGATGGTAGTACTAAAATACTTTTTATGTATCATCGCTAGGTTCCAGCTTGAGGATATAGAAAATTGACCTCTAATTAAGTGGATCATTATAATTGCATTTCTTAAACTTTGTCCAAATTGAGCTACGTAAAACATTTCAGGATTTAAATTAGTACCAAATCAATTTTCTGTGTTGATGTATACCAACTATAAAGCATCATGTTGGTTTGCTACTTAAGTAAATTATTCTTAGTGAATTACTTTCTAAATTAAAAAAAAAAAGACTAGGCTTTTGGTATTGATAGTAGTATTCACAACCTGCATCTGTGCAGATGTTTGATCTTTACCAGAAACAATGAAAAAGTACTGTCTTTGTTCTCAGGTAGGTGATTCTGCCTTCTAAGAGTATATGTTTCTTTAATCAGTTTAAAAGATAAAGGCATTTTAGGTTTTAAGACCCCTGCTTTACAGCTCAGGTAATGTGTATACTGTATTTCTCTTGAACCAAATGTAGTTTTCTACACTCAGTTGTAAATGTTAATCTTTCCCAAATATGCATATTCTTTAAAACTGTGTTTCTAAGTAGAAATATACCTAAATGAAGATTTTGTTATTTTACCATATAAATTTATGCAACCATAAGTTCCAAATGTATTTTTCAAAATGGAATGAAATATTAGAGTACATTTTCATGCAGTTTAAAATCGAGGACTGTTCCTGATTAGATGACAGGTGCATAAAGAGTTTTCTGTAAAATTGGTGGCCTTCTTATCTAAACACGTGAATAGTTGGTTCTGCATTTTGTGTATTTAAAAAAATGGAAAATTCAGTGGAGCTTTTGTTTATGTGTGTGACTTTGAAAACAGATTATTTGAGAAAGACCATAACACAGTGAGTAACCTATATGTGGATTTACTGAACTGTTAATTTAAGCATATATATTAATAGAGTATGTTTAAAATAAATATTGCTTTAATCACTGACTTTAGGAATTGTCCATCTATTTCAGAAAGGAGAAACCCAAAATCGAATCCCTTTTTGATATTGCTTCATTGTTGCATCATCTTCTTGATTTCCACTACTGTTCTGATTGGCCTTTGCTTTATGCTAATATTTCCAGAAACATTCTTGTTATCAAGGCCTAGGTGGCTCCCTCTGCATTTGATATAATACATTTTTCTAATGCAAAAGGTTTTCTGCCTTCATTTTTTTAAATAATTGCCGTGGGTTCCTTTTTAATCATTTTCACTGATTGCCATCCCTTCCTTCACATCTATACCTTTCTGCTATCCACCAATTATCACTGCAAGGAGAAGACTGTGTCTAATCAAAAAACCTCCAACTCTTTATTTTCTTTTTTCCTGGTCACCATAGTAATCGGTGCTAGACTCCTCTCCACTAACTCATCTCCTTTTGGATTTTGCCTCTCCTTATAAAGGTCACACTTTCATTTGATCTATATGCCTTATTGGAAAATGGTTTGTGTCTTCAAAGTCCTCAAGGAACTAAACCACACAGGAACAATGACTAAATTCTGGTTATATCTTCTGGTCTTGTTAATGACTGTGGTTTCACTGTCTAAGAACCGTATATATTATTCTGGCCTAACCCTTCTTTCTGGATTTCTGACATGCAAATCTCATTGATCCCTCAAGTCTATTCTCAGTACCTCCAGAAGGAGCTGTTTTTCTGTCTGTAAGGTTAGGTAAGAGAAAATAACATCCTTTAACGGGCTCTTCCCTTAGTCTTTTTAAGTCTATTTTCCTTTCATTATATCCTTCAGCCAATGCTATAGTGTAAGAGACAAAATAATTATGCTCATTATTCAGATTGCTATCATTCCTGTGGAAAAATTCTATTTAACATTTCTAAATCCATTATCGTTTGTCTTGCTCCACTACATTTGCATTATGCATGCAAAAATATTTTAATATTGTAATGTCTTCTAAAATTGAAAGTAGATATATGGCATTATTAAATACAAAAAAAGTATATTTAACACATGAGATCAATTCAAAGTTAATGGACATTCCTAAAATGTGGAGTACCTTTTGTTCATCTACACCCTTTGAGACTAAGTAGTGTAGGGAATATTTGCATAATCAAACAAAGTTAACTACATTCCCATAATTGGCTCTGGTTTGGGGAGTGAAGGAGGTCGTTATCACAGCAATATTCATTATGTGCTACCCTTGAAAGCTAGATTAGTATTCAGTAGCTACCACATGCTGCAATATGATTCCATATTTCTCAGAAACCAAGAGGAGCAATTGAGTATATGTTCAGTGTGCTTATTAGCTCAAGATATACCATTTGAAAATCAGAATTAAGCACAGAGGGATACATCTGTTTACATTTTGAGATTTGAATGCAATAAATATTATAATGTAATGATTAAGTAGTTGAATATATAATGTTACTCTACGATCATCATGCTCAGTTTAATTGGATCTAGTGTTGTGGAAACTCTTACTGAGAATTGAAAGTATAAATCTCAAAAATGTTATCTGAGGGGGCAGCTCTAAATGGCAATCTAAACACAAAGGCTGAAAATTATAGGGATCATATTTCTGTCCACTTTATAAAGTCATACTTTAGAATGAGACCACTTACCAAAAACTGTGGCATATGGAAGATCATTAGATCAATAATTTCCTATATGAATTAGCATGACCAAAGATTTCTACATTCTATTTATACATCTCACTCCCCATCATTTCTGATATATGTTTTGTCCTCCAACATATTTAGCATTTTAGGCACTGTAAATAACTTGATTTCAGTGGTTCTTGATACTCAAACTTTTTCCATAGGAGCTGAGGCTTAAAACTACACCATTTTTGGAACTATCTTATTCAAGAGAGCTTTTTTTTTAATTAGAAAAAGTTTATAAATGGTGCTGACATTTAGAGTGAGCTGCTGGTTGGGATTTTTCCTTTGATTTGCCATAGATGCATGTTCATTTCATAATGAGTAAAAACTGAAAGATCAGTACCTACAATTTTCTTCTGAATTATTATTTTTCTGCATAGTATTTATATGGCAAATATAGTGACTTTAGTTAAATATATAATTTGAAAGAATATGTCTTAAACATCTAGATGTGTTTATAAAATATGCTTGATGACTGATGCTTGATCAAATTTAATATCAAAATGGGAAATTCAATCACAGGAAAATACTATTATACATTTACCAAAAGAAAGCTCTTCTAAATCATAGATTCATTCAAATTTGAAAATAACCTTGGAAGCTAATGCAGCTTGCCAACCTGATACAGAAATTTCCTCTAAATCCTAAAACATCCTGACATGCATTTTTTTTTTCAGTTTCTAAATTGGTGTTTTCAGTGGTTAAGAATCACTATCTCCATGTTTGAACAGTTCTAATAGAAAATTCTTCCTAACACTGAAAACAACTCTGCCTTCCTGTAATGACTTCCAGCCCTTGGT
The DNA here is from genome assembly GCA_036589455.1 of Ateles fusciceps. Taxonomy (NCBI): domain Eukaryota; kingdom Metazoa; phylum Chordata; class Mammalia; order Primates; family Atelidae; genus Ateles; species Ateles fusciceps. The sequence continues at coordinate 3,563,068 of JAZHEH010000479.1, read as the reverse complement.
CTTAGGCTGCTCTCTTCATATGCCAGTCATTTAAGTGTTTAAACCAGTACCATGTCTTGCATTCCTCCAAAATCAAGGCCTCATTTTTATTTTTGTTCAAATGCTTGGCACTTTAACATCTCCCACAATAGCTGGTGTTATGTATCTCCTTGTCCAGTTTTCTCAGGACAGTCTGTCCTACCTAGCTCTACTGCTTTTATGGTGGATTGAGCCTGACCAGTGTCACAGAATCTGTTTCATGTATGGACCTTGCCTCCCTGTCTGTTCTCAGTGTGATGGATAATTCAGACATGTCATTCCCTCATTTAGCTCTTTAAGTCTTTTATATCCCATTTGGACTATAGCCCTGCTGTGTCTCCCTTCTCCTACTCATGCCCATCAACATAATCACAACCATATTTTCTGGGAGAGGAATTATGAAGCCAAATTTTAGTAAGTCAAACAATTTGTCTTTAGATATGGTTTGAAGACTTTTCAAAGCACTAAAGAAAACTCCAGAAAGTATACAAAGAATAGAAACCAAACACATCCTTGGTGGTGAAGGAGAGGACAATTTGCTCACAAATCAATACTGACCAGCCTTGTAATAATAACAATCTAAATTTGGAGATTCATTTGTGCAGTTAGTTCATTTGGATAGTGCATGATATTTTCATAAAACAATGCCATAATTAAATAAGTCTATCAGTCAGATAGTTTTGTTCATTTCACTAACTTTGACATTCCCAACGATAAAGGTCTAACTAGCTCAACAAATTATGCTGTTGGTCTCAAGGGTAACAAGATTGCTGAAATAACTCAGAGTATAGTCTTCTGCTAATGAGTATCATATTGTAGCATAAATATTTCTTTATATGTCTGTCTGCCTCATTTAACTGGAAACTTTAAGGGATAGGGACATATCTTCAGCATTTCTGGGCCCAGCAGTTGGCAGAGTGCCTGTAACATAATAAAGCTTCCAATAAACTGATATTATATTGAGCCAACATGTGAAGCAAGATATATTTTAGTTGTTTCTGAATCAATTTGGTATATCTGTATATTTTTTGACTTATTTTCACATGCAAAGGAAATTATTTTGATTTATGTTAGGATTTTACATTTTAGAATGTTACCACATTGTACTTAAATTTATTAAGGTATGTGTTAATTCTTTTTGTAATATTAATCTTGCTTATGTTCAAAGTCTCTGAAAAAATTGGTTTAGGTAGTTTAGGCAACTTTAGTTTTTGTAGTACAATAAATGGAAAAGTTAATCAAAAGCATTTTTTTAGAGTGAAATTGCACTATACAAGTGCACTGCCATATTATAGTTGACTATATAGTTGGATCTTGAAAGTGAAATTATAGATTCAAAGTCATTTATTCACTTAATTTTTTAATGCTTGGGGAATATTTGTTTTCAGTTAATTCTCATATTTAATTCTGTGTTTCTTTTCAAAGGCAGTAATGGATAAAACAATATCTACAAATTTCCTGTTTATCTTACAAGAGCATAATAGCATCAGTGATCTTTTTCCTATTCAGGCAGGGGAATAGTCCCCAAAACTATTTACATTTCACACAAATTTACTTCATTTCTCTGTTAGTGGAATGCGGGGTTTTGCATACGCTATGAGAACTAAAATTAGCATTTTTGAGGTCCATGTTAACCATATTAACATGTAGTAAAACATTTCAATTCTATAAAATGATTAATTAAAAATGTATCTCAGAAAAAATATATATTGTCTGTATTTATTGTTATTACAAATAAAAGAGGTGGAGAAAGGCAAATGCCAGGATTCTCATTTTCTTGCCTCTCCTTTCCCAGGGGTTCTGGGTTTCTGAGTGGCTGTAATGGTCTCAGGAGTACTAACAGTGTGGTGGTGAAGGTGGAGGATTATCAAAATGGGCTTCTGTAACTGGGATATGTCCAGCAACATAGATTTCAAGGTGGAAAACTAGGACTGAAATGAATAGAGTGACAACCAGTCTTCAGGTAAGTCATAGGTGGAGAGAGATCTCCACGTCCTGACTGAGCTAAGAACAGACCAAATGTGCATGGGCCACAGATGACTGCAGCAGAAGCTAGCCAAATCTGCCAGGGCAGGAACTTTCCAACCCTGCCTCATTGGACACCAGGCACACCAGGCATACCAGTCAGCTGCCAGGGTATGAACCTATCTACTTCATATACTCAGATGCTCATGGGAGGAGCTAGTGAAGGAGTCAAAGTCTGAGAGACTAAGTAGTACCTCAAAAGGGCTTTTGATGTGTTTGCATTGGACAGATGCTCTCTCTAATTCCAGTTCCTGTAATTTTTTCTTATTTCTGGACAGGACCATTTTCTATCATGTGTCTGGTTTTCCTCTGTGATGAGCTGTGATTTCTAAGTCATATTGTCTCTCAAGTCCTTCTTGCAGACTACTTCTTGCATTTCCTCCTTGGGAACCCAACCCTTGAAAAGTGAACTCTGTCCCCATCCACGTGACTGCAGAAGGCCACTTGCCTTCTCCAAATTTCCAAAGAGCTCGGGTGCTTACTTGTCAGTCCTTGTTACAAAAGTGTTGTTCCAGACTTCTTTCCTTACTACCTCTAATCTTCTATATGCCTCTAACTTTCTGCAGGTGACTTTGCTTTCAAACATAGACCCATTCCTTCTTTTAAATCCCCCCCAGGCAGAAGCCTTTATCAGAGTTTATTTTAAAACTTAAGAATATCATAGGGAATTGGCCTGCCAGGTTGCTGGAGATGTCCTCCTCAAAATGAAGCAGGAGCAGCGAGGAACAAACCTCTCCAGCACTGAACTGAGGAAGGAAATGGCTTTTTATTTGGCTGGGAGCTGCAGGGGGCCTACAGCCTCATTCACCAAGCTCCCCAAGCTCAGCTTCTTTCCCCTTTTATAGGCTTACAACACTAAAGGGGAAACTGAGGCGGAACTATGCTATTGTCCATTTGCTGGATGTCCAACCTTACAATCTTTTGGCTTCATTGGTTTGCTAATTCATATGTAGCATGAGCAGGGACCAGCAGGGGAGGGTGCATACAGAGACAAGGCAAAGCCAACAAGCTGTTTGTTGGCAGATGTGTTTCCAGGAGGGAGCCTGGCCTGGGGGAGACATGGGCCGTGAGCTAGTGCTGGGCTCCAGCTGGCAGGGGATAACATTCATTTGCAGCGCTTTCAAGGTTAACAGATAGCAGATACACTGGAAACTAAAAGGGGAGTTATTTTCCCAGCTCTTTGGTATTTTATTTTATTTTATTTTTTCCTTCTTCACCCTCCTTCCCACCTGGAAGGCAGGGGAGGGAGGAGGTGAAAGAGAAGGAGGCAAGGGGGTCTCCCCCTCTCAAAATCAAGGTCTCCTCTCTCAGTTAACATTTTAATACTCACAGGCCCTGATTGAAGCTTTCCTTTTAAGTCATTAAGCAGAATGGTTAATCATTGCAGTCTGATGCATTAGCATTTGAAGTACTTTCCTGAAATTCTGAACCTGTCTGAATTAGTCCCTTTCCTCCCATTCAGTAGAAAAAGGACAGAAGCCCCTTAATGACAAATCTCAATCTCCATTCTTACAGAAAATAAATTGCAAAAGCATTTAAAATAACAGTTTGTCCCCTTTCCAATCAACAAGAATTACATAATATTGGGCTACAGGCTCTTATCCATTTAGAATGTAAGTAACAAAATATGTTTCATTGAAAACTATTTGTAATTAGCTAGTATATAGATTTTAATTGATTTCTACGTATATTTTCCAGTGAAAATAACTCTAAAAATGTAATATTCTTTTCATTATGGATCTTAAAAGTTTCAAAATGTTTGCAAAGTGTTTTGAGGTTTTTGAAATAAATACAGAATATTGAATTTTGAGGCAATGTGGCACTAGACCAGTCTCCATAATGAACATTAATTATTTAAAACTGAAGATTTTATTACCACTTTTTATAAAACCCATGCATCCAGAATACAGTTGCTTTGTGCTTATTAAATTTTATAATTTTAAAGACTTTTATAAAGCTTAATGAGCCTAAACCTAAGATAGCCAAGTTAATAATATTCATATAAAACTTAAGAAATTTGTGGGAGCTATCTTAAAATATAATTTAGGCATAAATATTAAATACATTATCCTAGTATTTAAAGTGTTAGATTTTGCTACACCTGATAATAAATATTTTTGCATTTCTTCTAAGTTTAGGGCTTGTTTAACTTGATTTTGCTCTGGTGGTAATTAGTGAATTTTCCATGGGAAGTTAATTACCCTTTCCTAACCCTGACCAAAATGTGTGCTGTAAAGTGAGTTTAAATTTTTTAATCAAGAAAAAGCCTTTCCCTGTGGGCTTTTCAGATTTAAAAATCCAATTAGCCTTAATGTTTTTCCTTTCAGAGATTAACCACCCTTTTATGTTATGAAACATTAATTGGAATTCAAACTATTTATAGCTCCTTTTAAAACAACCTTTTAACAAATCAGTAAATTTTGTGTTTCTTTTACAAACAGTATTCACCTTTTGAATTCAGTATTCTTGAAGGAGTAAAATATTACCACAGTATTCTTCCATTTAATTTCTTTTACAAGAACAAATTAATATGCACCCTTGTTTCTAAGAATTTTCACAAAGAAAACTATTCAATAATTTAAAATAAAACATCTATATTTCTTCCATTCATAAAGAAATATTGAAGCTCCAACCAATACTTTCGTGAATGTCTATTATGCATGCACAGTGTTAGGCAGTGCTCCTCAGACTTGCTTCAAAAATAAATCATCTAGGACAGGCATGGTAGCTCAAGCCTGCAATCCCAATCCTTTGGGAAGCCAACGTGGGATGAATGCTTGAGGCCAGGCATTCGAGACTAGCCTGGGCAACATAGCAAGACTCCATTTCTACAGAAACAAAATGTTAAAAAGAATTAGCTGGGCATCGTGATTCACACCTGTAGTACTAGCTACTCAGAGGCTGAGGCAGGAGGATCACTTGATCCCAGGAGTTCAAGTTATAGAGAGCTCTGATTGTACCACTGCACTCCAGCCTAGGTGACAGAGTCAGACCAGGTCTCCAAATTAAAAAAATAATAATAATGGCCAGGTGCAGTGGGTGGCTCACTCCTGATATCTCAGCACTTTGGGAGCCTGAGGTGGGAGAATAGCTTGAGCCCAAGAATTTGAGATTAGCCTGGGCATCATAGTGAGACCCCATCTCTACAAAAATTTTAAGTCAATCAATCAATCATTTCGGGGAAGGGGTGCCTGCTGAAAGTACCAAATGCAGGACCTCACTCTTGGAGATTTTGATTTAGTAAGTTCTAGATTTGGGTCCTGGGAATCCATATTTTTAATAAGCACTGCAAATAATTCTTTTTGGTGGGCAAGGTGGGCAACACAGGGGGCTAAAGGTTGAGAAACTAGCTCTGAATCAGACAAACCTGGATTTGAATCTCAGTTCCATCATAGAGATTGTTTTACAAGCTGTGTAAGTTTGATTACTTAAAGATCCTGTGCCCTAGTTTTCTTATCAGTAAAATTGAACAAGAATTGAAGCACCCACAAAAGGGTGTTATGAGAATTAAATAAAATAATTCATGTGACATGCTTAGCAAATGGAAAGTGTTCAATAAATATTTTGTCTCCTTTGTCTCTTTTTCCTTGATTTCAACAGAAGCCATCTTCCCCTGTCACAAATGCTATCACAGTCTTTCATTCTTCAATTAGGGATGAAATTTTAAATTTGAAAAGCACCCAAGTCTGCCTTGGTAAAGAAATTGTTGTGACAAAGTAAAACGTTGCCTAATGCACAGTTTAGTTTTGACTTGGTTCAAAACGTTCCCTCTTAGACTCAACCATGAGTTTCTCATGTATTAATTAATTCATTCAACAACGATTTCCTGAGCTCTTAATGTGTGTTGTCACTATAGTAAGCTTGGGATTATTATGGCAAGAAAACCAGTGTGTTCCCTATTTTTGACTCACGGAGCATCCTGCTGTTTCTGTGAATCTCTTGATTTTGACTGGCTTCTATTGCTAACACTTTCAATTTGGCCCCATTTTTGTTTTCCATGCTCTCCCAGGACCTTAAGCCTTGAAAAGTTCCTTAGCTTCCACATCTTCTCTGCCCAGATGAATATTCCCCTTTGCACCTCAACTCACAGGTCTTAAGATCAACAGGGGCTCCTGTGACTGATGACAGCCACAGCATGAAGCTCAGCTCTCCTGCTCACCCATGAGTAGAGGAGTCAGACAATCAGTTTACAGAGCCTAGAGTGGTCATTAAATGGGTGAGAGATCTTAGCAGCCTACAAGGAATTTTTAATCTATTAAATAACTTATTTTCACAAAGTGCAATGCAGAAGAATGTATACATTTTTTGAATGAGCAAAATCCAAAAGTTTTTCTCAGTAATCTCCTACCCTGGTACATGCACTCAGCCCTATATAATGTTTTATGTTGGCAAGCTGTCATATATTATGCAGAGGATTACTTTAATATTTTTTCACCTGATAAACTGAACGAGAATACCATTTCTCATTTGTTTCACCATCATACATCCTCACCAAAATAAATCAGACTTGAAAGCATGCATAAGTCAGTTTATTAATATTATATATAAAAAATAAGAACAGTCAATCATGAAAAAGTCCACTTGTATACAAGGATCCCTCTCATTAATAATTTAATGTAATTAATGTAGCACCAGGAGAGTAAAAGAAAGCAGAGGTAAGTAGTCAAGTAGTGAAAATGCCATGTGACCAGGACTATTGAAGGAATTTATACAATGCAGAGTCAGTCAGTCAGTAAAAAGGGGAGGCTGAAGGAGAGAAATTAGTGATTCTACAAGAGGAGTCACATCAATAGATGCTGTAGACTGTCACTCCTCAGCCCTGGTCTGCTCAGCTAACATCTCTGGCCTTAAGTAGGCTACATTTACATATGCTCAGAGTTATGACAATCTGTGTCTTTGAGAAGAAAAAGGAGGGAGGGTATCTTATGGAGAGAGTAGGAGGGATCCAGACTTACAGGTTCTGTTGAGAACAAAGAAGAAACACTCAAATCCAGTGGCTGGAGCCCAGACTTTATTGTTATAGAGTTCCATTCCCATGATAATGACCTCTCTTTGAAATCTGCGTATGAAAATCCTGATGCTTAATAAGTGAAAATGGGTTTGATTTCTTGCACCTTTTATTTCAAGCATCTCAATTTCTTAAGCTAGGGGCAACGCACAGTCAACATTTCTATAGAATAACAGCATCATAGTTTGAATGGGCATATAAGATATCACCTGGAAAAGGGCAGCTGGCTACACCACACAGGTCCTCATTAGGATAGCAGGACCTTGTTGCAGTCACCATGTCTATATCAATCACCTATTGCTGAATTACAAACTACCTCAAATTCAATGCCTGGAAACAATCTTATTGCTGATGATTCTCAAGGTCAGGGATTTGGGCAGGGCTCAGCAGGGATAGCATTTCTTTGTTCCATTTGGTATCAGCTAGGAGGTTTAACTAGGGTTGGAGGCCTCCCACATCTGGTTCCTTGTTGCTGGCAGTCATTTGGGATGCATTAGTTCTTCATGTGGCCTCTTGCCTCATGTGACCTCTCCTTATGGGTGCACTTACCAATCTGGTAAGTACTAGCCATGTGTATATTTTACATAGAAAATTATATTAATCAAAAGTAAATAAAGTATAAAATTTAGTTTCTCATTTACAAGTTATGTTAGAAGTGCTCAATAACCACATGTGGCTAGTGGCTACCACATTGGACGAGTACTTCCATTATAGCAGGAATCTATTGGAATGCACTGTTGTAGGGCCCCTCTCCTCAGCAGGATGGCCTAGACTTCTTTCCATGGTGGTTGGCTTCCCTCTCACTGAAAACAGAGCTATAGGGTCTCAAGGCCTGGCCCTGAAAGTCCCAGATACCACAACTAATGCATTCTATTGGTCCAAGTAAGTCACAAAACAGCACAGATTTCAATAGACTCCATAGCAAACAGTAAAGACATATTGTAAAAGGTGAAGAAACAGGAAGATATAATTTGCTGGTTGCCATTTTAAAAATTTGAACTTCATGGGTTTTATACATTTCTTATGGAATTGTCAGACTCACATAACACTGTTTTTTCTCTTGGCATATATATATTTTTTGAGATGGAGACTCACTCTGTCGCCCAGCTGAAGTGTAATGGCATGATCTCTGCTCACTGCAACCTCCGCCTCATGGGTTCAAGCAATTCTCTGCCTCAGCCTCCCAAGTAGCTGGGATTACAAGTGCCTTCCACCATGCCCAGCTAATTTTTGTATTTTTTTTTTTAGTAGAGATGGGGTTTCACCATCTTGGCCAGGCTGGTCTTGAACTCCTGACCTTGTGATCCACCCACCTCAGCCTCCCAAAGTGCTGGGATTGCAGGCATGAACCACCATGCCCGGCCGCATATTTCTTTTTTAAAACTTTTAAGTTCAGGGGTACATGGGCAAGATATGCTGCTTTGTTACATAAGTAAATGTATGTCATGGGGGTGTGTTATACAGATTATTTTATCACCCAGGTATTAAGTCTAGTACCCATTAGTTATTTTTCCTGATCCTCTCTCTCCTCCTACCTTCCACCCTCCAATAGGCCCCAGTGTGTGTTGTTCCCCACTACGTGTCCACGTTTTCTCATCATTTAGCTCCCACTTACAAGTGAGAACATGCTGTATTTGGTTTTCTGTTCCTGCTTCAGTTTGCTAAGAATAATAGCCTCTGACTCCATTCATGTCCCTTCAAAGGACATGATCTCATTCTTTCTTATGGTTTTATAGTATTCCATGGTGTATATGCACCACATTTTCTTTACCCAGTCTATCATTAATGAGCATTTAGGTTGATTCCATGTCTTTGCTATTGCGAATAGTGCTGAAATGAACGTACACATGCATGTGTCTTTATAATAGAATAACTTATATTCCTTTGGGTATATACCCAAGTAATGGAATTGCTGAGTCGAATGATAGTTGTGTCATTTGGTCTTTGAGAAATCACCATACTGTCTTCCACAATGGTTGAACTAATTTACACTCCCCACCGACAGTGTATTAGTGTTCCTATTTCTCCACAAACTAGGGAGCATCTGTTCTTTTTTGACTTTTTAATAATAGCCATTCTGATGGGTGTGAGATGGTATCTCATTGTGGTTTTGATTTGCATTTCTCTAATGAACAGTAATGTGCTTTTTTTTCACAATTGGTAGCTGCATGTAGCTCTTCTTTTGAGAAGTGTCTGTTCATGTCCTTTGACCACTTTTGTCCTTGTAAATTTCTTTAAGTTCCTAATAGATGCTGGATATTAAACCTTTGTCAGATGTATAGTTTGCAAAAATTTTCTCCCAGTCTGAAGGTTGTCTGTTCACTCTGATGATAGTTTACTTCGCTGTGCAGAACCTCTTTAATTAGATCCCACTTGCCAATTTTTGCTTTTGTTGCAATTTCCTTTGGTGTCTTTGTCATGAAATCTCTCTTTTTTTTTTTTTTTTTTTTTTTTTGAGATGGAATCTCACTCTGGCAACCTTGCAGTGTAGTAATGAAATCTTGGTCCACTGCAACCTCTGCCTCCTGGGTTCAAGCAATTCTCCTGCCTCGGCCTCCCAAGTAGCTGGGACTACAGGCATGTACCACCATACCCAGCTAGTCTTTTTTCCTTATCTTATTTTTCTGACATAAACTAATTTCTGCTAATATATTAGTACATAATGGCTTAAAGTAGGTACTTAATCAGGAAAATGCTTATAACAAAAAGTTTGTTTCCAAAATTCAGTTCAAAACTCTTCTTTCAACTACTAGGTTTCCCTTTTTTTGTCCTACACTTTCATTTGTCCTGTATTTGAGAATATTTGAAAGTTTTAAAAATCAGTTTTGCAATGTGAAATTATTTTGATTTAAGCAAGTCTTTCCTCTTTTATCTGAATTTGGTACAGGGAGCCAGAGGGCTGTTTGGCATCTTAGTGATCAGTTTCTTCATCTGAGAAATGGGAATGATAGTGTGTTCATTATACTGTCATTGTGAGAATTCAGTGAGTTAACATGTATAGAAGCCTTTAGATACTATAAGGCCCAGAATAGCATCATAAAAATTCGATGGCTTTTTAACTTAGGATGCATACTTAAATGTATAGAGAACAGTATAAAGTAAGAATTTTTAAATAGAAGTTAATGTATGATCTAACAAATTTTATACTTAATATTAACTAAATCAACATATTTTTGCTATCTCTAACGTTTACCTACTTCTTTCCTTATTTCATTCTAAGCTTTCTAAGGACAAGAACTGCTCTAACTGAAATTAGAGTGGTCCAAAAGTACCTAATAGAGTACAGTCCATCCTGCAGATGTCCAGTGAATGTTTAATATTTCAGCATTTTCAAAAACAGTATTTAATGTTTTGTTCTTTTATCTTTTGGTAAAGTAAATTGCATTTTTGAGAATAATTTCTTTTTAACAGTAGAGCTTGAATATACAAATAGTATTTGCAAGGTTAAATCTATTTAAAACCAAGGACACATTTAGCTTTTCCTCTGAACATTTTATCCCTTAACGATTAAATGCATTCATTAAAAACAACGTAGATTTGTAGCTCTGCTGTTTCATAGCTTAATGGATTTTTGTTTGATTACTGTATTGATTTAATTTTTTAAAGATGCAAATATATGTGGCCTACTTGCTGAATGTTTTTTCCTAAGTGGAATAAAATTGAAGTCACTCTTGTTTCTTTTTTCAATTTGTCCTAGTTTCTTTTACCATATTAGAAATGTAATCAAGGCCAGGCGCGTTAGCTCACACCTGTAATCCCAGCACTTTGGGAGGCCGAGGTGGGCAGATTACCTGCGGTCAGGAGTTTGTGACCAGGCTGGCTAACACGGTGAAACCCTGTCTCTACTACAAATACAAAAATTAGCCTGATGTAGTGACACATGCCTGTAATCCCAGCTACTCAGGAGGCAGAGGAAGGAGAATTCCTCGAGCCTGGGAGACAGAGGTTGCAGTAAGCCGAGATCGTGCCACTGCACTCCAGCCTAGCCAACAGAGCAAGACTCTATCTCAAATAAAAATAAAAATAAGAAAGAAATGTAAATCAAAGAATAAGCATTGTATACCTAGGCTGAGTTTGCATTAGCCATATAATACTCTCGAGGTAAGCCTAGCCACAGATCTGACCTCTGACTTGATGCAGTAGGTGACTTCATAGAGACCAGTAGGTACAAAAAGAGGGATTTCACATAGAAAACCATCAACAAGCAATCCAAACCTTTAGGTGCAATGTCCCAAAAGCCTTTAGGAAAGAGAATGCACCTACTGGAAAGTCTAGCATGAGGAGGGCTAGGTCACTAGATGTCCTGGTCACAGGCATCTACAGATTTTGGGGCTGTTAAACAAGAGACACTAGAATTATGAGTCTCAAAGAAGTGCTGTATGTGTCTATTGGGTAGTTGTGTTAGGCTGTTCTTGCACTGATATAAATAAATACCTAAGACTGGGCAATTTATTAAAAAAAGAAGTTTAATTGGCTCATGGTTCTGCAGGCTTCATAGGAAGCATAGCAGCATCTGTTTCTGGGAGGCTTCCAATCATTGCGGAAGGTAAAGGGGGAACAAGCACATCAAATGGCAAGAATGGGAGCAAGAAAGACAGTGTGTGTTGGGGGGGGGTGCCACACACTTTTAAACTACCAGCTATCATATGAACTCAGAGCAAGAGCTCACTTATCACCAAGGGGATGACCCAAGCCATTCATGAGGGACCCATCCCTGTAATCCAAACACTTCCCACCAGACCCTTCTCCAACACTGGGGATTATAATTCAACATGAGATTTGGGTGAGGACAAACATCCAAACCATATCAAGTGGCATAGAGGAAGCAGCAGTAGCTGTCCCAGGACTAGGACATCTCATGGCTCTCTGACAGTGGCCAGGTGGAGAAATGGACTGGAGGCAGAATTCCAGTTTCCACTAACCAAGCACAAGGAAAGCTTATCTAGAAAAAGGGATTATAAGAAAACCTAAAATATCTTTTCAGGGGCCTCTGGTGAGGAGAGGTTCTGCCTCTGACCCAGCAGGTGCAATAACGAGTAATAGGAGTAAGGCTGATAACAGTGTTTATAGAAGTGTCGAGGCTGATGTTAGCAACACAGGCAGCAACAGGGCGAGTCCTGCCTCCAAGATACATACCACAACAACAAATTCCAATGAAAGCCCTGTGACATAAAGGATAATGATAGCTACTTTACATTTATTTCTTACTTAACCATCATAACCCTAATCATGTAGATAATCGCAATTTTATGGGGGAGCAGACAACGTAAACTGAGGCTTCGGTGGTTGTATGTCTTGCCCGAGGGCACACAACTAGTAAGAAGATGAGCTTAGAATAGAACCTAAACTATGTTCTTGAAACCCCATTATCTTTCTATGAAAATTTTTATTAACTAGATTATTAAATTGACTAGAACACTCAATTCTAAGATACAATGCTTGGAAGTACCACAGTTTTTAAATTTTATTTGGTCAATATTTTCTATTTTATTACTAGAAGAAATACATATTTAGCCTTTGTTCAACATTATAAGGTTATTATCGCTGGGAATTATAATTGAAAAGTGAGCCCTTCCTTCATTAACCAGAATGCCTCCAAGTTTGAGCGTGACTGAACATTATTGACCAATTTCGCAGATTAAGAGTCTCTCTGCTGACTATAAAGTAAAATATGCTTGCTCTACAGAAATAAAAACAAACAGCCAATATTATTTTACTGCTTTTTTTGATTTCTCCTTAGCTTTTCTATTATTTAGAGAAGGAGAATTGATTTTTATTTCCTGTTTCAAATTACTTTAGTCAAGAAACAATGAGCCATAGAATTCCTGTAAGTCTTTGTGATTTGTTCAGATGACTGAAAAATAATTTTGATTATTTAAAAAAAGTAGGGATACTTTCTAATCATATTCAACTCTAATGTAAAATATTTTTAAAAGGAAAATGCTAGTAATTGCTTAAAATATTCTCAGAATAATATAGTAGTATAAATTCTATGTATAATAAAATACATTCCACCTAAATTAAAACCTAGCTCAAAGTCTGCAAATTAAATACAGTGACCTAATCTCAAATATCCATGCTTATCATTGGAAAGAACCGTCATGAGATAATGAAAACATATGTAATGGACACATGCAAATCAGTCTTATAGACATAGAGATTTTTCAAACTGCAATAGTAATATCCTGCCTTCACTACACTTTCATCAAGTTAACTTCTTTGAAAATCACAGCAAGTACATGAGGTAGATCGACCAGGATCAGTATCTACATTTTATGGATGTGGATGAAAACCTTCAGTTACTGGCTTACTAAATGACAAAAATGAATCCTATATTGGTTATCCATTGTTGTTTAACAAAACACCCCAAAAGGTAGTAGTTCGGGACCACCATTGTATCTCCCTCCCTCCCCATTTTGTGGATCAGGAATTCCAAAAACATTTGGCTTTGTAGTTTGTTTATGTTCTATGAAGCCTCAGGGGTGGATGGTGAGGATTCAACTTCCAAGGTGGTTTCTTCACTTATCTATTGGCTGCCTCAGTGCTTTGTGGCATCTTTTCTTCACCATGTGACATCTTTTCCTCTAGGGCCTATCCACTATGCATGGGATTCTCACAGCTTGGTAGTATCAGGGTGACCACACTTCTGATACGGTGGCTGCTGCTTTGTAAGAGGGCAAAGTGGAAACTGCCAAGCCAGCTAAGGGCTATGTCTGAACTGGCATAGCATTATTTCTGCTAGTTTTTTTGCTATTGGGTTTGGTTGGTTTGCTTTTTGTTTGGGTCAAGATAGTCACAGGATCTGAGAAGATTCAAGAAAGAGAAGTAGATTCCTTCTCTTGATCGAGGAGTGGCAAAGCCACTTTGCAGGAGAACATTGAGGGGAATGGGAGATATTGCAGCCATCTTTGTAATATATAATCTTCCACAAACTCAAACCTCTTTGAATCGACATCCAGTGATGTCTCCGCCAAACAAAACTTCTTGATAGGAACAACAACAGCAGCAAATCAATGCATGAGATTTTAAACTTGTCTATTAATGGCTAAAATGTTTCTACCTGATCAAATTTCTAATTCAACCAATAGGGAATATCATATGTTGCTCTTACTAACCAAGCTCACTTAATTATGCTTAGAGAAATTGTCAAAATTCACCTTTTATATAGCCTGTACTATAAATCCTTGTGTTGCTGTGAACCTGACACCTATTTGTATAACTAGGCCCAGCTTGCTACCCAACTAGATTGTCAACTGTCTGCTCTTTCTTCACCCAGTTCCCACATAAACCCCTCCTCCTGTGCTGTCCTTGAAGGTTTGTTTGTTAGGCAATCTCCACTGTCCCGTCTATTCTTTTTGCCAACTTTCAATGCTTATCCAAGATACAATAACCCACTTTTCTGCCAAAGACACAGAAACTTACCCACTTATTAACATGTGTTGCATCCTAGCATGTAGACTCCACCATTACTTTCCACCACTTCCCCCTAAGCACACAATACAACTAGACAAAAATCTCCAGGTGAATAAAATCCCAAATAAAAGGTACAGGCAGAGGATAAAGAACCCCTACCTGTTGGTGGCAAGAAATCAAAATGGAAATTACCCTGTAAAGACTCAGAAGCTGAGATGTTGGAATGGAAGAGAACAGGAAGCAGGATAAGAGGTTCTTGAGGAAGAGAGAAACCAGATGGGATCTATGCTTTAAGATGAAGATCTCAAGAAGAGCAAAGAGGGGATAGATTGGAGCACAGGGTTTGTGGGGGGGGTCATTCCTTTATATAGGCAAAACATGTTGAGAACCTGAACACAGAGGAGATGGGATAGAACAGTTTTTAAAAGCACCGAAGAAGGAAAGTTTTAAAAACTGCTTAGAGTTGGGGGTGAGGGAGAAACACAACCAGTCATATTAGAATGTGAACAGATCCTTTCGTTTGCTGTGAGAAAATCCCTATGGATTAGTTTGTATTGAATCAAATGACCTTAAGTATCTTTGCTTCCCAGCAAAAGTAGTGCCTCATGCTTTTGAAAAATGCCTTGAAATAACAGTTATTACTTTAGTCAGTGATGCTGCAAAACCATTTTGTTCACCACATAAAACAAGAAACATACTTGGCTTTCTTTGCAGCATAATTTTTAAAAATGTCCAAAGTCCACATGCACAAATAGAAACAAGTATAATCAAATGGCCAACATAGAAAATGCCAAGTGATGTGCTTCTTAATAATTGTCCTCAGCAGTGCACTGCTGTCATTTTGGCAATTAACTACAAGGCAATGCTTGGCTTCCCGTATTTGTGCATATTCTTTTTTTCATCATTTTCAAAGTGCTGAAGTTGTATCATTTAGTTTCTTGTTATTGTTGCCTTATTTTCTAAGTTTTCTAAGTTTTTCACTGTAGTCCTGCTCCTTTTTATGGTTTTCTTAAGGAAATAAATAATTTTTAGTTAAATGGCAAACATAAAAAGTGGGTAAAATATTTATATTTAAAGACCTATTTATCATGAAAAAAATGGTGACTCTTACACATGGTAAGCTATAAAATCTTCAAAACTATTTTCAGAACAGAGCAGAAGTAGACACCATTTGGAAAAGCAGTGACTTACAGTGGAGATGATGCTGGCAGAAGCTTAGAAGTACATTTGAAAATAAGTTCAAAGTAAATTTAGGATTTATACATTTACAAGTCAATGATACAGGTCGTAGAGAGTGAACTCCATGAGAACACGGATTTTTGTTTGTTTACCTAGTAGTCCTCCAATAAATTTTTGTTGAATAAATAAATGTGACAATCAAAATAGATAATCAAGAGATTGATGTCATCTTAGATTTTATTAATAGAAGTTTAATATCCAGAACAAGAAAAATGATTGATTATTCTGCCACAGGAGTTTCCATTTAGAACATTGCTTTCATGTCTAGAATACTGCATATTACATTTGAAAAGAGGTAGAACACTAGCAGTATTCTAAAGGATCAAAGTGTGAAGAGGTTTGAAATCTTATTACAATAATTAATTAAAGAATCTGAAGAAATTTAGCTAGAAAGTTTTAGTGCTGCTGGGATGATGGGATTCACATATTCAGCTATTTGAACTAGATCACCTATGGAGACACTTCTACTCCTGTGTGTCCAGTGATTCCCATCCTAATCTTTGGAACATCTGTTGTCATTCTCTATAAAGCTTTTGGAAAATATGGCAGGTAAGCACATCACAGCCACATATTTATCTGGTAAAGTAACTAATACCTAGAGTCAATTGTAACAATTGTCAATTGTGTAAGGTCCAATAATGGTATAGTAATCCTTATGTAATACAGATACACTTGGAAACATTATAAATGAAATAAAAAATAAAAGCTCAAACCAAAGTGTCCCAAGAAAAAGAATCACTTTAGAATGATCTACCTAAAGAGTGGGATCATCTCTTGAGAATAAACATTTTAATTACTTTTTTTTTCTACCTCCTTTTAACCTCTTTATAGTTCTTCATCTTATGCCACAATGAGACTTTGTCTTCAATTCATTACACAAGACTTGCAGGAAGAACGATTATACACTATTTCTCAAAGTTTTGTTTCCTATTGTTTGCACTGAAGGTGTTCCAAACCAAGGGCTATTTTTTAGTTCTTACAAGTCCATTTCAAAGACATTAATTTTTTGTATGCATAAGGGCTAATTCTGAGTAACCTTCCAAGGGAGTCTTTTAAGGATTAATAAAATTTGATGCTCATAAACTAAAACTAACACGTCATGAGTTTACTTAGAATCAGGCTGCATAAAATGCTTCACAACACTTCAAAGTTTCTCTGTGTACATGGATATGCAGAGCATTAGAATCTCCAAAATTTTCCAAAGGGAAAATAATTATTACTGAATCATCTGTGTTGATTTAACCTGGTTGGGGTTTTTTATTGTTATTAATTTATTAACGTATTTGTAAAGTTTTTACTTTTTCTTTTTTTGTCTTTTTTATGATGGCTATTTCTTATTATTACTTTTATTATTTTCCTCTTCAATATGATTGGAGTTCTTTTGGTCACTAGAAAATAAAGATAGCTGTAGTGGGTGAGCTAGGAGATTGTAACTCAATGCTAAGTGGGCTAAATCCAAAGCATCTCAGAACTATTACTCTTTGAAGGCTCATTTCCCTTAAATAGATCTAGAAGTTGTGTTAGTTTCCTATTGCTGTTGTAACAAATCAACACAAACATAGTGGCTTAAAACAACACAAATTTATTATCTTACAGTTCTGGAGGTCAGAAGTCCAAAACTGGAGTTATTGGGTTAAAATTAGTTTCCTTACTTTTTTAGCTTCTAAAGGCTTCCCCCTGTTCCTTGGCTCATGCGCCCCTCACTGCCTTTTCTATACCAGCACTGGCTGGTGGAGTGTTCTCACACAGCCATCGCTCTGACACTGACTTTATTCCTCCCTCTTTTACTTAAAAGAACCTTGCAATTAAATTGACCCAAGAAGGTAATTTAGAAAAATTGTCTATCTCATGATCCTTAATCACATGTGAAAAGTCCATTATGCCCTATAAGGTAACATATTTAAAGGTTTGGGGAATTGGGACTTGGATACCTTTCGGGGGGATGTTATCCTGCCTACCATAGAAGTATAATTAGCCAATAAATTAGTGGCACCTGGGAATGTTTTCTGTTGCCAGAACTACCATTCTTGGCTGGTGGAGATAAGCTCTTGAAATCCTGAATTGGAGATAGCAATTGATTTTGAAGAATTGAAATAATTTTATGAAAGGAATTAGAAATTATTGAAGTGGTACTATTATATTTATAGCCCAGGTGAAGTTTGCATTACTTATAGTTTTGCTAGTCAATCCAGAAACTTAACTACCATTTAGCAAATTGCATTCATAGAATAAGTGTATCTTTACTTCTCAACAACCACCTCCCAAATGAACCAAAAAATGCCAGTCATTTCTAAAGCAGTTTGTATTTTGAAAAAAGCGGCTCAATAGGCCATTGCTGTGTTTTTATTTCTTTTTATTTTTATAAAGACGGGTTTCACCATATTGGTCAGGCTGGTCTCCAACTCCTGACCTCAGGTGATCCGCCCGCCTCAGCCTCCCAAAGTGCTGGGATTACAGGCGTGAGCCACTGCTCGTGGCTTACACAATACCTTGAGTTTAGTGTTTCAGTGATCTGGTAGAGCCTTAGAGAGACTAAAACAAAAGAAGTTTTTTCATTCAACTAATATTTATTGGAAGTTTATTCATTCGACTAATATTTACTATGTCCTGCAATGTGCTAGGCATTGTGCTAAAAACTGCATTTTCAGTGGTGAAAGTGAGAATCATCCCTGTCCTCCCTGGGTTTAGTCTAGTGAAAATAAGTATGGCAGAGGAAGAGACAGGTATGAAACAAGGTCACTAAAAAGTTGTATAGCAGTAATGGTCTTGATGAGTTACCATAATGAGAATGTTCTGTCAGCAAGGGGAGGAAGCTTCTGAAAGGAAAAGGAAGACAATCAGAAAGACAAGAATAAACTATTGCCTGCTTTAAGGATTTTCTCCAGGGTCAGTACAACTGTTTGGCAGGCATGTGCCCCCAATGGTATTGCTTAAGAAGAAAAAAATGTTTTCCATTTCAATATGGTAGAATCCCTTATTTTCAGAAGCTCTGAGAGAATGGTTTGAAATAGCATAAAACTACAATACAGACATGCCTTAAACTCTATGCTTCAATTTCCCTGATTGCAAATAGGAAGAATACTTATTAGGACAGAAATGTGAATTTCTATTTCTTTTATATCCTTTTTTTTGTGGATTCTGTGAATTTCTTATTAAATAATGGACAGTGAAACAAATTACATCTCTTAAGGAGCTTCCTTCTTAAATGATTTTGAACTTTTTCTTTCCTTTCTGAACATTCATACAGATGAGCATATTTGAAAAACTGACCATAATGGAATGGTAAACATATCTGGTAAAGCAACTGATTGTCACTATGGCAACATTGAATGTTTGACATTTAGTCTTTTCATTATTCTCTGTTGCTATAGTAATAAAATCTTGAATTCTGACACCATTTCCAAATTCTATTGAAATAAAGCCCGTTTCATCCCCCCAAGAAGGTGGGAGAGCCAATACTATCCATATGCAAAATGTATTAGAATGTCTTCTAGCACTAAGACACAGAGGACATGAGACACACTTTGCTGCATTTTAATCAAACTGAAAAACACGCCTGAAAAGTAGAAAAAGAAAGCGGAAAATACATAAAGTAGAACAAAAGTTATTTTTGCTATTAAAAACAGCCTTTTATCTTAAATACATATAAAAACAACTTGAATTTACGACCTGTTAAAATTTAACATCCAATATTAATGCAGAAGAAAGAGCAGAATCTTTTTTGTTTCTTTTTTAGAACAAAATATAGTAGAATAATCAGCAATTAAGAGCCACAAAAAGAAGTAAAAATATCTCTTGGGGTTTTGAGGGGTTTTCATATATTACAATACATTATATTCTCATCTACTTTTAAACTTATAATCAGGAACCAGAATATTATTATATTACTTTTTTTAAGAGACAGGGTCTTGCTCTGTCATTCAGGCTGGAGTGCAGTAGCTTGATCATAACTCACTGCAGCCTCAAATTCCTGGGCTTAAGTGATTCCACCCCCTGCCCTCACCTCAGCCTCCGGAGTAGTTAGGACTACAGGTACATGTCATTATGCCCAGCTAATTTTTAAATGTTTTGTATGAGGTTTTACTATGGTGACCAGGCTGGTCTCGAACTCCTGGCCTCAAATGACCCTCCCCGCCTCAGCCTCTGAAGGCATTGGGATCGTTGTTTCTTTCTCTCTTTTCCTCTTCAGAAAAACATTTATACATATAGTTTCTATTGCTGAACAACCCAAAAAGCCTGGCCAGGAATCACAGCTCTTGCATTTAAAAAATTTTAAATGAGTTCAACACAAGTTAAATGAAAGGAAACTTTTCTTAGCAACCTTAGAATTCCATTTACATTTGCATTGCTGTTATTATGTACTGATCACAGACTCTTTTACTCTCCACAAATAAACTAAATAGAAAAAAAAATCAAGAACATTGCTTATAGACAACACAGTCTTTGGTACTTAGGGATAGGTGTTCCATGAAAATTGGTAAAGAAGTAAACTAAAAGCAAGGAACAATGTGGGACGAAGAGCGCTCAATCGGCTGCTAAACAATGACAGATTAATCGAGTAAGGCTACTTACTATTCTAAGTAGTTATATAATCATTGTCTATTCTACAACCTGAATTCTAATTTTTTTGGTAGTGAATACTAAATGCAAGGTCTATACTAGGTGCTGGAGACAAAACAAAGATTAACAACAAGATCCCTTCCTTTGAGAGCTTACAACACAGTCAACAAATGTTAGGAAAAAGGTTGTGGATTGTGAAGGGAGCTCTGTTGTCCTCCTACTCCACTAAAACCTTTCAAGCCTTTTGGTCACCTTTAAAGTAATCTCCTTGCCGGTATCAATCACATCCATTTTAAGTAATGGTACGGTGTGAGGTTTTAAGTGCACAGACTATCAGGGTTTAAACTCCAGCTCTGCTACTTACTAACTGTGCAATATTGGAAAGATAATTAATATTTCTTAGCCTCAGTTTCCTCACTGAAAAAATATGAAGAACACTAGTGGTCTTCCCACATAGGACTGTAACAATAGTTAAATAGATTAGTACATACGAAGGCCATAAATCAGTGCTTGGCACAGAATAATATTCAATATTTATTAAATGAGTTAAGAGAACTGGCCAGTCACAGTCATCTTACTGTGACTCCAAAAACTGTAGTATTGGTGTCATGGAAATGTATATTGTTTCCAAAGTCATTTCGTTAAAGATGAAAACTTAAAAAAAAAAAAAAAAGCCTCCAACTCAAAAAATCTGTGAAATCTTATAAAAAAGGAAATCAAGAATGCATACACACAAACACAAATGGAAAGTTACAAAAAGACACAGTAATTTCTCAACTAGAGACAACAACATGCATAGCCTTTACTACTAATAATGTGTGCATCTGTTTTTCTGTTGATACATCATCATACAAAAACAGCTGGACCCATTTTCATGAAATATTCAGGATGCATTTGGCATGGGGTGATGTAAAACATAGGATATTTTGCATAAATAAAATTCATTCTTTAGGAGACTCAAAGAAACAGGTGATCATACTACAGAAATACTAAAATTGTTGTTCTGCAGGAGGCCTTTTTGACTACCAAACAGGAGAGATATACCAAAAGTGTTGTTTCAAAATGAGCTCCAAATACAAAGTCGCTAGGACACATGTTCTAAATTGCAAGCACAGATTTGTACTTGATTTGTTTCTTCCACAGGCCATTCCCTGTATAGGTACACTGTAATGAAGATAACATGATTTAAGCATTGTTAATAATTCTCCAAATCATGACTGGCTTATCTTGTTACATAGGCTGTTCCAGTAGTAACCAAAGTGTGGCCAACCACCCACTACAAACAAAAATGGCAACCTAACTAGACTTTATGCTGGTTGGAGTGTCAGGACCCATTTGACTTCTCAAGATAGCAGACTGGTCTTTGAAACATAAATCTGTCATCCCTACTTGCTATAATGATTACCATATAAACATAACTAGTGTCCCTACATTTCCTATTATTCCCATTTATATGGGGAAAAAAAAACTAAAGGAAAATAATTGCAACAATTTCTATAGGCACCATACTGATTTTTCCACTCAGTGTACATTGTTTACAAACACAAAATTTGCTGCTGAAAAGCTTTCAATGTCATTTTACAAACCAGTATAATTTACATGATGGGTAATAAAAAATTGTAAGCAATTTGATGGAACACTACAGAAAACAAAACAGAGTAAGTTTTACTTTGTCTAGTATTCAGTTAAATTCAGCAAATATATATTTGCCAGCCTAGGTGCCAGGTAATATGCTAGGTGCTGGAGATAAAAAAGGTAAAAAGGGCCAAGTACGAGGCTCATGCCTGTAATCCCAGCACTTTGGGAGGCCAAGGCGGGCAGATCATGAGGTCAGGAGTTTGAGACCAGCCTGGCCAACATGGTGAAACCCCATCTCTACTAAAAATACAAAAATTAGCTGGGCACACGCCTATAATGGTGGTACATGCCTATAATCCCAGCTGCTTGGGAGGCTGAGGCAGGAGAATTGCTTGAACCTGGGAGGGGGAGGTTGCAGTGAGCAGAGATCACACCACTACACTCCAGCCTGGTGATACAGAGAGACTCCATCTCAAAAAAAAAGAAAAAAGTAAAAAGTACAGTATGATAGCTAAATAGAATATGTATATGTCTAAAAGTGTTATGAAAACGAAACTTGTGCAGGGAAACTCCCATTTTGAAAACCATCAGATCTCATGAGACTCATTCACTATCAGGAGAACAGCACAGGAAAGACCCGCCCCCATAATTCAATCACCTCCCACTGAGTTCTTCCCAAGACATGTGGGAATTGTGGGAGTTACAATTCAAGATGAGATTTGGGTGGGGACACAGCCAAACCATATAAACATATAAGTTCAAATGTTCTATTAGCCCCACTAAAAAATAAATAAAAAATCACAAGTAGCCAAAGAAATATTCAGAAAAAAGAACAAAGTTGGAGGTATCACACTTCCTCATTTCAAACTAAAGGAAAATAATTCAAACTGTATTACAAAGCTACAGTAATCAAAATAGTATGGTACTAGCATAAAACCATATATACATACCAATGGAACAGAATGGAGAAGCCAGAAATAAATCCACTCACATGCAATCCAACTAATCTTTGATATGGATGTCAATGAACACATAGAATATGCAATGTGAAAAGGATAATCTCTTCAATAAATGGTGTTGGAAAACTTTTGTATGTTGGATATCCACATAGAAAAGAATAAAATTGGACCCTTATTTTATACCACATACAATAATTAAAGTGGATTAAAGATGTAAATATAAGACTTGAAAGTCTAAAACTCCTAAATGAAACCATATGGAAAAATCCCCTTGACATTGGTCTTGGCAATGATTTTTTGGATAAGACACTGAAGCACAGAGAAAAGCAAAAATAAGTGGCACTACATAAGATTTAATGCCTTCTACACAGCAAAGGAAACACAATGAAAGAAAAAATGGAAAAGCAACCTATGGAATAAAAATATTTGTAAACCGTATATCTGGTAAGAGGTTAATATCCAAAATATGTAAGGAATTCATATAACTCAACAGTAAAAAAAATGACCCAACTGAAAAATGAATAAAAAATTCTGAATAGACATTTCCCAAGAACAGACATACAAATGGCCCATAAGTACATGAAAAGATGATCAACATCATTAACCAACAAGGAAATACAAATCAAAACTACAATGACATGTCACCTCATAGCTGTTAGAATGGCTATCAGTTTTTTAAAAGATAACAAGTGTTGGTGAAGATGTGAGAAAAAGAGAACCCTTGTGCACTGCTGGTGGGAATGGAAATTGGTACAACCATTGTGAAAACCAGTACAGAGTTTCCTCAAAAAATTAAAAATGGAGCAACCATACAATTCAGCAATTCAGCAATCCAACTATTAAGTATATATTAATAAGGAAATGAAATGAGTATGTCAAAGACATATCTACACTTCCATGTTTATTGCAGCATTATTCATAATAGCCAAGATATGGAAACAACCTAAGTGTCCATCTATGGATGAGTTCGTAAAGAACCTGTGGTGTGTATATGTATATACATATACCTAATGGAATATTATGAAGTCATAAAAATGAAGAAAATTCTGCAGTTTGCATCAAGATGACATTATACTAAGTGAAATAAGGCAGACATAGAAAGACAAATACTGTATGATCTCATCTGTATGTGGAATCACAAAAACTTGAATTCTAGTCAGATGCGGTGGCTCACACCTGTAAGGACTTAGGGAGGCCAAGATGGAAGGACTGTTTGAAGCTGAAGTCCTAGATTAGCCTGGGCAACACAGCAAGGCCCTGTCTCAACCAAAATAAATAAATAAATAAATTGCCAGATGTGGCAGCGATGCCTGGGGTCCTAGCAAGGTGGGAGGATCACTTTTGCCTAGAAGTTCTAAGCTGCAGTGAGCTATGACCATGCCATTGCACTTCAGCCTGGACAACAGAGTGAGACTCTGTCTCTAAAAGAAAAAAAATTTGGAACTCACAGAAGTAGGGAGCAGAATGGTATGGCCAGGGCTGAGGGTTGGGAAGAAACCTCTGGTTATAAAATGAGTAAGTTCTGGGAATCTGTCATACAGCATGGTGGCTATAGTTAATATTATATTGCTTACTTGAAATTTTCTATGAAAATACATCTTAAGTTTCCTCACCCCCAGCCCCCACAAACACTGGTAAATATGTGTGGTGATGGTTGTGTTGATTGTGGTAATCATTTCACAATGTATATGCTTATCAAATCATGAATATATATCATTTTTATTTGTCAATCATACCTCAATAAAGATGGAAATAATTTAAAAACAGGTAAAATTAATTCTAGTAATATATTTTTCTTAACTCAATTATGCAAAATATTATAATTCAACTTATAATCAACACAAAAATTATCAGTGAGATATTTACATTTTTTATGCTAAATCTTTGAATCCTGTGTATATTTTACACTTATAGCACATCTCAATTCAGACACTATTTTTAAATCAGGAATACTTGATCCATATTTAGATTTCAAAAAGTTTACAGTTGAAAAAGTAGATATACATAACCCAAGTTTTCCAAATATACTTAGAAGTATCTAGTAATTCGAATCAAATATCAGTTTTTAAATTAAAGTTAATAAATAAAATTCAGTGTTTCGATTGTACTAGTCACATTCCAATGACTCGTCTGGCTATCACAGTTGGACAGCACAGTTGTAAAATTGAGAGAGGCACCTCCTTCCTCCCCTCGTTTCCAGATGGGAAGGAGGGTGAAGAAGGAAAAATAAAATAAAATAAGATATCAAGGAGCTGGGAAAATGACTCCCTCTTTAGTTCCCAGCTTCTCTGCCATCTGTTAACCTTGAAAGACCTGCAAATGAATGCTATCCCTGCTGGCTGGAGCCCAGCACTGGTTCATGCCCCTACGTCTCCACGGACCAGGCTCCCTCCAGGAAACACCTCTGCCAACAGCTTGTTGCTTTTGTCTTAACTCTGTAAGCCCCCTCCCCTGCTGGTCCCTGCTCATGCTGCACATGAATTAGCAAATCAATGAAGCCAAAAGATTGTAAGGTCGAACGTCCAGCAAATGGACAATGACATAGTTCCGCCTCAGTTTCCCCTTTAGTGTTGTAAGCCTATAAAAAGGGGGAGAAGCTGCAGCTCGTGGAGCTCAGTGAATGAGTCTGTCGCCCCCCGCAGCTCCTGGCCGAATAAAAAGCCACTTCCCTCCTCAGTTCCGTGTTCAAGAGGTTTGTTCCCCGTCATTCCTGCTTCAAAATAAGTGTGTAAGTACCTTTGGGTCAAATATGTAGCCTGGACTTAGTAGTAAGAAAAATTAAATCGGCAAATAGGTTTGTCATGGAGTACTAATAGGACACATTATGAATTACCTTCAAACTCTTCATTGTTGGTCCATATCCACTCGAAGAAGATGTAGTTGAGCAGAAATAGTGAGGAGATCTGGAAAAGATACTGCAATTAGCAAACAGACTGAGATTACTTGGGGAAAGCTTAGAGTTCACGATATGAAAGCAAAAGTTTATTAATACCGATTCAGCATTCTTGTCCCTGTTACTGAGGTAAATAAACAGATTCCAGCAGTTGACACGCTCTGAACAGAACTGATTGTGTCTGTTTATGGAGAGATAGTTCTCTTTCTGACTGTACTCATAAAAAATAAATTAATTAATTTTAAAAAACCCACCACAAACAAAATCCAAAATTATAAAATACAACTTGAATTTTTCCAAAAATAACAAAAGTTTCTTTTGATCTGCTTAGGCAAAAGTATAGATAGGTTTCTTTAACAAGCATGTCTATAGTTACTGACAGTCATAAGTAACAATCTGTAAGATTAAACTGACCATTACATTTTAAAAAGCATATTTCATACTTCCTATTTTATGGGAGAGTTCCTCCGAGAATATCCAGCAAGAATTCACCATTTATCCAGAACATTCTATCATTTACTTATGAAATCTTTTTTGAGTGTCTGTTACATTCTAGGCACTGCCTTATTCACAACAGTGAACAAAAAAGCCCCACCCACACAAAGTATGTGATAGCTGTCAGAGGAAAGGCCGTGATAAGAGCTTAGAAGTTGGGTTGCAGATTTAGTAAATAAAAATTTTTATTTCTTTAATTTAGCAAATAAACATATGGATACCAAATATTGCAATGGACAGATTAAAAATTATTTGCTTCTTATCTGAACTTCAAATTTAACTGAGCGTCCTGTTTTTATCTGGCAAACCTATACGGGAGGGGAAAACTTGGAAGTGGAGATAGGGTAAATGGAGAGAATTTGGGAAGCCTTTAGAAAGGAATTTCTGAAATGAATGCTGGGCATAGTGAAGAGGCAGAAAGAAATCTTTCTGGGAGGAAACACAGCAATGCAAACCGACTCCTCAGGCCACTGCAGAGTTCAGGAACTGAAAGAAGCAAAGGGAATGGGGGGTAAGGAAGAAGGAAGGTGGGTACAACGCTGAGAGATGAAGCTTGAGGGAAAACTAGGTGGCTTTATTTTTCAGGGTTCAATAAGAAGTTTGTACTGTATCACCAGTGGTGAGATTTCACTAAAAAACTTTTAAGTAGGGGCGGGGCGCAGTGGCTCAAGCCTGTAATCCCAGCACTTTGGGAGGCCAAGGCCGGCGGATCACGAGGTCAAGAGATCCAGACCATCTTGGCCAACATGGTGAAACCCCGTCTCTACTAAAAATACAAAAATTAGCTGGGTGTGGTGGCGGGAGCCTGTAATCCCAGCTACTCGGGAGGCTGAGGCAGAAGAATCGCTTGAACCCAGGAGGCAGAGGTTGCGGTGAGCCAAGATTGTGCCACTACACTCCAGCCTGGTGACAGAGTAAGACTCTATCTCAAAAAATAAAAATAAAAAAAGCAGCTCATTTTGGCTACAGGGCGAAGAATGAACTACAGTCTGACAGGCAGGATATTGGGAGACGAGTTAGGAGGCTACTGTGGAATTCCGTTGGGTCCACAGAGGCCTGAACAGAGGCAGCCGGAAGAAAGGTGCATCAGTCACAAACACCTAACGCGAGACGGCAGAAAATAAGCAACTGCAAACTTGAATACATAAGAGGACTGGGAGAGAAGAAAGCAGAAGCAGCACATATTTGGGGGAAACAGTGAAGGAACAGTCAAAAAATCAAATGTCTTCTGAGAAGTATAGCAAGAAAAGGACCGAGAAGTGACTCCTAGATTTAGCCATAAGGAAGTCACCAGTGACCTTTGGCACGGGCAGTCTCAGAGGAATGGTTGAGGTCATTTACGTTGCAGCTGGTCGAGGAGAAGGTGATGCTGGCCTAGGAACCCGGCTGCAGCAGCACCAGGTTCTCACTTCTTTGCCCTTTTAACAGGTGAGGGTCAAGGACAAGAGAGGAGTTTGGAGATGCGCGGCTAGTGCCCCCATCAGTTGGAACAGCGCAGCAAGCGGATCGCTAGGGCCAATCCTTTCCTAGAGTCCACTTGACTGACAGAGCTGCGCGCCACAGACGAAGCGCAGAGAGGGAGGTGAATCACGAGGGCGGGATTCCAGGGCACTAACCCGGAACCGGTTTGGGACTCGATTCCCATTGTGAGGCCTGGCCTGGGGCGGGCTCTCAGCCAGAATGGCAACACTTTTCGGTCCAATGGATGAGCGTCCTCAAATGAAAGGCAGCCATATTAGCCAATGGATGGCAGAAGGTGGGCGGGCGAAGTTAGTGGGAGGGGGAATCAATGAAGCATCTTTTACCTACCCCCTCAGGGGCGATCGTGGGGAGGTGCCGCTGGGGTCGCAGGTGAGCGATTGTGTGACGGAGGAGGCGGCCAGGGAAGTGGCAGCTCCGTGGTCAGTGGGTGCCCTCGCAGTGGGGAGGGTCCCGGAGGGGTCAGCGACAAGTGGCCACGCCGCTTGCTGCCGGGTTTGGTCTTAGGGTTGTGGCGTAGGGGGGACTGCACGCTAGGGAGAAATGCCAAGCGCGTCTGTCGCCTGACTGGGGCGGCTAGAAAGGGCCCAGGCCACAGAAACAAGACTGCAGAACTTTCTGGGCACTCAGTCGGGACTCTCATTTAATATCCAGAGAGAGGATTCTCCTTTCAGATTGTCCCGACTCCACCGGGACTCCTACCAGCAGCAACCGCGTCGTTGTGGCCGAGTCAGGTGCGCGCCCCCTGCTCCCCTGGGTGGCCTCCCGAGAGTCCAGTCTTAATTCGATTCTTACAGGGGCCGTTTTCGGACGATCGCAAAGGAGGCCCTGGGAGGGAAGTGAAAGACACTTTGATAACCGGCGACCCTTAAATAAACTTGTTATGTATCTACCACAAGTTTTAGAGAAGAACATCCTTTTTGTCAGGGAAGTGAATCCCCCCATAAGAACACAGGGGAGGGGAAAGCCACACTTTAAAGAGAACTGGGGTAGGGGTTGATATTGTAGATTTGTGCTGCTTTTCTTCTTGAACTGCTTCACTTATTTACCCTCAATTTTTTTTTGATCTGAAACTTACCGTCTGGTTTTCTCAGACTTCTTAATTCTGTCTTATCATGAAGTGTCTAGGAACTTCATTCTCAAGTTTTAGTGCTTGTAAAAAGTTGTCTGGTTATGCGGTACGTCATCTTCACAAGGATTACGTAAGTGAACCACATCTTATTTCTGTTTCCAACCAGTAAAGAACCATTGTGAAATGGGATTTCAGGAAAATGGCTGTTCTCTGTGATTGGGCATGGAAGGTTTGTAAGTTTTAGAGGCTGCAGCTGTTGAATCCTTTCTGCTAAGAGAGGAAGGTTAGCCAATACAAAAGTGATAGTATTTGGCATCTAAAATGACATATTTTCACATTTCATGAGGTGTTATATCACCAGCCCCAAGGATAGTGCTTGGCACACAGTAGGAGCTCAATAAGTAGTTTTTGAGGAAATAATTGGGGAATGAGTGTATGGTAGAAAACCCAAGCTTCTGTTACATGGGTACCAACATATAAAAGAGAGGACAGTTAGAAATGGCTTTTATCCAGGTAAGCATAGCTACAGAACTTAAAAAAGTCAAGATGCATCAATGCTGGCACTTTTTTGCACTTAATCAGAAAATGTCAAGGTGTGAGAAGAAGATTTTCATACAATTAAGCCAAGACTGGATATCTAAATTGTATCCCGATACCAATTTTGGTCAGGTTAAAAATGTATTGAGTGAAATAGTTCATTAGTTCAGAATAGATCAGTCAGGGACAATGGGATACCACTTTGTAAGTTAGAGGTATGGAGTTAGGAATTGTTGGTAAAAAAATTAGGCCTTGCAAATAGCAATAGCTGCTGCCAAATTTTAAAAATATACTGATTCACTGGTACTTCAAAAAGGACTACTATTTCTGCCATGTACCAATACATTTACAACAATGCAATTTCTAAATTGATCTCAGATTCTAAGAGCAAAATCTTATAGTAGATATCTGCATAAATTTGGATTCTCTTTACAACTTCAATCATTTTTATTTTATTATATACTTATATTGGTTATATATTTATATGTTACTACAGTCACAGTTCCTCCGTATTAAAGATAGCCTGCTTGAATTTCAAAAAACTTTCACAGATATATTTATCTCTTTCAGTTCATTTTTTAGCAAAGAATAGATCTTACTAAGCCAGAATTAAAGATTTGCTCTTTGGCACCGTGCTAATTTTCCAGCTTTAATCCCTGGTACTTTCTTTTATTTCTGTCCCTCATTAGTCTGTTCGTTTTATAAGACCATAATCAAATGCTGATTCCGATTCAAAACCTTCCTTGATCCCGTCAAAGATTTGTCCTTCTTATGAATATCCAGAGTATTTTGTTAGTATTCTTTATTGTAGTTTTTATATATTTGCATTATTCATCCAGTGAAGAAATATTTGTTAATTATGTCCAAATACTGTACTGGGCAATGGATAATAGCTGACATTTGTAGGCTTACTATATCTTAGGCATCATAAGCTTCTTAATCGGATTATCTCTTTTAATCCTCAAAACATCATGAGTATTAGTCTATTATTATTCCCATTTATAGATGAAGAAACAAGTTTAAGAGGTTAAGTAATTTGCTGGAGATCACAGAGCTAGTTAAGTGGTAGAACTGGCATACAACTTTAGGTAGTCTGTATCTACAACCTTCAGGTTACAGACTTCATTACAGTTTGTTTATGTACATTTTTTTATGCATCTATGTTTTACAGGCTTTACTAAGTTGTGAATTATTTGAAAGCAGGGGTAGTATATTCATATCTGATCCCTTATTGCTCCTATTGTAAATCAGTGGTGTAATAAAGCTGATAGTGGATGCACATAAGGAGGACATCAGACTTAGATGAATGGGAACAGTGAAGACAATCGTGGAACAGGAGACATTTAAATCGAGTGCTGAAGGATGAGTAGGCATTGGCCTGATGAAAAGGCAGACACCATGGAAATTGGAAATATATGTGTGATAGTCCAAGGGCAGGGACCGTGATGGCTCGAGCTGTGCTGTCCAGTATGGTAGCCAGTAGCTATATGTTGCTATTGAGCACTTGAAGTGCAGCTAATCCAAATTGAGACGTCAAGTGTAAAGTACCACTAGATTTTGAAGACTTAGCATAGAAAAGGAGTGTAAAATATCTCAATAATTGTTTATATTGATTACATTTTGAAATAACATTTTGGATATATTGGGTTAAATAAAATACCCATTTTTACCTGTTTCATTTTACTATTTTAATCTGGATACTTGAAGATTTAAAATTACATATAGGGCTCTTACATTTCTATTGGACAGTCCTGATCTAGAATTTAGAAGGATTTCAAAATGACCAGTACTGTGTTTGTGTGCCACATACATGTGAGTACATGTTTGATGGGGAAGGTGGACTGGGAAAGTAGGTTGAGAGTTGGTTTTGTAGGTAATGGATAAGACCAGAAAAGGTACATATGAAAGTTCAAGGTAGAGTTCAGATAGGGTTTAAAATAGGAAGAGCGGAAGAGCAAGGGGAGTAAACTTAACCTCTTAAGTGCAATGGAAAGTCTTGTAAGGTTTTAAACATTCAGCGTATTTCTGTTGAATGAGACAGTGTCCTAATTACTTTATTTAATAGTGCATGTTCCTGATTTATACTCCTAATTAAGTTGTAATTTTTCCTAATGAAGGTATGCATAGATGTCTAAAGACATTCTACTTAGAAGAAAATTTGGTTCTCAAGAGAGCAGTCCTTTTCTTCTTAAGTCTAAATCACCTAAGCTTGTATGGCTTTGATGTGTTTCCAACAAGTAGGAGTGTGAATTGGTCCTTATAACTAGCATATTTTTCTTGCATTTGACATAACATTTTGTTGGGCATATTTTTCCATAAATAAACCAGCTTTGTCTGTATCATAAGTCTTTTGTGTCAAATGAGGTCTTAATAATTTGCAAAAGGAAATTTCTTAGCAGCTACACCATTTGCTCTCTACTTTGCCTTTCTGTACATATCTGAGCAAGTAAACTCTTAACATTGATTCTTTAGCTGGGTGGTTCTCAATCCTGGCTGCAAATAAGCAGCATTTGGAGAGCTTCAAACTCTGAATGCCTGGCCCTATTCCAAAGATTGTTTCAATTGGTCAGAGATGGGAACTGGTTATAGGTATTTTTAAAAAGCTCTTTAGGTTATTTTGATGTGCTGTAGACCTACACATTTCAGTAGATTAGCTACCAAGTACATGTGCTATTGAGTACTTGAAATGTGGCTAATACAAAATGAGATTCTGACTTTGTCTCTTCATTTGTCCTTTAGAATCATTCACATGCATGTCATTTCTCTGTTTCCAATAAATTCTCTTTAATTTTCTTTATAGTTTTATATCTTAACATTTTCAACAGACATAGCTTTTTAAATTAACGTATGTGATGGAATTAATATGTATTCATGTAATGCATATTTGTCCATAAATATTTACATGCTATTATAAACATGATTTTTCTGGAAAGAATTCCAAGAAATTGCTAATATTAGTTACATTAGTGGTAGAGATTTTTCACTTCATTGTGAATTTACATTCTTATTTAGATTTTCTAACTGTATGTTTTAAAAAATCAGACTTTAAAAAATGTAGTTCTCAGTAATAAAAATTTCTCATGAGTAGATTTTTAATATGATTGTGATCCTCTCAAAGTAAAATAAATGTGCTCTGGGCTAAGAAACAGCCATACGGCTGAGACAGAAATGACCGTGCC
Source organism: Ateles fusciceps (assembly GCA_036589455.1). NCBI lineage: Eukaryota > Metazoa > Chordata > Mammalia > Primates > Atelidae > Ateles > Ateles fusciceps. The sequence continues at coordinate 3,530,613 of JAZHEH010000479.1, read as the reverse complement.
CATGATCCACAGATTGATGGTAGACAGAGTTACTGAACCTGTTGTAGAGCATAGCATGTTTTGTGTCTGCGAATGTTCCTAAGTTGATCTGTGAACATGTACACACACAGACATACACATGCATTTCCTTTCCCAATTTTGTTGGCTTGCGTCAACTATAGCATCTACATGGGGACTATGTGCTAAGACATCCATACTCTAACATGACATTATTGCTTATATTCTATAATGTGACTTAATAGTTTATTCATCCAGTCCCCTTTTGATAAATATTTCTATTTTACCATGCATTTACCTTTAAAATGTGATAGTGATTTTTAAATGGCTCAAAAGGCTATGTCAGTGCTCTGATACATTCTGTATAATTTGGAAACAAAAATTTATCACATGTAGGCATTTGTTTTCATGGAATGTCTACTTTAGAAATAGTTGGCTTGCAGTCTTCTTTTTTTATTTTTTGCATACTTTGCCCTTTTTTGTGGGTATGTGAAATTGACAGTGATTTCTTGAGAGTTCATTTCTGCTGTTTTGAATTTTTAGTTCTCTCTGACCTCTATTTCAGCAGCAAGTGGCAGTTCAGGAGATGGTTATTCCACATGAGTGATTGGAAACAAAAGGATGTGGTGATGGGCATATTTTTGGTGGTGTTGTTAGACACGTACAAAGTCAGCTGAACAAAGAGTCCTAAGAGCTTGAAAGGGAAAAAATGCATAAAGGTTTAATGCAATGGTGATAAGAAATGCTTTGTTATTCAAGTTTAAAAGTAAGGCATTAGCATCCAGTTTTCAGTCTAAAAGAGAAAAGATGATAGAAAATATGTGCCTTTTCTGATTAAAAATTTAGCCTTGCTTAATTGCTGTATTTTTCCTTCAGTAGAAGATAGTATTTGTATTGTGAATTACAGTAGAACTGTTTTTCACACTAATGAAAAGTTTAAATTGGCAGACAGAGTAAGAGAGAGAAACCATGTGTTAAAAGGTGAACTGAGACATGATAACTTTTAACAATTTTATTTGAGCAAATAGTGATTCTTGAATCAGGTAGCTCCAAACCAGAAGTGATTTGGGGGCTCTGCAGTGGAAACGCAAGATGGGAAGGCTTTATAGGGCTAACAGAAGTAAAGCAAAGAAAATATTTGATTGGTTACAGTTATAAGGTTGTCTAATTTGATCTCTCCTGCTGGAAGGTCCCTGGTTACATAAGTTAGTTGATGGCTTCTGATTGCTTAGTCTAAAGTTTCTTTTTTTAAAAAAATATAGGTATTTCCCAAAAACATAGCCCAAGTTAAGTGTTGCATATGTTTGCAAATCAAGCAAGGTTAAAGTCACATGTGAGGCCTAACTGGTTTTGTCTGCTTAGGGATTCTTCAGGCCAAGTCTCCATTCTAATTTACTATAGCAGGAGGTAGAGGAAATGTAACTGACTGAAGTTTTGAGGAATTTTTCTGCCAACATGAAGAATTTTATCTGGACCTTCCGCATGGATAAGAATCTCCTTTTGAAAATCTTTTACTAAATGACATCTAAAAACTTAACTTAGTAACACTTTTGTTTTTTGAGACAAAGTCTGACTCTTTCACCCAGGCTGGAGTGCAATGGCATGATCTCAGCTCACTGCAACCTCTGCCTCCCAGGTTCAAGTGATTCTCGTGCCTCATCCTTCCGAGTTGCTGGGATTACAGGTGTGCACCACCATGCCTGGCTAATTTTTTGAATTTTTAGTAGAGATGGGGTTTTGCCGTGTTGTCCAGGCTGGTCTTGAACCCCTGATCTCAGGCAATCTACCCGCCTTGGCCTCCCAAAATGCTGGGATTACAGGCATGAGCCACCATGCCCGGCCAGCCACATGTTTTTAAGATTTAACTATCACAAGCTGCTAATAAAGTCAAAGTCGATGTGACATGAGGGAACCTGGATTTAATAAGTCTTGCCATTTAACTAGCTGTGTTGTGGACAAATTAACCCCTCAGCATCTTGTTTTATAAATAGAAAAGCTAGTATCTCCCATATAATGACATGGTGGTGTTTAAATGACAGGACTTGGAACTTCATGGATATTTGATACTTTTATCGTATTGACAGAAAAAGTTTAAGGTCAAACAGTGATAGAGCTAGAAGGAATCTTGGCAATGTCATCCCATTTCACATTTTATAGGGGAGGTAAAGTCAGCTCTGTAGTAGTTATCAGTGAGTGAATTTGAAGTCAGACAGCATGGTCTGTATAAGATACCCCTTACTCTTTCCGAGCTCTTGTTTCACCTTACATCTTTTAAAATCTCTTTTCTAAGTCAAAGTGCTTTTTTGACATCTATCCCACTTCTCCTCAGTTGAATAAATATTAATAAAGCAATATGTACTGTATTGTGTAAGACACTGGGACCTTTTTGGTAGATGGCCTCATTTTCTGCCACTATGAGAAAATCCAGTCCCTGACTCACTCAGCATCTGTTCTGGCCTTCTAGTATGCCTTCCAGTGATGCACAGGCTAGCTAGCACAAAAACTACGCACTTCCCCAATCCATTGTAGTGAGGATTGTGGATGTGCTTTACATTTCACCAGATGCACTTATATAAGGTTGAATTCAAGGTAGATAAGAGAGTCAGGCACGCGAAGCATCTGTTTTACTATTGTGGGTCTAGCACAGAGGTTTTTCAAAGGTTACTGTGCATTAGAGTTATCTGGAGGGTTTATTGAAACACAAATTGCTAGGTCCCACTTCTAGAGTTCCTGGTCTGGAAGGGAGCCTAAAAAGTTTACGTTTCTGACAACTTTCAGGTACACCCTCTTTAACAGTCCGACAAACCGAGAGTCTGGAAATTGGAGAAACATTGTCTTATATCTTAAAGAAATGCTTACAAGACACTCAAAATCTGTATACAGATACTGCCACATGGATATTTTAACATTTATTTAATGGAGACTCCAAGTATAGTTACTTTCCTATATCGTGATCTTCAGCTCTATAATTAAAGTAACACAGAACAATGCAAAATACTGCTGAGAAATTCTCCAAAGAAAGGCACATAATTAAGAGCCTTAATTAGAAACAAAAATATAGTCCAGCCTGGTTTTGTTTGGTATAAGGGGCTTTTGTTTAGGTGGTTTGAAGGAGGGGGAGGATGGGGTGAGCTTTGAGGAACAGAATTACAAGGGCAAACCAAGGAATGTGCACTAGTCTATGAAGTTTAGGAATGTAAAAACAATTTTTGGTGACCTTTGCCTTTTTCTTTTTTGGTGATCATTGTCTTTTCTGGTTATCTTTTTTTTTTTTTTTTTTTGGGTGATCTCTTATGGTTATCTTTCTTTTACTAGATTAATTAGGTGTAATGGCCGGGTAAAATCCTTGCCATTTTTATGTTACTCCTTTTATTTTGTCATATCCTTATAATACTTTAATGGTTTCAGGAAATTATATTCCAAGTTTAGGGTTTCTATGTTGGTTTAACCTTAAAATGAGTTTGAATTTGTGAAGTAGTAAAGTTTGTTTGATCAGATTACATTGTTTTCTTAAATTGGTTTCTGAGTTTTATTGATTTTACAGCTCAGCCTTTCAGTTTTCCTCAGATTATTCTACAAAGTATACTTTTTATTTTAGATATCTCAAATTAGTGATCATTTTGGCAAATAGACCCTTTCATTCATTCAAAATGTATTTATGGTGTGCATGCCATGTGCCAGAATCTCTGCTAGGCTCTGAGGAGGTGATGGTCAGAGGAAACATCCCTGCCCTTGTGAAACTTTGCAGTGAAGTGGGGAAAGGGACAGACTCTGAGCTGTATGTTAGCACAAGTATAAAATTCAGTCTAGGAAAAGCATTGCAAATGTTATGCTGGAGTAATTTGACTTATAAGGAGAGGCTTCCCTGAGAAATGGATGCTTAATCTGCAAGCTAAAGGATGAGGAGGAATTAAGTAGGCCAAAAAGGTAGCAATCCATTTTCCAGGCGGAAGGAACAGTGTGGACAAAGGCCCTGAACAAAGAAAGAGCTTGACAGGAATAGGTGGCTGAAAGATGGCCAGTGCAGTTGGAGGAGAGAGGGAGAATTCATGGGACAAGCAGCTGAAGGAATAGGAAGGGAGTCAAGAGTGAATACTGGTAACTGGTTAGGAACCTTTGCCGCAGCCCAACGGGGAGAAGATGGCAATTTGGACTATGTTGGTACTGGCAAAGATAAAGAAGAAAACAATTTTTTGTTTGTTTGTTTTAATTTTATTTTTTGTTGTACTTTTAAGTTCTGGGGTACGTGTGCGGAACGTGCAGGTTTGTTACATAGGTATACATGTGCCATGGTGGTTTGCTGCACCCATCATCCTGTCATCTACATTCGGTATTTTTAAGCTATATTTAGAGGGTTGCTTTTTGTTTCTTTTAAAAATTATATAGCTTATTAGGTTGAAGTATGTTATAGAAGTTGCAGATTAATTGCTTGTACCTTTTCCCTTTTAGGAATTATCCAGCCTGCCTCTGCGACTAGATGAATGGAAGACAATGATTTGAACTAAGTGCCAGCAGAGAATTATCCTTGGCTTTTGTGCTTTGCAGCATTCCTCAAATTGTTTTCACATCTTCTCTTACTATAAAAACTGCATTGAAGTTAAAAAAATGAAGCAGTTAAAAAGAAAAAGGAAAAGCAATTTTAGTGTTCAAGAAACTCAGACCCTTTTGAAAGAAATTACAAAAAGGAAAGAAGTCATTTTTTCCAAGCAGCTCAATACAACAATTAATGTGATGAAGCGAATGGCTTGGGAAGAGATTGCACAGTGTGTAAATGCTGTGGGAGAAGGAGAACAGAGGACAGGGACGGAGGTGAAAAGAAGATACCTTGACTGGCGAGCACTTATGAAGAGAAAGAGGATGAAGGCCAACATTAAGCTGGTCGGTTCAGGATTTCCCCTTCCCTCCTCTGATTTAGATGACTCTCTCACTGAAGAGATAGATGAAAAGATTGGATTCAGAAATGATACAAATTTTGACTGGCAAAATGTGGCAGATTTCAGGGATGCAGGTGGTTCCTTAACCGAGGTCAAGGTGGAAGAGGAAGAAAGGGATCCCCAGAGTCCTGAAGTAAGTATTAGCCTATGTACCCCCTTTTAATCTTTTCCATTCTGATTTGGGAGATTATTGTTCAAGCTTATTTAAAAATAGAACATAACAAGGTCATTTTATTTGTTTTCTCTTTACATCATTAATACATTTCTTCCCACCTAAATATAATTACCTAGGTCATATGTGTTACAGACATCAAGTAATTCAATGGAAATGATATTCAAAATTCAAATTAAGTATTTTTCCCCCAAACAATGCAGACAGCTTTTCAGCTTTTGAGAAATATTTAGACAAATTGCCACGAAGTAGCAGTCAATACTGAAAATTGCTTTTCTCTTTGCTCTTAGTTTGAGATTGAGGAGGAGGAAGAAATGTTATCATCTGTCATACCAGATTCCAGGAGAGAAAATGAACTTCCCGATTTCCCCCACATTGATGAGTTTTTTACCCTTAACTCAACACCATCTAGATCTGCGTATGATGAGCCTCATTTGCTTGTGAATATTGAGAAACAGAAACTGGAGTTGGAAAAACGACGACTGGATATCGAGGCTGAAAGACTGCAGGTAGAAAAGGAACGCCTACAAATCGAGAAGGAGAGGCTGCGGCATTTAGACATGGAGCACGAGCGGCTTCAGCTGGAGAAGGAACGGCTGCAGATTGAAAGAGAGAAGTTGAGGTTACAGATAGTCAATTCAGAGAAACCGTCCTTGGAACCTGAACTTGGTCAAGGAGAAAAATCCATGCTTCAACCACAGGACATAGAAACAGAGAAGTTAAAACTTGAGCGAGAACGCTTGCAACTGGAAAAGGACAGGCTGCAGTTTTTGAAGTTTGAATCGGAGAAGCTACAGATTGAAAAGGAGCGCTTACAAGTAGAGAAAGACAGACTTCGAATTCAGAAAGAAGGACACTTGCAGTGATTTTTCCAGGCCTCCATTTAGCAAATATTTGAAGACTGTAGGTTTTTCTCATATCAGGTGATAAATTAATGATGGTTGCTGGATTAGCTGTGGTTTCTTTTCTTGTCTCATGTCAGTGTTCAGTAGGAAAAAGTTATATGTGGATAACTGTATGCCTAAGTAGTATATTATATAAAAACTGTGCCCTAGCATAAACAGTATAGCAGAAATTTACTGTGCTGGACTCTTTACCTTATAATATTACATAGAGTCTTGTATAGTCTGTGTACCCAGAGTTTACAATTATGTCTATATAAAATTCTAGCCCAGAAGTTCTCAACTGGGGTTGATTTTGGCCTTTAGAAGACCAATTTGGCGATGTCTGGAGACATGTTTGGTGGTCAAAACTGGGGTAGGGAGAAGATTGCTACTGTGCAATGCCTACCTCCTCAACCACCCCCACACCCCCACACACACTCAGTAAAGAATTTTCCAACCCAAAATATTAGTGTTGAGGTTGAGAAATCCTGTCCTTGCTTAACTCTGTACCTCTATAGCTATGTTTTATAGTTTTAGAATATTAAAACTTCAGATATTTATGTGGGTAGGTACTTAAATGGCCAAAAACTTTAACTATGAAATGTTACTGTGTAGTATATTGAATATAGGAAGTGAAGAAGATTATAGCTATTTTATCCCCATGATTCCATCTATAAATAGCCTTCTCAGATTCAGAAAACAATACAGGGAACGTTAGAGATTATCTAAAATGGGTCACTTTGAAAAGAATTATTTATCTCACTTTTAATGCTTTAGGAGGAAGACGTAATTTTAAAGCTTTAGTTCCTTTTCTTTCAGTCATTGTCTTGGTTTGGGTACAAAAATTGTCATTTCAATAATGTACTGAAATCTTATAAGTGAATGGTTGAAGCTAGTAAAAATGTTAACAGTATAAAAATGGTACTTGTATTCCATGAGCTTGAACCCAATGACTGATTGTTTGACTTTTAAAATAAGTACTAGCCATTTGGGAGTGGGGGTGGGTGGGGAAAATGTACTCTGTATCAAATAATAATGATGACGTTGAAATAATGATAGTAGCTATGTGTTACGGATTAGAGAAGCACTTATTACACTATCTAACCTGATATGTAGAACAATTTTTTAGAGTTGTATCTGTTGTTATTCCTGAATCTGAAGCTCAGAGAAGTCACACAGAGTAAATGACTGATCTTTTATATTGTAGTGTATTTTGTCCTTCCCTCTTCCCTGAGGAACAAAGTATGTATCTTTAGTTTCTTTGGTATTTACTCTGAGACCAAGGGCTTGCTTAACCTGATGATTTTCCTTCAGTTGTCTGAAGGTGCTTTCTCCACAATCCAAGTGATTCTGGTGCACCCTAAAGTTGAGAATCACTGTACTGATCACTTTGTGTTTTCTGATTTTCAAGGTTGATACGTAGCTTTAATACAGCTCTTCTGTTGACAGTTATCACCTTCATTCTGCGTTTCTTCCTTGTTAAGAGTGGCTTGAAACTCAAATGTATGTTGACATTTGAGGATGGGTATGCAAGGAAAAAATATACTTCTGTTTACTTACTCTGTCTTTGAAATAGTGTTATTTTTCTATATCTGAGATAAATGCTTCTACCGTAGAAATGAATTTGCCTATACGATCTGAGAATTTTTAATTTCAAATGATACTCATTGCTCTAAGGGTAGAGGTTATCAAGCTTAGAAGACAGCCCTATCATGGTCAATGAGGACAGAGGCCTAACATTTGGGCTGGACATTGAGCTATGTATGCTGGATATATTATTTGCTACTCAAAAGAACCCTTGAGATCTAACTCATGTGATATGGTTTAGCTGTGTCCCCACCCAAATCTCATCTTGAATTGTAGCTCCCATAATTCTCACATGTTGTGGGAGGGACCCAGTGGAAAATAGTTGAATCATGGGGCAGTTTCCCCATACTGTTCTCATGGTAGTAAATAAGTAAGTCTTCCAAGATCTGATGATTTTATAAGAGGAAATCCATTTCTCTTAGTTTTCATTTTCTCTCATGCCTGCTTCCATGTAAGACGTGCCTTTCACCTTCCACCATGGTTATGAGGCCTCCCCAGCCACGTGGAACTATGATCCCATTAAACCTCTTTTCCTTTATAAATTATCCAGTCTCGGCTATGTCTTTATCAGCAGCATGAAAGCGGACTAATACATCATGTTATCTCCACTTTTATAACAACAACAACAACAAAAAGCCTCATTTATTTAATTAACCATCTACCTTAAAAATTACATACCAATATTGACCCAAGATTTTAGCATAAGCACCACCACCACCAGGCCAAGTGAAATTTTGAATTTTCCTATAGACTGGGTTTCACTGTGTTGGCCAGGCTGGTCTCAAACTCCTGACCTCAAGTGATTCATTGGCCTCTGCCTCCCAAAGTTTTGGGATTACAGGTGCGAGCCACCATGTCTGGCCAGGTTTTATTTTCTTAGGGAAAGCCTGAAAATAGCTAATAATTAATTTTGGGTGAAGCACTCTTAAATGCCTGGAGGTAAGAAACTAAAAAGAAGCATAATATATTCTAGTGCTTTGGCTGAAGAGCCTTCGATTTCTTAACCCTGCTTCAGGTGCAGATGGGTTGGATTGGTTCATTCCAGTAGGAAACATTGTTGCTGCACCTCTGAGGTGGTAGGCACACTCATAGTGCATGTATCTGTTAGCTATTGCTGTGTAACAAACTGATTGAAAATTTGATGGCTGGAAATCCCAACCACTTATTTTGCTCAAAATTTTAGAGGATATGAGGTGCAGCTTAGCTGAGTGGTTTTGCTCTTGGCTGGGTTCTCAGCATTAGCTGCAGGTTGGCTATGTGGTTCAGCTTCTGGAGTTAGCTAAATAACAGAAGGGCAGGGGGTGGTAAATGGTGGAGCTAAGCTCTCCCTATGGTGTTTGATCCTACAGGCAGGGTAGCTTGGGTTTGTTCTAATGGAGGTGGCAAGGTTTGAGGAGAGAAAGGTGTTCAAGGTGTCAAGCAAGGCCAAGTCTCAGAACTAGCACTTCATTATGCTTCTGTCACACTGGATTAGCCAGAACTAATTACAGAGCCAGACCAGAGTCAAGGGGTGGGCAATAGAGTCCACCTACTGATAAGAGGAGCTGTGAAGCTCTGTAAAACTGGGATACAGGGAGGGCTGAGGAATTGTGGCCTTATTTGCAATCAGTCTACCACACCTTCACTCTGGTTTGCCTTTGGTATACTTTGCTTATACCAGTGGTTCTGATATGCTATCTGGTTTAGCATTAGTTCTAGACAAAAATGCCCTGATAAGGACTTTGAATTATATGGGCATTCTTATTGTAAGGAGCACCTTCCCATCTGTTTTGTAGAAATGGCTGGTTTAAGAGAAGGAAGGGGCCATAAATTTGCAGAAAGAAATATATAGTGTTCTCTCAGCCTTTTTCTTCTAAATTAAACACTTTAGTCTTTGTAATTGAAGGGAATTTCTGCTTCACTTCTTTCATTTTCTGCCTAATTTGTCCATTTTATATTACTTCACTGCTTCTCTGTTCATTTTTCTACTTCTTCATGCTTTGTCACCTCTATGCTGTATATAAAAGCAAATCATAATGCTTCCAGAATATTTTGTTTTGAGTTAATAGCTACTTTTTTCTACCTCCGCATCCTTAACATTTTCGTTTTAAATCTAAAATGATTTTTACTGTGTTGCTCTACATTTGTGTTATACTTCCCCAAAAGTAAATTTAACTTAGAAAATAATTAATTTTTAATTTATCAGAGCTTTCTAGTCACTATCATCAGACCCACAATATAATTTCTAAAGCTCCCAGAGAACTACCAACCTGTTTCCTTTTTCCACCTGTAACTTCTGTTTGACATATGTAGATCCTTTTTATACATGCCAGGCAGTGTTTTGCATAGGGCCTTAATTAAAATCCAGATGAAGACTGTCTGTCAAATGTATCATTTTGAAAATTTCTCCCAATGCATATTGAAAGAGATCTAGCCTAGGTGTAACTGGGACACAGCTGGAGAAGAACGTATCTCTTTAAAAAATAGGAAAGTTGGATGCTGAAATCACAGATTAATTTGCCACTGTAGATAGAGGCATTGAGACTGTGCTGTTTCAATAAGACTAAGAAAAAACAAGAAATGACAATTATTATAAAATTTGATTTTTTGTACATTCAGAGAATAACTTTATCAATACTCTTTATTATTTACCATTTGTTTCTTTGATGTGATCCATTCATCTTTAGAAAAATAAACTGAAATATAAAGTCAGTCAACTCTTAATGTCATTTCCTTTCTAATTTAAAATCTCCAGGTCCAACATTTGAGCTGAAATATAATTTTACAAGTGTTATAGGTATCTTGCCCTGTATATATTTCCTGTTTCCTCAAACACTCAATGCACACCAGCATCAAATTCATTAGTTCTCTTCTCTCATACCTATAAATCATCTTCTCTCTGCAAGGACACCATTTGTGTCAGGTTGTTTGGAAATTTCAGATGTGTCTTTGAGTCTTTTGTCTTCTTCATTCTATCCAAGTTATTGATCAAGTCCTGTATTTTCTTCTGCTGATGCCTCAGAACAGCCTTCTTCAATCTCACATGTAGTCCTTAGGATGGAGGCATGTGTAGCATGAATTCCAGCAACCTCTCTCTGAGTTTCTTCCTGTCCAGTCTTTCCTGTGTTACATTTCCAGAATAGCTTTCCCAAAGTACTCTGAGAATTGACAGGACATGAAGTAGTGAAAATGAGCAAAACTCAGGGGAGACTTAGGTCCAGCCCCAGCTGTACTTTGGCTGACAGACGTGGAGCAGTGGGTCTCTCTGATCCTCACTGTTCTTGTCTGTATTACATCTAGTATATGTGTGCTGTCTGACATTCACCATGTTTGGAATAATAACATGAGAATGCAGTTTAAAACTGGAAAGCAGCTTGGAGGTATTGCAAATTGGTTTTTCTTGTAAGGAGTAAGGAGAAGTATAAAGTCTGCAAATGTCCTTTGCCTACCCTTTTAAGATTTCTTCCTGCCATCGTAACTAAGTATGCTTGTCAAGCAGCTCTCCAAATAGTCTCTGTGTTTTTCTTTGATCATGTTGCTTTCACTCTTCACCTTACCATTTTCTTTTTTCTTTTTTTTTAATTTTCTTTTTTTTTAATTTTCTTTTTTGGAGACATGGTCTCGCTCTGTGATCCTCCTGCCTCCCAAAGTGCTAGGATTACAGCCATGAGCCACCGCGCCCATCCCATCTTCCCATTTTCTATTCTACAGTGACATTTAGCAGCACCAAACTTAAGCAGGATGGAGGGGCTTTATCATTTCTATTACTGTTTACCGTAATTTAAAAGTATCAAAGTAAATTTCACTGAATAAAATTAGAATATTTTACCACATAAAGTTGGTATCATGTCTTTCAAAGTCTCCTTGGAAATTTTTTGAATACAAGTGTGAAAGTCAACACCAGTCTGTCCAGCTTATGACTCATTCCCCTCTTGCCTGAGAACTGCTCCTAAACCATCACAGTGGTCCTTGGCATTCATGTGCGTTCTGTGACTGTCGCTTTGGCTGTACTGTACATACTTGGACCGGGCATGGTCACAGCTTGGCTTTGCATACCCTGAAATAACTGTGCTGTGCAGAGGATTCTCTTTCCCATCAGAGATTATCTATGTCCTGATCCAGATACAATGTTGCTTTTGATGATTTCTCAAATGAATAGGATGGCAAAGATTTCAATTCTCACCTGCCTACTATATACTCTGGGGGTGTCCCCCTATAAAGACTTGGGTCAGTTGTTGGTTTTGATTCTTCTTGGCTCCCCATGCTATTTCCAGATTACTGTTTCTCTATTATTTAAAAAAAAAAAAAAAACAACTTTGAAGCTGATACCTGCTGGCTGACTAAAGCCATCTTCCTTTTCTCATTATTCGTTTTGCTCACACCTCATTAACTAATGACTGCCTCTTCGTCCTCTTCATCCTGGTCATCCTAGGAATTTCCCAGGAAACTGGTGTCCCAGTGACAAATCTGAAAGCTTTGGCTACTTAGTTCTGTGTCCTTGTCACCAGTTCCATCTCTTCCACTTCCGCTGTCCTTGTCCTACAGTATTATTCTGGGCCCAGTTACTAGCGCTTCTCCATGACCATGAACTCAAACACCAGCCCAGTGACTAAAATCTATGATCCTCCCAGTTTGCTGCACATGTTTTTCATCCTCAGGACTTCAAGTCCAATGGCTACTCCAAGTTTTCCTACCACAGCTATCCTTTCTCAGCTCAGATTAGATGACCATGATTTTACTCATACCCAGGCAGATTGGTGCTACTCTAAGTTCACAGCTCCTTCTCTCCGAATCTGTGGTGTGGTGGGTTGAACTGTGTCCCCATAAAGATATCTTAAGGCCCTAAACACCAGGTACTTGTGAATGTGGTTTTATTTGAAAATAGAGTGTTCACAGATATAATCAAATTAAGATGAGGCCATACTAGATTAAACAATAACTGGTGGCTTTATAAGGAGAGGGAGATTTGGAGACAGGGATACACATAGAGATTAAAGACATGTGAAGACAGAGATAGGGATTGAAATGATCTGGCTGCAAGCCAAAGAACACTTGCCAGTAACCATCAGAAGCTAGGAGAGAGGCATGGAACACATTCTCCTTCAGCCTCCATAAAGAGCTAACCCTGCCAGCACCTTGATGTCAGACTCCTGCCCTCCTGAAATGTGAGAATAAATTTTGTTTTGAACCACTCTGTCTGTGGTAGTTTGTTATGGCCACCCTAGAAAACAAATGCACATGATTTTAAAGTCTTTCCATTGGACAGTTCCAACCTCCCTTTGGCCCTCCATTCATACTCAGTTGATAACTTTGCTTTTGAGGAAGTAGAAGCCATCAGACAGTAACTTCCTCAACTGCTGGACACCAAACTTACAAACTATACTCAGCCTCTCTTATCACTCCTAGAACAAGGACAGTATAGTAGCAAATACAGCAGTGATTAAGGGTACATGTTCCGTAGTCAAAACATTTTGTTTTAAATCTGAACTCATCAATTGCCAGCTGTGTAATTATAGGTAAAATATCGAATTTCTCAATGACTCATAGTCCTTTTCAGACCCCACCTCAGATCTGATGTATTTGTCACAGTTCTCCAGAGAAACAGAATGAACAGAATATATAGGCTCATGCAGTTGTGGGAGTTTGCAGATCTGATATCTGTAGGGCAAGGGCAGACTGGAAACTCAGGCAGTGGTTGATGCTGCAGCCTTAAGGCAGAATGAATAACACTTCATAGTGAGAATATGTGAGAATTCAATATGATAGCTACGTTGTTGTGAGAATTAAATATGATAGCTAAAGGAATTTATTGAGTATATAGTGTTCCAATAAAGTCCAGTTAGTATATTTTGTTATTAGTTGAGCCTATAGAATTTGTAAGTAAAAGTTAAAAAAAATGCTTAAACATTGGCAATTCCATATATTCAGTGTATTATTACACGGAATGTAGCCCTAGGGTAGTTCTTACTCTTATTAAAAGATAATCTGTTCTGGTATTGTCTTGATCTCATGCTCTTCTGCCTTTTCAGACTCACGTGATCAATTATCTTCTTTTTTGAGTCTTCAGCTTCAGCCTATATATCTGCTTCTGTGCATCATGGCTTAAATATTCTCTTTTCTCTCCCACCTAAAAATAGCACATACAAAATGACTGAATAATTCCTAGATATCCACCTCTCCCCCAAGGCCCTTCACAGCGAAAGGCTTCTGACTTTTTCTTCTGCGCCACTCTACTTTCCAATCTGTTTTTACTTGTTTTTGTTTTTAGAGACAGAGTCTCACTCTGTAACCTAGGCTGGAGTGCAATGGTGCAATCATAGTTCACTGCAACCTTGGACTCCTGGGCTCAATCAATCCTTCCACCTCAGCCTCCCAAGTAGCTGGGACTACAGGCACGTGCCAGCATGCCTCTCAACTTTTTTATTTTTCATAGTGACAGAGATCTCACCATGTTTTCCAGGCTGGTCTCGAATTCCTGGGCTTAAGCCATGCTCCCACCTCAGCTCCCAAAGTGCTGAAATTACAGGCATAAACCACATGCCCGGCCATTTTTGTCTCACTTGTTCTTTAATTGCTATCCAACTGGACAACTCCTTTCTTCCTAAATGTTCTTCATTTCCTTCTCTGATTATACTTTTGATTTACTATGCTATATTGGATGCCCTTATGAGACATCCAGGGCTTTTGTGAAAGTTAAGTGACAGAATCATGGTCACAGACAGAGTCTGGGAAGTAGCAGACATGCCCAGATTACAAGGGCTCTGTTCTTCTGAAAGGAGAGAACAGATTTTGTGAGACAATAGCAGTCTCTGTCACAAGTACCATCTCCCGTATTGTTACTTTCTATTTTATTTGTTAGCAGGGGTTAGGAGGATGTAATATGGTTTGCTCTTCGCATCTGGCATTGTAATTGAATGTATCATACTCTGCTTCTTGAACTAATAGTTACACAAAAAATCCATACAATTAAAACTAAATAATAGAACAGTGGGAAAAAACATGCTAACTTCTTTCCAAAAAATTTTAAGAGCAATATTCTCACATTAGAAAAATAACATAGTTGCATTTCTATACTGTAAGTGAAAAGACCTCCTCTGTCTTGCTGATAATTTTGTTTCTAGTACTTAAAACAGTGACTAGCACAGAAGGTGTATTTAATGAATATTTTATACTTTTTAAAGGAGCTTGATCTAGTCTAAGGCTTTTTATTTTTTAATTTAAAGCAGTGCATACTAGAGACAAGTGTATAAACCATGGAGTAAAATAAGAACTCAGCTTAGATCCCAGAGCCATCATTTTCTATTAGAGTGACCTTGTGTAGATTACTTAACTTCTTTGAGCTTTAATTTTCTCATTTGTAAAATAAGGATATTGTGGACATCTTTCTAGGTCAGTATATGTAGATATCTACCTCATTATTTTTAATGACTGTACAATTCAATTTTATGGATATTAATTACAGAATTAAACTCTTTCCCTATGGCTAGACACTTAGATGATGATGACAAGGAAGAGGATTGCTACTTTACAGTAGAGCTAGTGTAAAATGAACAGTGAAATAAGCGAAGTTATGTATATAAAATTATATGTATAGATTTACAGCCTTGGAAATATGAACAGTTGTTTAAATTTCTAGAAGTGGTATTTCTGGACCATAGAGTATGTGTATTTTAACTTTTATATTATCAAGTTATATGCAAATATGTAACTCCCAAAAATAGTGTTTGAAATTTATTTTCATCCTTGCTAATACTGAAAGCCTTATATGTATCTCATTTTGGTGTCATCTGCATTTCTTTGATAATTAGTGAGGCTGAGCATGTTTGCATACATAAATTGACTATATATTATTTTTCCTTTCAATTTATAATTTTAATTATTTAGAAAATTATATTAGGTATATTAACTGTTTCTAAAATGCTGTGTATATTTACTTCTCTCATTTCTCATAACTTTATAGAAATTTTCATCATAAAAATTATTTATAAATGCATGGAATTATGTGATTTTTCTGGATTTGAGTTCTTTTTAGAATGACCTTTATCTCATTTCTAGCCTAGACTTATATCTTGAATTCTGGACTAGATTATCTAAGTGCCTATTCATCTTCACTAGCCTATCTACTTGACATCTCAAATCCAATATGTGCAAAATTGAACTCTTAATCTTCATCCAAAATCCCACATGGCTTCTAGGGCATTGTAAGAGATTTGGATTTTACCAAACAATGGCAGAAGCCTTACAATGACCTAGAAGGCCATGTGTGATCTGGTCCCCCACCTCCTTTCTGATGTCATATCTTACTATTCTTTCCTCTCCCTACAGGGAAGCCACTCTGGTGTCTTATTCCTCGAACATGTTGAGCATGCTCTCTTCTTAGGTGTTGGCACTAACCATTCACTCTGCCTGCAAGACTCTTTCTCTCATATATCTATATGATTTACTCCTACACTTCTTTCAAGTCTTTGTTAAAATGTCACCCTCTCAATGAGGCTGATTTTGACCACTCTACTTATAATTGCAAACTATCCCTCTCCCCACCAGTCCCAATCCGTTTTACCTTGCTCTTCTTTTTATTCTAGAACATTATCGCTTCTAATGTATCACATAATTTACTCGTGCATTATATTACCTCTTTATTGTCTGTCTTCTCTTGCTAGAATATAAGCTTCACAAGAATAGGGATCTTTAAATGTGTTGTTCATTGCTTTAACTGAAGTGCTGAGGAGAGTGCCTGACACATTATACATGCTTATCTCATTTATTGAATAAATGAGTTAAGTAGCTTCTATCTAACAGTATTTTATTTCATTTGGATCTCAACATTTAAAGAAAAAAAAAAACCTTTAAGAAATACATGTGTTTATTTTTCTCCTCCAGTAGTTCTATTTGACAAGACATGTGTTATGATTGCTCAATTTGATTCTCTGCCTTCTGGAACACCTCAGATAGGCAGTTGTTTTTTTCTCTGATGGTTCAGTGAAGCTCTGACCTTGTTTCTGATTTTCTTTCTTCTTCGTCTTCTTTTTTTGTTTGTTTTTTTAAGAGACAGGGTCTCACTCTGTTGTCCAGGCTAGAGTGCAGTAGAGTATCTACAGCTTCTACTTCTTGAGCTCAAGCAGTCTTCCCTCCTCAGCCTTCAAAGTAGCTGGGACTACAGGCATGCACCATTACATCCGGTTTATTTTTAAATTTTTATTATATAGAGACAAGGTCTTGCTATCTTGCTCAGGCTGATCTTGATCTCCTGGTCTCAAGTGATCTTCCCAGCTGAGCCTCCCAAAGTGCTGATATTACAAGGTGTGAACCACCATGCCTGGCTCCTGCTAATATATTCTTAATGCAGGAATACTTAAAAGTGGTCTTGTATGATAAGGATAGGCTGTCGGTCCTGCCCAAATCACCTGGAAGATGCTACTCTACTGGACTTTCCCAGCTTCAAGTTTGGAAAGACTCAGGTCACCTGTTCAGGTTATGTTTTATCTTCTGGGATCACTAACATCTAACACACACTGATAGGTTACTGGTAAATTTCTCCTTCCAGTTCACAGAACCCCAAAGTTCAAGCTCTTCTTGGGATTTCCTACCTTCAGAATCACTCCTGGGATTCTAGCTGTTCTCCAGTGGACCACCCTGTTCTCTCTGCAGGAACCCCAATGGAGACAGAAGTCTTACCACACCTAATCACTCACAGATCTCAGCAGCCTCCTGACTGAAGTGAAGAAAGTAATATGAAATTGGGAGTGAAAGCTAACAGAGGTACAGATAAGTTGTCTGTCTGTACAACATATTCACCACATTGTTACCAGCAATAGGCTGGAAGTGGGTATTTTGCTATTTCTACTTTCATAGCAGTGCTTCCTAATAGGTGTTCATGAATAGACTCCAAATGTGCTTCAGCCCCAGAAATGTCAATGAAAATCTTCAAACTAGAAGATGCCTTGTCAGGGACATGACTGAAAGGTAAGTCTCACAGTTTCTGCTGACTCATCTGATACCTGCTGCTCTGCCTGTAGCAGGAGTGGTGGGGAACAAACCTCTCCAACACCGAACTGAGGAAGGAAGTGGCTTTTTATTCAGCAAGGAGCTGCGGGGGGCTATAGCCTCATTCACTGAGCTCCCCAAGCTGCAGCTTCTCTCCCCTTTATAGGCTTACAACACTAAAGGGGAAACTGAGGCAGAACTATGTCATTGTCCATTTGCTGGAGGTACAATCTTTTGGCTTTACTGATTTGCTAATTCACATGCAGCATGAGTGGTGACTAGCAGGGGAGGGGGGCTTACAGAGATAAGACAAAAGCAACAAGCTGTTTGTTGGCAGAGTTGTTTCCAGGAGGGTGCCTGGTCCATGGAGACATAGGGGCATGAACCAGTGCCAGACTCCAGCTGGCAGAGATAACATTCATTTGTAGCTCTTTCAAGGTTAGCAGATAGCAGAGACGCTGGGAACTAAAGAGGGAGTCATTTTCCAGCTCGTTGGTATTTTATTTTTTTCCCTTCTTCACTCTCCCCATCTGGAAGTGGGGGAGGGAGGAGGTGAAATAGAAGGAGGTGAGGGGATCTCCCCCTGTCATGCCAAGTGATAGGAATGAGACCAAGGAGGTTTGAATATCTAGTCAGCGTTACTAGCACCATGCTGTAACCAGCTGAGCTAATCAGCCATCCATTGAATATCTACTCAGTAGCTAACTGCACAATAACTCACTGCCCACTGTGGACAAGAAGCCTTAGAAGCTGCTGGAGGAGATGCCCAAGGATCACTGCACCCAGCCTGAAGTCTTGCCATGGTGTATGTGGGAGAGGGCAGCTCTACAAAGCATAGCTCAGCAGCAGCAGAGAATCTCTGTCTTTATGTATGTGTGTCAGTCTTCTGTGCCTTTGTGGTGAGTATGCCCTTTAATGGCATTCATGCCAACTTCAGAGTGACTGCTCCAATAAAGCATGTGTGTTCTTCAAAATAGAGTATCATTATTTTAAAATACTTGGTATGAAAAATTTGATTGGATTCAAATCCATTCACATTTTGCCAAAGTTTTTTAATAGTACATTCATCAACAAAAAGTACAATGTGCTATATCCTTTAAATATAATTTTAGCTCTTGTAAAATTTTGAATGGCTGTAAAAATGGCTTAAATGTTTTTTTATCTCCTACTTGTGCAGATAGTATTTCTGATTGATGTCATCTATCAAGAATTTCAAGAGATTATCTCTTTTTGTCTTGAATTGTGGGTAGTCGTTTAAGTATACAATCTGATTTCAAAAAAATTATGGCTACGGAAACAAGCTGAAGTTTCTCAATGAAGTTGTTTGGAAAATATTTTATATGGAAGTTATGAACAAATTTATTCAATAGTAATTTTTATTTTTATTTCTTATTACCATTATATGATATAGAGAAAATGGAATTAACTATTTCCACCAAGTCCTATTTAGATGCCTCTAAATATTTTTCAGTTTACTTCAACTGTGCTACTAAAATATTATCACTTTTGATATGAAAGACTGCTGTAAACCAGAATTAAAATTCTAAGGATCCCCCCCCTCCCCCTGCAACCATCTGAATGGACTTTCTTGGGCACTTTTAAAATTTAACCTGAGAGACTGGTTCAGGCCATGACAGGAAGTGAATGTTGAATGTGCTTCATTATACCTCTCCATCATTAACATCAACACAGATTTTAAGTACCAAAAGAAACATTTTACAGCCTATTCTTTCCGAAGCCTACTACCTGAAGGCTTCCTCTGCAGTAAGAACTTTGGTCTCCACACCTCTTAACCCAGACATTCCTTTCTTTTGATCCCAGGCCATTAGTCAGACTTCACCAATTGTCAACCAGAAAATTTTTAAAGCTACCTATAAGTTGGAAGCCATCCCACTTTGAGTTGTCCTGCCTTTCTAAACCAAAACAATGTATTTCTTAAATGTATTTGAAGTCTCATGCCTCCTTAACATGTATGAAAACAAGCTGCACCCCAACCACCTTGGTTCTTGTCCTCAGGCCCTCCTGAGACTTGTGTTATAGGCCATGGTCACTCATATTTGGCTCAGAATAAATCTATATAAGTACTTTACAGCATTTGACTCTTTTTGTCAACACTGCTTTAGCTAAATTACCAACATAATATTGGTAATATTTATCCATTCTACTTGATAAAATATACATGAATAAATTTTATGTTGTTTTCTAAACATCTCCAAATGAGTGGAGTTACTACTTGGGTTAAGCTATGCTAGACTGTCCTGTAAGGAAGGGGCATCTGTATTCTCTTACTTTATCATATAAGTACTGGTGCCAGCAATGTGAAAAATTATAATTACCAGGCATTTTGTGGGATGCTTGGAATCCATGTCTCCTTCATAGGCTTAGTAATTTTCTTCTAGCAATGACTGCATTTCCTTTCTCTGTAATCCAAGTGGGGCTGACTTGACTTTGAGCTCTAGGGGTGGTATATGATGGACTTAAACCTTTTCACATACTCTGTTTGGAATTGGTTGGTTCCAACTAGTTGGTTCAGAGACGTACACAGAATTCATTCGGAGACAGTGAAGCATGGGAAGGCATTTGCTAGGACTTCTGAGAAAGAGAAGCCTTAATTCTTCCCCTTGACATCTTAGCTCCCCATAGAGATGAGAGATCCAAAGATGTGTATTAAACTATTTTGCTACATTGAATGGTACATTCAGGAAGCCTCTGTGTAGAACTTATCAGAGAAGGCAGAGAGGAGAGGAGAGAAGTTGGTTCCTGATGACATCATTTGAACTGCTGGGTCAACCTCAGTTAATACTGGAACTATTAAATAATTCTGAATTTTTCATTTTATGAAGTTCTCCAAGTTCTGTTTTCTTAGATTCAATACTATTTGGCATCCATTTATCAGGGTCAATAATATTAACTATATATTTTCTTATTTTCTGTATTCTTTTTTAAAAAATTTGGTTTCAGGAAGTACATGTGCAGGGTTCTTATATGGATATATTGTGTAATCCTGGGGTTTGGCTTCTATTGAACCCATCACCCAAATAGTGAACATATTTCTGGCATGCAAGGATGGTTCAACATACACAAATCAATAAATGTGATCCACCACATAAACAGAATCAAAAACAAAAACCCTATGATTATCTCAATAAATGCAGAAAAAGCATTTGATGAAACCCAAGATCTCTTCGTGATGAAAACCCTCAACAAGCCAGGCATCGAAGGAACATTCCTCAAAATAATAAGAGCCACCTATGACAAACCCACAGCCAGCATTATACTGAATGGGCAAATGTTGGAAACTTTTCTTCTAAGAATGAGAACAAGACAAGGATGTCCACTCTTACCACTACTATTCGACATACACTGAATGTCTTAGCCAGAACAATCAGGCAAGAGAAAGAATAAAAGGCATTCAAATAGGAGAAAAGGAAGTCAAATTATCTCTGTTTACTAATCACATGATCCTACACCTAGAAAACCCTGAAGATTCCTTCAAAAGACTCTTAGACCTGATCAATAACTTCAGTAAAGTTTCAGCATACAAAATCAACATATAAAAACCAGGAGCATTTCTATACACCAATAACATTCAAGCTGAGAACCAAATCAAGAACACAATCCCATTTACAATAGCCACACACAAAAATAAAATGCCTAGGAATACATTTAATGAAGGAGGTCAAAATTCTTTTATGAGAATAACCACAAAACACTGATGAAAGAAATTATAAATGACACAAACAAATAGAAAAACTCATGGATAGGAGGAATCAATATCATTAGAATGGCCACACTGCCTAAAGCAATCTATAGGTTCAAATGCAATTCCTATCAAATTACCAATGTAATTTTTCACAAAATTAGAAAAAAACTATTCTAAAATTCATATGGAACCAAAAAGAGGCTGAATAGCCAAAGCAATCCTAAGCAAAAAGAACAAAACTGGAGGGATCACATCACCTGACTTCAAATTATACTATAAGGCTATCGTAACCAAAACAGTATGCTACTGGTACAAAAATAGACACATCGACCAATAGAACAGAATAATAAATACAGAAATAAAGCCACATGCCTACAATCAACTGAGTTTCAACAAAGTCAACAAAAATAAACAATGTGGAGAGAATACCTTTTATTCTATAACTGTTCCTGGGAAAACTGGCTAAACATATGCAGAAGAATAAAACTGGACCCCTACCTCTCACCATATACAAAAATTAACACAAAATGGATTAAAAACTTAAATGGAAGACCTGAAATTATAAAAATTCTAGAAGAAAACCTAAGAAAAACTCTTGTAGCCATTGTCCTAGACAAAGAATTTATGACTAGAACCCTACAGGAAAATGCAAAAAAAAAAACCCCAAAATTGACAATGGACCTAACTAAACTAAAGAGCTTCTGCACAGCAAAAGTAACTATCAGCAGAGTTAACAGACAACCTACAGAATGGGAGAAAATATTTGCAAATTCTTTTCTGTATTCTTAATGCTCTGTGGTATTTTTTGCCTTTCTGACTGAAGAGAGACTGCTTTTTCCAGACCTGGCCAATTCTTAGAAATAGCAAAGGACTCAGCCAAGCAGGCCTTTCATATGCAAACCAACCAATCCCATGTCTATATGCCTCAACCACTTCTTTTATCTAACTCTCACACACCAAACCAATACAGTCATGCACAGCATTAGGGGACATTTTAGCATTATCTCCAATACCATGCAAAAATACCATGGTGATGCTATAAGATTATGATGAAACTAATCATTCCTATACCCTAGTGACATCGTATTTTAATGTCATAGCACAACAAATTACTCACATGTGTGTTGTGATGCTGGTGTAAACAACTGCACTGCCGGTTGTATGAAAGTCTAGCACATACAATTTTTTAGAGTACATAATACTTGATAATAAACAGCTGTGTTACTGGTTCATTTACTATACTATACATTTTATCATTATTTTAGAATCTACTCCTACTTATACAAAAAAAGTTAACTGTTAAACAGTCTTAGGCAGGCCCATGAGAAGGGATTCCAGGAGAAGGCATTGCTATCCTAGGAGAGGAGAGCTCCATGTGTGTTACTGCCCCTGAAGACCTTCCAGTGGGAAAAGATGTGGTGGAAGACAGTGATATTGATGGTCCTGGCTCTGTCTAGGGCTAGACTAATGTGTGTGTTTGTGTCTTAGTTTTTAACAAAAAATTTTAAAAAGTAAACATTTTTAAAACGGAAAAAGCTGATAGAATAAGAATATAAAGAAAGAAAATATTTTTGTACAGCTGTATAATGTGTTTGCATTTTAAACTGTGTTATTATAAGAATCAAAAAGTTTTAAAAATGAAAAAGTGTTTTATGTTTACTTTGTTGTTCATGACACTTTCCAGTCAGTATAGGTGACTAAAAAACAGGTATTTATGTAATGAAGTTTTGCTCAACTTACCATTTTCTTCAGCTCCAGAAAAAATCAAATGAACCCTTGTTCTTTGCTGCATGGAAGGAAAATCCCACTCTAGAATTCTGCATATCTCTGTGGATAGGAGACATATTATTAGTGTTATTTATGGCCTAACATCCACCAAAACATGGACTTAGAAGTTTCTCCTTGATTGCCTCCTACAAGGAAGCCACAAATACCAGTCTGTGGCATGTAGAAAAACTTAAACTGGAGGCACACATGTCACAGGAAGAAGATTACATCAACATTTCTACATCTATCAGTGTAGAAATTATACATCCAACATTTTTGTTCTCCCAAGTCCTTTTGACCACTCAGGGGGGGATCCTATGGGCCTTTTACCAAGCCTTCTGCTTTCTAAATGTATTCTTTCCTTTTATCTTTTACTTTTCCTCATTTCTTTGTCTATTCCCACCCCCACCCCCAAAAGAAAATAAAGTCAAAGCCAGACCAACAAACAGGCTTTTCTTATTTCATGGAAAACAACTGGGTTTTTTTGTTGCTATTTGAGATAAAATTTCCAAGTCTTACCTCTTGCTCTTTATAATTTATCAAAATATTTTCTTGAAAAAGAAAAGTTATCCTTTGAAAAGACTACTGGTATTAGCTGCTTAGAAAATATATAAAAAAATCACCTACTATATTTGCATTTGGTTTTACATAAGTTAAGTGCTCTAGCCAGCTTAACTATCTGAAACTGAAGTCCTTTTACGAATGTGTATGACAAGGTACATTTTTCAGGCAGCATCATTTTAATAAGTATAAGGCAGATGAATCTGCACATTTTAGTCTGTTTTTTCATAAACTTTCCTGGATGTCACTTTTCATTTAGTTCTTATTCCTATCACTACTTCACTGGTGGTATAAATTGGGGTGTTTTATTTTCTAGGAAAATTATCTGAATATTTTTTCCACTGATACTAATTTAATATGTAAAGTTGTGTTTATGAATTGACAAAAATATATTGAACAACTACTCTGTGCTCTTCCTGAGGGAAATGGAATGAGTTAATAGTCTGCAAGTGCAATTTGAACAAATAGTGATTGAATTGAGTATAGTAAAGTGGTTCTCCTGAAGGCTCTTTAGATCTTTCTAACATTGAATGCATTTAACTAGCTGATCTAGCCTCAAAGTTGGCTTTAGCCAATATGTTTAGGATCAATACATGGTGATCTTGTTTGGTAACTGGGTTCTTTACTTTGCGGTACCAAACGTTTTAAGTTAAAAGTTAAGTTTATGTTTAACTCAAAATTAAATGTTTTTAAATCGTATTTCTTAGTTTTTTAGCATGTCACCAGACTGGAATCCAGAGAGATAGCCCTTTTTACTGACATCAAACTTAAAATTTTGTTTTTGCTAAAATTATTCTTTACTATAAGAAATATAACTGTCTAACTTCTTATCACAAATCCACTCTTAGGCTTAAATGAAAAATACCTTTGGAAATATGGCTAAAAACCACACCAAAACCCTGTTCTGGGGTAGTTTTTTTTTTTTTCAACAATTTATCCAGCCAAACAAATGATTCCACAGCTATATACAATTACATAGGGCATAGTCTCACCTGATTAAAAAATTTATCAGATCATCTTTTTTTAAGCCACACCTTCCAGTGACATAGACAACACTATGAAATGAGCCAACCTGCAGCCCTCATTTGGCTCACTATACATATGCTCCTCAACTTACAAAGGAGTTATATCCCAATAAACCCATCTTCAGTTGAAATAGTGTAAGTTGAAGATGCACTGAATACATCTAACTTGTTGAACATAGTAGGTTAACCTAGCATAGATAATATGTGTTCTGAACACTTATACCAGCCTCAAAGTCATCTAACACAAAGAGTATTTTATTGCTAAGTGCTGAATATCTCATGTAACTTTTTGTGCACTATACTGAGTGCATATCACCTTTTTACATCATTGTAAACTTAAATAATCATGAGTCAAATGATCATTAACTTGGGTACCATATGTACTTAAAATATACTCTAGAGATTGTTAATAGGAAAAGATGCTGTTTTTCTGTTTTCACTTAAATTAATTTGATTCAATTCACTCATTCATTCAACAAATATTTATTAAGCACCTACAATATGCCAGGCACTGTGCTGGGTGCTGGGGATACAACTGTGAACAAGATAGACACAGTCCCTGCCCTCAAGGAGCTTACAGTCTAGTAGTTATACAGACAAGTACACAGGCAATTACAACGCAGTATGGTAAGTGCCATGATGGGGGAAAAACATTAAGAAGGGTGCCTAACTCAAACTCACAGGCAGGGGGTGGTGGATAGCCATGGAAATCTTTCCATGGAAAGTAAAATTCAATTTGAGTATTGAAGGACGAGTACAAGTTAGTCAGGTAAAGAGGAGACAGGAAGGAGTTACGTACAGAGTAAATAGTTTATGCAGTGCTCCATGTGCTGCTTTGGAGGTTCATTTGCTGACGAGAGTAGGTGGATAGAACTGAGAGAAGTCCTGAAAGAAATAAGCAAGGGCCAGGTCATGAAGGGGCTCATTTGCTCTTCTCAAGAGCTTAGAATTTTTCCTGAGGGACCTGCGTGTGTGTGTGTGTGAGATTTACACGGTTTAAGATTGTGTGTGTGTGTGATTTACACTGTTTAAGATTGCTCTTACTGCAGCACAGAGATTGAATGGGGGAATGGGATCTTAAGAGTTGATAGAAGGAAATTAAGCCTTCTCCTTTTCCAACTTTATCTTCCATGATGTCACACCCTGTGTTCTCACTAGCCCATCTAGTGGCATTCATTCCTTAAACGAGCCATTGATGTGCATGGCTTTGGGCCACTACTCACCCATATGGCTCCTAACACCTTCTCCTCCTATTGAAACTCAACTCATCCTTAGAGGCCAGACTTCTGAAATCATCCTAACTTGTGCTTTCTGCCAATACTCTAAGTACATGATTTTTATCTGCATTAGAGTACTTATTCATCATTTCAAATGAACCAAACCTTCTTTTGAACCGTGTTAGTTTAATTCATAAAGTGATTTTTATAAATAAACATGAGTATAATTTTCTTTACAATTTCCAGTTGAGAACAAAGACTAATTCTTCATTTTCTGTCTACCCCAAACTATTATTAGTGCCTTCAAATGATTTAAATGGAACAACAGGAATACGGGAAGAAGCTCAAGAGACATATAATTTTATGCAGCAAAATACAGTCAAGTAAAATTTCAACATACAATTACAAGGTATGTTGTTGTTAGGACAATGATTCATTCCCCCAACTCAAAGACTCCATCTTTGACAATTTAATCTGTTAATGAGTCGAAAGATCTGAAGAGGGTAGCTTAGTATGCAAAAAATAATGAGGGCTAGCTACATTTTCCACTATGGCCCACCACTTTTACGATCTCTCATATAGTCTTATAATTTCTCAAATAACTTTTATAATGATAAGAAAAAAACTTTTAAGCTCTGTAGATATTGTAAGAACATCTGTTGTTTTATTCTTTTTGGTGGGTAAAAAACCACAATTTTGTACACAGAACAAGATTATAAATAATACTGTTAACATGAGTGACTCATAGTCTCTTTTGAGTCTACACTACAGACTGATGATTGAACCTAAACATTTTCTTCTTTTTGCTTTTCTTCCTGGTTGTGAGACAAATGAAATCTGTGAACCAACTCATGTGACAGAGTGAACGTTTACAGCAAACAAGAAGATGACCAACAACTTTTATTAAAAAAAAGTCTCTAACGTTTATTACAGTGATGGCATTTATATTAATTATTGCAATGTATTGTTCCCTAAGATGGTTAGAAAAAAGAATTTTGTCCTCTAGTGAATTTACATCAGTTAAAAAGCAAGCATGTTTCAGTATTTTTCTCCAAAGTAAGTGTAAATACTTCCTTTATTTTTTCTTCCACAGGACTTACATGTTTGTTTATTATTTTCTTATCACAGTTTAGCGATTTGTTTTCTCAGCTGGATTTCTTCCAGGGACTATATGGGTGTTCTGGAGACACAGGTTAGCACGTTCACGGACTTCTATAACTATTTTATACCTTTCCGGTGAAGACAAAGGCCTTTCTGAGCAAGAACTTCACAGTTTAATGCGCTAACTCGCAAGTCTGATTAGTTTTTGAGTCCACTCAAATGAAATTTGTTGCTGTTAATACACCCGTCCCAGCTCCCCCACCCCACCAACTCCCCGAAAAAAACCTAAATTGTGAGTTTTCCTGATATAAAATCTGAGTTTGGGTTTCCGAGCTGAGCTCATGCACACGTTGCTGCTGCTGATGTCGGGCCAGAGCGTTAGGACAGACTTCCGGCTCTCAGCCAAAGAATTGGTTTAGCGAAGACCCGCGCGTGGCGTGTCCCTCAGGGCTGCGTTTCCATCAGTCACCAATACAGTTTAATTAAGGCACTCAATTATTTTTTGGTTTTTATGGTAGGTCCGATGCAATGACAGCCAATCCTGAACTTTGTCTGATTGCAGTTCCAGTGTGTATAGCCTTTGGGCAGTCAGGTGTCAAGACGCGGCCATTCTCTCCCACACTCCCAGTGATGGATAATCTGGCTTTGTTTCTTATGGCTTCAGAAAAGGTCAGCTGGGTTGCATGGAAAGAAGGCAGAAAGAATGCGGAGTGTTACCATATTTCTGTTTCTTCAACAAAATGTTACACAACACACACTGAAATATCAATAATTAGACATCTGCATTTTTTTTCATATTCTTTTGGTCATATGAAAACTGCTTATCCAGGGAAAGGAAAGCTTAACTACACCGAAGAATGAATCCGTCTAGACTTTGTGGTTCTACCTGTGAAAAAACTAATTCTAAAATCATAATATTTAACTACTGTTCAGCAAATCTGGGCAGGGAATATCTTTAACTTGCTGCACGGTATATCTTAGTACTTTTGGATGAGCTTAAAAGCTTTTTATGTTTGACGACATTCATTAAATAGTACTTCCTTGTTATGAAATGTCTTTACAGTGCAAGGATTAGACTCTCAGAACTGATAAAGTACCTAAACAAACTATATGTATAGACTATTCCTGACAGATCTTCCTGTTTTATAACACAGACCTATCCACAAACACTTTCATTCATTCACACCAGTTATAGACGTGACCCAGAACAGCACAATTAGTGACATATAGTTCACTCTATGCCTATTGTGGACACTAAGCCTCATATTTTAAGAACTGTATTTAAAAGGGGTGCACTGAAAAGGGATACGTTTCAAAGCCTATTGAATGATCATCACTGGGGAACCTCCCATATTGAGGTTATAGAGTCAGGGATCTGAAATCATCAGTAAATTCCTGTTCCTTATCCCATTAGATAGCAGATAACATTATACAAAGGAGAAACAGGCAGTTTTATTATGTTAGTCTCATAATTGTTCATTCACTGTCTAAATTCTTTCTAGTAGCTAGAATTCTAACTTATGAGGAAAATGGGGTAAAGGAGCTATTCCCTAAGTTTGTCATGACTTAGGTCATAACTCACAACTCATCATGTATCTAATTCCCTGTTGTTAATTCAAGTTTATCCAAATCTTTAGGAAATTCCATCCCTGTGTTTATTCTGCCCTGGAGCTTAAATATTAGAATAATTATATATGAAGTCATGAAATTAGTAACTAGTTTAAAAACTGGAGTAAAAATGTTTACAGATCAGTTACTCTGAAAACTTAAGAAAGTTGAAGTCAAATTGCTAGTAATGACACATAGATGACAAAATCAAGGTCAATCTCATAGTTCTGTTTCAGTAAACAGTCTCAAAAATTAATACTTATCATCATAATCAGAACTGAGGATATGGTCTTTCCAGAAACATGGATAGCTTTTATATTTAGAAATCATGGAACTATAACAAGGATTTTAGAGAAAAACAACACTTCTACCTGATTATTTTCTATTAGTTCCTTGAAATCAAACTGCTTCTGACCTTTATTTCGCACAAAATAGGCAGTCAGTAAATATTTGCTGAGTGGATGAATGACCATATATGGGAAGATTCTTTTCCTTGTAAATGAAACTGAGAGGATAATATTATAAAATTATTCATAATTTATCAAACTGCAGAATTGTACACTAAAAAGAGTAAATTTTATTGTATGTAAATTGTACCTTAAAATATGTAAATTAATACATTACCCACTATTTTAAATTGAACAGAATTGAATTTCACTGCACCAGTGAGGAAGTTAGAAATGAAACAATTCAATTCAAGCATCTGAAAGGATCCCTTAATCAAGAACCTCACTCATATAGAAGAATCTCACTAGGGAACTAAAAAGTGTACATGGCCGCAATAGTCTTGTTTCTTGAAGTGAGACTCTTGGGAAGGTTGTGTTATTAGAGGTGAATATTTTTCTATTCAGTATTAGGGTATGTGTATAAAAAGAAGCATTAGCAAAACAGTAGTATTACATCTATCAAGAAAATCTAGCAACAAAATGTTTTTAAGAAACATAAACCAAGACTTGGTATCAAGATGCTAAATAACTTTCTAGTGTAATTGTTTCAGTTTTACGTGTTTTAGATGGACATCTGGGGGGTAAGAACCCTTTAGAGAGTACCTAACTATAGGGAGCATTCCAGTTACAGCATTGGCATTTTCCACAATCTTCTAAAGAAAACAATTTGGGAGCAGATTTAGGAAATTTAGTTAGATAAAGCCACATGCTTAGGAAAACAAGAAAAATGAATATCCATGAGTCTAATCCAAACCATTGTATTAGCCAATCTTAAATCTTTGGAGTCCCCAAAGCACTCATCTCTTGTTTAACAAGAGATTTAGGAAAGGTAGTTCCAGAGAACTCATAGATAACTACTCATCACTAAATTTAAACAAAACCAAGATCAAAATCTGAATATGTTTCTTTACATTCCCTTTCAACATTTAGTGTTAAGTAAAATAGACAATCATTTTAAAAAATCCACGAGTTTAGCTTTGTTTTAATTTTTCTTCAACAGGAAACACTAAAATACCATAAATAAAAGCATGGTAATTTAAAAACAGTGTTTTCAGAAGGCTTTTGCCATAAAATCTGTTTTTGTTTTCTTTCTTTTCTTGATCATATTTATGAGGAAAGAAAACTTCCAAAGGTTGAACAATTCCATATAATCTCAATATGCTCTCCTCTTTTACAGATTAATGCAAGGAAGTATAATACTTAAAACTTTGACTTCTTATTTTTCTTTAAATCTGTTTTTGTGTTTTTATTTCCTATACTTACATCGTCTGCATCTTCATAAAATGCCATTTCTATTCATCTTGATGTGAACCTTTCGAGGCTCCTCAAACTGGAAAAATTTCTAGTAATTTTAAATATGGTCTAGGTTTGGTTAGATTGCTGTGGCTAATGGTTGTTACCTTAATCATGTATGTTCCCTTGAGAAATGATCACTTTTTACCAGACTCTACCATGGATTGAAGATGTCAGGTTTTGTTTTTGGGATTCTGATACAGTATTATTTCTGAATTACCAATCATTTGCATAATTATGGTCATAGAGTTTATGAAAGTTTTCCTTTGAGAGTACTTTTTGTACTTATAAGTTTTGACAGGCACAGATTATTTCCCTTATCCTGAATGACACTGTCTTTTAAAATGTCAGACAAATGCTTTCTTTTTATTTGAAATTTACTGTCTTAAATGTTCAAATCTACCTCTAAAGGCAATTCATGTGATGAACTTCAATGCCAAGTTGTGACTCCAAATATAATCTTATATATAAATTGTATATATATATATATATATTTATACACTATATATATTAAATATATATAAATATATGTAAGAGATATAAATTCCCACATTTTATGTATATATAAAACATTATATATATAAAAAACATGAGAATTTACATCATTTTAACAACTTTCCTTAACTTTGAAATGAACTAGCATACATGAGTATTTCTTTCTAAAAATTTGTAATACTCTTTTTTTCTTTGCTTTGCTTCCCCACCCTTGCCCTTGCTGATGATGGCTGCAGTGCCTTTGTTATGCCAGAGAAAAGTCAGTTTTAATGAACTGGTAACAAAACCTAGTAAGGACATCTCATAAAATTCATCTCAGAATTCAGTCCAAATAATTTGCTCTGAAAACTAATCAATTATTGTTTTTCTCAATTTGAAAAAAATCTCTCCTCA
The DNA here is from genome assembly GCA_036589455.1 of Ateles fusciceps. Taxonomy (NCBI): domain Eukaryota; kingdom Metazoa; phylum Chordata; class Mammalia; order Primates; family Atelidae; genus Ateles; species Ateles fusciceps. The sequence goes on along the minus strand of JAZHEH010000479.1, from coordinate 3,499,467 downwards.
GTTCTGTAAACATTAAGATGATCTAATGCCTAAGACACCTTGATATTATCCCGCTTTGTAGGTTTTGCTATTATAAGACATACTAAAAATGTTTGGATTGAGTGAATTGAGGACTTAGTTCTTAATTCTTTTTCATAAAATTAGGAAAGAGTCATTTTGGAATTATCTATGTGCTTTAGTTCTCAGTCACTGATTTCTACATTATAGATGAAAACAATTAGATCTTGATTAAAATGGATGGCATTGGCTCTTTGCTTTAAGATACAGCATTTCAAAAGCTTTCATATAAATAAATATCAAATCAAGCATGTTTACCTGGTATAAACTCAGATGTACATCTTACTGAAAGTATATCGGATTTTTAACTCTAGGGTACATCAAGTACCAAATATCTCTTGGAAGTTCAAAGACTCATTTATCATTGTAATCAAACTGAGCAGCCTATTCAGTTAGCTATTACAGATAATTTTAGAAAATGGGTTTTAGAGTCCTGATTTTAGCAAGAGCAATAACAAATCCTTTCAGATCTTATTTTAAAACCACTTCCTATTATTAGAGGAAAGAAGAAGTAGACATTTAGATTTAAAAAAATCTCCATCTCCTATATTTTACTGAATGCTTACAATTTTTTATTGTGCCATGATGAGAGGATGTAAGTGGGGCTGACCTGGCTTGCTTAAAAGCACTTGAAATGGAAGAAAAAAGTTTATAATAGCTCACTGCAATTTTTATCTTTTTCTGAATCTCTCCTATAGGAAACAAATATTGCTGACATCTCTGATGGAGAAACTGCTGTTATGCCTAAAATGTCTATTTACCTTAGTTATACTTTCAGCATAAAAGTTGAGTTTCATCTAATAAATGTGTATTGTAGTCAAAATTCTGATTATCACTCTTCCTTAAAGGTCTGGCTCAAGGACTACCATCAGATGAATAAAAAGCGGGATTTCATGTTTTAAAAATGTAGAATGATGGCTAGTATAAAACAAATTAGAAGAGGAGCCAAAATTCATTGAGTATATACTCTGTGCCTTGAAGTTTTTACATGTATTGGTCCTCAGAAAACAATGAGACCTTGTCAAAAATAGGCAACTTGTCTGGGTTTTGTTAGGACCTACCCTAAAATTAAACTGTAACAGAAAAGTCTATGTGCAAGGAAGCCCAGATCTAATTTCCAATTTTCCCCAAATTTCAGGTAAAATATACTGTTTAAATCATTTCACAGAGCAATTCTGGTTTGTTTTTGTCTTTCTGACCCTTGCAATGCAGATATCTATTGGCAACATAAAGTTTCAAACAGTACATCTGCAGCCAAAGAAAACCAAACCAATTTGCACTGAAGATTTCAAAAATATAAAGCTCTATTAGAAGCAAGCAATACCACCACTGGACAGACATGTCACAACACTGCGTTCACAGGATGCAGTCCCCACTCACTGTAGTCAGCCCTAAGTCCTACCCCTAAATTTTAATACTTTCGGTTCCATATACGTTGTAACCTTCTCTATAGGTTGCTAAATTCTGGGTATTCTGCGAGGAAGTTGGGTTAAAAGTCTGTGCACTCTTTGCCACCTTCATTCTCTTCGCTTCTGCCCTGGACTTGTAACAGAACTCTATCAAAGCCACCAGCATTGCCAAGCCCAAGCCGCCAACCAGAATGTAGAAGACTCCTGCTACGTTGCTCAGGCTCAAGGCACTCGTCTTGTCCTAGAAGGGATAAAGACACTTCAGTTAACTTCGGAAATGTCAAATCCAAAAGATAAAAGAACACATGAAATCCAAAAAGCCAATGAAAGTAAATGCTTAATTTAACCTTAAATTATTTATAAGTATAAGTCACTGGTGTAGGATTATGGATTTAAACATAAAGCTTATAGCTCTCGGGGAAAAGAAAAATTACAATGATTATCAACAATTTGTATCTAATTACATTCAATGAAATCAGTAACATTTTATCATTACTAAAT